>CADCXA010000042.1:0-650726 GCA_902806565.1 Hypoxylon rubiginosum
GTTAACTATTATAATATAAGTTTATAAAAAATTAAAAAAACTTATTTAATTTAATAAAAAGTTAGTTATTATATTTATAAATTATATAATAATAAAAGATATAATAATTTATATATTAATAAATATTTTAAATTTAAATAAAATAAATTTTAAATTAAAAAATATAATAGATTATTTGTTTTAATTTAAATTATAAATATTTTATATTTTAAAACTGTTAAATATAATATTATACACTTTATTTTAAGCTTTTATATTTATTAAATTAAAAAAACAGCTTTTATAAGTTTTATTAATAAATTTAATATATAATATTATATAATAAATAAAAAGTTAAATAAAATTATAATAACTATAATAATTAAAAATAAATTTTAAGTTAAAATTATTAAAAAATATATAAAAAGTTATAAATATAATATAATTTATAAAACTTTTAAAAATAAAAAAATAAAAATAAACTTATATTTAATTTAATAAAAAATAATAAAATAAAAAATAACTTTAAAAATAATAATAAAAGATTTATAGTTTTATTCTTATTTATTTTATAAAAAAAACTTTTATATTATATAAACTTTAATAAAAATAAAAAACTTTATATATTTTAAAATTATATATAATTAATATTATAACTTATTTATAATAATAAATATTATTTTAATAAAAATAAAATAATAAATAACTTTTAAAATATTTTCTTTTTTATAAATATTAATATATTAAGAAATTTATATAATATTATAAAATATATAAAAAGAATCAATAAAATAAAAATTTAATATTAAATAATTTAATGTTAATTAAGATTTTTTTAATATTATATTATATTATTATTTTAAATTTAATTATAAATATATTAAAAAAAAATTAAAAAAAATATTTTAATTTATTTTAAAATAAAAAGTCTTTAATTATTTTATAATAGTTTCTTATAAATTTAATAAAAAAATATTATTAATATTAAAGAATATTATTTATATAATAAAAAAATAAATAATAATATTATTTAAAATATTAAATTATTAAAAAAAAGAATTTATATAATAAAAATAATTATATAATTTTATATAATAAGTAATTTTAATATATTATAAATTAATATATTTATAACTTTTTAATATTATTTTAATAATGTTTTAATTATAATTATAAATAATTTATTTAATAAATTAATAATTAAATTAAAGTTTTATTTTATATTAAATATTTTTAATATTAATAAAAGTTATAAAATAATAAATAAAATAAATAATATTATTTAAATAAATATTATATATTAAATGGTTTATTTAATTAATATAATTATAATAATTATAAAAAAATAATATAATAATAAATATATTTTAATAAATTTAAAAAAAAAACAGTTTTTATTTATAATTATATAAAGAATATTATTTATTTGGTAAATTTAAAATTAAATGGTTTTTATTAAAAGTAAATCTTTTTAAAATTATTAGAAAAGTCTTATTATTTATATATAAGTTTAATTTTTTAAATATTTAAAAAGTTTATTTTATAGTTTTAATTATATATTTATAAAAACTAAAATAAGGCTTGGATTTTTTTAGTAAAAAAACATTTAAATTTAAATTAATAATTATAAATAAAATGAAAAAAAAAATTAAATAATTAAATAATATTAAAAAAACCTTAATATTTACTACTTAATTAAATAAAAAAAATACATGGTAAAAAACAATAATTAAAAACCTTATAAAACCTTTATTTAAATAATAAAAAACCTAGTAAATATTTTTAAAAATAAAAAGCTTATAAATTAACTAATAAAATATTTAAAAAAAATATTAATTTATTATAAATTTTTTAAAGTTATAAAATTATAAACTAATATATTTAAAATATAAATAATAAATGTTAAATAAATTAATATAATTTTATAATTAAAGTTATTAATTTTATAAAATAAATTAATATATTATTTTTTATTAAGTTTTAATAACATAATTTATAAAAATATTTATTTTATATTAAAAAAGTTTTAATTTTAATATTTTTATTAATAAAAAAAAGATATTTTATTTATATATAATATATTAGTTAAAATAATTAAATTATAAATTAATAAAATATATAATAATATTAAAACCTTTATTTTTATATATTTATTTTACTATAATAATTATTATATAATTATAATTTATATTTAATAATAAATTATAAAATAAATTAATAAATTTATAAACCTTATTATAAGTTTTATATAATTTATAAATAAATTATTTTAAAAAGTTTATTAATAATATTATAAAGTTTATTATTAATATTAAAAGTTAATAAAAAACTTAATAAAAATTAAAAACTAAAGTTATATAATAAATAAAAGATTTAAAATTATTATTAATTAATAATAAACTTTTAAATAAATTAATATTTAATTTTTTAACGTTATTAAAAAATAAGTTAATATTATTAATTAATTAAATTTTAATATTATAATAAATAATATAATAAATATTATAAGTATTTATATTTTTTATAATAATATTAAATTTAAAAGTATTTAATTTTTAATATATTATAAGTTTTATAGTAAAATAATTTATTTAAAAGGAAATAATTAAATTAGGTAATTTTAAATTTATTAATAAATAAATAAGTTTAAATATTAATTAAAATTAAAAAGAAATAATATTATTAAAAATATAATAACTTATTAGAAAATATATATTTTATAAAAAAAATAAAAAATAAAATTTATTAATATAATTAAAAAAGTTAAATAATTAAATATAAAAATTAAATTATAAGTTTATAAATAAATTTATAAATAATAATTTAAATTATAACTTTATAAATAAATTATTTATAAATAATAATAAAATAAATATTATTTTATAAAATTAATTATTTAAATAATAAAAGGTATTTAAGTTTTAAACTTTTTTAAAATTTTAAATTATTTATAAAATTATAAAAATTAAAAAACTTTTAATTAATAAATTATATTAAATATTAAATATAAAAGCTTTTAATTTAAACTTATTTTATAATATATAATTTTATTATAAATATATAATAAAAAAATATATAATAAAAAAAACTATAATAAAAATTAATTATAATTTTAAATTATTTATTAATATTTTAAATAGTTATAATAAAAAATTATTTTACGTAATATATATAAAGATTTATATTATATAAAATAACCTAAAAAAATAATTATATTATATTATACTAATAAACTTTAAAGGTATTTATTATTTAAAAAAACATTTTTTTAATAATATAATATATAAAGATATTTAATAATTTAAATATAACTATAAAAAAATAATTAATATATTTATATTATTTTAATTTTATATAAGTTATAAAGTTTAAATATTTATTTATAACTTAAAAAAAAAACCTTAAAAACTTTATAATAAAAATAAAAAAGATTTAATTAATTATAATAATTTTAAAAAATAATATTAATAAAATATTAATAATAGTTAAAAACGTTAAAAATATTATAAATATTAATAGAAAAAAAACTTCTTAAATAATTAAAAATTATTTATATAAAAAAAATATTAATATATAATTTAAATCCCTTTAAAAAAGTTATAATAAATTATAAAAAAAATTAATATTTTAATATTTTAATATAATAAACTTAATTTTATAATAAATAAAATTATTATAAAAGTTATAAAATTAAAAAATAATTTAAATAATATTAACTTTAAAATTTTAATTATATTATAAAACTTTATATATTATTTAATAAAACTTATTAATAAAATAATCAACTTTTATTATAAATAAAATATTTTTAATATTAAATAAAAAAATTTAAAATACTATAGTTTTTTCTTTTTATAAAAAACTAGTTATTAATTAATTATTATTATTATTATTAAAAATAAATATAACTTTATTAAAAAAATAAAAAAAAGATATTAAAATTATTTATAAACTATAAATTTATAAGTATTTTAATTATTTTATAACTAGTTATTTTAAAATTATACTTTAAAACTATAACTTTTATAATTTAACTTATAAAATTATATTATTTATTATAATTTTATAATTATTTCTTTTATTTTAAAATTAATTTTAAAATATATTTAATATAATATTTTTATTTAATGTTAACCCTTATTTAATTATAATAAACTATAATAATTATTATAAGTAAAAGTTTTTTAATAAATTAAAAAAAGAAATTCTTTTAAATAATTATAAATTAATTAATAAAAAATAAAATAATAATAAACTTAAAATTAAAAAATAAAAAAGAAGTTATTAAAAAAATAAATAGTTTAATTTATATTTAATTTAATTTAATTTTTTATAAATAATTTTTATTTTTAAATAAAATTAATAAATATTTTAATAATATAATTATTATTAATTAATAAATAATAATTAAGATTTAAAATTTTAAAAGAAATAATTAATTTTAAAAAGAAATTTTAAGTGTTTAAAGATTATATAAAATAAGTTATAATTATTTAATTTAAAAAATATAAACTTAAAGGTTTAAATAATATAATAATAATATTAATTTTAATAAATTTATTATTTTAATTTAAAACTTTTTAAAGTTTTATAAAATATTTATTTATAGTAAAAAATAAAAGGTTTTAATAATTTAAATTTTTTTAACTAGAAATACTTTTAAATAATTTAAATTTATTTTTTATAACTTTTTTAAATTTTTATTTAAAGATTAAAATTTAGTTATTTAAATAATTTTTAAAGATTTTAATATTTTTATAAATAAGTTTTATAAAAAATATAATAATTTTAATAAAAAATAAATAATAAAATAATATTTTATATAATTTAAATAAATTAAATTAATGGTTATTTATATAATAAAATTTAAAAAATAAATAATTTATTTTTTTAAATATAAAGTTTAAATAATAAGTTAAAATTAAAATTTATTATTTTAATTAATTTAAAAAGTTTAAAAATTATTATAAAGAAATTATTAAAATTAATAACTAATAATTTTAATATAAAATAAAAAAGAAAAAGTTTAAAACATTATTTTAAAAAATAAAGAAATCTAAGAATTAATAATAAACTTTTAATATAATTATTAGATTTTACTTTAAATTTATAAATATTAATAAAATTTAAAAAAAGAAAAATTTAAAAGGTAAAAGAAATATTAAAAATATTAAATGTTTTAATTATAAGAAAAAAAGAATATTATAAAAGTTAATATAAAAATATTAAAAAATTACTTTATATTTTTAAATTTAAATTTAAAAGATTTTTAGTTATTAACATTAAAGTTTTTTATATAATTATAATAAAAGTTGTTTTAAAAAAGTATTTAAAAAAATATATATATTATAAAATATTAGTTTATTTATATTAATAATTTTTACTGTGTTTATAAAAAAATAAAAAACGTTATTAAATATATTTTAAATAAAAATAATAAAAATAATAATTTAAAAAATAATAAATATTATTATTATAATAAATTTTAATAGTTTTAATATTTTTAAGTTTATTATAAATATTTTAAATTTAATAAAAGTTAAAACGTTATTATATAAAAATATATATATTACTTATTAATAATTTATAATTTATAAAGTTTTTCATATTAAAAAAGTATTTTAATAACTAAAAAATAATAAAAAATAAAATAAAAAAATTTTTTTTTAAAAGATTTAATAATATAATAAATTAATTAATTATTAATAAGAAAAGAAAATTTAATAATATAATATAATACTTTTATAAATAATAAGAATTAATTTAAGTTTTAAATAAATAAGAAATATTTATAAATTATAATTTAATTTATTATATTATATAATTAAAAAGTGTTTTATTTTTAAGTATTTATATTAAAAATAATTAAAAATAATAATATAAATAAATAAATAAATAAATATATAAAATAAAATAATAATTTATATAAAAATAAATAATAATAAATATATAATATTTTAAAAATAACTTATTTATAATAATATTAATTTATTAAAAATAAATATTAAAAAATATTTTAATATTATATAATAAAAATATTTCTTTTTATTTTAGTAATTTTATTAAGATTATTTTATTTTAAATTTTTAAAAAGTAATTAAAAAATAAAATATTAAGAAATTATAAATAAATAATAATATTTTTTATATTATAAACTTTTATATAATAAATATAAATTAATAAAAAAATTATATTAAGTTATAAATTAACAAATTAATAATTAATTAAATATAAAAAGAATTTAATTTTTAATTAAATATTTATAAAACTTAAAGTTAAAATTAAAATATTATTATATTATAAAAAAGTTAAAATATTAATAATTATTTAATAAATATAAATGGATTTTTATAAAAGAATTTATTTTTAAAAGATTATTTAATAACGTTTTTATATTTTAAAAAAAAAAGATATTTTTAAAAAGTTTATTAGAATATTTATATTATAAAAATATATAAAAATTTTAAAACGTTTAATATTTTAATTATAAAAAGTTATTTTAAATTTCTTATTTTAAATATTTTTATATTTATTATATACCGTAAAAAATTAAAAATAAGTTTTAATTTTATTTAAAAACTAATAAATTTATATAATTTTAATAATAAAATATAAAAAAGGTTTAAATAAAAATATATATAAATTATAATATTATTATATATTATTTATTTTAATTATATAAATATATAACTAAAAAACTTTAATAAAATAAATATTTTAATATAACTTATAAAATATATATTATATATAAAGTTATAATATTTTAAAAATTATAAAAATATATTAAAAAAATAAAAAATATAATAACTTATTCTTAAAAAGAAATTAATAAAATTAAACCTAAATAAAAATTTAATTAAAAAATTAAAAAAAAATTTCTTAAAAGTTTTTAAAATATATAAACAGTTAATTAAATTTAAATATTAAACTTAAACTTAATTTAAATAATAAAAAACGATTTAAATAATTGTTTTTTAAGTGGTAAATTTATTTAAATTTATAAAAAGTTTTATAAATTATTATTAAAAATAAAAATATAACAGTAACTTTAAAAAAAAAAAAAAAAAAGATAAAAATAATAATAAACTTAAAATTTAAATTTAATTATATTTATTTTTAATTAATAAATAAATAAATTATATTATATAAAAATAAAAAGGTAATTTTCCATATAAAAATTATAAATAAATAATTTTTTAATTATAATAATAAATTTATATAAAAAGAAATTATAAATCTTAATATATAAATTAATAACTATTTAAAAATATTTTTTTTAATATAATAAAAATAAATAAAAATGTTATTTTTAAATTATTTTAATTTAAAATTAATAACTTATATATTAATTAAATAATAAAGAAAATAACTTAAATTTTAAAAAATATAAAAAAGTTAAAAATAAATAATTAAATTATTATAAATTATAATAATTATAATATAAATTTAATTAATTTTAAATTATTAGAAAATATTATATATATTTTTATTATAAAATAAAACTTTAAATTTAATTAATTATAAAAAATCTTTAAAAAACTAAGTATAAAATTTATATTAATATTTTAAAAAAAAATTAATATTAATTAACTTATTTAATTATATAATTTATAATTATAAAATCTTAAATAAAAATAAATAAAATATTTATTTAAAATGTTTTTATTATTTAAAATAATAATAAATAAAAAAGAACTTAAAATAAAGTTTTATTAAAAAGTTTAAATTTAATATAAATATTTAATTATAATAATAAAAAAAAACCTTTATAAAATTTAAAGATTAAATAAAAAAACAAACTTTATATATAAAATAATTAATAATTATTAATTATTTAATATAATTATAACAAAAAATAAATACTTATTTATTTTATTTAAATATATAAAAAGATAAATTAAAAATATTTAATAGTTTATTATTTTTAATATAATTAATAAATATTATAAAATATAAATAATAAAAAAAGAAAAATAAAACATAGTATTTAAAATTTAATATAAATATTATAAATATTTAATAATATTTTAAAAAAATTTTAATATATTTATAACTTTTTAATATATAATAATAATAATCTTGTAAAAATATTTTAATAATTTTACATTTATTTATATTAATAATATATTAATTTATAAAATTTATAAAAAATACTTAAGATATAAATAACTGGTATTAATCAAGTTTAAAAAATATATAATTATTATTAATTTAAAGAAATATTAATAAAACATATAAGAAATTAATTTCTTTAAATTTATTACTAAATTTAAAATTATTTAAATATAAAAAGAAAAAAAAAAAAATATAAAATTAAAAGATATTTAAAAATATTAAGAACGTATAATTTGTTTTATAAGTTTATAAATTTTATAAAATTATTAATAATATAATTTATTTATATTATAAAATTTATAATAAATATTATTTAATAAAATATATAGTTTTTTAAATAAATATTAAAAGTTAATTTAATGTTTAATAAAATTAAAAAATTAATTATTAGTAATTTAATATATTAATTATTAAACTTAAAAAAAAAGAATTCTTTTATAAATGTTTTAAATATAATATATAAAGGAATCTTTAAATAATTAAAAAATAATAAAAATGGTATTTAATTACTTATTATTTTTAAGTTTTTTAAAAAATAAAATTACAATATTAAATATATAATAAAAAATTATTAATAATTAAAAAGGTTTTATAATTATAAAGATTTTATATTAATAAAATAAAAAAGCTATTAATTATTTTTTTTAATTATAATAACCTTAGAAAATTAATAATTATTTAAGAATTATTTCTTAGATAATAAAAATAAAAAAAGTTTTTTAATAAGTTTAATTTTAAATTATATTATATTAAACAAATAAAAAATATATAAATAAATATATTAGATTGTTAAAATAAATATAATATTAAAATATTTTAAAGGGTTTTTTAAATATTTAAAAAAAAAATTTAAGGAATATTAAAATATATTTAAATTATAATAAAAGATTTTTAAAATAAAAGGTTTAAAAAAACCTTAATAAATAAAAAGAAATAATAATTATTTAATAAAAAAGATTTTAAATTTATTATAAAACATAATATATATTAAAAGTATTTTAATATAAGTTTATTATAATATTTTATAAATATTTATTATATAAATATTAAAAGAAATATAAAATATATATAAAATTATAATAAAATTATAATTTCGTAGAAATTAAAAACTTAATTTATTAATTTATTAAAAAATATAATATATATTAAAAAATTAAAGTTATTAAATATAAATTATATAAATTATTATAATTTATTAATATATTAAATAAAATATAAAATATAATATTATAAAATATTATTATAAAACCTATTTTATTTATAAATTTAATAATTAAAGTTTAATATAATAATATATAAATTATAATTAATAAATTTATTAAGTATAAATATTTTATATTATTTAAAAAGTTTTATATAATAAAAAACTTAATTCTTTTATTCTTAAAATATTATATAATTAAATATAATTTATTAAAATAAATCTTTTATTTTTAAATTTTAAGTTAATTTTATAAAAGAATTTAAAGTTAAATAAAAAATATTAATTATAATATATTTTTAAATAAATAAATAAATAAAATATTTAAATTAAACATTAAAAATATAATTATAATTTTATATTAATTATTAATAAAATAATTCAATAAAATTATTATTTATAATTTAAATTATATATAATATTTTAATTAATAAAAATATAAGTATTATATTATATAAAATAATATATAAATAAAATATAAATATTATTAAAAAAAAAATCTTATTATTTAAAATATTAGTTATAATAAGAATAGTTTTTTAAATAAAAATAATAATTTTAAAAATATAATTATTATAAAAATATTTAAAAATAACTTTTAATTTTTTAAAAAATAAATAATTATTTATTATAATAAAAATAAAAGTAAAGGATTAATTTTTAAAAAAGAAAATAAAGTTTATTTATTATAATAAAAACCTTAATTAATATTAATTATATTAAAAATTAAAATAAAGAAATTAAATAAAAAACTAAATTTTAAAAACTAAAATTATATAAAATTAATAAAATCTTTTTAAAAATAAGTTATTAATTAATATTATTTAAAGAAATATAAATATATTTAATATAATATATTTTGTTATTAAAATTAATATTATTAAATATTAAAACTTAATATAAATATAAAAGTTAAATAAAATTATAAAATATAAAATTAAAATAATTTTAAATATTAAAAAAGTTAAAAATTTAATAAAATATTTAATAAAATAAAAGAATTATAAACTCAAAAATAATATATAAAAACTTAAAAAGAATTTAATAAATTATAAAAAAAAAATTTAAACATTTTATTATTAAAATTTATAAAAATTAAGTTTATAAAATTATTAAAAGTAAAAATAATATTTTAATTAAAAAAGATAAATAAAACTTTTAAAATAACTTAAATATATTTTATTTTAATTTAAATATATTTTAATTTTTATTGTTTTTAATATTTTTTTTAGTTTTTTCTTTTATATTTAATTTTTTAAGATTTTATAAACCTTATTTTAATATTTTTAATTTTTTAAATAAAAAAGTTTATATTATTATTATAATTAAAAGATTTTAAAAATTAATTTATTTATTGTTATTTATAATTTAAATAAAAAGTTTTTTATTTAATATTTTTAAAGGAATAAATAATTATATTTTTTATTTAATTAATTAAAAAAGTTTATAAAAATTAATATATTATTATATTAATATTAATATATAAGATATTTATTATATTTTATTAATATAAAAAAAATATTATATATTTTAAATTTAAATTAAAATAAAATAAAACAAAGTATAATATTAATATTAATATTTAATTATTTAATACGGTTAATAAAAATAATATATTTCTAATTATTATTTTTATTTTTATTTTATATTTATTTTTATAAATTAATATTTTAAAAATTAAAGTTATTTATAAATTGTTTTTTTTTATTAATTATATTAAATATATTATTAGTAAAAATAAATATAAGAAAAAATAAAAGGAAACTTAAAAATTAATAAATTAATAAAAAAATATTTATTTATTTTTAAAATAAAAAGTTTAAAAATAAAATTAATATTATAATTTATAGTTTATAACTTAAAAAAATAACCTAGGTATAAAATTAAAATAAAAATTATTAAAATTATTAAAAATTAAAAGTTATATAATAAAGTTATATAATATTTTTAATATTTAAAAATTTATTAAATATTTAAATATTAAATATTTAAAAGTTTATTAAATGTTTAAATATTTATCTAAATAAATAAAGTATATAAAAAAATTAGATTTTTTTATAATTATTTTTTCTAGTTATTATTTTAAATATATATTTATTTTTTAAAAATAAAAAATAAAAATTTAAAGTTTTATATATATATTTAAATTATTTTATAATTATTATTATTATTTTTAAATTAAACTTTTTATTAATATTATAACTTATAATATTATAGTTTTTATTATTTTTATTTTATTTTAATTTAATTTTTAAATTTTTATTATAATTATATTTTATATTATTAAATTAAATAATAAATATTTTTTTTATAAAATAAAATTATATAAAAGTTAATTATAAAAATATATATTTATATAAAATAATTATTATATATAAATAATTAAATATATCGCTTTTAATTTTATTAATATTTAATAATTTATAATTAATTATTTAATTATTTAAAACGTTATTAAATATAATTTTAAATTTTTTTATTAATAATTAATTATTAATAATATTTATAAGGTTTTTTATTTTTATTAATTATTATATTATTTTTTTATTTTATTTTTAAATTTATAATATTAATTAATTATTATATATTTTACTAATAATAAATAATTTTTTATATTATTTATATAAAATATTTATTAAATTAAAATATATATTTTAATAATTTAAAAATATAAAATTAATAATTTAATTTTTTAATTTTTTAATTATTTATTAATAAACTTAATAATTTTTATAATTATAAAAATAAAAGCTTTAATTTTTTTTATAAATAATTTTATTTTGTTTATTATTTTTATTAAACTTATAAAAGTTTTATTTATTTTTAATTTTGTTTTTAATTTTTTATTTATTATAATTTAAAATTTATTATTTAATAAATTTTATATTATTTATTAAGTTTTTTTTAAATAATTATTAATATTTAATTAAAATAAGTTTTTTAATTATTTTAATGTTTTTATAAAATTAATATATTTTTAAAGTTTTAAATTAATAATTTTTATTTAAAACTTTTTATTTTTTATAATTTTTAATTAAATAAATTATTATAAAAATAAAACTTTTAATTATTAAATTATATATATATATTAAATAAATAAGGTTTAATTATATAATATATATATATATTAATATAAATTTAATAAATAAAACTATTTATAATAAAATAAAATAAAATAAAAAATAATTATTAATATTATAATTTAATTTAAAAGTTTAAATATAAATTTATAATATAAAATTTATATAATTTTATATAATAACTTTATTTATATTATTTTATATTAATTAATTTAGGTTTTTTTTAATATAATATAATTATTATTTAAAATTTTTATAAAATTTTTATAATTTAATTAATTAAATTAATTTAATATTAATAAATCTTTTTTTTATTATATATATATATTAATTTATTAAAATATTATATATATATTATATATAAGTTATATATAAAATTAAATTAATTAAAATTTTAATTTAAAAGTTTAAAATTTAAATTAAAAAAAAAAGCTTTTTTATATAACTTTTTAATAAAATTTATAAATTTTTTATATTAGTTTTTATTTTATTTATTTAATTTATAATAATATAAATTACTTTTTAATTTACAGTTATTTAAATATTTTTAAACTAATTTTTTAATAATATTTATAAAAAATAATAAATATTTATTTATTATTAAAATTTTAATTAATTTATTAATATAAAATAATTATTAATTTAATTATAAAAATTATTTTTAAATTAATATTAAAATTATTTATTAAACTTTTTATTTTTTTATTATTATAAATTAAAAAACTTTTAATAATATATATATTAATTTATTTATAAATAATTAATTTATTAATAATATTATAGTTTTTATTAATAAAATTAAAATAAATAAAATCTTTAAATATTTTAATTATTATAAAATAAATATATTTTTATAAATTTTTTATACGGTTTAAATTAATATATAATAAATAAAAATTTATAAATTAATTTAATAAAAAAGTTTTTATAATATTTATAATAAGTTTTTTATATAATTAAAATTATAATATAATAAATAAAAATTTTAATAATTTAATAAAAAACGATAAAATTTATTTATTATTAATTTTATAAATTTATTATATAATTAAAGTTATATATAATAATTAAATTTTTTTTAATATAATTTATATTATTAATATATTTTATAACATTTTAAATAATTTATTAATTTAATTAAAATTTAATATAAAAACCTTTTTTTATAAAATATAAATATATAATTTTATTTTATAAAAACTTAAAAAACTAATAAATATAATTTTATTAATATATTTTATAATATTTTAAAATATTAATCAATTTTTTTTATTAAATATTTAAAAAAATTATAATAATAATTAATTAATAAAAACCTTATTATTTAAATTAATTTAAATATTTTTTATATAAATATTTAATTAATTTATAATTAAATTTTTATTTAATAATTTATTAATTAATATTAAATAAATAAAATTTAATTATATAATATATATATATATATTAATATAAATTAAATAAATAAAGTTATTTATAATAAAATAAAATAAAATAAAAATTAATTATTAATATTATAATTTAATTTAAAAATTTAAATATAAATATATAATATAAAATTTATATAATTTTATAATTATATATAAAACTTAAATTTTTATATATATTATTTTATATAATATTTTTATTTTTTTTATTTTATAATATATTTAATTAAAAAATTAATTATATATATTAAAAAAAACTTTTTAATAATATATATTTTTAATTTTTTTTAAAATAATTTTAATTATTAATTTATATATAAAATTTAAATAAGTTTTTTAAAATAACTTTTTATTATTTAATAATATAAAATAATTTATATATTATATATAATAAATATATATATATATATATATATATATATATATATATATAAGTATTTATATATATATACGTAAGTATTTATATGTATTTAAAAAATATAAACATTAAACGATAACAAGATAAGCCCACGTGCTAGCAATCCAGTAACATTAAACGGTTACGTCGAAAGAAATATCACACTGCAGTCCCTTCTAACATCGCGATCAACCTTTTTTTCTCAGATCCTTATCAAACTCATCCTCCGCAAATACGACCTCGCTGCATCAGTAAAATTTGTCCTGCCAATGCAAAACCATGACTCTTCTCACACCCATTGGGCCAGTATACCAGCATACCAACACATCAGCACACACCGCCGGTAGCACCTAGGCCTAGGGCTTTACCCCCTTCGAAATGCCCAATCAATTTTCGAATCGTAGTGCTGTGGTACCTAATAGACCAGACCATCTTCGCCCACGATGAGGAGGAGGATGCAATCTACAAACGCCGACCCCGGTCCCCTTAGAATCGCTGACCGCTTGAACTGGAGCCGGGACTATCCTATCCCTGGGGGCTCAGGGGCTTCAAGACATTAACTCGGACAGCTTGTCACTCTCGGTTATTATTGAACTCGGAACACGTTGTTGCCCTCCCTCCTCCTACAGGCTATATCTACCTCTCCGTAAGAAATGCGCCTTATGAAGATACGCGTGCCCCCAGGATCGGGGCAGCCTTTGCCTTCAAGATTCGCGGCACACTCTGCAGTTACTGGTAAAGCATGTATGATGTTACCTACGCATAACGCGCGCCCACGTTTTATACAGCAGATCCTTCTAACTGTACCGAAGCTATACGCTTTGACGACATATGGCGTCTTCCTCTCTGTCCTGAGCACGTGCAACAATCTACGTCAAGAATCCCCGTGCTATCACATTGGGCACACTAAAACACGAGAATCATCGTACACAGCTGCAGGTCTACGTAGGTTCTTGTTGTGCGACGGTGGGGGCTCGACTCGATAAGTAGTAAGAGGTAGTCACGTCACCACACCACCACGGCAAAGCATCCGAGAGCTCTCATCTTTAAACGGAGCGGGAGCTTACACAAACGAGTCGGCCGCGGATAGAACTAGATTGAGTACGGAACCACAATCCATATCTCCATGTCCATGGCTTATAAGCATCAAGTCTCGGCGTCTTCACTATTCGTGGACGTACAAACCTCAAGATTCCTTCTCAGCCAATCATTTAACAACGTGCTCCTTTTACCATGTCTCACTTGAACACATATCAAGCCCTTTACCCCCTTGGGTCAACAAAGTAGGCAACCTAGAAAGAATCGCATCGAGATCAGCCTACTTTCATCATCAAGCTGGAACTACTTCCCCACCGCCAAATGTGGTTGAGCTTCAAGAACAGTTTGGCCATCTAATACACTAGCGGCATCTCGGCTTCTAATCCAACGTGCTATAACTCCGAACTATCGCCAAGACGGTACGAAGCTGTTGGCGTGCGCAGATTGACGTTGTTGGCTGCGCAGAGCCGCACGATCAAGGCACGATCAAGGCATGCCGAGCTACCCAGCTACCCAACTACCCCAAGTTGGTAACAACACTTTTATTCACATTCACATCAAGTTTCTGTACCGGCAACATGGTGAAATTGCCTCAAAAGGGATAGTCAGAGTATGCTTAGAACATAAGAAAAGATGAATTGTTCTGGGACGGGTTTCCTATAATAATTTAAATTAAAACAAAGGAAGAAAAACCAAGGTGCCGAAAGTGCCTATTCAAAACGTTGCTATTCTACATATGTATGTTTTGCGTGTGGTTCGAGGCTATGTACATTAATTTCTGATCTCTATTCAAGGCGACTCGGGCCAGTTAAAAGTCGTAGATTGGTAAGGAACATTTGTAGGACTTCCAAAAAGACCGCCGGGAGCGCTTCCGGGAGAATTTCCAAACATACTTCCAAAAGCATTTCCAATAACATCTCTAGGAATTCTGGGAGCAGGAGTAGCATTTCTGGGACTATTTCTAGGTGGCGGCCGCGTAATTCTGTTTCGCAAGGTCTCTGTAAACGATTAAGTATCAGTAAATGCTTACTCCGATCAAAGAGTTCAAAAGGGATTCGTTACGTCTCGTGAGTAACGATGTCAAGTAAATAAGCCTTTAGGTAATACTGAGGATTCCCAAATCCCGGCTCTCAAGATTGGCAAAAGGAAAAGGGGGTTAAGGGGGAGGGTTGAGCAATTGAAGAAAGGGGATGCTTACCTCTAGTTTGCCTCGCCATATCGCGTATACGATTTGTAGTTCTAGTTCTCATTCTTTCTCTTTCTCTTTCTCTTTCTCTTTCTCTCTCTCTTTCTATTTCCCTGTCTCCTCTACGCTCTCTGCGATCAGCCAGGACTTGCCCCGAGGCTTCACGGAGGGTGCGGATTGGTGAGCGGAATGAGAACATGGAGAGGATAGAAGCAGCCGATCGGCTGCCATCGCTAGCATCCCTCCTACCAGTATTGTCTTGGGCAGTGCGAGGAGGAAGGCCAGTGGGGGTGATGTCCATGGGATCCCCGGGTCCAGCCGCGGGTCCAGCACTAAAAGGGCTGATGCTGGTATTCATAGGATCCGGGGGTCCAGCACTAGAAGGGCCGGTGCTGGTATTCGTGGCATCCGCGGGTCCAGCACTAGAAGGGCCGGTGTTAGAAGGGCCACTAGCAGGGTCGTTCACGATAGGAGGGCCAGGAGGTCCTGCGGGTCCTTGAAGTCCTTGGGGTCCTGCGGGTCCTGGAATACCAGGAGGACCAGGGGCTCCGGAAATGTTAATGCCAAAAAATGATCGGACCAAGGTATCGAGCTGGCCATAGGGAATACCAACTATAGGACCGTCGCCCATGCCAGCACCGGGGACATAGCCAGGAGGGGGAGGAGGGAGACCAAACTGGGTAAGGTCAATGGCGGGGAAATTGGGAGGAGCCGGAGGGCCGGGAGGGTTATTGTTAGGGGGACCGAAACGAAAGCCGGGAGGGGCGTTGAAAACTGCGTTGCCAGGGGGCGCAAAACTCGAGCCCCTAAACGGATCAAAGGGAGGGGGGCCGCCAGGGGCAGGACCGAGATTCATGGCCGGTGGGACATCATCGATATCCATGGCACCATCGAGATTCATGGCCGAAGGGGGGTCACCGCGATTGATAACCGTGGTATCGTAACTGCCGGGCATGAGATCGTTCCAAGTCCCACCGCCGCCTGGCTCGTACATGTCGCTCGGACGACGGGCACGCTGCATCCTCATGCCACTCCTCCCGGCAACAGGACCCATAACTAGAGGGAGACGCGATTTTCGGGGAGCGCCTCTTTTAGGTGACGACCACTCATCAGCGCCAGCAGGCTCACCATTACGGCGGCCTTGCCGGTTTTCGTCTCCGTCACCACGCGCGGGCATCCGTTGACGGGGGGCACCCACGGAAGAATTTGCGTTACCAAGTCCAGCGCGAGTAGTGGCGACATCCCCTGGAAATCCCGGAACCGGGCTAGGGCGACTCATCCTGGGCCTTTTGGTAGGTCTACTATTAGGACTATCGCGAGGAGCATCGCTGGCATCGCTGGCATCGCTAGGGCGACTCCTCCTGAGCCTTTTGGTAAGTCTACTATTACTAGAGGCAGGACCACCGCGAGGAGCATCGCGAGGGCTGCTACCAGCTGAGGCGGCAGTGCTGGTAGTGGGGGTGGGGGCAACGGCGATATCCCCTGGAAATCCTGGAAACGGGGTAGGGCGACGACCTCCTCCTGGGGCGCCTCCGGGACTGTCCCCGGGACTGTCCCCGGACCCCCCTCCAGACCCCCCTCCAGAGCCCCCTCCAGAGCCCCCTCCAGAGCCCCCTCCAGAGCCCCCTCCAGAGCCCCCTCCGGAGCCCCCTCCGGAGCCACTAGGACCACCTCCCCCTCCGGGACCCCCTGCGGGACCATCAGAACCACCTCCCCCTCCGGGACCACCAGAACCACCACTTCCCGAGGGACCACTCTTCGTAGGGGCATCGAATAGTCTAGTGTGAGAAATGTATTTGTTAGCAATCTGATAGCAGTCTTCTCCAGGCGGTTCCTAGCTAAACCAGGCAATCGAGAAGACCGAGGGGATCATTTAACCTACTATAAGAGAGTTAGCTAAGGATGATCAGAACCCGAAAGGGGGGGGTTGGTTAAGGGGCGAGGTTTGGGAACCGAGGATACGACATGTTTTTTTATACGTACCATTCTACGAATGAAGCTACGAATCTCATCATCAGACTCTTCGGGGTACTCCCTCGTTATTCCTTGCTCCGCCGTCTCCAATAGTGTTTGCAATGATGGCCGATCGCTCGGGTCATGCGCCATGCATAGCGAGAGTATTCGCTTGAAGTCCTCATCAACCCATTCATACTCGATGTCGTAGATATCGGCACAGTAGTTGGGTGGAAGATCTGTCCTGTCGGACTCCTGGAGCCTGGGCGGAAGAAGTGGGAAATATTGGGTTATAAGCTGCCACATAACCTACGTAAATGTTAGACGGTTTCAACTTTTGTCTCCTTTCCCGGGGATATTACCAATGCCATGCCCCAAACATTCGTATGCGACCCATAGTTTCCAGCAATTTTGGAAGCGGCAACCTCAGCGCCGAAGTATTCCGTAGCCTCAAGGAGATCCCAATCTCTACCGAATTGCTCAGGGGTAAAGTAGCCATGTTTTGCGAGACGGCGTTTGTTAAGATAATATTGGCTTTCCCCCACCCAGGTCAGCATGGACATTAAGATAAGAACGATAGCAGTATACGACGTACTTTGACTTCTCAGGTATTATTTTCTCCGCCATGCCAAAGTCTGCAAGCTATTGTTCCAATTAGTAGGCGCGTATATAAGCAAGTAGGGAAGCCGTTTGGCTTCAAGTGACCAACGAACCTTGAGTCTCGGAACTATGTCATGTTCGCCACATCCAGGTTCTTTATCAAAGCCGGTGATGAATACTTGAAAATTATTATTGTTAGCCAGTTTTTTCTAGCCTGGAAAATCGGAATATCCTTTCTCACTCACTATTCTGGGGATCGATATCGAAATGGACAAGACGCTGCCCAGCCCATCGGCGGGTATCAGGTGGCAAATACTCGAAAAGCTCGTCGCCTATAACCTTTGCCTCTTGGGGGTTGGAACCTTGTCCTTGCGAACCGCTTCCTTGCGCACTGCTTCCTCCCACACCGCTTCCTCCCGCACCGCTTCCTCCCGCACCACTTCCTCCCGCACCGCTTCCTCCCGCACCGCCTCCTTGCGCGTTGAGTGTCATATTTTGTGTGCCTGCTAAGATTCCTTGTTCTCTCTGGGCTTTCTCCCGTCGCCTAGGGTGAAACTTTGTCACAGGGTATCTATAGCAATCCATTAGGTTAGTATGGTCCGAAGCGTACTGAACTGGGCTCATAAGGATTCCATGAGGGGTGCGACTTGGCATAATGTCTAGCAAGATAGCTACTCCCGTGAGGAAACCTAAGGGTCTAGGGGTCCCTTACTCCATTGCGATGCAGGCCTTGACCACTGATGATCTTATTAGCCTGGAAACATGAAGGGGGAAGGGGGGAATGGGGAGGGGGGAAAGTGAGGCGGAGATCATGACATACAACAAAGCCAGAACTGCCAAATGACACGGTTTGGTATTTGCTCCCCCGACTGGACAAGTCTGTAGAGGAAATTGGCTAGGTCACCGTTTTCGCAAAACTCCAAAAGTATGAAATCCTTATGGTCTAAGTCCCATTTCTCTGGCTTGTACTTTCGAGGCGGCCTTTCGTTCGCTTTCCCTTTCTCGTTTCTCTCTTCTTCCCGCCTCTCTTCTTCTTCTGCCGCAATGGCGTTCCTCCGTGCTATAAGCCTAAATCGATGTACAGCGTAGTCTTTGTGCTTCTGCCATCTTTCCTCCATTTTTTCCATTCTGTTTGTGAGCAACCACTCTCGAAGGGGTCCTTGGAGAGGAGGATCATCAAGGTCTTGAACGCTTTCGTTGTCGTCACCGGAATCCGATTCCGATTCCGAATCAAACTCGTCTGGATCTACGAAATCCCACGGCTTTTTAGGGGGCATCCCGAGCTCTTCCGGATCGATCATCTGGACGCAATGGGCCGCGCGAGCCACTCGCTGCGAGCACGTTAGAAGAAGATGCATAAGCTATATGGCGACCAGGTCTAATCACCTTTGCGCTCCTTTCCTCCGCATCGATTTCATGACTAATCCAACCTCTAAGGCCAATCTTCAACACGATGTCTCGAGGTGGGATAGTAGGATCGGGGTTTTGATATTGGAAACGAATAGTCAAGCCCAGCCCACCGTAACCCAGCGGGCTCACGTGGCGGAATGGTCCTTGTGCCGTGAACCAAGCCGTAGCCTCCTGCCATCTTGTTCTTGCTACTGTGATATTATCTGGCTCATTTTTCTGGGGATCAGAGAGTTTGAAGCGTTTATCAGCTAATCGGTATAATGCCGGATAAGCGTCGCTGCGGCGCGTTCTTGCTTCCCGGATCTCGGATTGTCCGGTTCTCGGAATCGATTTGTTCGCCCAAGCTGTTCGGTTTGAGGCCAAAGTACTCCAGCCTAGCTCCCGTGAGCCATATAATCGATAACCCCGAAAAGTGTAGTTTGATGCCAGGAATTCTTCCCTGAATGATTGGGGTTGACGACTTGGATCTCTTTTATCCATCGCGGCCATCGTGACTACCTAGGTAGGCACTAATTCCAACGTAGGGGCTTAGGTCTTGTGATGGACGACCTGAGAATAGGACTATGCGAGAAGGTGGCATCACGATGATTTAAACCCCTGTATGGTTTAGAGGGTTAGTAAATAGGTATTTAAAGAAACAATAGGCATTGCTCCTTGCTATGCTGTTTGCGGGAAGCGGGAGTAGGGACTTCGCCCAATAGACAAAGGAATTTTACAAAGGGGAGAACTCGACTAAAAGAGACCTGCGAGCACTAGAAACTTTTACGATGAAAACATAAGAGAACCAGGGGAAGGGGAAAAAGAAGAAGAAGATCACTGAAGGCTACCCTAGGTTGTTAAGTTCATACGGTAACCAGTTCGTACCCAAATGTCAAATATGAAGATTTCCCATATAAAGAACTTACCTATATTGTCAACTATCGTTGATCTGCCGAGTGCCTGAGCATTTGCAACGGTGAACTAGAAGTTCGGCATCATGGTCAGCACAAGGCATGCATTGGTAGTCAGATATCATCATTCTATATCGCTAAAGGCCTGACCTTACAGTTTGGACAATCAAAGCAACTAAGCAAGGTATAGTACCTCTCCAAGGAGTGGCGAGGTTTCCGTTTACGACCTCCATATGGTAGGGGGACGGTTCTGATACCCTCGAGCCAAGGTCGTGCCGCTGGTTCGGCAGATTGCTTTGCTAACATGATTGTGATGTGATTACACCGGTGTATCTGATTAGGTAGACGAATTTATTTTGGAATGACATGGGAAGAGAAGAGAGAAGCAGGGTAATCTAGAATCTATGAAGACGATTCATGTAAGATCACAAGTAGACATCTGTGTATTATTGCTGTATTGCTGTACCTATCTGATATCTGATATCTGACTTTGATGTTGGTAGAATATGTATTTTGTTATTGTTATGTTATCTTGTTACATGTACGTGCCGGTAAGTACATTAGGTACGTATGCACATACTAGGTATACATATATGTACATTAGGTCAATGTTTACGAATGCGGAAAAGATGGAAACAAAGGGAACATGGTGATACCCACCTATCACCATTTATTCTCCTAAGCAGTACTATTTATGTAGGTATACAGTAACTGACAAACCTGTACATACATCATATGGATATGTACATGTATGAATACATACATAATACCTGCATGTGTGTTTCACCTCCGGCAAGCCAGATAAGTACCTAGGTACCTAGCAGACGCGACTGATGACTTTGAAGTACGGGCTTGTTACTGCAAATCCTTCCGTCATCTGTCACAATTCCATTTGCCCATTCAACGTTTATTACCAACCTTACCATTCTCTTCTTCCCACTTCGTCAAGCCGGAAACCTGCAGTAGGAGTTTTGCAACTTTTTAATGTTGCGGCTCGTTTACCATTGTATTCTTCATCTGGCCTCCTTTTCTTTTCGTCTTCGTCTTCGTCTTCGTTGACGTCTTTGTCTTCTTTTTCCCAGCAGACTTGTAATTTCCCTTCCCCTTCGATTTTGGCTTTGGCAGCCATCGTCGTTCCAATCCCTATTTGCTCTTACTTTATAGCGCAGTGCGTCACTTTGTTGTTACCTACCGGTAGCCTACGGTTTGGAGCCACCTGCGTCAGACAAACAAGTAGCAGCAATACAGACCCGGTTACTCTGGCAGCTGCACAAAGATAGATAGCAATTCCAACGTACCCCTGCCGAACCAGGACATCCGTTAGAAAGTTGATCTTTGTTGCGCTGCACCGCCTCGTCTCCAACTTGCATCCGAGTTCCCCCGCCGAGTGCGTTTATAACGCACCTTACCAACAAAAGACCATGCGTCGTGCTTCCACAGACTTGACTGACCCCTCTCGAAACCTCGAAGAATCGATGGGCACCCCGGATCCGACGTGTATAGACCCCGATCTAGACATGGCTCTAGCTGCGGAAGAAGACGACACGCGGATATATACTCCTCCTCCGCATATCGCCGCCCGATTTTACAGGCCTAGTCAGAATCGCCGAAAAAATTCCGCCGCTTCGTCGCGCCGTAACTCGATCTCTTCCGCCCAGTCGCTGTCCTCTCATGGCTTCGGCCACCATGGCGGCCCGCAAAGCAAATACATCGCCCAGCAGATGCGTCGTGCTTCGATCCTCGAGGACCGGAAGGCTCGCTTGGCCGACAGGGCGGCGCACGCCGAAAAGGTCCGTCTACGAGCTGCCCTGGCGAAGGCTGCCCACCAGAAAAGTTCGAATCTAGAGGAGCGTGCATTAGCTGCGGCGCAGGCTAGGGAGAAGAACCTGGCCGAAATCGTCGCGGCTTGTGCCGAGGAGGTAAAGCGGGCTAAGGCGATAGCCGAGAGTATGAAGGAAAAGAGAGAGCAGGAACTGCGCAAGCTCAAGTCGCAGATGGAGGAACGATTAGCCGAGGCTGAGAAGAGGAGGGAAGAGCTGCGTAGTCGTCACGCCGCCAGACGGTCCAGAGGCCAGAGCGTCACGACTAAGAAGTCTGAGACGGGGAGCTTACCGGAAGAAGAGGAACAGGAGTCGTCGAGCATGAGCGATAGCGTTGTCATGAGCGACGACGTGGCGGCGTCTAAGATTCAATGGTGGTGGAGAGGAGCACTGAGAAAGGGAGCGGTGCGCAAATTCTCCGACCTGGGCCTGAATATCGATGGCGTCAGAGATACCTCGTTTGAACAGGTGACGGAACTCCTTGCGCAAGAGAAGGTACTCGTGCTTACAGCAAGAGTCTTGCGTATTTGCGGGTTACAAGAAGGTGAACCGGGGTCCGTCGACGAAATGACTGCTGTTCGCACATTTCTGAGCGCCTTCTTAATATTAGGCCATCCTACCCAGGTCCTTAGTAACAAGGACCACAGGGGAGAACAGGAGCAGGTTGGATCCTCTCAAGGGCAGCCCATTCCTCATGACGATCTGGCTAATCCGCAGTTACAGGATCTCGTGGCCAAGGCGCGAGATTTGCTGATATCCTTCGAGAACATATTCTCCCGACTGACTTCTATGAACAGCTATACGACCCCGCCCGCATTACAAGGAGCACTGGCGGAGTCGTACGCGACCTTCCACAATGCTTTTATAGCGTGGAAGGCTCGCGATTCCAATGCGTTAGTCGATGTAATGATCTTACAATTCGTAGAACTTGACGCCATCCTCCAAACCGTCAAGGATGGTACCGAAGAAGCCGTCGCCGATTCTTACCGACAGAGCATCAAGGACAATCAGCTGATGCTGATGGTACGAATCAAGAGACTTGCAGGTGCTGAACAAGGGAAGAGGAAGATTTTTGAGGCTGTCAAGCAAGCGAGGAAGGCTAGAGCCGCGAAGAAGCCCGCGGGCGATACAAAACCTCGAGCTACGGAGCATTCACTAAGCAATGAAAATTCGGTCGGAGACCATGCTACGGCGGACCACGTTGTCTCGTCTCAGCTTCAGACACTCACGCCGCCGCTAAGCCTATTAAGGGAAAAAGAGCTGAGACAAGACAATACCCAATCGAGCTACCCCCCGATACTGCCGGATAATCGGGTTATTGTTCACGAGTTAGCTATCAATCGCGAGTATCGCATCGAGTACCAGTACTTTCAAGAGCAGCATAGGTTGCGTATAGACCCTCTTTTCCAGGACCTCAAGGCCGGCCCGAGAGACGAGGAGAAGGAGTTCCACTATCTCATCATAATGGCCAACTACATTAGGGACAGACTCCAGCACTTAGTCAAGCCTGGCTCGCATATGTACACATTCATTGGCGAGATTCTCGACACGGAGCTTGCCCAACGACAGTTCTTAGCCGGTAGCTTCTCGTACGAGCAATTCTTCTCATCAATGGGTTCCCTCCTACCTAAGCTTTGCGCGCCGGTTCGAGACGACGAAGTTAGGGACCTGGTTGAGAACAAGCTAAGCCAAGGGGACATCGTTGATCGCCTCGAGGCGCTGCTTTCGTTCATCGACACTATGCTCTACGACTACGCAAACTACATGTTACAAGTTGCAGCGCCGAGTCTCGTAGAGCATGCCTCTGCATACGAAACGAAAAGATTTGCCGAGGAGCTCGACAGCGAAACAATCACACTGTCTCGTGCCGAAGTCTCTTGGCGGAACGCACGTAACAAGATACACACGGAGGCGGCGCGCCGAGATCCTGAAGGTGTCAACCACCCACGCTCGCGACCCACCCCGGATAAGATCTACTGGCAGATGCTTCTGGACGAATTCACGCAACCCTCGCCATCGGACGAGACCGTGCCGGAGCCCCTCGCCCTGGATGCACAACGTCGTGCGCGCACAGGCCGCCAGACGATGCGTATCGTGACGGCAGGAGCTATCCTATTACAGTGCAAGAACATGCTCAAACGTGATGTGCGGGCCCCCTGGAAGACCGAGGCTGGCCGCATCTTCACGGTTCTCGAGTCGATAGACGACGATACGAAGCCGCTCCCGCAGTCTACGGCTGTGCATGGCATCATGGCAGCTCTGGAGGCTGGACGGTCGATGCCAACAGCCACAAAGACGCATCTGCAAGCCCTCGTAACAAAGGTGCTTGCCGCCAGCATAGATGCGAAGCGTGAGAACACAGACCCGAGAGAGCCTGTGCTGAGACTATTATTGACACGGATGAGAGGCCACATCCTAGCCAGGCTACAGGCCAGCTCTGCCAGTGAAAAGGTCAAGGCTACTAGCACGGCCGGGGAGAAGCTCGCGGGTCTTGGCCTGCCCGAATTTGTGGAAAAGATACGAGAAATAGTGGACGAAATTTGTCGGGTGGGGGCCGTGGACCGGGAAGCCCACGGAGTATGGTGGGAAGAGTTAGCCGAGAAAGTCGGCAGGGAAGATCTTGCTACGATGCCGGTGGCTACATGAGTATGGAAGATAGTAGCGATTGGGAAACCCATACTCTTCAAGGCCGCGCGAAACATAGGGGTATGAATGCATGCATGCATGCACCATCAATGGGACAAAGGCAGTCAGGCTTGGGTTTGCGTATCCGGTTTCGGTTTAGTTCCAGGTTCTAGGAGACGGCGTACTCTTTTCGGATGGGCATATAACTTGTTTTTGGAGGGTGGATGGGCTGTTCGGATTTGCTTGGAACTGGATGGACAACGTCGTTTATTGGAAGGATGGATACCTTTTGCATCAGCGCATTACCTACACATTTGGGGCTCACGACGGATCGGTACGGTTTGAATGCTTGGCCTCGAGTAGGCCTGCGTTCTGCCGATAGAAATAATGCCAGCGAAGAATATTGTTTTTGCTCTCTTTGACTCTTCTCATCGGTCGTAGACGCATTCGCTTTTGTAATATGGTTATGCTCGGCATTAGGTAATACCCCTAAGTCGCCTACATACAATATGTATGTACATATGTATATATCCGCAAACTGCCAGGTGCCTTACCTTATGTAATGTTTTAATCCAGCTTTAGGCACGTGATAGCGAGTCAACGTCTCAGCGGGGCAGAACGCAGAACGGGGCAAGACGCGGTGCCGCGTCCAAGTCCAAAGGTACCTAAGTAGGCAGGCAAGGTTTAGGTACCTTTTGTTCTCAGCCCCGATCTCAATCTCCGACTCTCAGTCTTCGTAGTCTTCTCAACCCCGGGAGTCAAGGTAAATCTGCCTCCCAGTCTTCGCCAGGTCGTACCTGGGTAACATATGAGAATAAGCCAACTAAAAGGGATGTGATCTTCTTAATAATTTGAGCGGGCATGTTTATTTAGACTTGTGTTTGTACTACTTCGTCGCTCCAAAAAGAAAACCCTCCACTACGTTCGACACCGAAGATGCCAGAATCACAATTCACTGGTACGTCTTCGTCGATAGACTACAGTGACTCCCTTGGTAAATTCTCTATCGTCTGCTAATTATTTGGGTAAGTAGATGCCGATACGATCCGCATCCTCGTCGCCACCGATAATCATGTGGGCTACGAGGAGCGTGATCCGATCCGTGGTGATGATAGCTGGAAATCTTTTGACGAGATTATGAACTTGGCCCGGGAACAGGATGTAGGCAACCGTCATAGCCCCTCCCCAAGCCGCACGCACCGTCACTAACGAGACAGGTTGACATGGTCCTACTAGCTGGGGATTTATTCCACGAGAACAAGCCGTCCAGAAAGTCCATGTACCAGGTCATGCGGTCACTGCGGAAAAACTGCCTTGGCTTGAAGCCGTGCGAGCTACAGTTTCTAAGCGATGCAAACGAGGTCTTTTCAGGTGCCTTTGGACATGTCAACTATGAGGATCCCGACATAAATATTTCCATCCCTGTCTTCTCCATTCACGGCAACCATGACGATCCCAGCGGCGACGGCAATTACTGCGCCTTAGATCTGCTCCAGGTCGCCGGTCTTGTCAACTACTTTGGTCGCGTACCGCGACCCGATGATATCGAAGCCAAGCCCGTTCTTCTTCAGAAGGGCCAGACTAAATTGGCACTTTACGGCATAAGCAACGTGCGCGACGAGCGTATGTTCAGAGCCTTCCGTGACCAAAACGTCAAGTGGTTCCGGCCGAACCAGCAGTCGACAGATTGGTTCAATATACTCGCCGTTCACCAGAACCATCACGCTCACACCGCGACCAGTTATCTCCCCGAGAATGTGCTTCCCGAATGGCTAGACTTAGTCGTATGGGGCCATGAGCATGAGTGTCTAATCGATCCTTCACATAATCCCGAGACCGGCTTTCACGTTATGCAGCCCGGTTCCTCGGTTGCTACGTCGTTAATCCCAGGCGAAGCCGTAGCTAAACATGTCGCCGTCCTCAGCGTCGTCGGCAAGAATTTCACCGTCGAGAAACACCGACTCAAGTCGGTCCGCCCTTTCATGACGGCCGAGATTATCCTAGCCAGCGACAAGAGGTTTAAAGGTCTGGACAAGAAGAAAGAGAACCGCCAGGAGCTCACGCGAAAGTTGATAGAGGTTGTGGAGGAAATGATCGAAGAGGCCAACGCAGAATGGGAATCGATTCAAGAAGAGGGTGTCCTGCCTGCAACGCGGCCGCTGCCTCTAATCCGACTAAAGGTGGAATATACCGCTCCCGATGGAGGACATTACGATATAGAAAACCCGCAGCGATTCTCCAACCGGTTCCAAAAAAGGGTCGCAAATACCAACAACGTAGTGTACTTTTATCGTAAAAAGACGGTCCAGAGTATGTGAAGGCGATCTGCTCTAACACGGGGGGAGACTGCTAACTGTGTCTAACAGAAAGAGCCAAAGCCGATACAGAACTGTCGGAGGAATTATTAGCAACTTTGGAGGGTATGGATAGCATCCAGGTTGGCAAGCTAGTCAAGGAATACCTCTCCGCTCAAGCGCAATCCCTCAAAATCTTCCCTCAAGAACCGTTTGGCTATGCCGTCAACCAATTTGTCGACAAAGATGACAAGCATGCTGTGGAAGATTTTGTGAGCCAGTCGCTCTCGGAGCAGGTGAGGCAGATGCTGTCGCTTGAAAACCAGGATGGAGACAGCGAAGACATAATGAAGAGGACCAAGGAAGGACAGCAGCAACGGTTTGCTAAGGGCGAGTGGAAGCTAGCAAGACTTAAGCACAAGGCAAGACCGGACGATTGGGACTCGGATAAGAACGGCCATTGGGAGGACCAACCTCAGGCGACTGATACTACAAAACCTATCGCTGAGCCCAAGACAAAGGCAACTCAGCCCAAAGGCCGCGGGCGAAAGGCAGTGCCGTTCGTAGACGATGACGACGAGGACGAGGACGTGGAGGAGGTTGCGGAAGAACAACCAGCACTGAAAACAAGGGGAAGAGGCAAAGCGACAACGTCAGCTAAGCCAAAAGCAGCCGCCGCTAAGACCCCGGCAAGGAAAGGGCCCGCTCTAGGGCGCTCCCGCAAGACGCTAGCCGTCGAAGAAGACGAGGACGAGGATGAGGACGGAGACGTCGTGATGGACGACGACAACTACGACCCTCCGGCCCCGCCGCCAAAGCGCGCCACCGCGACAAGAGCCGCGCCCACGAGATCGCAGGCTACCCGCGCCACCTCGTCGGCCACCTCGGTCCCCAAGACGGCACGGCAGACGAAGCTCAACTTCTCGTCGCAGAAAGCCACGCAGCAGGAACCGCTGGAGATTAGCGACGACGAGATCTCTGACGATTTTGAGTCCGTGCCGGACGCTAGGAGCCGGAGACGTTGAGGGCTCGCGCGATGTCGAAAGGATTGGTATTTTGGAAGGGGGGGGATGGGAGAGGGGGTTGTGCGGATGATGATAATGGATGATATGACTGCGGGTCTTGATGATACCAATGCCGTCCATCTGCGTATTTGGTTGCGGATAGTGCAGGGCTACTCATCACGACCTTTCAACGAGTCAACGTATCGGACAGGAAGCCAGGCAGGTAATTGCGACTTCATAACCGACGGGAGTTTAGCATCATTAGACGCTCACATATGGGCATCGAATGGGATAGGCGCAAGGTCGACAGAGGCAGCATAGCTGCTAAGGTGGAGATTTCTTGCTAGAGCAGAGCTTACGCAATTTACTAATTGCTATCAACATTCTAGATGAATTATTGCCCGTAAACGTACCTAACATAGTACAGTCTCTAGGCCATGGTTCATCTGCCTACCTCACACCTAGAGAGTAACGGCAGTATGATAAGTATTGTGGTGTCGTTGCGCTGCCGATTGAGTATAGACCCTAGCTAAAGAACGACAGCTAGACCTAGGGAGGTAGCCATATAAGCTCGAGAACTTTTTCGTCACGGCATCTCCGTTGTCTCGGATAGCTTATGTCGTCGTGGCCTTGCTCGTGTGACAAGTTTCCATCGCAGATTTGCGTGTCAACGTTTTGCTTAGACACATGCGAGGTAGATGGTAGATGGAATAGATTATTCGCTGCCCCGTAAACTTGTATCTGTTCATTTTATATGCAGTTGATTCCGTCGGTTATAGGTATCTATTCCATTTCCCCATTCTTCGTCTATTTGTTAGTCATATCCGAGGTATACTACGGATTGTCTTAACCCCTATCCCTCGGATACGTACATACGTACGTAGCGTTAAGCTCACGTCGTTGGTTTCAAGTCGGCCGCATACTTCGTCAAGTAGGCAAGATCGCTAGCTGTCGCATGTACACGTCAAAGTCTATATAGCCGTTAGCGCTACCGTTATGAGTTCAGGGGTTCCCAAGAATCTCACCATCCGGGTGCTAACACAAAACCATCATGTACCCATCAAGTGCACACACGTCGCCCCCGGTGTTTGGTTTGGGGTGAGACTCATTGCTCCATACCGGTACTTGAACATACCCCTTTTTCTCCCTAGAAAGAAGAAGTATGCCCACCTGGGCATTTTCTCTTGGAAAAAGGTAAGTCTCGCTGTAGATATCTCGTATGAGTTTCTAACTTCTCGCACTATTATTATTATATCGCTTGAGCATGTCTACCCGCTCCTCGAAAGATGCATGTCCTCCTCCTCCCCCTACTGTTCCTTCTCACGACACCATCTTCCTCCTCGGCGGCCGTGGTCCCCAGCAAGACTCCCCATCATCATGCTGCTGCCGCCGTCGCAGCCGCAGCAGCCAGCAAGAAACTTCTCCCCCTCGGGGACGGGGGGAGTAAGAAGATCGAAGAACGACAGCAACAGCAGCAGCAGGAGACGAAATATTTCCGCGAGGCGGGCGGGTCGCTGGAGCTGGGCCACTACGACGCGCGGTACTTCCGGGGGGAGGTGCCGTACGGGGAGCACGGGCCCGCGCTCCGGCGGCTGATCCGGTCGTGGCTGGCGACGGCGCGGGCGCTGGGCGTAGGGGAGCAGGCCTGGCTCGCGCACGGCACGCTGCTGGGCTGGTGGTGGAGCGGACGCGTCATGCCCTGGGACTACGACCTCGACGTCCAGATGCCCACGGCCACGCTCGCGTACCTCGGCCGGCATTTTAATCGGACGCTGCACGACTACGCGTTCGCCGTCGACGGGGAGGGGGACGGGCTGCCGTTGTCCCCGAGCGTAGCGCTGCTACAGAAAGAACAAGGAGACGCTACGAGTGATGGCAGCGGCAGCGGCAGATTCGTGAACAAGACATACCTCCTCGACGTCAACCCGTACCACGGGGCGCTGGGCCGGGGCTCCGGGCACAACGTGATCGACGCGCGGTGGATCGACGTGAGCAGCGGCCTGTTCGTCGACATCACGGGGCTGGCCGAGCGCGAGGCGGCCGAGCGCCCGGGCGTCTGGAGCTGCAAGAACGCCCACCGCTACCGCACCGCCGAGCTGTACCCCCTGCGCCGCACCGAGTTCGAGGGCGTCCCGGCCACGGTTCCCTTTGCGTTCGATAAGATCCTGGCGGATGAATATGGGGCGAAGAGCTTGACGGCTACGGAGTGGGCTGGGTGAGTTTGTGGATTTGCTTCCCCCTTTTCCCCTTTTTTTTCTTTTCTATTTTTATGGATTTGTTCACCCTCATATCTCCTTGTGAGATTGTCCATCATTTTACCCTCTATCTACCTGCATTATCTGCGTTCTCTGCGAGTTAAAGTATGTGTATGCTAACTGGATCCGAAGACACCACTGGGTACCAGAATTCAAGGAATGGGTCAAGGATCCCGAGCCGGTGCCCAAGGAGGACGAGACGAAACCCAACAACCAACAGCAGGGTGGCAATTCGGTTGTCGTGGTCGTTGAGAAGACGGTTGTTAAGGGAGCAGAATAAAGGGGGAGTTCTTGGATGCGGTCGGGGGCCCTTTTGCTCTTCACTTCCAGTCTTCTCTTTTAGGGTGCTTGGTAATGGGTCATGACTGTGTTGGATCTTAAGGGAACGATGGCCGAATCTAAAATTTGGTATCAAAGCCGTTGAAACGTTGGATATAATAGGGGAAGGGGGGCACTGTAAGAGTATGAGCTTTAGAGGCTAGAGACACTCGCATATAAATATCTGTAGAAGGATTTCCATAATACGAAGGGGATCTAGGAATATAGATACTTCTATATATTTTGCCGTATTAGCATACAGCCGGTGTATATCTCGTTACAATACTGACGTTTTAGATTTGGGACAAATCTTAAGCACGGAATTTATCGAGCATGTATGAAAAAGCTACGTATATCAAGCCAAGAAAGCCAATGAAAGATGGTATAACGTTCGTTAAATATAAATATGTACATACATTCAAAGCCCATCCATAGATCGGACCTGTCAAACCCATCGATTCCAGAACGCCATCGCCATCTGATGCACCATATATCCGCTGGAACAATACGGAACGGATCGCCAGAAAACAAAGGTATAAGACAAAACACTATAATAAATGCATCATCGTAGATCGGGTCTGTGACATCTCCAAGGAGAGCTCGCAAACGCCTAACTAGCGCGAGACTTGGACACCGGGAATATCGTTGTAATCGAAGTGTCCAAACTCAGCCTCATCGGCAACGCATCATTGGTTATCATTTGCCCCCTCGCTCGGCTCAGCTTGCTTCTGCTTCTTGACGCGCTCCTCGGCAGCTTTCGCTATGATCTCACGTCTGCTCACCGCGCCACTACTACTCGCAGCGGCGCCCGAACCCCCGCCGCCGAGCACAAACTCGCCGCCCGTCCACCCGCCGTGGTCGTACGCCACCTCTTCTTCGCTGCCGGGCTCGGCAGGCTCGTAGTACTCGGCGCCGCCGACGCTGCGGCCGCCGTTCTTCCAGTCGGCGCGCGCGACCTCGCGCTCGATCTGGTGGCACAGGTCCCAGAACTGGCGGTCGTGGGGCCCGTGCACGTTGTGCGCGAGCTCGTGGCAGAGCGTGTTGCGGATCACCTTGTAGTTGCGGTACCCGTCGTACGCGTCGGTGCGCAGCCGCAGCTCGATCACCTCGCCCCGGTTGCGGTTCAGTCCCAGGATGCGGGTTGTGCCCTCGTGGTTCGACTCCGTGTACGCCGTGGGGTCCATCTCCGTGAGCAGCCCGACGCTGAACTTGTGCGCGCGCATCGCCGTGCGGATCCCCGGGTCGTTCTTGAGGCGTTCGAGGAATGCGAGAGATCGCTCTGGACGAGGTAGGTTCGGTAGCGGGCGCAGCGTCATGAACGTGTAAGTATTGTCTTCCTGGGCGCGTGCCGGGTTGCGCTGGGAGAACGCCTTGGGCTGCTTGCGGCGTGCGGCGGCTAGGTGCGTTTGACGCGAGGCGGCGTGCTGCGAGGCTGAGGCTAGCGATTCCAGTTCGGCGCTCGATGTGCCCAGTAGCGTGATCTTCTTGTCTTGTAGGTCGGCTACGGGACGGCCGCCAAAGCCGGGGCTTTTTAGCAGGCCAAGCTTGGGCACCATGAGTTTCTGGTTGGCGATGGGGATGAAGAGCGTGGCTTCGATCTCGGCGGCTAGGTCGGCAACTGTGGCTTCCGGATCCATCTCGAAGTCGTGCTGTTGCCCATGATGGGTGAAGCTGATGGTGATCCCTCTAGAATCCTGTGTGATATCGTCTTGTTCTGCCATAGCTGTTGTGTGGTTTTGTAACCGAGAGCGGAGGAGAGATAGGCAGATAGGTGGCGTTTTATCTGGAGGCGTTCGTAATGTCACTGAAATACTGATAGCTCACCAAGGTAATCTATGATCTATCTGGTGACAAATAACAAAGTCAAGTAGATTGTGAAAAAGACAAAGAAAACTAATCCTACCTCTCGACCCTGAAGAAAATCTGTACGTCCTTTATTGAACGGGTTCCCGTCGAAGATTCTACAATGTGTATGACTTACCTCGTTGGTATTGTTGTTCTCGGTAGCTTTGTAATCCAAAGTCGGTACGTCAGATAGAGGATGCCTCATTCCGCCAAGGAATCTAGGCCACCCGATGTACCTACCCGGTCGAAGCTAATGCCGATGCCGTGCAAGTTTGCGATATGCCAGCCAATAGGAAGAAAGTCGACTGACCAAAGAGGGTGACATCATCTCAGCTGTGGCTTGAGAAGTAATTTTGGATATTTCCGTACCTTACCAGCCACAGAGGCCAAAAAAAGAATCAGAAAAGACCAGGTAGCACGGCACTAAAGCAACTAGCCAGGGATCCAATCATACGTCAAGCGCGTTGTAGTTGTATTGTGGTTATTGTGTCCTTTCAATGTCCTTTCAAGGTCCTTTTCAAGAAACATTCTTCGACTTCCCGTCTATTACCTACCTAAGGTATCGTCACTCCTTACCGCGAACGCGAACACGTCTTTGCGAACATATTGCTGAACCCTTTGAAACCTCAGTTCTTGATTTACCCGAGCACTTCTCGCCCGACGTAATCACATCCCGTCGTCCGCAAAGCTTTTAGGAGCTTTGCTCCCCCCGTACTGACCATGACGTTAAACCTCTTCCGAGTCCTGGGTAAGAGTCAATGCGAGAGAGAATCGTTGCAAGTAGCGCTAATAGCCATACGTAGGAGACTTCTCCCATCTAGCGTCCATTTTGATCCTCTTACACAAGATGACCGAGCTCAATGTCAGTCGTAATACACAGCGATGAGTCCCGAATGCCAATTAACGAATATTGTAGGGCGCCTCCGGCATCTCGTTCAAGTCTCAAGCCCTCTACTTAATAGTCTATGTCACTCGTTATCTAGGTATGTTATTTCAACGAAGTGACCGGGCTAGCAAAGTCGTACTTACACGAATCGACAGACCTTTTTAGCACGTCGAGCATCTACAACATTGTCTTCAAGATCCTCTTCATCAGCAGCCAAAGCTACGTCATCTACCTGATGACCACCAAGTACAAGCCCACCTACGACCCGAACCTCGACACCTTCCGTATACAGTACCTGCTAGGCGGCGCTGCGGTCCTCGGCGTCCTCATGCCCTACAAGTACACCATGTCCGAGATTCTGTGGGCGTTCTCGATCTGGCTCGAGTCTGTGGCTATCCTTCCCCAGCTGTTCATGTTGCAGAGGACCGGCGAGGCCGAGGTCATCACCACCCATTACCTGTTCGCCCTTGGAATCTACCGCGCCCTCTACATCCCCAACTGGATCTACAGGTACATCACCGAGCCTAATCACCAGGTCGACTGGATTGCCATCGTCGCCGGTCTCGTTCAGACCGTACTGTACAGTGATTTCTTCTGGATTTACTACCAGAAGGTTATTAAGGGCAAGAAGTTCAAGCTTCCCGTATAAGGGGTTCTAAGCGCATCTTGTTGTCCTACCTTGGGAATGAAGAATGATTGCAGAGAAGCTTTTTTAGGTGGATCCTAAGTTCTGCACTATCTCCTAGATAATCGCAGTTTAGTTCGCTCATAGGCGAAATTAGGCTTACGGGGATACCCGGTTGGGTCTAATAACGGATGAGACGACTAAGAATTGGCTCAAACGATATCGTCTCAATAATAGAAACGCGCCACCAAGGCGTGTCGATGTGTGTGCATGGCCGGCGTTAGGTTAGGCGGGGGCTGACGCGGTATATCAGCCCGAAAGTGCTCGGCCTTAAAGGAAGGGGTTTGGTCTAAGTTCGATTCGACTGTACATAAAAACGTGTATTTAGGAAGGTAATGAAAGTAAAGGCTTCGGTCCATCTCGTTTAATCCGGCATATGCGTGACTGGAAATCGCGCTACTATAGATTTCCTCTTACCTATACGCAGGGTAGGTGGTATAGTACGGCAAGAGGCAAGAGGCAGGGGGTATGTACTCTCATTCAAAATGACGAAAAGCTATATACAGGATCCGGAAAATATTCAGGAGACGAGCCTCGGAGAAAGGCACAAGTAAAACGCTAAAAACAAGACTACCACGCAGTTCCCTGCTCGAGCGAGAAGGGGTCGACGGGCCGCCTCGGCACCGGCGCCTGGACCAGCAGCGGCGAGGGCGTGCCGTGGTCAGCCGGGACCGGCAGCGGCATCGCCGTCCTTCCTACCACGTACCTGTCGTCCTTCGCCGGTGGCTGGGGCTGGGGCTGCGCGGGTACGTTTACCTCTTTCGTCGTCGGGAACAGCCGCCATTCCGTCTCCGTGTGCACCACGGGGTTCATCGCGAGTGGATCCGCCGAGCCTTTCTTCTCCTCCTGCTGCCGCGCCTTCTCGCTACCGACCCTGACCAGCTGCGCCCGCCCGCCGCTGTTTATGCTCTGCTGCCGCGCCAGCGATAGTCCGACGGCGGCTGCTCCTGCTCCTGCTCCTGCTCCTGCTCCTGCTCCTGCTCCTGCTCCCGAGTCGATAGCTAGGCCCGTAGAAGACCGCCTCCTCTGAGTCGTCGATTCAGCTCGTTTGCTGTCGTCGTCGCCGGCCGCGAACGGCTCGCCCTCGGTGCTTAGTGGAGACACGGGAAATACGGGGTCGAGGTTATCGGGCCCCGGCATCGAAAGCGGCCGCGCCGCGTACGTCATTATGGCGGGGTGCTCGGCGTCCGGGGGCGGGGGGAGCCGCTGCTTGACGTCGGGGATGAAGTCGGTGTTGTTGTTGTTACTGTGGGCCGGGGACCTGTCGGCCCGGCCGGCTGAGGAGGCTCCGGCCATTAACATGTGGAGCGATGTGAGAGGAGAGCGAAGAGAGCCAGGCGGTTCTTGTTCTTGACTTCTAGACTCTGGCGGTGAGTCGGGGTCGAATTTGTTTTGCGATTCTTGATGCCGTTGGCGCTGGCGCTGGCGCATGAGGAGGTACGTGGATAGGGCTGAGAGTGTCGATGATACGATTGCTATCGATATGACTATACCTCCGATCTGCCCTGGTGTGAGGCTCGAGCCTTGAGTTGAGGCGTCGCTTACGCTAGCCTGTGGTGAGTTGTTAGTTACAGTCTTACACTAAACTCTCTTTCTTTCTTAAACGAATAGGGTCTTACTATAGCTGTGTTCGCCCCGGAGTTCGCAGCGTCTATGGCGCTCTGCGCGCTGCTGCTGGCACTCGCCTTGGCCTCCTCTATGGCCTTGCTAGCGCTCGCCTGGACGCTCGCGATTGCGGCATCTATCGTCGTGGCTGGTACTGAGGACGTAGTACTTCCGGTACTAGCTTCCGGCGTCGTAATAGTAGTGGTGGCAGCTTCAGTCGTGGTCGGGGCTTTGATACCTGCTGTCGCTGATGAAAACCCTTCGGCACGTCCAGCTTCTCGTGCGGTTTGAATGGCCGTAGATGCGGATGCCGAGAGCGCTTGAAGCGACGTTGCGAACTGGGATGTGACGGCGGCCGCTACACTGCTTGATACACTGCTCGATACATTGGCCGATACGCTAGCTGCTACGATACTTGATATGCGATTTGATTCGGCAGCCGGATCTAGAACGCTTGTTGGAGGAGGCGGTGGTGGTGTCTTTTCATCTTCATCGTCAATATCGTCGTCGTCGTCGTTCTCATCCGGATCGATTTCAGCCTGCTGGCGGTTTTGGAGGCGGAAGTCCTTTGGCGAGACCGTAGTCGGAAGAGTAGGGCCCGGCGTAGTCAAGTGAGGCCGAACTAGTGTATATCGAAGCTGTTTTCTCTGGCCATTTTCGTTGCTCTCTATCACAGCCCATTCAGAGTCGACCAACTCTCTTCCTACGTCCTTTTCATAAACAGTATTGAGGACATGCCTATCCAGTGCTGTACCGCCAAGCCCAGCTCCTCCTGCTAACCAAGATGACCACAGCAATAAGAGCAAAGCTCTAGGTTTAGTCATCGTAACGTGTTGTCATGTGGGCATGGCCAATCCGGCTAAGATCGAACAATCGTTGGGAGACAAGAGGAATGAATGATTTACACTACCTAGTATCACGCAGAATGCCTCCAGTATTACAGGTCTAGCTGGTCGTTTTCATATAGTATACAGCGAGAAGAATGCTGAATGCCGGTCCTTCTAGAGTATTACTGTCTGCGCGCACAAACTGCCTTACCGAACCGCTTGGGACTGGTAGTTCCAAAGCCTACGGAAACATCTCCCTCATGTCTTCATATTGATGGGTTAGGTTACAAGGTAGAGTAAGTAGCTCAATTATACGACATACTGATTCGCTGGGCTCGTGTTTTCAAACAAACTGGAAACAAGTATGCCATCCCGTTTGGGACATAGAGAACGATGGTGGAGGGTCCTCTCTATAGGGTGGACCAAGGGATGTCACGTAAGGATATATCCATGGGGATTGGGCAAGATCCTAGTCCCAGTCTAGCGCCTGAGACAGTACATGTCGCACGTTGTCAACTCGCACGTTGTTAACTCACACACTGTTAACTCACACGTTGTTAACTCGCACGTTGTTAACTCGCACGTTGCTAACTCGCACACTGTTAACTCGCACGTTGCTAACTCGCACACTGTTAACTCGCACGTTGCTAACTCGCACACTGTTAACTCGCACGTTGCTAACTCGCACGTTGCTAACTCACACACTGTTAAATCGCACATTGTTAACTCGCACGTTAGTGACTCACACACTAGTGACCTCAGCAAGGTCCAGGTTTTGATCTTCCGCGCATCCCCCAGATAACCTGCGTAGAATGTTTATAATTAATTACATACAACTAGGAGATTCTAGAACTTTTGGTTGGGTTCATTGTGTAGAATATGGTTATACGACTTCAGCTCATCAACAATCAGCTATTGTGCGGCCACAATGAAAAGGGGGTGTGAGCCAATCCTAAAAGATTATGACATGAAACATGAATGGTGCACCTACTTCTCCCCTAGCAGGGCTATTGATTTGCCCCTAGCTGCCTCTACATCCTCTGTCCCAGGTAAGTTTCCAGTTATCACGGCTCCGGGCTCCGGGCTCCGGGCTCCGGGCTCTGCTCCGGGTCGCTCCGCCCCCCGATCTACACTACAACACCCGGCTGGCCTGAAACCTTCCAGTCGACAACTAAATTGCCTAAGCGATGGGCAACTAGATGTCCTAAGCGGTGCGCAACCAAATGTCCTAAGCGATCGCCAACTCAGTGGTATAATCATGCAGGCTCGGCAACAACATCCTGCGCCCAATGAGGCTTCAGGATCAGTATAAAACCCTTTTCAGGTCCCTAGGCAACTCTGCTAAAGATCAGAATCAGTAAATAAACCCCAAGTCGCTCTGTACCCACGCTGATTAGAGATGCAAATTTTTTCTATTTAAGGCCAGCCCCAAACCACACTTCTCTCCCTCTTCCCTCTTCCTCCCAACATCTTTTCCACACAACACACAACACACAACACACAACACTCGACACTCATCATCACATCTTTACATCTTTACATCTTTACACCTTTACACCTTTACACCTTTACACCTTTACACCACCACACCTTCAACTCTACACACTATATACTCCTACACTTACTACTACTACACTTACCACTACTACACTTACCACTACTACACTTTCAACTTCATCAAGTTGTTATTGTTATTAGTTCTACACACTTTCCAAACTCTAACCTCGCCAAGGAGTATTACTCTGGTGTTAGGTGTGAGCCTTTTCTTCTTTTCTTCTTTTATTAGCTCCACATCTCCAATCTCATATACAGTCATTAGACTAGACCATGTTCCGCGAGCATGGTCCTCGTACCATGTTGCTCGGAATGGCCCAAGAGGTAAGTGCCTAGTTATCTATATCTCGTCGCTATATCTCCATCACAGCATACTCATTTGACAACCAAAGCAAGTAAGAAAACTACTATTTCTTCAACATGGTGTCGGGGTGGGGACCCGAACTCCTCGATCACGTCGAGTAGAGGACCAGATTGGCAAGACAATCTTCTACGTCACGGTTTCAAGTAAGTACTTCTCCAACACCCTTATTCAGCATGATCTATCAGACTAGAATCTAAAGCATGGTCCAGAAAAAAACAACAACACAACATTGCCATCACCACCATGACATCGTGCACGTCAGCCAACAACACGATTGACGTGCACGATGTCTGCTGGTTGACGGGCATGCCTGGCTGGCACTACCTACCACCGCAGCGAACTCGACGCACACATAAGGACATTTCTCCATTGCTACAACCCACGCCTACTGGTTAGTCTTCACACAATATGTTCCTTTTTATTTGCTTGAAGAGTGATTCCTAACCTCAAGGTATTTTAGTAACACTAGGCTGGGGGGCTGGGAAATGGGTCACTCCAGGCTCTACCATGTCTTCCTCCTCTCGGAAGACTCCGGTAAGTAAGTCTTGGCTCCTTATACTGCATCGAACTTCGGTGAGCTAACGGATCTCACAAGAGCCTGACGCACAGTTAGGTTTCCCCAAACCTAGGGGGCGCCCTTACTCGTCTATTCCTCAGTGGGCTGCCTGGCCTGGCCTGGCACGTGACTAACATCAATCCGGCACCCGCTGCCATCACACTCCCCTACTCCTACATCTGAGTGGCGGGTGCCGGTGCTCGTGGACCATCCGGTACACGAGCCCACGGCTGGCTCCTGCTCAAGGAAACAGGACCGGGGGGGCGGCCTCGGTTCTGCCCGACATTAACGCCCTGGCCTAGTACGACCGCCACTACCCGGCACACAAGGCCGCGGGGTCACTTCCAGCAGCACCCAGGTCGAACACGGCCGTGGAGCCAGACACCGCGGAAGACAGGTAAGAAATCACTTATTCAGATTGCTTCTAACAAATGGCTAACGAGAATCTAGGACGCCGAGTACGCCGAAAACCGCCCGCCTGGCCTTCACCGCGCGAAGTCGACGCACACGAGCGTCTCACACAGCCAAAGTCGTCTCAAGATCCCGAACACAGCTCGTAACATCTTGTCCCTCGGCCACCTCATAGGCAGCATTTCTTCATCTGCAGCCCCTTGACATGAGGTGGTCGAGGCGATGGGACAGTTCACGGACGCCTGTGCTCTTCGTCGAGCATCAAGGCCTCGGCGTTGCGCGACCCACCGTAACTGTCTCACGAGCGAACTCGACGCACACAGGTTGGCGGCGTCGACGCCGCACCGTTTACGAGATCGATCGTCCGCAGGGCGATGACGAAGTCCCACAGTCGCATCCGATTCCACTGTCTCGCGCCATCACCGGCTTCCCTTCCCAAACTTTGCAGGGGGGGGGCGGCCTGCGACCAGACTTTCACAGCTGGCGCAGAGCCTGCCTGTACCCTCGAGCACGAGGGTATACCCCCTCGACATTCGGACGGGGGGCCGGTCCTCCTACACCTCCTACACACCTTCCTCAAGAAGGCCGCCCCATGGTTGTAATACCTGGTAAGTCTGACTGATGCCACAGTATCACAAGATAGAGTCTAACGAATATTAGGGGCTGGGAACCGGCCAATCCCAGTGAAAATGCCGCATTATTACTGGGTGCGGTCTGGACTACTTCCAGATCACCGACGTTTGGTGCGGTCTGGACTACTTCCAGATCGCCGACGTTTGGTGGGAGAAAATCACAAGAAGTACAACAGGCCATGGTCCGCCTAGAAAAGGTTGACCTCAAGACCTTTTCTAGGCGGACCATGGACCTAGTCAGGACCTGGTCTGCTCCGAAAGGGGCCAGGTCCGCCTGGGAAAGGTGGACATGCCTGGAGAAGAGGTCCTGGTCTGCTCAGAAAGGAGCGAGGCCCTCCTCTAACGATAAACCTCACATTACACAACCATCCTCACTCCCTTTATCATCCAACGAAACAACCTAAACAACCCATCCTTTCTTCGACCAACCTCGCGCTCTTTTCCAAGGTAAGTCACCATTGCCATAGCTCTCAACTACCCGCCTCTCCCCCTTTTCTCTACAACCTAGTAGACCTATCTCATACTGATATCCCTTTCTATTTAGATGCGCCCCAAGAGGGCAAGCAGCGACATTATGCCTCTCTCACCCGCCTCGCCTGGAGCCCGCCGCCGGCCCGAATATATACGGCACGTGGGGACCGCTGCGGGTCCCAATATGTACGGCACATGGGGACCGCGGCGGGACCGAACATGTACATGGGGACCGCGGCGGGCTCCCGCGACAAGTCACCAGTCGCAAGTCGGCCAAGTCGAAGAAACGTCGTCAACATGACCAGCCGGCGTGCGGCCAGAGACAGCTGCGATAACTCACGCGCCTCCGTCGAAGACCAGCCTAGCGCCCAGCGCACCTTGGCTCCTTCGTGCCTTTGGCGGGTCGCTGTTCGACACGCCTTGAGGTGCTAGGTGGCTCCAATTTATCCCATCTCAACCTGTTGAGCAACTCTTTCGTCGTCACCAATCTTGGCCCCCTGCTCTCGCTGCTTCGGCAGCAAAAGGGGCTGGTCCTCCGGTGCAGCCGGCTCATTGGCTGCTTCGGGGCGGCCAGCCTTTCCAGGTGGAGAGCGGCTGCTGCCTGTGCGTGAGCGGGCAACCCTACTAAACTTTTTGTATGGTAGGGGAGCCGATACCCACCGCCTTCTTCAGGGGGGTTGGGGAGCTAACCTCACACTTCTCAGTGACCGGTTTGGTATCCCCAAACTAGACTCCACAGCGCTCCAAAGCCTGTGATGGGGGCGTCTGGCCTCGGGCTCGCCCAGGCTGGACGTGGGCAGGTCATAGCCCAGGCTATGCACGTCGGTGGTGCGGCCTTCCCCTTCGCAGGTGCTCAAGGTAGTACTCGCCCCCTCATCTCGACTTCGACACCGACTCCGAAGATACGGAGACGATCTCACTCAGCCGACGCACGAAGCGGGAGGCTGCTCAACTTCTGCTCTACTAGCCGGGGCTCCTCTGGGGTCTCCAGCCCGTTCCTCTCCGGAGGCAGCTGGATGGGATATGGGCAACTTACTGTCCCTCCTCCTGGGTCCCTTCTTCCTTGACCCAACTCTTTGGGGTCGGAAGAGTGGCCGACGGGCCGCCTTCTACCAACAAGGAGGTCCCCAGAAGCCTGTGCCGCCGAAGATGCGACAGGCTGTCCTCGCTCCGGCGGGTCGTAGAGCCCCTCGACCTATGCCGCCTCGCCCCTGCTCAACGCACGGCAAGACACCAACGCCACTTCTTTACGCTCCTGCGCCGGCCCGTTTCCGGCCCCAAGCGAAGGGGTCGGTCCGGTTGTTCGGCCCGGTGCAGGAGGGGGCGGGGCGGGGGCAAGAGGCTCTACCTAGACTATGAGTGGCCGTGGGAGGCCCACGATCCTCACCTCCGTCTCGTCCCGTCTCTGCCGCGCATCACGGCAGGAGACCTACTACACATGGGACTCACATCCTCCGCCGGTCTCTTTCTACTCCCCGATGAGGGGTTGTGCCGGCCGGCAGGGGACGTGACGGGATCGTGGTGCCTCCCTTGGGTGTCCCACCGTCGCATCCGACTAACTACGCACTGAGCATTCCGCGGAGAGCAGAATGGTCTTACTGCTGGAGAAAAAGGCTGAGACGTCGTCCCACACATGTATCCGCCATATCACACTGGGTGGTGTTGCTGCAAGAGAAGAAAGCTGGGATGATGTCCCGCAGTCGCATCCGACGAAGACATACCGCGTACTCCCTGGCTGCGGAGACTCTCTCTTTCCTCTTTATGGAGGAGTCTCTATCCTTCCTGTTCATGGAGGAGTCTCTATCCTTCTTATTCATGAAGGAGACTTCGCTTCCTCGTTCGTGAGGACCCCTGCGGGTGCGGGAGGCCCCACGGGCATCGCTGTCGCATTCGCAACATGCACAGCACGACAGGACTACCTCATCGTATAGGCGGCCGGCCCCCGACATTGGTACGTACAGCGGGGGCCGCGCCGGGGCCGCGCCAGACTCCCACCCGTGGGGAGCCTTTGGCTCAAACCACTGCCAAAGAGACGAAATTCAGCAGATGGACGGTCTGTGCGCTGTTGGGCTTCTCCTCGAGCTTCTCGGTCTGCAGAGAAAGAGCGCACCAAGGAACTGGAGGAGAAGCTCAACAGCGCGCAGGCTGCTATCCAAGAGCTGGGGCTGACGATCGCCAATGCCCGTCTGAACGGCGGCGGCGGGAGCACCAGTCCTTAATAACTAGGAGGGTCTCAACAGCCAAATCGAGCAGCGCAACCTCCTAGGGTTTCTCCGAACTACACTCTTTTTTCCTAAGGGGCGCAGGCCTGGGCAGCGGCCAAGCGCGATGCCTTATTCGCCAAGTCAGATCACGTATTGTGGGAACCGGAGGACGGAACCTCGTACGTCGTTCCCTTTTGGAGATGATTATTTTGGATAGAGACACTTTTGGATAGAGATAATTCAACACTTTTGGATATCCGCCATCTTGGAAGACTTGTATAATATGTGAAACAGCTTTGGAGCCTGTGACTTGGATGAGGTGGATATTGGTACTTTCACCTGATATAGGGGTTTTGTACTACTAGCGGTATAATAACAGAAAGGGGCTACCTAGCACTTTTATAAATAATATCCTCGTGTACGAACAACATTTTCCATTACCTCGGGATCACAATGGACGTGAAATGAACCCATGAAGAAACTCAAAGATGACTGCTACCACTGACGTTATTGTAATGTGTAATGCTAGACCACCACCCAGGTCAATACTCGAGATTTTATATCCTCCCTCCCCTATTGCGCTTCCTATCACCCTTGGGGGCATGACTACGAGTTCTTGGAGGACACACCACCAGCTAGAATTGCTTCAACACCAGTAATGATCGTGACATGCTGTCTCGAAGGCTTCATGGAGCTACAGTTCTCCAAAATGGCACTGGAATCATCTCTTCTACTCAGCTTCTCAGCTTCTCAGCGGTTTTGTCTCCCCCTTTCTCGGTATGTAATGTAACAGTAGCAGTGGTAGTCAACACCAGAATCCTGTCTTGCTTGACCGAGATACAAGGGCACAAACAACCTCAGTTCCCACACAGACGCTAATTATCCTACACCAAGAGGTGAAATTTTTGCTAATCGTCAAAGCGTCAGTACACATTAGGTCTAGGTACAGCGTCAGTGCTCGGCTAACAACCCGTTTGCCCTGCTGCCACTGGCCCTATCCAGCCCGCTAACCCTTAGGAGACGTATATACCCGAATAGACTCACCGTTCAGCAAGAAAGAAGCAAGACTGTGCCGGGTTGGCGGCCGGGTAGACCTTAGGGTGGAGTGGTAGTGAGGTGTGAAGACAAGAACGCTAAATAAATGCTCAAAAATCTATCCGAGATAGATCAAAAACGGTGCCTTCGGTCCTCCCGTAAGGGGTTCGATCCCCCTCGCGGTCAATTTTTTTTTCGGTTTTCTGTTCTCTCCCCCCGACCCCCCCTTTTCTTTTCTTTTTTCGCGGGAACTCCTACGGTCTCCTCGGTGTAATTCTAATGAATTAAACTTCTCTTTTTATTATGAGCATATAGATTCTATTTTTACTAATTCTTTAAACACTGTATTACAGGTATCCAGCTTTGGAGGTGGTCCTGATATACATTACTCTCAGGTGCCACTATCTCCAACACACCCCTATTAAGTCACTGTTTGTGCACACCACAACCTCTCTAAGCCATTATATATTTAATTATGGGATTTTATTGATATCTTAACATATAAGTCGCGTGCTACGGTCACTCGTGCTGGAGCATTCGGTCACCTAAGATTTAAATACGTCTTGTTTCTTCTTTAGTTCAGTTCAACAAGCTACCTAATTCTCCGCCAACTCCAACACTCTAACAGATTCGACTGATAGCTAAGTAGTTCAATATATATAGTCACTGGACTTAGAGAGCTTAAAATGCCTGTACTGATAGTATTAGGTGTACTACATAAAATTAATACCCCTTAAGTCTGTGTCTTCGTCCGAAGTGGCTTCATTCGCAATTCTGTTTAATCAGGAGGATAAAATACCGTCGATTCAAGGTGCTTCTAATGGTAGAACCATCTAGTATATGAAATTCCGAGTTTTCTTCCGTGATACTCAATGATGACAGTGACACTAGAGTGTAAGACAAGACGCGTAGAACATCTCGTTCGGATGACGTGCATCAAAATTATCATGAAGTTACCATATAGATCAGACGATTTATGCATATATATCTTGATAAGTATCAGGTATCATTCTAAGAAAGTCTACTTATCTTGAGAGGTGTGTTGCACTACATATGGACGTCTTTCGTAGACGTGATGGTTGCATGTAAGTGTCCGTACCTATAAGTTTCTGTACCAGTCTCCGTACCCCGAGTAGACGCATATACCCGACGAAGCCAAATGCGGTATACTACCATGTCTGATATAGGTTAGCCCGTACGGATTAAACTGGGCAGTTGGGGAAAACTAGAGAACTGATCAATGATCGATCTAGAGCCAACTTAAAAAGAAAAGAAGAAAAAGGTCTTGGTGGCCATGTCTGCCATGTGTGTGGTGTGTGGTGTGTGACCTCAACGAACAACGACCAATCCGAAACTTGGACCATTCTATGCACGATCATTTACCAAATCAGAAATCTTCTTTTATAAATTCAATGTGACGTCTCTCCAAGTAATTCTATTCCGGTCTCACAAAAAAAAGTTTCTTTCTCATCTGTGCTACTACTCACCTTTTTAATTTCTTCTCTACCACGTGCTAAAAATTCTTGGGTACATACATGAGATTAATCAAGCCACAGCGAAACCACTTGCAGTAGCTCGTTGAAGTTCGTACCCGTCCAACCACAGCGCACGCGGTAGCCCGACACAACCCCGCGATTCCTCCCGATTGGGTCCCTTGTGGCGGCAGGTAAGTAACCGATAAGCTGTTGTGTGAGTGTGTGTCGTTTGTCTCAAACCAAATTTTTTTTTCCACCCCCCTTACCCTTTCTCCCTTGCCTGACGCCGGCTGCAGGACCGAAAAATTTAAATAACCTGACGATCCAGCGCCCCGAAGGTCTCCTTTCTTTTTCTAGTCACTATGGGCGACATGGCGAACGAGATTAAGCTGCTCTCGGGCAACAGCCACCCGAGCCTGGCCAAGGCCGTGGCCGATCGGTAGGTCACTTTTCATATTTTATATTTATTTCCTTTAATTTCCTTCCGTACGGTTCGGACGAGATAATACAAGCAAAAAACGGCGGTGTTCGGCTATTGGTGGCTTTCCTCCCAAGCCCGGCGTATGACGAAATTGCAAGATCACCAAAAATGATCGACCGAGACGGAAGCAACTTCAATATGGGCAATCTCTGGCTAACCATGAGCTCTCTACTATCAATAGGCTCGGCATTGAGATCGCCAAGACGATGAGTTTGAATTATTCAAACCAGGAGACCAGCGTGACGGTGGGCGAATCAGTTCGGGACGAAGATGGTACAGGAACTTCCACATCCGATCTTTCGGTTTTGCATCTTGGGCTAATGTGATGGCCTCCCCCCTTTTCCAGTCTTCATCCTGCAGTCGACGGCGCCGGGCGACATCAATGACGGACTTATGGAGCTGCTCATCATGATCCACGCCTGCCGCACGGCCTCGGCGCGGCGCATCACGGCCGTGATCCCCAACTTCCCCTACGCGCGGCAGGACAAGAAGGACAAGAGCCGCGCGCCCATCTCGGCCAAGCTCATCGCCAACATGTTGCAGACGGCCGGCTGCAACCACGTCATCACCATGGACCTCCACGCCTCCCAGATCCAGGGCTTCTTCAACGTCCCCGTCGACAACCTCTACGCCGAGCCCAGCGTCCTGCGCTGGATCCGCGAGAACCTCGCCGGCGAGGACACCGTCATCGTGAGCCCCGACGCCGGCGGCGCCAAGAGGTAGGTCGTCCAAGGTTTCATATGCGCGTGTTGTAGCATATTGTTAGGAAAAGGGGAAGAAAGCTGACATGGCGCGACACAGGGCTACGTCTATCGCGGACCGTCTCGACCGCGGTTTCGCGCTCATCCACAAGGAGCGTCCGCGTCCGAACGTCGTGGGCAGGATGGTGCTAGTCGGTGACGTCGTGGACAAGGTCGCCATTCTGGTCGACGACATGGCCGACACCTGCGGTACCTTGGCGTAAGTAAAAATTCGCCCCCTTCCCCCTCACCTTCTAGCTCCAACCAAACCAACCAACCAACCAACCGAACCCATACACGGGCGGACGGCAGTGGCGAAAACAAAATCGCTGACATTCAACTTACCCCCTACAGCAAAGCGGCGGCCACGGTAAAAGACCACGGCGCGCGCGAGGTCATCGCCGTCGTCACGCACGGCATCCTGAGCGGCGACGCCATCAACATCCTCAACAACAGCTGCCTGAGCCAGGTCGTCGTCACCAACACCGTGCCCCTCGGCGACAAGATCCACCGCTGCAAGAAGCTGCGCGTCATCGACGTCAGCCCCACCCTCGCCGAGGCCATCCGCCGCACCCACAACGGCGAGAGCGTGAGGTACGTTTCCTGTTTCCTGTTTATCTATCTATCTATTCTTCCCTACCTACCTACCTACCTATCCTCCCTTCTTTTCTATAGTAGAGATCAAGAAAGATATCTAGTCGCTGACGAAAACTCTTGCAGTTTCCTATTCACTCACGCTCCGGTCTGATGTGTGACGAACACACACGAGTATTTTTAAGGAGACAGAGAGGACCAAAACGTGCTGGGTACGCGCATACGCGCTTTTAGGGAAAGGAAATCGGGTGGGCTCGTTCGTTTTCTGGAGTTCTGAGAAAGATTGCATTGGGGATTGCTTATACGGAAGAGAGGAGCCAAAGACGTGATAGAGGATACATGAGATCATATACGTAAGGAGCTCATTGCACCCCACGCACATGCTATATCGCATCTGCGTCTGGATATACATTAGGTATGCTATGATTGCATATTTACACTTGCATATTTAACAATTTCGGCATGGGTCATGGCGAAATGGGATGGGCAAATTGATTTCAGGAAGCATCATGTCACATAGCATTGAGTACTCCAATATAGAAATGCCTATATTGGAGTGCGAATACAAACGATTATTGAAACACAGCGTGGTTTGGGAATCTTGATCTCATATTTTTGGTTCCGGGAATACACTCATGATGCCGGGCTATCTTTTTGACCAGCCACTAATCTTTCTTCCCTCGATGCCATTGCCTATGTGCCCGAATGCAAAGAACCAGAAGACACCAACCAAACGCCTGTAGGGATTTACTTGCGCATAGAGCTTGCGCGTCTCTTGCGGGCATCGGCCTTGTGGGCACGGGCCTCGGCAACACGCTTGGCCAGGACCTGGGCGTACTCGTTCTGTAGAATATTAGTATATGAAAGATGTGTAATACCAATATCAGGGTCAAACATACCGCCTCATCCTTGACCTTCTCGGCCTGTCGTCGCTTGAGCGCGATCCGGTGGCGCTTGTGCTGGAGACGCTGGGGGGTGACCAGTCTCTGGATCTTGGGGGCCTTGGTATAAGGCTTCTTGCCCTCCTTCTTGGGCTGGACCTCTCGTCGAATGACGTACTTTCGGACCTATATAGCAGAAACCCAAAGCATTAGCCATTTTTTGGGTGTTCCCATTTTATAATATTGTATATCCTCTCAGACTCTGCTCGGTGGTATTCATTGCAAGGGATTCGACTCTCTCATCCCGCAGAAGCAACGACCGAGCAGGCGATGACGGATGAAGAAGCTAGACAACTTACATCGTCATCCTTGCTGAGACCGAAGAAGCGGCGGATCTTGGTGGCACGCTTGGGGCCGAGGCGCTTGGGGTGGACGACGTCGGTCAGGCCGGGGATGTCGTTGTCGCCCTGCTTGACGATGGAGAGGGCGAGAACGGAAAGGTCCATGCCGACGATGCAGCCGCGGACCGACTTTCGCTTGCGCTCACCGGTGCGGCGGGGGCGGTAGCACGAGTGGCCTTCGGCAAGGAGGAGTCGGACACGGGTAGGGTGCATGACACCCTGCTTCATCGGGAAACCTTGCTTGTCGTTGCCGCCGGTGATGCGGAAGATGTAGCCCTTGAACTCATCGCCAACGTTGTCACCGGGAACTTCAGCGCCCATCTAGTAGCAACAGCCATGTCAGCACATTCAAGTCCCAAGCGATGGTAATGGTAGCCGTCCAGAAAAGTTCCAGATGGAGAAGACGGTGGATATAGATTTGAAGGTGTTCGAAAGTTCGCATCGACGATAACCAAAAAAGGGCCAAAAACGTACGCGCTTCTCCATAAAGTCTCGGAGCTTTCGCTCATCTTCGATCTCGACTAGCTTCTGGCTGCCATTGGCAGGGTAAGAGATGTTCAACTTCATCTCGACGGTGGGTTGTCGCGTCGACTGTGTTGTGTTGTTGGATGAAGTCGAATCGTGAAAATGGAACCGGAGAAAATTAAAGGGAAAGAAGCTTTGGTTGTGTGATTTTTCCTTTCGCCTAATCCAATTTTTCCTGAGTGGGAAAAGGTGGAGACACGCTAGGGCTACTGGGTGGCACGGACCACCTTAGACTTGTGGCCATTGGGGCCAATTGCCCGAAGAAAATCCATTAACGCTTTGAAGACCCACCTTTTCTAGAACATATCTCTGCCTCTCTGCCTCTCTGCCTCTCAGCCTGTGATATTATCGTCCAAGCTTGATGAGGGTTTTACTCTCCCCACAATGACTTCTTCCGTTCAGTTGCACCCAAGGAAGCCTGAGGCCAAAGCTACAAGTCAGAGCCCTCTCCCTCAACTCATACAGACCCCTTCCGGCTTGGCGATTCTAGAGCTCCAAGGTACTATCAACCTGCCTCAGGCTGGCGAGAACAGCGAGCACAATACTCCAGAGGTGGATGTTGGACGTATCGTATTTCCAGACTATCACCCGGACACTCAGGACCCCTCTAGCACCTCCTGGATGAAGCAGGTCTATCTTTACGTGGGTGAGCATCAGCGACTCACCGGAGAGGTCAAGAAATTGCCCAAAGCCATGGCCATCATCAAAAAGCGAGCCAAGTCCGGAGATGATATAGATATGGCCGATGACCACTCTGAATCTACGACTGAGGATCTTGAAGTGGTCGAGATCGTCAAGCACAAACTTGTATTTTCTCAACGACCAGAGCCTGTGGGAACCAAACCAGCGCACTAGAGACTATGACGATAAGCACGACTCTTAACGAGAGCTCCAACATGGATAGATCCGTTTGCGTAGATCCTGGCCAGACATATTTGGGCTCAGAATTGCGCGTTATATCTTTACACAGCTTTGCCATGTCTGGAATGACACGAGCAGCCGATCTACGGTATTGAAACATTGCTGCCCAAAGCAAGTCTTCGGGGCCATAGTATAACGTACTGAGAGGCAATATGCTACTAGCAAGTAGCCGTCCGAGGGATCAACTAGTGACAGCCATCCGGTTGGATGCGTTGGTTAACGGTAACCACATCCCTTGTAGGAATGGTCTATACCCAACGAACCCATGATCAGGAACATGGAGCTAAGCTATCCTCCGTTTGAAACCTTTGTTCATTCATGGAGACGACTTCTCTGGTTAACGGGAAGTTCTGATAGCTGCTCGACTGAGGTCTACGGGATAGTAAATCTGGACTTGGGACGAATCTGATGGAGCATGATAGTCACAAGATTAAAATAAGAACAGCAGATTGTATGAGATAGTCTAATAAGACTTGTATCACAGCAACTTGTATCTAGAGCTACAACTGCTTCCCTTCGAAATCTCTCATCTACTATGAAGTGCACCAAAGCCGCGAATGAAGGTAGAAAATTCCATCACAAAATTTATGTATTTAATTAATATCACAAACAGCAAGAATCGATCGTGTCCTTGGAAATCATAGCAGTATTTACCCCATTGACTTTTTAATACATGACTGGCTTCTCTTGGTAACTTGAGTTACCTCATCTTCACATGCCCCTACTTTCCCGGGGGAATGGACCCCGGTTGTCCGATAAGATTGATAAGCCCGATCAGATCTAACCTTATGCGACCCACTTTTTAAGCCTGGCTTTAGCCATTCGGCCATTGAAAGCCGACGTGATCGCGCAACTTTACCAACTTTACAACTTCATCTACTATTTTCCATCTCGCGACACTCATCCATCCACAGACGACTTTCTACACCATATCCTCGATAGTAGTCGATACGCACCAACTGTACGCGATACGTGGAGGAGACTTGCTGAAGCTGGGAATTCTTGCGATATCGAGGCCGCTCGTCCGTATAACGTCATCTCTCGAACTCTACAAAGTAATCGCCTTCAAAAGTCGCTTTGACAGGTTGCTCGATGATTGCTTCGCGCGTCCGAGGGTCTGTGCTTTTGGAAATCGAGTAATCAGCAAACACCAAACGCAATTCGAAGCGGTTGCTCCTCGACATAAATTCTCGATTCCCCCAGACCTTGCCCAACCTTTCTTCGTCCACAACTTCTAGTCCATTTCTCGAGCCTGAGACTACAACTTCGTCTCAACCTTTCACACAAAAACTGCTGCCGATTCGACTTCTGCCATCGCCATTTGAGGTTTAGCAACTCTATCCCATCGTCTGGATATCTCTTCCTCTGGCTTTTCAATCAAAGCAATTCATCTGATTCTTTCTACAAAGACATCGATAAACCAAACCCTACCAACCTGTCCTCGGCTTTCGCGATATTTCCACTCTACAAACCTCTCAGCATCACACTTCCAACTTCTCATCAAATCTACGGGCGATTCGTCTACTCAGCTTTCACTACATCAAAACATCTTCTCTCGATCCGACATAATAACAACAATGTCGAACGTACCTGTTGAGAACGACCAGGCCCCTCATGCTGCTTCGCAGCGGAATGAGGAGAACCCCATGCTCGCAGAATCGAAGCTGCCTACCAGAAAGGACACATCTCTGAAGGAATTCTTGTCCAAGATGGATGACTACGCGCCTATCGTGAGCGATTTGCAGCCAACTCTTTGGCCGTGCCAGGCGTACTAACCATCCTCGCAGATTCCTGACGCAGTCACTAACTTCTACATGACGAAGGCCGGTCTTCCGCCTCCGCCGATCACGGATCCTCGCCTCGCACGCCTGATCGCGCTGGCCGTACAGAAGTTCGTCGCCGATATTGCCGCCGACGCCTATCAGTACAGCCGGATCCGTGCCTCAAACACCAGCGCTAACAACTTGATGGGCAACCTCGGTGCCGCGGGAGGACTCCAGATTCCCGGCCAAACCCAGGCTGGCGCCAAAGACCAGGGACGCGGTGGACCGTTGGGCATCCAGCGACCGGGCTACGGCGGCGGCGGCCAAGGCGGTAGCCAGAACCGCACCGTTCTCACGATGGAAGATCTTGGTATGGCCGTGGGCGAGTACGGCGTCAACGTGAAGCGAAGCGAGTTCTACCGATGAGCTCGAGGTACGTGATGAGACCTACAAACAAGCTGTCCCAAGTACTTCTACTAACTCCATTTCGCTTAGGCATCTACGAGATCCCAGCAGTATTCTTGTGCGGAAGCGAAGCAAAGCTGGAGATCACGATGCTCTGTTAAACAGTTATTACAACACATCATGTACAAAACAAACGCGAGACGTTCGCTCTACAGGACGACCTCGCAGAATGGGGAAACCGGAAATCTTGCTTTCAGGGAACATGCATTGGCGTTCAGGATTAGGGACTTCTTGCTTTTTTCAAAGTTGACTGTTTTTACGTCTGGATGAGACACTTTTACAGAAAAGGGTATTTGCATTGTACTTAGATACCAGTCCGCAGACGACTCGCACCAACTACACACAGAGTGGTGCCAATTGAGGCGTATTTCCTTGTTCTCTCTTGATCGTATTTTTTACACTGCCAGTGCGTAATGTACAGCTGCTGGTAATCAGCTCGTAAAATGTGTTCGTCCCTCCCATCGTGCCTAGAACGCCGGGGATGTGTGTCGGTTGCGTATACATATAAATCGTTTCATGTCATGGCTCGGGTCCAGATGAACGGCTTTCTCGTGCTAAAACGTAAAAAAAGAAAAAGCATGTTAGGAAATTATAACTATAGTCATACCAATCGATATCAGGACGGGGAACGTACGGAGAGAACTCGCCGAGCTTGTGGCCGACCATCTCCTCGGTGATCTCGACGTCGACGTAGTCCTTGCCGTTGTAGACCTGGAACTTGAGGCCGACGAAGCTGGGCAGGATGGTGGCGGCGCGCGCCTGCGTCCGGATCGGTCTGACTCTCTCGCCTGCGGCCGGGCGGACTATGGGGAGGCTGTATCATGGCATTGTAAGCTTGCCTGCCTGCATATGACGAACGTCCCTATGTCATGTCTTCGTTGGGGGTGGGTTATATCTTACGGTACAATGTGAGGTCCTATTACAAGTTAGATGGGGCCAATCGAACACGGAGGGTAATTTGTAAAATGGGAATGGAGGCTTACCTTTCCACACTGAGCGGCCTTTCATAAGCCACCGTGTTGGCTGCATTTTGTCGTGATGTTGGAGCTGACGGTAATGAGAAAGCTTGTCGCATCAAATTCCGTCTAACATTGGTATGTTGGTATGGTATCGATAATGCTTTTCTGCGATATGATTACCTAACGTGAGTGGCATTGGGATATCACTATATCCATCTCTTAGCCCCCGATAGATGCCTGTTTCTTATATGCTCAAGTAATCCGACTTATAATGAATGTAACGGTGATTTCAGACTTGTCCAACTACAACCGTCGACGGGACCACCAAGACCAAAACCGAGTCGCGTCTCCGACACGAGGCAACGTTCCTAATCCGAATCGGGGACCTGGGCTTGTTATTCCCATTTAACCCTTGTGGCTACCGGCCTGGTTTCGTTCTCTAGTCCCACGTCATTTAACAATTCCCCCCAACTCTTGTGTGCTCCCAATTGCGATTATGAAATTCCCCATTGCCACGCGGAGAAGACGTGCCCCTTAGCATGATCTAATATACATGCGGAGTGCTATCCCCCGCCCCCCTGGAAGCAGCAACGAGCTTCAGGAGAGAGAGCTCGACTGAATCGCGTTGTCTTTTCGGCCCTATCTTTCGACGTCACTATAGTCTAGCGACTATATCTCATTTCTCTTCTAATAAGTTGTACTCGTTGTTTGGGTAATGACGAAAGAAAGTACCTGACTCAGTTGTCTACTGTAACAGGAGACTACTCGGTCACATACGAAGAACCGTAGCATTAGAGCTCCAATACTAGTCCTTACAAGGACTAAGGAACCAACCATCGAGTAGACCACTCTACTAAAGACAAGCAACGCAGCCAAGCCGCTGGTAAGCCGCTTCTCTCTTCCGGCGCGATGTCTCGTCCCCCCAGACTTATTACATGGCCCCATCGGTAAACCCTGCGAGGGACGAGCAGCTTTTTTAATATGAGGCTCAATGGTCCTGCATGTCCGCACAGATCTACGATCCCCCTCGCCGTAATTGTCTTTAGCGCCGTAATGAACCACCCCTAGACCCGTTGTCTATGCTTCCTTTCTCCTTTGCGTGGGGCGGAGCGTCGGCTTCCGGCCCGCGGGGATATCTCAGAGGTATAAGAGGTCGTCCTATCGCGGGTTACGAGACAGAGAGAGAGGCTTGTTGTTTCTTTCAACCCTCTCCCGTTCATACGTCTTCGCGGTAAACCTACCTAAAGACACCATGAGGTTCGTCGATCTGCTCGTTGGCGCGGCCGCCATCTCCGGCGCCCTCGCTGTGCCTACCAAGACCCGGAAGCGCGCCGATGCTTTCCAATTCACCGGCGTGAGTGAGTCGGGTGCCGAGTTCGGAAACTTGGCGCTGCCCGGACAGTTAGGTGGGTGTGCCCTTAGCTAGAAATATTTCTTATAAGTTTATGATTATAACAGCTAACATATCATGATCAGGCAAGGACTACACGTGGCCCGACCACAATGCCATCTCCGTAAGCTGATCTCTTCCATGTTATGTCTTGTATGCCGCTAACCTCGGGGAAGACCTTGATCCAGAAGGGCTTCAACACCTTCCGAATCCCAATCATGATGTACGTATCGCGGTATCGAACAACACCTCGCAGGATGCTAAACAGTAGTTAGGGAGCGTTTCATCCCGACGAAGTTGACCGGCACCGTCAACGAGACCTACGCCGCCGGCCTTGACGACGTAAGTTCAGTAGTCACTTGGTGTATATAATAAATGCTAACTTGAGCTAGATTGTCACCTTTATCACTGGCCAGTCAGTTCAATCCAACCTTCACTCACTTACTCACACCAGCAGTCACTTACACCTGAGAATAGGGGCGCTTATGCCGTCATCGACCCCCACAACTTCGGCCGCTACTACAGCAACATCATCACCGATGTCGCCGGGTTCGGAGCGTGGTGGACCGTCGTGGCTAAGCGATACGCTACCAACGAGAAGGTCATCTTTGACACCAACAACGAGTTCCACGACGAGGACAACACCCTCGTCGGCCAGCTGAACCAGGCCGCCATCGACGCCATCCGAGGCGCCGGTGCCACGTCCCAGTACATCTTTGTCGAAGGCAACTCCTGGACCGGTGCCTGGCACTGGGTTAGTGTTTTTTCCTTCTGATCCCTTTAAATAGTACTATAATCATATCATTACTAACACGGGCATAGACATCCAGCGGTACCGCCGAGGCCATGGGCAAGCTGACAGACCCCCAAGACAAGATCGTCTATGAGATGGTACGTGCAGAGAAAAAGTCCCGAGATTATCTATATATAGCTCTAACGAACCACGACAGCACCAATACCTGGACACGGACGGTTCCGGCACGAGCCCCAACTGCGTATCGGCGACGATCGGCGCGGAGCGCCTCGCGGAAGCGACGGCGTGGCTGAAAGCCAACGGCAAGAAGGGCCTGATCGGCGAGACGGCCGGCGGCGCCAACGCCCAGTGCATCCAGGCCGTCAAGGGCCTGCTCGCCCACATGCAGCAGAACTCGGACGTCTGGACCGGCTGGCTCTGGTGGGGCGCCGGCCCCTGGTGGGCCGACTACATGTACGGCATGGAGCCCCCCACGGGGACCGCCTACACCGGCGTCCTGCCCTCCCTCACCGAGTTCATCTGAACTAGCAAGCGAGCGGTAAGGGGAAAAGGGGTGTGTGTGTGCGTGTTGACGGTGCAACCAAGCGGAAAGAGTAAACTTAGGACAACGAATGAAATGAAAATTGTATATAGCAAAGCAAGCACGCTGAGAAGCGACATAGAATGCAACGAACATTTAACTCTTTATGGAACCTCTAGTCCGCTTGAGCGTGCAATGGTGATGAGAGCGACTACCTGGCTACCTTGTATCTGACTTTCTTATGACAAGTTGCGAATAGCCAGTGAAGTCCTTGATTTAGCCTATCATGATAATCAGTCAACTACTAGTGAGACATGCACTTTCTACTACCCCGATCATAATAATCAGTGGTAAAAAGAAACAAAGAAAAAGGGCGTATAAAGGGGCTAAAAAAGAGCACCGAAATACCTTGACCGTTCTAGAATACTGAGAAAAAATGCCGACTTAGGATGTTTTTACCCACGCGCTACTAACTGCTTCTTCGATCGATATCGTGAAACATCGAGAGGTGTTATAGTTAGGTACTTAGATGCTTATATAAATACCAACCTGTCAAAGCAAGGAACCTAGTCACAGAATATACGACTTACGGCATATCACAATCCATAACAACCCTGGGGACTCCTGCGTGTATGTAAAGCATTCATTAATTCTTTGCGTGGGTGCCTATCTACCTCTGAAGTACACATGCTGGTGGTATCGACGAGTTGCCAACTGGCGAAACCCCACTGCTCTTAACGGACCAGCTAACGTCGAATGGCCTGCACTCCATCGACGCAGCTTTCCTGGTAGAGCCTATGCCGAATGCCAGAAGGAAGAAGAAAGAAAAGAAAAACACAGTAAAGTTGCCAACATGCCTCTTCCGAGCGTGGAAGTGGGAAAATAATAACGCCCCAATGCTGCTGACCCCAATTCTTTGCTTTACAACCATGCATCTCTCCCCCTATTTTCCTCTCACCTGTCTTGATATTCTCGACTCGAGGCCTCGCCCCCCTAGAATATCAAGGTGTTATGTTCATGTGCCGTTTGTGCAACATGCATGCGTAGTAGTATCCACCCATGTTTATGCGTAAGGTGATTCGCGGCAGTCAAGAGTTTCCATGTTGGCAGTTGACGAGCTTTTCCGCCATTGTTACTATGGAATAGCCTGCGTCGAATTATTGATCAGAGCGAAGCCGATCGAGAGGTGTGGTTCATAACATGGTCTTGCATATAGATAGATCCGACTTGTCATCTCTCATGCAAACCCGAAGTAATCACTTCCCGTGGTGATAGCCTTGTGAAGCTGTCGACGGAGCGAGTCGTAGTTCTCGTACTCGGGAAGATCAAGTTCTAAGCAAATGTTAGTAGACTGCATCGTGACATGGTGTATATATATACGAAATCACTTACGGTTGAAGCACGTGTGAGAGCTTGGCAGACGGTCCTTATTTCCATAGTCGCGGTGAATGTTGAAGCGGTTTATGCCGTTCATACCCTCAAGCTCCTTGAAACCGTTAAGAGGGACCTTGCTGGTTCCAGTTACGAACTGGAGAAGCTTGGCTCGCTCCTCCTTGTCGAAAGACCGTACCGCTCGCCAGAACCATTGAATTTGCGGCGACGACGGCGAGTAGTTGTGGTACTCGGTGTTACTCTTCCAGTCGTCGATGTCAACGTCCGGTAGACCAGAGATCAAAAGCTCTAACTCCTGTTCGTTGAAGATGGCTATAAGCTCAGCGGGTATTATCTCGTGGAAGCCTACTCGCATGTTAGTTTAAGTCTAGATCAGATCAAAAAACGTTGGCTGTTCCTTACCTTTCAGGAAATGCTCCATCTGATCCTTAACAGAGCTGAGGAGCTTGTGCTCAACTACCAGGCGCACGTAATCGTGCTTGTTCTCCTCCGTGACCGGAATGTTACGGCCGTTCTCGATCAGATCGTGAATCTTGGTAATACCAAACTCATCATCCTCGACCGAAAACGTCTCCGTGATGATATCCGTGATGTCGTTACTCAACATCCAGGACAGAGACTTGTAGTAATCAGGGTCGAACGATTCCATGTCCTTGACTGAGACCGGCTTGCCTAGGATTCGCTTGTAGACCGCACGGCTGAAGTAGCAGTCAAGTAGACGGCCTTCGAACAGGGCCTTGCCGATGATTCGCCCAATGAATTTGAAGAACATGAGATGCTCTTCGTTGATACCGCTGAGTTTGTTAGGGTGGAAAGTTGTGCGATCGCTCGAAACCGGCACGAACAAGGCGTAGTTGGCGTTGAACATTTGCCGTGCGAGAACTTGGAACCATTCTCTAGTAACACCGCCAGCATCCACGCCTTCTTCCCCATGAAACCTAATGCTAAGCTTGCCGAACTTCATCTCGTCGCCCGATTTGAAGTAAAGCGATCTGAAAGAATCATGGAACACCTGGTCCCGGCGGACCTGTAGCTGCAGCAATGGGTGTGGTCGCTGAGACACATTTTGTTTGCTATGGACGCTGCGGTTGAACCAGTTGCGCTTGTTATCAAACTCTAGTACCTTCGGGTTCTTGACAAGATGCGAAAAGGTCCCCTTCATAAGCGAAGGGTTGTTGCGCACAAGCTCGTTGAGTATTCGACGATGCTCTTCGGTGAAGGTGAAGAAGAGATCAGCCAGGTGGGACTCTGGCTGCGGACTTGATAGCAACATGTTATTGACGAGCTGGCTCTGGGATGTCTGCGTCTCGTTTTGGGTAGTGTCCTTGCAGACAACCATCAGGGCTTCAATTAAGGGGAGCAGAATGGTCGCTACATTGAGGAGGCTCTCGCGCTGACGGATTGCGCTTAAGCAGGCGCTGAGTTTCTCCCACAAGGCGTTGAAAGTCGGATTGCGGTAGAGGTTAGCGAGCAAGTCCTGCTTCTTGGTCTCCGAGTCGGGTCCTTCTGCTGCATCCGATTTCTTCTGGGCGAATAGGTGATCAAGAGCAGTTAGAACCCGCAGAAGCTTGTTCTGGTCGGAAGCGCCGGGAGAGAACTTGGCCAAAGCGACGCCTTGTATTTCTGTACCCGAAGCGGCGTTCTGAATATGTGGTAGTAGCTCGTCTAGATGAACCACAATCTTCTCGCTCAAGACATGGGCCTGGCGGGCAAGCTCCTCGCCGAAGACAAGCATCGCTCCTGGAATCACGGAAAGATTCTTGATAGTCGAAAGCGTCTCCTTAAAAGTCTTCGAGCTGCATTCACGAGCTACGAAGATCTTAATAATGAGCGTCAAATTGTAGTTCGGAATCGCGGGTGGATGAAGTTGCTTGATCCGCTTCAGTACCGCTTGCTTCTCTATTATCTTAGACGCATCCGCCTCAGCAATTGTGGTGCCCGAGGGCGTATTCTCTGCTGCATCAGTAGAGCCAGTCGCGGGTTGTTCTACCGTCTGCTCCGGCGCCGCTGCGCTTCCGCTCTGTGTATCATCCACAGGACCAGTCGCTGCTGCTGCTGCTCCAGAATCCGTAGGCGCTGCTGTTCCAGAAGCCTCTGCAGCATCTGGGGCTTGAGACTCGAGATTCTTGATGGCATCAGCCGCCTCTTTTTGTTTGCGATCCAGGGCAAGCAACGGGCCGGTCACTCGGCTCAGCAGCTGTGAGAGGCTATCCATTATAGAGGAACTTTCCATGACGAGATCCCGGTCTAAGAGAGCAAGTAGTGAGTTGATCGCGTACTTATTACCCTTGACATCTTTGCCCTTTCCTTTGCGGCTGAGACTACGCTTGATGGCCGTGGCGTTGAAGCCGTCGTGCTCAGTTAGAAACAGAGAAGGAACGTGAACATTCTGATCCGCGAGGTAGCAAAGTAGGTCAAGGCACTGTTGGACGATCAAGATTGGAGATGTCTCCGAGCTTGGCTGGACAGGATTGCTAGTGCTGGCACTTGTAAGCGTGCGCTTTAGGCTTTGGGGGGTTTGCGCTTTAGTATCGATCTCTTTAGGTTGTTTTGCCTTGATGGAGAGAGATGCGAAGCTTCGCTCGACAGCGTCCACGTCTGTTGAGCCCTCTTGTAGGATCTTGAGTAGATTACTAATCACCTCAAATCGAGTCTGTCTGTTTTCGCAGACGTCCTTAAACAAGAATTTCAAAGACGTCTCGAGAGAACCGCCCTTCATGTTCAGGAACATGAGGCGAAGCAGAGTGTAAACGCCTGGCCTGTCCACCATTTGTACGACCGTTTTTCGGTGGGGCTTGTCAACATCAGTAATTGCTCCGCCTACTTGAGCACTCTCGCGCAGGCGACTAGTGCCGGAAGACGCTCTATCGTGGTGTACAATGGGATTGGACGATCGAATAAGTCGTCGTGCTTGAGCTGCTAAATCAGGCGGTAAAGTGTCGATGATATCCGCACCTTGGTCCATGAGAACTTGTTCACGAAGTTGGGGTGATAACGTCATCAGTATGCTGGCGGTGTCCATATCTTGTGCTTCGGCCGCTTGACCAGGGATGGCGACCTGTCGTCGCATCTCCTCTCGCTCGCGTCGACGCTGTTCCGCTCGCTCTTGTTGCACTATCTCCAAGCGGAGTTCGTCGGGTAAAGCGTCCAAAAACTCCTGGAATACTTCAGTCTGCTCACCGGAGCCCCCTGGAGCTTCTCGAGCCTGAGCTCTACGGGTGCTGACCGTTTGTGCGATGACTTCTTCCCTGAATTCCTCGGGCAGCGCCTCTAGATAATCAGGGTCGATACCGAGCTCAGTGACATCGACTTGCTCTCCTCTAATTGTGGTGAAGGTACGTGGTTGGGCAGCGGATGGCTCGTCCTCGGTTAGACCTGCCGCTTCATCGGATGTTTCTATGCCTTCCATGGCCTCTGGCTCTGCGTGATCGTCTCCGTCATCCTCATGCGCATTAACCGACTCTACCTGGGCTTGAGCCGCCGATTCTGCCGCTGCTTGTTCACGTTCCTCGGCCTCTTGTTTCTCCCGAGCAGCCTTCTCCTCGGCTTCTTTGGCCTCTTTTGCTTTTCTTTCCTCCTCTTCGTGCTTCTTGCGCTCTTCTTCAAGCTGCCGCTGGCGTTCCGCTTCTTTAGCTTTAAGTTCCTTCTCGTGCTCGATAGCAGGCGGTGTAAGGTGTGCGAGAATCGCAGGAATAAGGCGATGTGACTTCTCGGGATGCTGCATTCCGAATATCATCTTGACCTCCTCTGTCCACCTTGCCACTGTGGACTCCGTCGCGAATGTGGTAGCTTGGGTAGGTTCTTGGTACGTGTCCCGACGGTTGTCTGCGCGGGGTTCACGCCCAGGACCAAATGGAAATGGCAAATCGTGGAGATCTCCTCGCGCACCATGTGCTATCTGAAAGTGGAAGGCCTGATGGGGATTGCGACCGATCGAGGCGGGGAGTGACGCCATAAGGTCGCTGATGAGTGACATCGGGCTGTCGATGTTACCAAATAAGCTACCGGGGAAGCCCAGTCTAACTAGACCACCAAGATTCGGACGGGGGGTTCCCTCTCCACCAGTGTCACGGCTCCTACGGAGTAGTGGATTCAGGCCATCTTCGTTAGCAGCGGCAGGTCGTTGATCGTGCCGATTACCGCGAACGAAGCCTCGCGGATCTATATAAGCGTTAGCTGAGAATGTACCCATGCGGCTCCAGAATCTCGGGGATCTTAATTATTGGAGAATCCGGATATATTCACATGCAAAAAAATACGTACCAAAGTTGTTCATAGGGTCTCGCGAACCCATCATGAATGGGATCGGAGGGAAGGGACTACGGGTACCGTGTCGATTACGATGATGAGGATGGTTAAAGATAGGACCAGGTGGTTCAACCACGAGAGTATCCCAGGCCAGGCTAGGTGGCACAACGTCCCGCGGCGGCGCGTCGTCTTTGAGGAGCAAAATTTGTCAGTTTCTCTTTGCCTTTGATCCGTGCTTGCGAAGTTGGAGGAGGATAATCGGGGCACAACTTACTAAGAAAATCATCAAATGAGAACTCGTTGACATTCATGTCGTCCTCCTCATCTTCTTCCTCGTCTTCCTCTTCTGAATTATCGTTAGCATGAAAAGGGACGAAATGCGTATACTGCTTACCATCTTCATCCTCGTCCTCCATGTAGCGATCATTAAGGCCATGAACGTCGTCAGGATGCTCAAAGTCTTCTTCTTCGATGGCGCGCATTATGTTACCAAATCGACCTAACCCGTTGACGTCATCAATGTCTCCCATGTCAGCAGCGTCTGCTAGATCTTGAACTTCCGCGTCGTAGTCGATATTGTCACCGTCGTCGTCGTCGTCTTCGTCTCCTTCCTCGTCATCGACACTATCGCTCTCCCAACCTGGGACGCCATCATCCTCAAGCGGGTTGCCCTCATCATCGACAATCTCGATGCGGTCTTCTACTTCATCCATATCATCGGAGTCGAGATCGTCCTCATCGCTGCCATCTTCATCATCATCGTCTTCGTCCATATCGTCATCGTCGTCATCGTCATCTTCCATCGTAACTTCGATGACACCGTGGTCTCCTGATAGTCCCTCGATGGGACCCATTCCTTCGAGGTCCTCTTCGTCCCTGTCGCTGACGTCTTCTTCACGATCTTCGGATTCGTACACCATATCATCGTCGTAGTCCCCGTACATCTCTTCGTCGTCATCTATACAGGTTAGCGTAATCTAATAAATAGATGGCGTCGTACTTACCATCTTCTGAATCTTCCGAATAATCGTCGTCTCTATCTCTGCCGGGTTCCAGCATGCCAAGAGCCGAATTTCGGTAGAGATCCGGGGTCTCCTCTCGATCGTCTTCCATGTCAGAAAGAGAGCTTGCCGAGAACGTCTCATCATCGACGTTTTCTTGGGTCGGGACGGTGGGAATGATGTTGGAATGACTTAGGTGAATGGCGGTGCTCGTCAAGGTCCGAAGCACGCGGAGGATATACTTAATAGTTCGTTTAACGGGTGGAAAGGCAAGATCGATATCTGCGATGGAGGCAGTAAGAGCGGCAAGATAGCCCTTCTCATACATAAGGCGCCGGATCTGAGCCTGCGATCTCTCGGGAGAATCTTGCGGGGTTCGAGTCGAGGGAGGAGAATCCTTCTCCTTGTCGCCCATCATGAGATGCATGATCTCCGCTAGAGCTAGCATTCTAGCATACCTGCTATCGAATGGCTCGTTGGATGAGGCGGCCTCTTTGTAAGATCTTAGGATTGTGTCTAAAACGAACTTTCGCACAAACAATAGGTCCGGTTCGTCCTCGTAGTCATACTTGTCTCGGCCAGGCTCTGCAGGCTTTTCTCCCGTCTTGCTTACGAGCGCGACTAGGAGACTCTGTGTCTGAATCGATGTAGCATATCTCTTCTTGTGTGCCAACGTATCTGAAGTGCTGTCCATGTGGCTGGGGCACAGCAGATCATTGAGAAGATAGTTCAGAACACTAGATCGAGGCTTGACAGGGGTATTGGCGAAAAGAGGCGCACTTCTCTTGAAATTAATAAACTCGACCTTAGTGCGGTTGTAGCTCTGGAGAAGTTCCGTGAGACAGTGAAGGAGGAAGCAACGGTATATGAAAATCGGGTGCTCTCCAGCCTTAAAGGAAGGCTTAACCTTCTTTTCTTTGACGTCAGTAGCGCGTCCTTCAGCTTCGGACACGCTACTAGATGCTGACGGCCCCTGATCGCCTGGCTTCTTCGTATCTTTGGTAGTCTGGGGTGGTTCTTTGTCGTCCACTTCTCTGTAGTTCAGGAGTTCGCAAAGTAGGAAATGCACGACGCCGTCGGGGTTTTCGAGCATAGGTCGCTTCATATCTTGCTGGGGAAGTTTAGAAGCATCTACCATCTGCTTGTCTTCGCCCTCAGTAGATAGCTTTACATCTTGAATAGTCAAATCCTCGGTAGCTCGGACGGTAGGCGCCACATCATCCTTCGGCGTATCCGATTTTAGTTCCTTGAGGACGATCGTCAACCCACGACCGCTTTCTGAAGGCATCCACCGGCTGAGCTTCACCATCTCTGCCGAGACCTCGACGAATAGCTTAGGATCCCGGAGCGCAACATGTGAGAAAGCTCTGCCATAGGCTGCTGGATCAAGGGGTCGCGTGTTTCGAGTACCGGTGAAGAAGGTCCGAATTTCACTTCTCATAACCTGCTTGATGACCTCTTCGTCTTCGACGATGTGACGAAGTATAGTCAAGATATGAGACGTGATCCGAGTTTCATTCAGACGCAAGGATCCGGCGCCAGAGAGCTGCTTGGCAGAGACGAACAGGCGCTGCAGATTCTTCTTGTCGCCAACCACTCGTGCTATAGACCGATCACGAGTTAAGATGACCAAGATCCGCAGAATGGAAACAGCCAAAGGCTCCTCTTTACCGATTCGCGGTAAGATCTCTAGTGCTGAGTTGAGAAGCGTCTGGCGTTCGCCATCTTTGAGGATCGGGTCTTTAGCAGCCCATTGCAATGGTTCTATCGGGTCGTTCTCAGATAGGGGGCTCCTCCATTTGATTTCCACTGGCTGCTCATCGTCACTCAAGAGGATCTCGAAGACGAGGAGAATATAGGGTATCCAAGGTGCCAGTTCTTCGGTAGACGGGGAGGGCGGGACTTCAAGGAATCTTAGGAACTCGGGCACATTAGCCTTCAGCACACTAACGGTTGCTCGGAAGAAAATTTTATCTTGAAGAAGCAAAGATAAAAGATGAGCATAAGCTGCAATGCTACGCCCATTAGAGTTGAGGTCCTCATCGAGAGTGAACGACATTAGGGCATTAGTAAGAGTCTCGCCTATTTCCTGTCTGGAGGACATATCATCGCCGGGCGTTCGAAAGACGACGGAGGAGATCAAGTCTGAGACCTCGTAAGTAGAGTCCGGGTGTGCTCTTATGACGTCTAAGCATCTATCGATCAGATTCAGGCGTAGCCTACTACGCTCTTCATCCAGGTCCTCCTTGGCTACCATGGTTTGTCTCGCTAGATCCAATTCTGCACTCGCCCCGGTTGAAGGCCCCTGGGCAGGAGTAGACGATGAAGATGCAGCTCCATTGTCATCCTGGGGGATTAGCGGAGGAGCCGGCGTAACACGGTCGTCGCTATTTGAGAGACCCGCTGGTACTCTTAGCTCGCTGAGGATAGGATCCTCAAGTAAGATACCCGGAGGTAAATCAGGGGGTAAGTCTAGAACCATGGCATCGGATTCTTCGGAAGGCTGAGGAACGCTACGCTCAGCAGTAAGTCCGGTTTGCAAGTCCGGCTCGTTCGGTGAGGCCGGCTTGTTCTCCGTATTGCCCGGTGAATCTTCCTCAGGAATGGGATTTCGAGAGCCCGCAACACCTAATTTGTGTGCCCTGCAGTATTCAACAGCAAATGCTCGGTTGCCGTTGGCCCTGTAGATGCCTTCTTGGGCAAGATCTTCTGAGCACGCAACCTCGATGACGACTTCTTTCACAAGGTCTCCCGTAGCCGACCAATCGAATGCGAGGGGTGTGGACTGCAAATATGCAGGTGGGGGGGTCTTGTCGGAACGCCTATAGGCGTTGCTTTCGGAGTCGCCCAGCGAAATGGACTTCAAGATCGTAATAATCTTTGCAAGAAGGTGGCCTGAAGCTTTCTCAGCCAACGGAGAATCCCACAGTTCTCTCATCACTGGCAATATGGCCATCCGCAGCTCAACAACTAAATTCGGCGTGACTTGCGAATCGGTTCGTCGATCGCTACTGCGAATAATGTTGATCTGACTGAGAGAATCCGTGATAATCTTGCCGTTAGTTATCAGGGTGTAAAGATCCAGAATCTTTCTCATGCCAATAACTGCAAGACGGGGTATGTTCGAGTCGTTCCCGTCTTTATTCTCCTTGCAGATCTCCTGTTTGAAGATACGTAGCATTCCATTGAGTAGTTCCAGTCCATAATGTTTCTTGAAAGCGATTAAGACCGGCACAATAACCTGTGTTGACTGTCGATCGCTGCGAGCTAATTGAAAAGTCAGCACGGCTCGGACCAAAAGAAAAAAGGGGCGCAACACTTACATTCAGCTGTACGGTTTATTAGCATCTCATGGACTGCATGCAGCATGATAATCCAGTAATGGAAATCCCGCGAGGATCTAGCCCGCTCGGGGTACTTCAACTGCATAAGGATCGTGTGAGCCAATTCCTCAGCCAATTGAAGATGATGCACTCGCAAGTATTGTTCACGTTCGCGGCGAGTCAAAAGAGCTCTCCCAATGGTCTGGAAAAGCGGGAACGTAGCGGGCATCAATGAGTGTAACAACAACCGGAGAGTCCTGAAATTTTGATACCGAGGACTAGACTGCTCATCCTTGGAGAGGCTGTCATTAGAACTGCTAGGTAGTTTCCACAAAGCAGCGGATGACAAAACATCTGGCAAATTCGAGTCCTCGGGTTCAGCGGTGGCTGCGGCTGCGGCAACGGCAGTAGTGTTGCCATCGCCTGACGTAGAGTTGCCATTTGATGGACCCTGTCGATCCGTAGGTTGGGTTTGCTTTCTGGACCACCAATATTCAGGGACGTTGCTAGAAATAGCAGCCTCTTCTAGGACCACAACGCGCAGGAGCGGACCTATGGTCTTTACCAGTCGCGTGTAATAGTCGAAGACAACTACAGGATGTAGTGCGTGGGATCTAGACGAATAGGGAAAGCATTGGTAGGTAGTTTTTATCAGAGACTGAACGTTCAAGATCGCTTTCGCCAATCGAGTGCCCTGAGCATACCGCTGAACGTCATTCCCGGCAGGGTCCGCCAGACTCATATCAGCATCCTTGAGGAATGGTGAGAAGTAGGTGCCCGCCTCTGCGGCCTGAACAACGGGCTGAAGCTCGTCGATTGCGGCTTGCGTCCGTTTTAGCAAGGAAGGGAGGCCAAGAATCGGCGAAGTCTCAATCAGTGTAGAGAGAACCGACTGCAAATGCCGAGACGCTACCGAATCTCCGAAATCGTGAGGTAGACTCGGTGAAGTAACAAGGTCAAGGAGTAACTCAATCCCGCCATTGTTGATTAAATTCATCTTCAAGTTCTGGTTGCCGATGTATTGTGACAGGAAGTTAGCAATGGCATAGATGTAAGGGGTTATAGAAGATGAATCAACCACAGCGCCTGTGGGGGATAGCTCGTCGTCTTCCGTCTGTTGTGCGTGTGCATCCGTCATCTCGACATCAGCATCGTCGACTGCAGGAATAACCTCCTTGCCCTTGCCTTTATCTGAAACTGGCTGAGGTTCACTCAATATTCCTTCGTTGGCCATGACGACTCGACCTGTCTGATCTTTCACAAGTAGCTTGGCTCCCCATTGGGCGTCTGTAGCCTTGACACGAGCGAGATGAGCAACCCGAGCAACCATGTCCAACACAGCATTTGCTATGGCCGGTCTAAGAGACGGATGGTGACGCGCAAGTTCGTCGAAATTTCCGCCGACGTTTTGTGCAACGTTCTCGTCGGCCGCCATTACTCGGATGTGTTCCGGACTCTCGAATATCTCGAAGTAGCTATCGAAAGCACGAGAGGAAACAACCATCTTCATACCGAGATTATTCAACGAAATCGCATTAAAGATAGTCGGTATAATCGTAATGGGCTCCGAGTTGGGCAAAATACCACGAGCCAGACCATCGCGTGCTGCTTCTAAAGTCTCCCGCGGCGGGGGGTGCGGTCGACTGTCGGGTTCAAGGAGATCAGGCGTATGGTCATCTGCATCTGACCCCGGGCTATCATCTTGATTCCCGCTCCGGCTCGAGTCTGTTCCACTGGGTTGTCCCGTAGATACCTGACGACCGGTCAAAGCCTGGAGATAGCTCTGCACCAGTCCAGCCTCGGATATGGCCGCAAAGCTAGTAGGGTCGTTGTTGAGGAAATCACCCAGAATAATAACAGCATTAGTCCACACTATAGAGCCAAATCTTGCCATGTTCTCAATGATCTCGCGAATGCTGCGGAGCAGTGCAGATTTGTCGACTAGGTTCCTCAGCAATCGATCAGTATTGCCACCGAAAGCATAGGCATTTGACATTAGATGATGAATAAACTTCAAGAGAAACTTGAGGTTTTGCTGCTGATAGAACGGTATCTCGTAATCCACAACTTGAGACCGATGCGTTGTGGGCGTTCCTTTACCCTCGGCAGTCAACTTCTCTGCAAGTTCAACTTCATGAGTAACTAGGTTGGTCATGGCCTCAAGGCCGTCGGCATTTATCAACGTCTGGAACGAACTTTGCACGTTGTACACGAGGCTGTCTAAAAATCCTACCAAAGTGCCGTAAGTGCGCTCGGCTATGTTGGACCTAATGTTGAGAATCTCGACCATAATTTCCAACAGCCCGGCCGAGATGATCTCAGGCATGTTACGAGATGTGCTATTAGCCATGGCCATTGTGATATGAAGCGTCAGAGAAAAGAGGTTGTCACGCCATTCGTCCTCTTCGCTCCATTGCTCTCCAGAATCGTCATTTTTCATCTCGGCTACCGCCTTCCTAATGACGTAAAGCAAAACACCGTGGTTCACACTCGCATTCAAAGCCGAGAAAATGTCGGGCAATTTGTGATGAAACCCCGAGATAGCCTCCAGCAGTGAAAATGCAATCGACTGCAAATCGATAGGCACTACCGCAGCCCCGTCAGTGGCGGGGTGGATCAGTTCCGCAAGTTGATACACGAGCTGGAATCGTCGCGGCTCATCGTTATCTTGCTTAAGGACCTTCTCGATGAATGCAGGTTCTATGTGGATATACGCCAGGTTTTGAATAGCTAACAGGCGCACCTTGAGTGCCAGTCGTCGAGATTCAACTGACTCTGTAAGGGCCTTAGCAATCCTAAGACGGTTCAAAAGCTCATATTCGGTCTCCTTGGGGAGGTCTGTAGGTGCCTGAGCAAGAAGCTGAGAGATTGGCGTTGAACACACTGTGGCATGATGTATCTCCAGAGATTTCTGACCGGGAGGGCTGCCTTCGTCCCGTCCCACAGCCGGAGACCGAGTGGCAGAAGCTGGAATATCCTCCGATGCGCCTTGGCGGCTCGTACGAGGAGCAGACTGCGGGGCAGCTGATGTGCTACTCCGCCTCAAAGGCGTCGGCGTCGAAGGCATATTCGAGGAAGTACCTCGTTCGGGCAGGGACTGCTGAGGTGGCCCCTGTGATGTATCCGACGTAGGGTAGTAGGTAAGCTTCAAATCGCCCCAGCCGTCCCAGCGTGCCTTCGAGCTGGCATCACCAGCAGGATCTGCTTTGGCAAGAGCGCACAGATCGTTCGCATACATGGTGGCCACATTCTTAAGACTCCCGCTATGAGCCTTCTCTTTGCCTTTACTGGCAGAAATCGGTGTGGAGAGTGATGCAGACTCTGGAGGTCTAGAGAGAGGCGTCTTGACGAAGGGTTGGGCAAGCTGCTGAACACGGTCAAGGTCAATGTTGTAGTGATTTGACAAGAGAGTGGTGTGGACTTGTCGGGTTGTCATGCCGTGGATGCGCTTGACTGACGCCTGGTAACGCTGGGCTAATTCCACACCAACATCGAGAGTAGCGCAGATGATGGAAAGGTCTGTGCTGTACAGAAGATCATTCAAGTGTGAACTGCTAGCATATATGCTGCGATTGCCGCAGTGGTCTAGGAGCATCTGAGTGAACTTCAGAATGGCCACAATAAGGCGGACATCGCCATCTTTGCTATACCCCAGCCTTGAAAGCTCGTCAAGGTCGTCCAACGCGCTCGGCTGGTCTCCGTCAGGTTCGGTAGACACAGGACCCAGTAAAACTTCGCAGCCGAAATCTCTCGTTTGGGGGCCCTCGTTCAGCTTATAGATGGAACAGAACGATTCCAGGAGTTCGTCGAATCGATTCAGAACAGGTATCCAATGATACAAGTCGCCTCTCGGGAAAGGCCATCGTGAAGGGAATGTGGCAAGGGCTTTAGGTAAATGAGGTATGGGTACGGAGGTGGCATAATCGATAAACTCCTCTAGCCACTCGGACTGGAATGGTAAGTTAGTACATAAGCTGTAGAGTACGAAGGATGAAGGATGCTAGACAGGAGGAACACTCACCAGAGTCTCCTTGTGCTTAGGCTGGATAGCCTTGGCTATCTTCCCCATGGTGAAAGCAGGGGCGGCAGAGCCGCAAAGAATGTGGTCAGCTCCCCCTCCACTACCAAGGTTCCAATAATGGACGACGACAACTTGACTTGCCGCACGGGAGCGTCCAAATTAGCTTGGACGGCTCCTCTCGTACAATGTTGCTCGTTGCGATTTGTCCTCGGTACACAAGGTGGGGTGACGAAACCTAGTAAAACTAGCGATCGTCTCCGAATGTCAGTCAGCCTTGCGAATTATGCTACCTCAACGAGCTTCGCCTCCGGACTTTGCAAGCTCAGTCGAGGGATGATGGAGTGTATAGAAGGCGCACGTCGCACTGTCGCGAAGACACAAGGTGTTTAGTAGGAGGGAGTAGGTGGATGGTGCGCGGGTGAGGGGTTACGGGTGATGATGATGTGAGGCGTAGATACGATTTCGGCACGGCTGTCAGGAAGGTGGAAGAAAGTCGGTCCAAGCGGGTGCAGGCCGTTGTACCGTTGCTATTCCAGGTCCTGGAGAGACGTGATGAATCGGGGTGGATGGCGGGAAGAAGTGATACAACCCACTTCAGAATGTCGAGTAATTTGCGGAGTGGTCTCGTGGTCGAGATGCAAATTGGTGATGATGGGTTTGTTGAAAGGAAAGAAAAAAATTGGTAGGTTTACCTTAGTAGGTAGTTTTTAGATGTTTGAAAGCTCTCGCGGTTGATCGGCCACTGCCTTTTGCGTAATGATTGCGGTGTGGGGCAACAGCGCTTGCCTCAAGGCACGAAGCCCTCCTAAGGTGGGGCTGTTGGGTAACCCGTGAGTCCCTAAGGTATGTACCTAAAGGTAGCTAACGCAACTACGTAACCAGCCTGTGTCCTGTGTGCACCTGGTAAAGCTGTGCCTAAATCACTAGATCCATTGTATTGGTACCTTCCCTGCACCCGTGCCTCGCAGCTACAAGTTTGCTATTGTCTTCCAAGGTTTGGTTTACTACATGACCTAAGGTATGTAGTGTCTACGCGAATATCCCCCAAACAATACCTATGTATATATCGAGGTCGTAGATTCGACACCAAACACAAATTTATCAGGAACAGAAACAGAAACAGAAACAGAAACAGAAACAGGAACAGGAACAAATACATTGATACATTATTTGAAATTTTCAAATCGCAGCCCAACGTTCAAACCAACTGACAAATCACTATCACCTGCATATATCGAGTTTATATACATGTACAGATAGATGGAGACTCCGTTGCTGCCCAGGAACACTTGTTCAAGACCTTATTCGATCCCACGTCGAATCGCCAAGGCTTATTTCCTGGGTTAGGTATTCATTATCTGTGTTGCTTGAGGATATCTGGAGATGGTTACATAGTAATGCACAGGACTTCTAACGGCCGTGGGTCACTACTTTCCCTAGTCATCAAGTGGAAGGAAACATAAACATTGATCATCCATGTATATATTCCATCGATGATTATTCCATCGATGATTAGGTAAATAACCTGAAGTCGACACTATTATACACCTAAATCTATTATTAAACAAGTATCCACGTAGAATAACGTCAGCTACCATGTACATAAGGTAGTGGTACCCTAAATTAGTAAGAGGTATAGGTATTACTAACAGAAAGTTTTCCAATCAGTCGGGCTTGTGGTTTAGTGGTATAATACTCCCTTAGCATGGGAGTGGTCCGGGGTTCGATTCCCCGCGAGTCCATCATGAGAGGTTAAATTCCTCTTATACCACCATTTTCTTTTTCCCCTTTTTCTACTTTTTAGTCCCTCCTCAGGGGACCATTTGTCTTCATCATTTGATATCATTCGTAGGACAGGTTCAACGAGTCTTCTCAAGATGTTAAGAGGTAGGTAATACAATCTTAGATTGGCCTGATCTATACTTAGTAAATACCCTAAACTCGAAAATAATGAAATTTCCTCGATGTCGATCAATTTATAACTCCGACGGCTAGGCTCCCGACCTTCTCTCTTCATTAGTTTTTTTTTTTCTTTATTTCGTTTTAACCATGACGACCCCATACAACTCATACTGTCAAGCCAACCATCAGGCTTGCTTCTTAAACTCCTCATACTGCTCATAAACCGCCTTCTCAAACAGCCCCTCCAGCCGACTGACCCTAACGTCTCCCGCGGGGACTACATTTGTGAACAATGTGCCGCAGAGTCCGGCTGTCCTATCGATCCACCAGATCAGGTTCGGCAGTCCGCCCCAAGACATAGTTCCCGCCCTCCGTCTACCCACCTCGTCTCTCGTGCCTATCGCACCGCCGAGCCCGTGGTCCAGCACTTGATGGTCCATGTCGAACGAGTTGGCATATACGCGCCGGGCTATATCGATAGTCTTGATCTGGTGGTTCATGCTCGCCTTGGCCTCGGGGCCGAGCTGCGGGCGGAACATCTCGTCCACCAGCTCCTTGCCGAGGACGCGTCCGTCATTCGCGCACAAGCTCTGCAGTAACAGCAGGTAGCTCTCCGCCGACCCCCAAGCTCCCGTCCCGGCGTACGCTTCTTCCTTCTCCCCGTACAGGTCGATGTAGCCCTCCGTCGTAGGGACGAGCTTGCCGCTCTCGTCCCTAGCGCTCATCCCTACCTTGCGCGCCTTCATCTCCGGGTTCGAGTCGGGCGAGAAGAAGGTCACTTGCCGCATGCCCAACGGGTCCCAGACGTTGGCGCGCATGTAGTCTTCCAGGGAGAGCCCGGAAAGCCGCTCGATGAGCTTACCCGCCCAGGCATAGCCTGAACCGTAAACCCATTCCGACCCGGGCTGGAAGACGAGAGGTTCCCAGTGCTCGGCGACGATGGTCCTAGGAGGCGTCGAAGGAGGACCAAGGGCTTGCACCAGCTGATGGACCTTCGGAGAAAACATAGGAGAGGACTGTCCACCGGTATGCCGAAGCATATGCCTTGCGGGAGTTGAGCGATTTTCCGGCTAGATTTCCACAAGAATAAGAGCAGGGTACTCACCTCAAAGTAATTGAGACCTTTCTTTCCTCATATACGGGTTTGCCATCCTGATCGAATTCTTTCACGACCGGCAGTTTGGCGAACTCTGGCAGAAACTTCGCGATATCCTCGTCTAAGCCAATGTGCCCTCGTTCAACCTGTTGCAACGCCGCAACAGACGTCATAAGTTTCGCGCTGGAGGCGATCCACATCACACTATCTGTCGATAGCGTCTCCCCGTGAGCAGTTTTGCCGAATGCCTTGGAATACTTGAACTTGCCCGTGGCATCTGCGGCGACAAGGACAGCGCCTGGTATTTCGCCGGCCTCACAGGCAGCCTCAAAGATAGGCTCGTGGGAAAATGTTGCCATTTTGAACTTTCTGCGAAGAGAAACAAGTGCGTTTGGAGATTAAGACGTAAAGCACAGTGGAAAGATTGGTTTGTCGAGGAAAATCATGATGGAATTTGTGTCCTGCGAAGCACCTCTATATAGACGCAGAACCACCGCCTTGTCCACCCATGATATCAGACTCGAGGCAATAGATACGGGCTTCTCCACTGCTTTGCGGAGATGAAACGCGCTGTCGCGATTCCTAATTGATACCATACCCATCTAAAAACACGCCGGAGCCACGAAAGCACGTGAATCACGGCTCCTTCGACGCAGCCCGGTGACTCATCTGGCGAAGAAACCCCTGAAGACCAACAAAATTAGTAACGGGCGCAGGAAATCCGGAGCGGAGTCTAAACCCGAATTGGTTCGCGTCTTGATAGTCTGCGCGGCGTTCGAGATCCTTCGGAGATAAGAACCGTTCATGAGGATGAACTCTAGAACTTGATTACTGATATCGCCTAACATGATATACCCGCGCAGGTATACTCCGTCTGAAAATATACGATTGGCATTTGAATGCCGCGGCAGCTAGTGGGTGATCTTTCATCCTTACCCGGCGTGTCAACTCTCATTCTCTTATGAGCGAATGCAGGTAGTGAGCGATCTGTGTAATGCCTTTCAACTATCCTTTTTCCTAACTCTGAAGAACCCTATTAGAGTCGAACGCGGTATAGATGATAGTAGCCTCTACATCAAACCCGAGATATTGTACCTGTATTATCTATTGCTATGGAAAGAGAGTGTTTTAGCAACCGGTTCACCGTCTTCAGCTATCTGGATGTGAAGAATCTACTTGATATTTCATTTTGCTGTTGAGCCATAACAGATTCCCCCTATTTCCTAGAAATTGCAGTCATATATATAAGATATTTCACGATTCAAACTCCATCTGCCGCCGAGCTCAATCTATGCTGCATACAAATGATGCCTACACGGCGTAGAAGCCTCCAAGACTGGAAGTTTTAGGACCTGAAAATAACGTTCCTTATGCCATACGCGGCCCATGAAATAGATTTGGATGCGACCGTTTAACCTGGCCATTTTCACAGGCCTTGGGCTATTTCAAAATGGCATTATTTCCTAGCCGTCACGTTGGCGCCTAATAGGGCTATACACAGGACTCGGCTTTGCAAGAATGCCAAGACAACTGTATGATGATTTGGTTCTCATGGAAGTCCGTGTCATTCGAACTCTACCATTGACTTGATGTTTATATAGGTTATCCTTTCATATTAAGTTGTCGTCTTGATGTTGACAATGATGCTGTTGTTTACGTCCATTCATCTGCTTAAATATGCTTTGTCGTTGTCAAAAGAAGCTGGCCGTATAAGTCTTTGGTTCTTTTCCTCCAAAGATCATATATACAACCAATCATCCATACAAGAGAATATCACAGCTGTTTCAAAATGCTCATGCTCATCTACATCATTCTAATCCAAGGCCTTATACGTCCTATTCCAGCTTCTTCAGGCTTCCAGCCTCATTGCACTATTCCACCGGAGTCGACAAACTTCGTATTCGTAAGCGGGGCGAATGTGAGAGGGACCCTGGATATACTCTGGGCTTCATTATTCACTCTCATTACTTGTTGCTGGACCGTGCAGCATCTCAACATCCCGAGACAGCTCCAAAGGCCAAAATGGCCAGAGGGACCCAAAAATGTCTGGCGCGAAAGCGTCAGATATGCCTACCGGTTGATTAAGTTCTCCTTCTTTAGTGCATGGCCGAAGATCAAGTGGACGTTGTTAGTCTTAGTCATACCCGAATTTCTAGTAGGCAAAGCACTGCAAGAAAGGTATCTGGCAAAGAAATCTGTTGGCGAATTTAAGGACTTGGCGCGGCGCCTCGGGAAAAGGACTGAAGAGTTCCAATGGATGGAAGAGCACTGGACGATAACGCACGGCTTCTACGCAAACATGGGTGGTTTTGTTCTTAGGATTAGATGCGACGGGGAACTACAAGATATACCTCTTAACTGCATATCTTTGCGGGAGATGTGTGAAGCCTCAGCCTCCAGTAAATATAAAACCACAGTGATCGGACCATGGTCAAGCATCGGAATGTTCAAAATTCCCCGGATCACAGATGATGAAATCAACGATAAGAGCAAGAGCGACTCGCTAATAAAAGTCATCACAATAGGCCATTTGCTTTGGTTCGTCATTCAAGTTGCCGTTCGGGTTTCGCGTGGGCTCGCTGTATCCCAGCTGGAAATTGCGGTACTCGCATATGCGGCATGTACAGTTTTTGTCTTCTTCCTGTGCCTCTCCAAGCCACAAAATGTACGAGCCCCAACCATGCTTCTTGCAGGAGAGCCCACTAAGTTCCAAGGGACTTTATGTTCTTGTTCTTCGTCTCAGTCTCAAGATTCTGACATACCTATACCTACTCTTAGTGAAGATGACCGCGATCAAATTCTCGCCAAGAGCTATCTGACGTCCTGGTTCGGGATACTGAGGCCGTTCGTTACCTTTGGCGAGGCTTGGGATGGAAAAGGGATGCGTTTAGGCCCTATTCCCAATGATGCGGTATTAACATACGCACACTCCTACAACAAGGTAAAGATCGGGCGTTACTCCTTCACCTCCACTTGGATCGATATCGGTTCCCTCGTTGCTGGCGTTGTCTTCGGGAGCACTCACTGTATTGCATGGACTTCGCATTTCCCCACGCCTACTGAACAAGTTTTATGGCAGGTTGCTAGCGTTTGCACAGCTGCTCTACTTCCCATACTCGCCCTCTGCAAAATGGCACACTATACCCCTTTTTCTAGCGAATCTCCCAGTATTCATTATACCTTGTCAATTCTCGAATTTTTAACCAGTTTGGCATACTTACTAGCTCGTCTGTATCTAGTTATTGAGATCTTTCGGACTCTTTACTTTCTGCCTTCTTCTGCTTTCGTAGGAACTTGGACGTCGGATATACCTCATTTTGTCTAATCAATCAGCCATCACGTTGCTGAATTCAAACGAGAGTGGTATATGTTATTACCTAGGTAATTGGGAACATCTAACAGTATGATAATAACTAGCCAGCTACAGAGCTAGATCAAGAACAAACTCCGACGGAGAGGCTGTAGGATGGTGGCAACCTATCAGAATGTAAATATCTTAAGTGTCAATAAGTGTCAATACTGCCTTGGTTTTTTTGCACGAGGTTTTCATGTTGTTATAGCCAAGATTCCTATCTAACAACCACATAGATCTGGCAATTTAACTAGATATATACATCCCTATCCTATCATCCATCATCAGAAGTAATTCGAGAGGACGTCATAATCCTATGCATATGAATCGAGGACCGAGATCTAGGTGAATCAAGGCCAAGACAGCAACATCCTACAGGAGTATATACGTACTGTGCCGCGGACTAACGGTGCGGCGGAATGGCATGAACTACATATGTACCTCATAGTAAGGTTCCTTGAAAGGCTTAAGCCATAAAGAAGGTTATACAGACTGGAATGCAGCGCGGGATGAGAACACTTGACAGTTTTTCTCGGTTGGAAAGGGGGGCGGGAGCAGAAATTATAAGCACACGGACATCATACAGTCACCATTATTTTGACATACGCAAGCCCCGAATTAATAAAGTAAAACTTCCATGGGAAATGGTAGTACTTGTGCAAATCTCATTCTCATTAGAAAACAGTACACGCAACCCATCGGAATGAACAGACAACTAGATAATACCTTTACGCAGTCGACAGCGCACGATAGGCAATGCATGGAATGCCAAGTGGATGGTCGAATTTGGACATACCTGAGATTACCTGAGGTACTACTTCGTACATAATAATGTAGGTACACAACAGGCCATGGCAGCCATGGATGATTTAATGCAGATAAAAAGGGGTTGCATAGATCTTTATTACCTAGAGCTTGAGCTGGCCAATTGAATCGAGCTATTTATGATTATGACATGCTGCATCTATACCTTAGTCCTTGGTAGATCCAAGATCCAATATCTTGCTCCAATATCTTGTCAGCTTTCTAGAAGCCGAATAACGATACGTGGTTATTCACAAAGGCTGATGCTGATGCTGACTCCTAGTTTGGTGCGTACCTAAGGTCTTTCACATGAGAATCCGTTTTCTCACAAAGAATACCCCTCTATGAGCTTAATTTAGAAACGCTAACTTATAACTTCTGTCGAAAGAAGAAGACCCGGCAATTGATAAGAAATCCAAACGAAGCAACCATGGCATATGCCATGCTCCATGTCATGCTCCCACGTCTTAGCAGTGATGTCACGTTGCTAAATGGGATGAATGGGATGAATGATGAATGATGAATGATGTAGTAGGTGTCCATGGAAATTATGATCACTCAGACCTCAATTTCGCCTTTGTAGCCTGGTAGCCAGTCCTTTGCGCGGGATCAATTGTCCTACCAGACTTAATGCAGCCTGCCCGCACAGGTGTAACATACCGGTATACAGGTCATTACAGAATTCTATACCGGTCCAGATAGGCGGTGATAAGCCCTAAGAGGAACCCCTGAGCTAACCTTGGAAGGTTGTAGTGGGCTGGTGGGCTGTTGGTGGGCTTTTTTAGTGCCACACTACGCGGCATGCTACAGGCTATAATAGCACTAAAAGACACCAAAGGGCGGGCTAGCGGGAAGAGTTGGCGCTGGAAACAATTTACTGGGTTGATGGCTGGCAGGCTGGTGGCAGGATACTTGTTTAACTGGCAGAGCTAGCTGGCTTCAGCTGTCAACCATAGTAAGGTCTGTGCATAGCAGCTGGATTTTGAATTCCACATCTGTACATTACATACATCTTGTGCATTCTGCACCTCCCATTAAAAACTCCACAGGATCCTTTAATCCCAGTCACTTTAGTCAGTTCGTGCGAAGGGGGAAGGGGAAAACAATTGCAAACGAGTTCTTGAACTGGATACGTCTTCCGCTCTCACCCTTTTACTTCAATTTTCAATGCACCTTTGTTTCTCACGGTCTGCGATCATTATTCAGTACTTTACGCATAGTAATTCTCTTTCAAAGCAACCAAGGCGCCCTGCTTGATTACATCGCGTGTCGCGTCGTCTCCTTTTATTCTAGCCAGCCCACCTCCTGAATACTACATGCAGTACATCTTTCGTCACCAATAGCCAGCCATAGACTCGATAGATGCTATACCACTTTCCACCACGACAACCTCACCGAACCTAGACCCGACAATACACTTCGAGTAGATCAGCATTCCCTTACCTCTTCCACACAATTCGGTAGCCATCATGTCGGGCCCAGAGGAGCCGCATGCGTCCGACGCCGCTCCCCAGGTGAATGGATCGCCTGCTCCTTCGGACAAGGACACGGTACGTTGAATCATCTTCACATGCAACACTGCAACACTGCAGCACCCCTCTCTACCTGCAATGATAGACCCAATCATATAACACCAACCTTGTAAGATCTACCAATGCTGACTCTCAATCGTGTACAGGATACATTTGAAGATGCTATCGACACTGGATCCGTAAGATCTTTGACGAATCGCAAGCTCTCCCCGCGGCCCAGCAGCGGCGCCACCGATGGAGGTTCAGAATCAGCAGATAACTCAGCAGATAACCCCACAGAAAACGAGAAGCCTAACGGGCACACTGTAGAGGCAAAAGTAAATGGTGTCGAAAGTAAAGAGAACGGTATAGATGACGAAAGCATCACGACCGCGAAACCAATACCACCATCCAAGCGCAATTCAACTGCATCCCTAGACAACGTTGACCTTGACGATGGAGTTGTAGAGCAGCCGATAGAAAAGCCAAAGGGTTCGTGTATTGTTCCGTAGTAACATTGACCTCGCTGACAAGCGTTCAGAGGAACCGCCCCCAGTACCGGAGAAGCAGCCTTCGAAGAAGCTTTCTCTTAGCAATATTACCGCTTCGTTACCTGCAATGCCATGGTCCCCTAACCCAGACTCGCCGCCGAAGACAAGTCCGAATCCCACACCATCCCCTGCGCCAGTCGTCGCTCCTCCGCCGCCTTCTCGAAAAATCACCGGCCCGTTTTCTTGGCTATCACGGAATTCTACACATAAGGACAAAGAAACCGTCACGTCTCCTCCTGTCACAGCTGCCACCTCTCCCCGAAGAAATACAGCAAGCTCTATAGCCACGCTGACCAGCAATCCGGAAATGATGCTCAGCAAACTTGAGGAAGAAAATGAAGGCGAAGGCGGGCCTCGCCTATTGAGAAACAGCCTGAAGGATAGGTTTAAGATGGTGCGGATGCGAGAAGAGGCAGGGATTTCTTTGCATCCTGATGATGATGAAAAGTCCGAAGGGGCCATAACGCTGGGGGTCATGAGCCCGACTAGAGAGAACGGCCTAGACACGAATGGTGTCGCGCAGCCTCCGCCATCTCCTTTACCGCCCGCGGACGCAAACCTGGCTCCCGGTACTGTCTCAGGGGTATCTGCCGGTCCTGCCGACGCCCAGGTTGACTGGGATCTCTGGCAATCGGTTGTCTACGAGGGCCCAGCCGCTGTTGCTAGAACCAACTCAGAAGAGCTCAATAGGGCGATAGCTACAGGTATTCCCCCGGTGATTCGAGGCGTAGTTTGGCAAGTTCTTGCCCAGAGTAAGAACGAAGAACTTGAGAGAGTATATAAGGAATTAGTAACTCGAGGCTCCGACAAGGATAGAGATAGGAACAGCAACGGCACATCGGTTAGTCTTTCGAGCAACGGTAATTTGAGTTCAGACAGAGAGGCGACGGCTTCTTCAGCCTCTTCGGTCCATTCAGAGCTATCCGGAGCCAGTGGCAAGAAGCTGTCACCACAATCATCTGAGCCTTCCGAGGCGGCGTTGAAGGCCCAAGCGTTAGCGGCAGCCGAAAGGAAAAGGAAAGAAAAAGAAGACGCTGCAGCGCTGCAGAAGCTCGAGAAGATTATTAAGCGAGATCTCGGCGCCCGAACGAGTTTTTCGAAATATGCTGCTGCCGCCGGCCTCCAAGATGGTCTATTTGGCGTCTGTAAAGCCTACGCGCTCTTCGACGACGCAGTCGGATATGCCCAGGGCATGAACTTCCTTATAATGCCCCTTCTTTTCAACATGCCGGAGGAAGAGGCGTTTTGTCTCCTGGTCCGGTTAATGAACCAATACAAACTACGCGACCTCTTTATACAGGATATGCCGGGCTTGCATATGCACCTGTACCAGTTTGAGCGACTACTAGAAGACTTCGAGCCTGCCTTATACTGCCATCTGCATCGTCGTGGCATCTCACCACATTTATACGCGACACAGTGGTTCCTCACCCTCTTCGCTTACCGCTTCCCGCTCCAGTTGGTGCTTAGAATATACGACCTCATCCTTTCGGAAGGCTTGTCGGCCATCTTGAAATTCGGCATCGTTCTGATGCAGAAGAACGCATCCACACTTCTTGCCATGTCAGATATGGCCCAATTAACGAGCTTTCTTAGAGATAAGTTGTTTGACGTATACATTGATCAGTCCCCGAGCGCCGGTAGCATTCTCGAGAATGGCTTCTTCGGTAGCAGTTCTTCTAGCGTCGACAAGGAGGTTTATCGAGCGGATCAGTTGGTTCGCGACGCATGCGAAGTGAAGATCACGCCTGAGGTTCTGAAGGCTTATACGGCGGAATGGGAAGAGAAGACGCGCGCGGAGAAAGAGCGAGAAAAGGAACTCGAGCAGTTGAAGACTGCAAATCTGAGCTATGCTATCAAGATTCGAAAGCTCGAGGAACGACTAGAGGCAAGCGACCGCGAGCAAGCAACCGTGACTACAGACTTGGTCCATACTAAGATCGAAAACGAGGAGCTTAAAGATAAGAACGAGAGCTTGAGTGGCCAGGTTAAAGAGCTCCGCAACGTTATCGAGAAGCAACCTGAAGAGATAGAACAGGCTTGGCAGCTTGAGCGCGAAGACCTCATGAAACGAAACGAGAAAGTACATGAGGAAAATAGAAAACTCGAGAAGGAGATGCAAGAGCTTGAGGAAGAGCTCGTGCAAACGAAAATGCAATATGCTGAGGTATGTGTGAAATTTTCCCTATAATATCTTACCATTCAATCAAGACACCTAAACTAACCAATTTTATGATAGATCAACTCTCAGCATGAGACCCTCCAAAGGAAATGGGCTGATCTCAAGCGCCAGTTTGCCTAGATCTACCCCCCTGGCTATCCTGCTCTCGTGGGATAAGACATATCGGTTCGCCACCTTTACATTCTTGTACAAAGTAAAATCTACGGTCTTTGTAGTCAACAACCTCATCCAGGGGGAGAAGGAGAGCAGGCCCCGATCCCACAATCGAGTCGTGGGGAAGCATAGGCCACCCACCGTTATCTGAATATCTGCAAAGTCAGGTTATCGCCCCATACGTTTGGTCCTCCTTAGGTTTGTCTCGCATACCGAGTGGACACTAGGAGAGAGAGAAGACGTGTTGTCTTCGTCTTTAGGCGGCATTTGATACACGCTTTGGCTATTGAAGCCCGGGAGCTCGAGTCCTATTTAAAAGCTAGGCCGGCTATATTTTTGGGAGGGGGCAATTAAGGAGAAGAAGAAGCCTTTCTTGATTGAAATTTTTTTGTGTCTTGGTTGTCCCCCCTCTGGTAGCGGGCTTTGCGCAATCCACTTCGTAGTGGCAACTATACCACTGTATGGGAGGAAGCGAAAGGAATATTCGCAGACATACAGATAAGAGTGTCGAAAGAAAGAAAGAAAGACGGACAGCACGGCGAGAGCCTGAGAAGGATGGACAGACAGACACATTTTCAATACACATCACCGCCCACGATAGCGGTAGTGGTGGTGGTGGTGTTGTTGTGGAATAGCATGCAGAAGAGGGTTAAAAGGACGGAAGAGTCCTTTTTGTCCCCCCCCCCTTTTAATTCCTCGCGAGGTGCCTGTATGGAAGAGTATTGTATAGAATCAGAGCTAGGAAGTTCGATGAATACCAGATTCTTGATATAACCATTTCATTGCATTGTCCTGTTTTAGATACCTTACCTATGTATCTTTCAAGTGAGAGGGCCGACCCTTGGTATGGTAGAATGAGCGAAGTGAGCCTACTGATAGATAATATGAATGTCTGCCTTTCTCAGATGAACAGGATCCTTGGGATGAATTAGTCATGACTAAGTCGCTAAGTAGTTTACTACATTGTTCTGTAGGAGACTCAAGGATAGCGTATTCAAGGACATGTACTACTAGACTTTTAGATATAGTACCTTATACCATGGCAGAGGTATATCCATAAATTGCTAAGCGGATATTAGTCCATAGGAAACAGCCACGCTGAACCCAGCAAGATGTACGAGTTTAGGCACCTGACGGTCAAAATATTTTTTTTTATCATGCAATGGAGAGAAATATTATTCATGCAAGAGAGGCACTGCAAAGCTCTTTGTGGATCATTTATTGATCTGAACCTAGTAGACGTGATCCCATCCCGTGCCGAAAATGAGCAGAATCCATGAACACCGGTGCCATTGCGCGTAGAACTTTTTTGCAGTGACCTCAAACCCTAACCTCCAGCTCTACCATGGTGCGACTACTTGTGTAGCTTACGCTGGTAGAAAGCCAGCTCCTCTCCCTCGAGGATGTATCCGTCGCAGCGACCGCTCTGGCCGGGTCGGCTGGCGATGACGGCGTACAGGCGACCAGCCTCGAATTGCTTCTCCAGCGAGTTCTCGACCTTGCCGGTGGCGGAGAATCGGGCGGCCTGCTTTCGCTCGACGGCGCTGCTCTTCTTCACGACCTCCTCCTCCTTGCCGGACTTCTGCTGGCGTCTTCGGCCGAGGGGCTGGCCGTAGTGGGCCTCGTACCATTGGCGGAAAGGCGCAGCATCGATCTGGACGACGGCGGACTTGGTCAGGGTGTTGGTTCGGACCAGCTCGTTGTTGGAAGGGTGGTAGGCGACGACGATGACACGGGTCTTGCGGGTGCAGCCCTCCGAGGCCCAGGCGAAGTTGCCCGAGTCGAGACGCAGGGCGCGGTACTTGTGGTTACCGCCGCGGGTGCGGACGCTGTGGATTCGCTTGGGACCGATTCGGGTGTTGGCCTCCTGTCGACCAGACTCGAAAACGCGCTTCTTCCCTGGTGAAAAGGTCAGAACGTATGATCATCGCACGCGATGATTTTCATACGGGTTTTCGATATTTGATGTGCGTCTCTATAAAAGAGAACACACAGGATATATGCGGTGGTCACGTACGGTAGAAGGCACGCTTGGCACCGGAGGCGGAGCGCTTGTGGCGGGAGTCGCGAGAAATACCCATGATTGCGGTTTCTGGTTGAAGAGTTTGATGGTTAGCCTGAGAGGGCAGAGGAGAGTGGTAAAAAAAAACGATCAAGAGATCGATGGTGGACAAGTAAGGAAAAAGGAAAATTTTGTTGAAGATAATTCAGAGATGTTGGTGATCGCTATCTTTGAATTGCTATTGCAATGTAGGCGTAAGCAATGAATAATAATACACGTACCTGATTAAATCAGTTGGCAATCGAGGAGGGAATTGGTGGGTGGTGATGAAAAGCGCTTGGAAGAATTGGTCGCGAGAATGAGAAATTGGAGGCTCACGAAATTCAAATGCGAATTTGCAAAGTTCAGTGTGGGTTTGGTGTGGGCTCGCCAAAATTTCGGGAGGGGACGAGTACCTAGGTACCTAGGGTTTAATATGTGGTCCGTGCGTCGTGCATTAAGATATTGGGCTTGCTGGCTTCAATGCTATGAGTTAAATGTGGATACTTATGCTGATCACGTGCACTTCAAGACATCGAGAAAAGGGGCATTCATCCATTCATCCATTTGATTCATTGTACCTAGTAGATGTCTTATGGAATCGAATAGTTATTAGCTACTGGGCAACAAAGAGTAAAAATATAAGCCATGAGCCCTCCCTGCCAAACGCCAAAGCAAAAGGTTGCTGTGTATCTATTTTCGTAAGGATAGGTCCAAAGCCCGTCTCGAGCCATCGCCACGAGAAGCGAGTATCTGGTAGTCCCTAGAAATTCTTTTCGTATCGGTCTTCTCTATGCTGAAAGAGCCAAGGTGCAAGTACCGTAGACTAAGTGAGCAGCAATGTTGACGAAGTTGCCCAAGATTGAGGCCCTTGGATCCCTTCACTGCTTACGAATCTCTTGGATCAGCTCTCTAAGGTAGCCATTCACCTCGTCGAGTTCGAACACCGCGATCTCCTGCTTGTCCTCCTCCATGTCACGAACCTCCTCCGTGGTAAGTCCGTCGGCGATGGGGTTGAAGGAAAAAGGCGCGACCTTACGGAGGTAGTGAGGAACGTCCGGGCCAGTCATGGCTATCGCTCCATGGTCTTTGGCGGCCTGGGCGAACTTGGGGTCGATCTGTTGGACCCGAGGAGGTGGCATTCTGCCGTTGTACTCGGCGCGCTCCTTCCGGGAAGGCCAGTCGACGTGGGCCGCTTTCTTCACCTGGTCATTCCAGATGGTTACGCGGGCGCCAACCAGTGTGAGGCCATCCCGAGCGACGCGGTCGAGCAGCTTCTGAGACATCTGTACGCGGGGACGCTGCTGGTCGGCCTGGTTGAGTTGGTCGGGATCCTCGGTGGTAGCTTTCACCTTCTCCTTCTCTTTCGAGGGTGCGTCACCTCCATGACCAGCCAGTTGAACAACCGGGGTCGGCTTGAGCTTGGCGAACTTCTCGAGCATCTCAGGAAGCACGATGTGATCAGGGCCGTCAGATAGTTGCGAAGCAACGTCGTTCATCTGAGCTTCCACGTAGTACTGCTGGGGCTGCTGCAGGTACTCTTGCTGGTGCTGCTGCAGGTACTCTTGCTGGTGCTGCTGCAGGTACTCTTGCTGGTGCTGTTGCAGGTACTCTTGCTGGTGCTGTTGCAGGTACTCTTGCTCGTACTGTTCCTGGTATTGTTGCTGCCAATACATCTGCTCGTAAGCACCGAGAGCAGCCATGTCTGCTAGCTGGTAATCCATAAGCTCTTGAGGACCGAGGTCGGCAATACGCAAAATAGCGTCGTCGTAAGGGTTAGGATAGAACTTGGTCCGCTTTGCGTCTTTCTTAGCTTGCTTTGCGCTTTTCTTGGTCTGCTTAGCACCTGTCTTGGAAGCAAAACGCGGCTTGTCGTGGTCAGCTAAATAAGACTCGCTAGATTTGTTATTACTTACGTGGGGGCGGTTGCGGAGAACGGAGGCTTTCTTTAGGTCGTAGATGATCTCGTCTTCGCTATCAGAGCTCATGCCGCTTAAAGTGCGTTGAAGGCCCTTCGATTTAACAGGCACGAGGGAAGCAACCTTTGGGCTGAGCTTAGAAACACGGTTGAAGGAACGAATAGGTTCCAAGATGTGTTTGCGGTGGCTTTGGTATTTTAGAGAGCTAAGTCCTCGCTGTTTGTGTAGGGTGGTAGAAAATTTAACCCCCTGCTGTTTTTGTATGGCAGCAGAAGATTCCTCGGGGGTTGCAGGTGACTTAATTAATGTGGCAGCTGAAGCTGTCGACTCAGCGAGGCCAGCATAGCGGGATGCTCCCGGCCGCAGGTACATGTTTACTTCTCACAATAGGGATCAAGGCTGCTAGCTAAGGCAGGAATATGCGAGGCAGAAGCGCGGAGGCTCGGCACCCCTCGGCGAGATGATGCTGGAAGATAAGGAGTATTGGAGACAATAACCTCTAACGGCGAAGGTGGGTATGAAGACGGTTGTTTAAAACAGGGTGCACATGAAAAACGCTGTCGAACGGTGAAAGGAGTGTGAGAGGGCTTCGACACGAGGACGAGAAGGCGAGTATGTAGTAGCTAATCAAATGGATGTTCAAGTTACGTGATACGTTGTCGTTATGATATACGCAAAGTACAAGGGGTCTCCGTGTCTTCCTCGTATCTTCTCCAGATCTTCTCCAGATGACTCGAAATATCTTCCAGTGTCTCCCTAGCTACCTAGGTAGGTATATATCTTGGACAAGGGAGCTGCGGAGATAGAGAAAAGGAATGTCATAGTTGGTAGAGACAAGCAACTCCCTTAAAAACAGGAGGTTGTGAAGCCTAGAAGGTATTTGTATATAGATATGGCTTTAACTGCTCGGTAAATTCTTACTTGGCCATGCTGTAGTTCGTTCAGGGGTTGATGTTAATATGTTAACTTTGGGCCACGTCTCTGCTGTTGTTTGCTCAAGGATATAAATAGTCCGCTAAGTCATATGTGAGACGTCGACAACTTAATGCTTCTTGTAACACACGTTTGTTTAAGGTTAGCTATTCTGCTAACCTCAAAAAGCCTTTGTGATTTTCTACAGTCTATCGTCTTCGAGGGAGGCCATGATAAAATCGTAATATATGTTTTAAATGTAGACTCACGTCAACCATAAACGAAGATTAACGTAACCAAAGAATTTCAAGACTATATGGCGGCCAAGCAGGAAACGTTGAGCTAACCTCATAAAGACTTCATGCCCTAAGCAGGTTGAGCTCAAGTCTTCGAGAGACTTCTCCTTATTCTTACCAAGGTACCACTAACGAGTCTATTAGCCAGTAGGTGCCTAGGTGGAGAGTTTATATCATTCCTTTCCTTCTTATGAGTAATATTATTCAGAATTCATACGAAATATCATGCCTTTGAAGGGCCTTTCATGGGAACTATTCCATTGTATAAGTGAACCTAAGACGGAGACGGAAGACGTTGTTTCTTTAAGCCCCGAGCTTGATAGGTGCATACAAGACTAGCTATACCTCCTTTAAAGTAATAAATGCTTATATGCAGTTACTTAGATACATACTTGCATAATTACCCCCTGTCACCAGCTGGACATGGCACACCCTTGTAACAGAGTATGTACATGACCCTTAATGCAAGGAGCTCTACGATTAGATAAGGCCGAGCGTTGTTTCCGGACTTAAATCACGTCAGAGTTCGAGAATGACCTGAGATTCCTCAACTTCGAAACATCTTCCATACATGGGGGAGGTGGGAATTCCATCTCCATTCGCTCCTTAACTTCACGGAGCGAGCCAGAAGTTCAATCCAACTCCCTATTCCTCTCTTCCCGGCCAAACTGCCTCTCGTACCGTGACGATGACGACACCATCCTCAGCCTCCGACCCGTCGCTCGCGCCGCTCCTACGCTCAAATTCATCATCGACGTTGGGTTCGCCGAGCTCGCAAACCTCCATCAGCGATGGCAGTTCGAATCTGAAGCTCCGGCAAAGGACACGTGCCTTGCGCGCCGTCGCCTTTGTCGTATCCATCGTCGCCGCCCTCGGTGCCGGATCCATCACCGTCTTCTCGCTCTACGGCCATCTGTTCCAATCCCGACTACATTACACGCAATTTCAGATCAACGGCATTGCTAGCGCCATGAGCATATCGATGTATATTCCGGTCCCGGTAATAGGGTACTTGTGCGACCGCGTAGGGCCTAGTCCGCTGTCATTCTTATCTGCCGTCCTACTTGGAGGCGGCTACGGACTTGCAGCCGGCATGTACCACAAGGGTCTGGCGGAAGTTAGCGATGGCGTGAAGGGTGTTAAAACTACATTCCCTCCCATGATATTTGCATTCATGGTTATTGGCGTTGGTACGTCGGCCTTGTATTTGAGCGCCATCACTACATGCGCCAAAAACTTCGGCAAAGGCAAATACCGAGGCTTGATGCTGGTCGCACCAATCGCGTCATTTGGTCTTAGTGGAATGGTCCTCAGTCAGATCGGGAGTCGGATCCTCTACGAGACACAACCCGACGGAAGCAGAGGGGACGTAAATGTCTTCTATTTTTTCCTGTTTCTCTGCGTCCTTCTAGCTGCTCTTGGACTTATTGGCACCTTTACCTTGCGAATTGTCGACGAGAAAGACCTCATCGACGAAGCGGTAGAAGAACTCGAGAGGAGCGGGCTCCTCGAGGGAAGCGAAGTTTTCCGCCGCAGAGCCGATCAAAATTACGGCACCATCGATGGTAACATTGAAGAAGCTGGCCTCATCGACCCGGCAAGGGACGATGATGACGATGACGATGATAATGACAGGCTGAAAAAAGCCTGGCTCCTTAACGCCGAGACTAGGAGCTTCTTATCCGACCACACCATGTGGTGGTTTGCTGTCGGATTCTGGCTCATCATCGGGCCAGGCGAAGCCTTCATCAATAATCTCGGTACCGTCATCGGAACATTGTACTCTCCAACTATGAAGTCGAACGAAACCTCGGCGGCAACTCACGTTTCCATCATGGCTACAGTGAGCACCGTTGCTCGTCTACTCGCAGCATCGCTTAGCGACCTGCTGTCGCCTAGCCCCCATAGCCAGCACGTACAGACGGGCTTCCCATCTTCCCTTCCACTGCTGAGGCAGAAACTGTCTGTCTCACGCATAGCTTTGTTCATTGCCGCCGCCATCATCTTGTCCATCGGAACACTCGTGTTGGCTTCTGGCGTAGTCCAGGACCACGCGGAGCGTTTTTGGATTGTATCCGGGTCGATTGGAGCCGGCTATGGTGCGGTGTTTAGCTTGACCCCCATTATCGTCACGATGATCTGGGGAGTCGAGAACTTTGGTACCAATTTTGGCATCATCGCGCTTACACCCGCACTCGGCTCCACGATGTGGGGCCTCATATACTCAGCGGTCTATCAAGCGGGCGCTAGAGATTCGCCTTCGCTAGTAGGGGGAGCTGACGATGACGACGACGTATTCTGCTTTGGCCAAAAGTGCTACTCATCTACATTCTGGGCTATGACTGTCTCCGTTTGGGTCGGAGCAGTCATGGTTCTCTGGGCCTGGAAAGGCCGAGATGGCTGGTCTAAGAGAGGGATTGTGATCTAGAGCTATATTGTATGCATTTACACTTTTCGTTTTCAGGTATCACTTTGGATCTTATCATTCAAGTTATTTAATTCACGCGAAGTCTCGCTATACTACATAGTCTCTAGAGGAAAGGTGTAGGAAGACTGCCACTTAAGAGCAATATTGGTCCTGAATACATTCAGCTCACCGTCAATGCAACTTGAGAAACGCCGCTCACTTCCGCCACTGCGACACATGTACAAATGACGCCACAGGTCTATGAAGAATCTCTTAAAGAATCAACCGAAACTCCATAACTCCGGTCTCAAAGCTCTTGAGCCGGTGAGGTTATCCATGCTCTAGAACAGCGGCATAGCCTTGGATATGACTTTGGACACTTGTTTAGAATAACGTGATTTGGGTTGTGTCTCATCCCCTATTTCTGTATTAAGGGGCTGGAGAGGATACTCCGTCATCTGTCCAACAGCCCTGGGCCTTGATGAATAGTATTAGCAAATTTGTCTTATAACTGACCTATAATAAGCACAAATTTCAAATTGAGGTGGTCACAAAGAAGATGTGCCCTTAGCCTTGTGCCTTGGAACTAACCCAGAATGTGCAACCTTCCTTGTTTGGACTCAGATCGTCGAATCGACGAACCAGAACCCCGCACTTCTTTGCTAGATGGGTCACCGGTCACATTATTAAGGATGATGTGCTGCAGTATTACTGTACCTCTCGTCACATAAACGAGTGGTTACGTACTGGCATATATGGCCGCGGGTGCGATTCCTCTATGCCGTCAGCCGAATCCGATCACTCCGGCACTCGTAACTCTCCTATTACACGACATATAGTGGAGGTTTAAATATAATACTACGTTCTGCTGCAGGCGTTCATCATGATGGAAAAAAGGCGAAGCTGGATGGATGGATCGTGGTAACTAAATACAGCACGCGGCCAGGTGGGTTCTCTTAATATTCTTGTCTCTCCTACCACCCTACCACCCTACCAGCTGCAAGGGCGCGACGCGGCCGCCTCTGTGGGAATACGAGCTTGGCAATGTCGATCCCGCCCCGTCTGCCGCCCGCTGGTGTGACCATTTAAAGAAAAAGGATCTGAGAACGAATCGGGGCTTTTCTTTCCTTCTATAGATCGAATGAAACGTTGACACTGCCGGGTAAACCAGCCTCTTTGAACTTGGATCATGATCTTCTCTGTGTTATTCTGTTTCTCTCTTTTCTGATCTCTGGGTACTACTGCGCTGTTACGGGGAGGGTCTCTCAATACGAGGTTCGGGTCTTGTGCCTGAAATGGCCATGTGTGATGCGATACGCGGTAGGAGGTAGGTAGGCAGGCATGTAAGGAGGAGACGAAGGCCAACGACTCCAACTGCAAATCAAAGTCGAGACAGGTCAGCCCAGGAGAGCAGAGTGAACCTAATAACTCGGTGAATGGATAGAGCGAATTCCAGACGAATAGGTAGTCGGTCGTGGATGTTGGAAAGCGGAGCACCTGCGATGCCTACCTTGTCTCCTATATGCTGCCCAATATCAGATTACTACCACCTATACGCTTTTTGTCACGGTGGCAAAAGTTTTTTCGTTCAAGAGACATCGTGCATATAAGACTGAGCTCGTCTCCCTTAGACATTGATCATCGCTTCCCCAGCTCAGCTCATCTTCAGCTCCCAAGTTTCTTCTTCCCCAGCCACACCAAGTCATTCGTTTTGAACAGCCCAGCTCCACCTATCTACCTACCTAAACACTCGAGTCTCATATATCACCCTACTACCACTACTGTACCAAAAAATGCAGCTTGCCACCACAGTCCTCGCCCTCTCGGCCGCCGGCCTCGCCCTCGCGGCCCCGCTGTCGATGGCGGCGGACGCGGCGGAGTGGACGATCGAGGGCCTGTCGCGGACGTGCGACGACGCGGACGCGGCGTGCCTGTGGACGTTCGTGATCGACACGGCGGAGGAAGGGGTGGCGGTGACGCCGGCCAACTACACGGTCAACGCGACGGACGCGGCGCCGGCCTCGCAGGCCATCGGCGGGCCCCAGGTCTTCGGCAACTATACAGTGACTAGTACGTGGTCTGGGCAGTTCGGGCCCGGGGAGGGGTTTACTACGCTCTCGGTTATCGACTACGCGAAGGGGCTGATTGTGTATCCTGCTGTGAGTGTTGTGTTGTCTTTACTGCCTACCCCCGTTCCCCGATCCGTTCGTCTCTTTGTATACTCTCCCCCCTGGGTCCTCTAGAGTTAGGATCTAGGTAGGAGGACGTTGGGACTCGCGAGATTCATGAGCCACGATATGTTGGGACTGGGTTTGGCCAAACCTTTAGGAATCTGTTGATAGTTACTAACTCCGATATGCTTATAGTACAAGGACACGCAGCTGCCCAACGGCCAGGTTGTCACGCCTGACCAGAGCTACCCCGTCCAGAACATCCCTTAAGGGGAGACGAGCAGAGCCGTTGGCAATATGGAAAGAGAACCTAACGGGATTAAAAGTCTTGTATTATGACTCGGGTGAAGTAATAGCAGAGCAATACTGTTTATACATACATAGTAATGTCCGATGTAACGAATATAATAACACGAACTACTCACTTTGCGCAATTCTATAATAATGCTAACTGAAGGGGCCATATAACATACTAGAAAGAGTTATCCATGTAACACTCACATGAAGTACCAATGGTTATGATGCCAACTCTTCCAGGAAGATATGTCGTTTCATACATTTCTAGAACAATGCCTAAACTCGTTAGACTGCTCCAAGAGATCACCGTCGACACCTAAACACCGATGGAAGCGTTGTCTAATGGATAAGCTCCACTGGTTTCTGGGTATAACTCTTTTATATTGAATGCAGACTTTTTTCTTGGACCTGAACCAATAAACCTTTTTTCTTCTTTTTTATCAATGCACATAAAATCCGAAGTCTAAACGCCATTCCCTATGCCAAGCCCTTGAGCTCTTCCTCTACCTGCCTTTTGACTATCTCCCTAACCGCCTTCCAGTCGTTGACGACGTCCGTGACCCTCTTCTCCTTGGCCTCCAGCCCCAGAAACTCCGGCGGCAGCACCTTCTCCTCGAAGCTGAACCCGGCCTCGTCCTTCAGCGCGAGCTCGACCGCGCCGGCGAACTTGGCCGGGTGCGCGGTCGACAGCGAGATGTGCGGGTCCTGGGAGCGGTCCATCGACCGCAGCGCCGCCGTCACGCCGATGGCCGAGTGGGGGTCCAGGACGTAGTCGACCTTCCGGAAGCAGGTCTTGATGGTGTCGACCGTCTGCGAGTCGCTCACCCGCTCGCTCTCGAAGTCGCGCTTGGCGCTGGCGTGCACGTCCTGGTAGACGGGGCCGAAGCCGCCGCTGGACTTGAGCTCCTTCATCCAGGACGAGACCTCCTGGCCGGCCTGCTTCCGGTTCCACTCGTCGTCCATCCCGGCGACGGCGGCGAACTCGTAGGCCAGGAACCAGAGCAGCCGCTCGAAGTTGCTCGAGACCAGAATGTCCATCGCGGGACTCAGCGTCTCTTTGACGCCCTCTTCGTGCGCCTCGACACCGTCAACCGCCAAGCCTCCTTTTGCCTCCTCGCCCTTGGCGGGCTTCTTCTCGTACCGTCCGGTCTTCCAGAACCTGTCGAGGATGTCGTTCTCGTTTGTTGCGATAACCAATTTCCCGATGGGAAGGCCCATCCTGTGGGCAAAGTAGCCAGCTAAGATGTCGCCGAAATTACCGCTAGGTACGACATAGCGAACCTTGTCACCGAGTGTTAAACCCGACGACTTCACAAGTGAAAAGTAGGAGTAGAAGTAGTAGACGATCTGCGCGAGAATCCGGGCCCAGTTGATCGAATTCACCGCGCCCAGGTTAAAAGTCGAGTTGATATCCGGATCGGCAAACAAAGCCTTCACTATGTCTTGGCAATCGTCAAACGTACCTTTGACTGCTAAGTTGTGGACGTTGGCGTCTAGGACGGTGGTCATTTGCGCCTCCTGGACGGGGCTGACCCTGCCTTTGGGATGAAGAATGAACACCGATACGTCCTTCTTGCCCCGGAGCCCGTAGATGGCTGCCGACCCGGTGTCACCACTCGTGGCGCCAACCACGGTAAGGTGATGTCGGTCGGTGCCCGTCTTTCCTACATTCTTTCTCACTAGGAAGTATTCAAACAGGTTGCCTAGAAATTGTAAGGCAACGTCCTTGAATGCGAACGTAGGTCCGTGGAACAGTTCGAGGAGGTATAAGTTGTCGTGAAGATGCCTTAACGGGGTGGTCTCGGGAGCGCGGAAGGTCGAGTAGCTTCGGTCGATGATGCCCTTGAGGTCGTCGCGGGGAATCTCAGACGGCGCTATGTACAAAGACAAAACTTCGAGGGCGAGGTCGGGGAAGGACAGGTCTTTCCAGCTCTGCCAATTGGTCGCCTCGGGGACCGCTTCGGGTATGTATAGCCCGCCGTCGGTGGCCAGGCCTTTCAAGACGACCTCCTCGAAGGACAAGTCGTAGTCGTCGCCTCTAGTGCTCAGATAGCGCTGAGAAGCATTACGCGAGTCCGCGGCGTCGTCGGTTGCCGTCTGGCCATTGGTTCCGTTCGACATCGTTGGGATTGGTATGTGCAGCCAAAGGCAATGGCTAGATATCTAGGTAAAGTGTCTAGCAATCTCTCCAAGTTCCCTCCGAGGGTGCGTCTCGCCTTGGAGATGACGAGATGACCAAGAAAAATAGGAAAAATAGGAAAAAAAAACCGAGCCGAGTTCGGCTGGTCCCTTAGTTCGAAATCTACCCCGCGCTAACCTGATCAAGATAGAATACACCGAAGAATAGTTGGGGTACCTAGGTACTGGAAGGGAGGCGATAGTGGGGAAACAAATCATCCAATCAGGCTTTTGCTGTGACCTCTTACCTTCAATGTTGTAAATCGTACACACTCATACGGTCCAAGGTCACAGTCATCTCGGCCTGCGTTATTACAGCTTTCTATGGAAACCACTTTTGGTTGTCCTTTTATTCATTTGTTATCACATTGCTCTCTTTTCAAACAGCCGAGTATTGTTGAAAATTTGTTCGACATTAACAGCTTAGCCTCATAAACTCGGACTCGGACTCGGACATTTGTTATTCTTATGATAACTACACAGATATGGAGTTACTGAAAACATGGACACCTCAGTGGTGCTATCATACTATTGCCACCAGTATTATATATTTTGTTACTTGTCTTCGTTACTTGTCTTAAAGACACCTAACAATCATCATTAACAAATGGACAATATCTAAAAGGTTCATTTACCAAGAGATTGGAGAGAGGTCTTGGCAGTGACTTGTATTAGGAATGTGGAGCGACGGAGCCCTGTATTAGCCGCTATGCCCAGGAGGTGACAGGGTGATAACAACACCTTAATATCTCCGGCTTAGATCAGCTACGTCGGTACCTGTCTCGCCGATATCCCAATGTTGGTCATTCATTTCATCTGCTCAACTCACTTTTCGACTTCAACTCGTCTCCTTCAATATGTGTTCAATTCTATATACTATATGTATATGTACCAGGTAGAAACTGTTTTGAAAGTCGCCGATAGTCGTGAAAGGTTTATAACTTATCCCGTTCCTCCACAATCGTTGTCCGCGACCATTAGGTGCTAGCTACGATGGCCCCCGATAGAGGAAGCGTCGAGTACTCGGCGCCTCCCTATATAACCGACGCCGAAGAAGATGTCAAGCATCTGCCCGAGGGCCGATCGTTCACAGTCCGGGGCATCGCCGCCGGCCTGCTTGTTGGACTTATTTTGGTCTGTTCGAATATGTACTTTGGCCTACAAACTGGATGGGTTAGTATGAGTAAGTGTTAAGACGAACCCTCACATAAGACAGGAGTGAGTGCGTAACTAAGATATAATATAGTGACGATGCCTGCTAGTCTGCTCGGCTTCGGTATATTCAAAGCTCTGTCGCGTCATCTCACCTTCCCGTTCTCGCCTGTGGAAAATGTACTCGTACAATCTGTAGCGGGTGGAATGGGCATCATGCCTCTCGGTTGTGGATTTGTCGGTGTAGTAAGTAACGCCGGACTCGACAAGAGGATATTCCGTGAATTACCTGATTTAACTCTCGTCTAGTTGCCCGCTATGGGGTTGCTTGAGTCATCAGAGCAGGGCCCCATAAATCTGAGTATGTGGAAGCTCATTGTCTGGTCTCTGGGCCTCTGCTATTTTGGTGTTGTCTTCGCCGTCCCATTGTGAGCTATATATCACTCCAGTGTTGGCTGAGAGTGTCTCTAACCTCCTTAGGCGACGTCAAGTGATTATTAGAGAGCAGCTCAAGTTTCCAAGCGGGTTCAGTACCGCGGTCCTTATCGGGGTACTTCACGGCAAGGGACAGACTCAAAATAGCGGCGCCCTAGATCCATCCAAAGCCGCGACGTTTGGTAGTCTAGCGCTTGAGAACCAATCCCTTATACAGACCGAAGGTGCTGATGTCGAGGGCGATATAATCGACCCAACCGAAGAACCTCCACGCGTCGAGTCCGTAAAGGACTATAGTTGGAATTCTAATATTCGACTGCTTCTGATCGCGTTTGGGATTTCTGGCCTCTACACTCTCTGCACCTATTTCTTCCCCGGGCTTCGTAGTCTTCCTATTTTTGGAACAGTGGCTGCGAATCCTTGGCTTTGGGCTCTAAACCCAAGTCTAGCGTATGTTGGCCAGGGTATCATCATGGGTCCTTCTACGACTATACATATGCTTCTTGGTGCTGTTGTGGGCTGGGCAATTTTGTCTCCCCTTGCAAAATACCGAGGTTGGGCCCCGGGACCAATCGATAACTGGGAAACTGGTAGTAAGGGTTGGATTGTCTGGACATCACTAGCTATTATGCTTGCAGATGCTGTCGTCAGTCTGGGCTACATTGCTCTCCGCCCTCTCGTGAAACGCGCGCCATATATCCTCATATATATTAAGCGACGATTCCAACAGGGTGGTCTCAAGGGCCTATTTGTTCGCGAACGCAACGGCTATATTCCTGTCCGCAGTAGCGAAGATGATCCAAGACCTTCTGTCGCGACAAGAAGCTCGGAGGATGCTGATACTGTACCACATCTACCAAGCCCGGCAGTTGAACGTAGGGATCCCTTTGATGCCCAGCCGGTACACTCCCAACGAACCTGGGATGAAGACGATGCCCCTCCTGACCAATTGGTGGGGAATAAGACCGTTGGTATTGGTCTTGTTGTATCAGTTCTTATTTGCATTGCTAGCGTCCACATAACATTCGGCAACTTGGTTCCTCTATACGCAACTATCATAGCTGTCCTGATGGCCATGATCTTGAGCATAATGGGAGTTCGAGCCTTAGGCGAGACAGACTTGAACCCTGTTTCTGGAATCAGCAAATTGGCCCAGCTCTTCTTTGCCTTGATCATCCCGCAAACCCACAAATCGAGCGTACTCATCAATCTGGTAGCCGGTGCCGTCTCAGAAGCTGGTGCGCTACAGGCAGGAGATCTCATGCAAGACCTCAAGACAGGACATCTACTAGGGGCATCGCCCAAAGCGCAGTTTTGGGGCCAGATGATCGGTGCAACGGTGGGAGCTGTTGTCAGTGCGTTTGTCTATAGGTTGTATACTACAGCCTATGACGTGCCGGGCGAACTATTCGAGGTACCTACTGCCTACGTGTGGATCTCCACGGCGAGGTTGGTTACCGGAAAGGGGCTACCGTACATGGCGAGGGAGTTTGCTATTGGTGCTGCTGTTCTCTTCGCCGTCTTGACTGCTCTACGTACCAAGGCAGTTGGGAAGAGCTGGCATGCCTATATACCTGGCGGAATAGCCGTCGCAGTTGGTAAGAACGTTCTGATACTGCACAGCGAGCCCGAAATGCTAACTACGTCCCAGGCATGTACAATGTCCCGTCTTTCACCTTAGCAAGAACGATAGGGGGGCTTATCAACTGGTATTGGAGGATCTATTTACGAAAGGCGGATACTCCGCTTATCGTCCTTGCATCGGTAAGTCTCATCTTGATGCGAGCTCATAGAGTACAGCTGACGTGGCAAATTTAGGGCTTTGTCCTGGGAGAGGGTTTCTTGAGCATTGTAAACCTGATATTACAGAGCTTCCAAGTTCCTCATCTATGATAGGATTCAGCAATTAAAGGAGTTACTGACACATTTACCATAAAATTCCAGCATTTAGTCTGTGGTATATGTTTACGTGTTCTTGGCCCGTACGTCCTTACAAGCTTCCCACGTTTATGTAGTGATTCGAAGGTACGGCATATAAGGTAGGGAGCAAGTAATATGTTGGTAGCATAGTTTAGGAACATATAGACAGCATTAGTATCGTACATACATAGTTCTATCTTCATTATTAGCCATTTATAATGACTATAACATCTATCTTGAGTAGATTTACTATAATTTCACGATTCTAAGATCTCTATGACATAGATATAAACATGGCCGATCCAAGCCGGAGCCGTAGCTTACTGAGCTTCGTTTCGAATCCCCGCAATTGGTGTCCCACCTATCCGGCGCGGGGTTTTAAGATATCGGCATTCCACACTCGGACGGACCAACCTAACAAAGTCTTGTACCTCACATCGCAAGTGGTTAGAGATACCCTGATACCCTGGCCAAGATGCTGATCAAGGAAAGCTATGCCGATGTCCAGACGAACGTGGATGGGAAGCAGACGTCTATGAGTGAGGAATAACCAACTACCATAACCCGCGGCAAAACAAAAAGCAGCAAGCAAAACCCCCCAAGTTTCCAAGGCACTAACGTTGGGCAGGAATTTTCGTCTTCCATCCCACCATCCCGCAATATCCAAATGCGTATGGCCTTGATTTTCTTTTCATGCAAACATCTCAAAAGGGGACTCTACTGATGAGTTGGCAGTCGCTTCCCTGGCGTCGCGCTATTCAGCGAGATCTATCAAGGTATCATCTTTCATTTAACTGTCTGGCTATCATGTCGACAACTATGCAGCGCCGTTGACTAGTTATAATCCGGCAGTGACGGGACCCGTGGCGCGATTCGCGCGCCAAATCGCAGGGCAAGGCTACATCGTCGCGGCACCTTCGTCGTATCATGACTTCACAGGCCCGGAAGCGTTGGCTTACGACGTGCCGGGCACCGACAAGGGGAACGAGTGGAAAGTGAAGAAGGTAAGTAAGGGCGCACGCTATGCTATGCTATGTAGCCTACTTGTACTAGGGAATTTGACTAATGCGAGCAATGGCAATGTCCCGCTAGACTCTCCAATCATACGACGAGGACTCTTACAAGACCGTCGACTACCTTCTCAGCCTTCCTACCTGCACCGGAATGATTGGTAGCACCGGGATGTGCCTCGGCGGCCATCTTGCTCTGCGAGCTAGTGTACAGAACTTCCCTCCCTTTCCCAAGCGTCTTCTTCCTTCACTGACAAGCTTTCGCAGCTGGACCCGCGGATAAGTGCGTGCGTCGCCTACTTCGCTACGGACGTGCATAGCCGCACGCTAGGACCCTACTCGGCTGCCGACACATCGGCGCAAGGGCCGGAGGGCAGCAGCCACACGATCGACAAGTTCGGCGAGGTGAAAGGGGAGGTGGCCATGATCTTCGGCATCAAGGACACGCACGTGCCGGACGCGGGCCGGGACCTGATCCGGCGGAAGCTGCGGGAGGCCGGCGTCGTGTTCTCGTTCTACGAGTTCGCGTGGGCCCAGCACGCCTTTATCCGCGACGAGCTGAGCAAGGGCCGCTACGACCCGGCCATTACTAAGGTCTGCTTCGAGGTGCTGCTGGAGCTGTTCGGGCGCGTGCTGAAGACGGACCTCGGGCCCAGGGACGGGAAGCCCGAGAAGATCGAGCACGTATGCTGAGGTGGCCGGAGTTTGGCAGCTTGCGTCTGGATGGATCGGGATAGACTAAAAAGGCAGACTGAAAAACATGTACCATCTGACCGTTGATGAGCTAGAGCTTCCTATCTTGCCTATCTAAAGTCCTGAGTCCACATCGTCCGATGTAAGGGGGTAACGACTAGATCGACTAGATGTGAGCTGTGTAACCTCATGGTGTGTCTATGTCTATCCGAAACCCAAGAATGGGCGGGCGGGAGGTCCTGGACGAATGGTTATTGGTCCCAGGTCGTTCTACATTCCATCAGAATTCCATCAGAGATTTGAGACATGCAGCGCGTCCCAAAACGTTTCCGGAGCGATTCGTGTTTGCTAAACCTCTTTTGGAGTATATCTCGAGATGGGTTTATGGAAAAATCTGGTATCGTCATGTAGACTCGACAAAGGAGGTACCTTGGTTTCTGGAGTTGCTCCTATTAGCTGCAAGCAAGGCTATTCCCTAATGTCCTAATGTTTAGGCACGTAATCTAACGATATCTGTCTACGTGCAGGTGTAAGTTGCAGGTGCATGTGCAGGTGGAGGTTTTATCAGGTATTGACGTGATTTAACAAAAGATCCTAGATCTACCCAGAATATTTTGTACTTTTGTAAGGCTCCAAGTTGGTACCTGAATTGGACCTCACCTGGCGGAAATGACTTGTAAGGCTGATTAGTACCGGGCTGATTGCGGCGATGATACGGGATGATACCATTGAAAGTATAAAATTCCGCGTAAATTTGCTATTTTGGAGTTTGTACCTTTGTACCCTCTGATTAAGTTCCGGAGGGGTGAGAGCCTCAACTCTATCTCCATGTACTTAGGTACCTATCTGATTCCTGCAATATTATTACTGGAATACATGTACTAACATGAAGTTTCTAGAATCACAATAACGGCGCTTACTCTGACAATATTCATAGTGCAAACAGGCAGATAGGCAGAAAATAGAAGGCGAAGTAGCCCTGGAAGTTGCCTCATCAACGCATCTGCAAGGCTCGCAGGGTTCGTGCCTAAAGAAAAGAGAAGTACATGGTAGAGAAAAGAAGTCGATCGTAAAATTTTTGGTGGGTCTTGGCTTGATATGCGCCGGGCAACGAGAGGGCGGTGATGTCAATGCAATGTGGTATGGGTGCTAAGAACTGTAAGAGTACTAGGGTACGTAGGTACGTATGGCGGGGTAAGATACGTGGAATCCGTAATAGTTTTTTTTTTCTTTGCAGTGTAGTTACTCCTGGAGACCGCTGGAATCAACAAGTAAAAGCAGCTGTAATTCACTACAAAATTCCTTCAAATTCGAAAGACCACAAATAAAAATACGTTTTGAGCCCGCTAGAAAGGTCTAGTTTTTCATCTGAAAGTTCAGGAACTTAGGCGTGGTTTCCTCTGGCGACCAAGGGAACAAGGTAGAAAGTACTGGAAGCGGGTACCAACGTCTAGTAATTCGAGAAGATTCTCTTAGCCCCACCATAGCTTCCACTTCTGGTTGTATTAAACTGCAGCTCAAGTCCTTTCCTCATCAACTGTCCCTCTCCGTTCTTCATTCACACACACAACTCTCTTCCCAACGCAAACTAGATAAAACTGATCATCTTGATACCCGCCCCATTTGGGTACAGATAATCTTGCGTGAACACATTCACATAAAACTTGCACATCACACACAACTCTTCTTTTCATATACCCATCCCACCTTTCTACTGCAAGTCATCACAAATCTTTCACAACATCCACCATGGTTGCCGCAGTCGGTATTGACTTGGGCACGACCTACTCGTGCGTCGGCGTCTTCCGAGATGACCGAATCGAGATTATCGCCAACGACCAGGGTAACCGAACCACGCCCTCGTTCGTGGCCTTCACGGACACGGAGCGTCTGATCGGCGATGCCGCCAAGAACCAGGTCGCCATGAACCCCCACAACACCGTCTTCGACGCCAAGCGCCTGATCGGACGCAAGTTCACCGACGCTGAGGTGCAGGCCGACATGAAGCACTTCCCCTTCAAGGTCGTCGAGAAGGGCGGCAAGCCGATCATCGAGGTCGAGTACAAGGGCGAGCAGAAGCAGTTCACCCCCGAGGAGATCTCCTCCATGGTCCTCACCAAGATGCGGGAGACGGCCGAGGCCTACCTCGGCGGCACCGTCACCAACGCTGTCGTCACTGTCCCGGCCTACTTCAACGACTCCCAGCGCCAGGCCACCAAGGACGCTGGTCTCATCTCAGGACTTAACGTCCTCCGAATCATCAACGAGCCCACGGCTGCCGCCATCGCCTACGGTCTCGACAAGAAGGCTGAGGGTGAGCGCAACGTCCTCATCTTCGATCTCGGTGGTGGTACCTTCGATGTTTCCCTCTTGACCATCGAGGAAGGTATCTTCGAGGTCAAGTCTACCGCTGGTGACACTCACTTGGGTGGTGAGGACTTCGACAACCGTCTCGTTAACCACTTCGTATCTGAATTCAAGCGCAAATTCAAGAAAGGTTGGTGGATTTCAGTTTTCTGTTACTCTCTACATCCCCCCCCCCCCCCCCCCCCCCCCCCCCCCCCCCAATTTTTCCCTATTTCTTTTGGTTGCTGTCGTACATTTCCCCCTCCTCTCTTAATGCATTTATACTTCTCCGCTATATATGCACATATGTTCTCTCCATGATTCCTCTTTCCTCATGCATCTGCTGGTACGAGGATGAGAGGAGCAGAAGATTTGTGTCCCGTCTACTTTTCCCGTCCTCCCTATTCCCTATTCCTCATTTCCTATTCCTTACTCCCTATTTCCTACCCCTCACTCCATATTCTCTAGGAAAGAAAACATATACTAACATTGACATAGACCTTTCCACCAACGCTCGTGCTCTACGACGTCTCCGAACCGCTTGCGAGCGAGCCAAGCGTACCCTTTCCTCTTCTGCTCAGACGTCGATTGAGATCGACTCTCTCTTTGAGGGTGTTGATTTCTACACTTCGATCACTCGTGCTAGATTTGAGGAGCTTTGCCAGGACCTCTTCCGATCAACCATCCAGCCTGTCGACCGTGTCCTGGCTGACGCCAAGATCGACAAATCCCAGGTCCACGAGATTGTTCTCGTCGGTGGTTCTACCCGTATCCCCCGTGTTCAGAAGCTCATCACCGACTACTTCAATGGCAAGGAGCCCAACAAGTCGATCAACCCCGACGAGGCTGTTGCCTACGGTGCCGCTGTCCAGGCTGCTATCCTGTCTGGTGACACCAGCTCCAAGTCGACGAACGAAATCCTTCTTCTCGATGTCGCCCCGCTTTCTCTCGGTATCGAGACCGCTGGTGGTATGATGACTAAGCTCATCCCGCGAAACACTACCATCCCCACCAAGAAGTCCGAGGTGTTCTCCACCTTCTCTGACAACCAGCCTGGTGTGCTTATCCAAGTTTACGAGGGTGAGCGTCAACGAACCAAGGACAACAACCTCATGGGCAAGTTCGAGCTTACTGGTATCCCCCCGGCTCCCCGTGGTGTCCCCCAGATTGAGGTGACCTTCGATCTTGATGCCAACGGTATCATGAACGTGTCGGCTGTCGAGAAGGGCACTGGCAAGTCCAACAAGATTGTCATCACCAACGACAAGGGTCGTCTGTCCAAGGAGGAGATTGAGCGTATGCTCAACGAGGCCGAGAAGTACAAGGAGGAAGATGAGGCCGAGGGTCGCCGCATCGGTGCCAAGAACGGCCTTGAGTCGTACGCTTACTCTCTTCGCAACACCCTGTCCGACTCCAAGGTCGACGAGAAGCTTGACGCCGGTGACAAGGAGACGCTGAAGACCGAGATCGACAAGTGCGTCTCTTGGCTCGATGAGAACCAGCAAGCCACCCGCGAGGAGTACGAGGAAAAGCAAAAGGAGCTGGAGGGTATTGCCAACCCCATCATGATGAAGTTCTACGGATCTGCCGGCGGCCCCGGTATGCCCGGCGGCATGCCTGGTGCTGGCGGCCCCGGTGGCTTCCCGGGTGCTGGCGGTCCTGGTGCCACTCATGATGATGGCCCCACCGTTGAGGAGGTTGACTAAATGGTCTCCCCCTTTTAATATCTCCTTTTCCTTTTCACTGTTTTCCGGCGTTTTCCTCTAAGTGTTTTAATAACACATTGAGTGGCGGTCTTCGGATTTTACGGGTTGCACTAGATTTTTCACTGGTCTGGTAATGATACGATTCAGGGCAAAAAGTTGCTGGTTTATGATTGCATGGGGGGGAATGTATTCTAGACAGGAAGTAGTCCTCGTCATGAGCAATGAGTTAATTCATGAGAACAACTCTGATCTCTATATTGATATGTGACTATATGTGTGACTATGCATGACTGATATGACTGAGTGCTAAATCGACGCTTGAAAATAGATGTTTATTGACACTTGGCAGGAATAATTAGTGTCAGGCAAATCTCTACTCAGCACATTCGTGCTAACAATCTAAGGCCTACTTATCTATAGCTTGTATCATGACTTTCTTGACATGTTTGTTCATTGTCTTCATCTATTCATTACAAGTCCCTATCTGAATATAAAGTAATACAGGTAGATCTAATCAAGGTAACACGTAACGACCTTCACTCTTTCCACGGCCTCTCCTCCGACCTCAACATCTCCTGAACCTGCCTCCTGCGCTCGATCTCCCGTCGCCGCCACTCCTCATCGCTAACATCATCAGCAGTCAAGTCCACAGCCTCGCGAAACGCGGAACCCGGTTCGACCTTCCTGTCTCGTGCGTCCCAGACGTCGGCGCTGGAGGGTCGGCCGGGGGCGTGGTACTTGGCCCACTCCTTGGCGCGGTAGTGGGCTCGTATGGCGTCTTGCTTTTCGGGGGGAGTATAGGTGCGAGTCCGCATGCAGAACCAGAAGTCGTCCCACTGCTCGGAGCAGGAGCGGACGCCGCCGGCGCGGTAGACGGAGGTCCACTGGCCGCCGAGGGAGTTGCAGTGGAAGGCGGCGTCGAAGGCGGCGCGGCAGGACATGCTGGTGGGGAGGAGGGACTCGGAGATGGGGTCGAGGCGGTCCGGCGGGGTTACGGTTGAGGTGGTGGTCTGGGGGTGTGGGGTCGTGTAAGTAGCAGCGTTGGGTGAGGGAGAAGAGGGGTCTGCTTGCGTGGAGGATGACTTCGAGGAGCCCCAGAAGGACCACGAGGACTTAGTCGGTGCTTGAGGCTCGGAGGAGGGGGGAGGTGGTGTTGGTTGAGCTGGCTCGGCGGGCTTGCTGCTGCTGCCGCCGAAGCCTGCTTGGAGCTCGGCCATGAACTTGTCTATTTCGACATCGCCGTAGATGGATTGGGGCTCTTTTGCTGCTGGCGCGGGCTTGGTATTCTCGGATGAGGTGGAGTTCGAGTCGCAGCCGGGGCCCTTCGAAGGGGGTGTTGGTGAGGACCACATCCAACCCATTGTTGCTGGCTTTGTATGTGTGGCTTTTCTTTGTATCGACCGGGATACGTATATGTAGTCAAGAAGGGTAGGTATTTTATCGATTGGACTTGGTGGAGAGGAGAGGAGAGTAATGACGAGCAGGAGAGCAATTTAATGCTCGAGAGAAGGGAAGAATCCCCTGCGTCTGTCTCACTGGCGTGCGGGGGATTGGCGCGGGGTGCAGCGCTGTAGTATTCGCTCTCCGTGGTTGAACCCCCTCGAAGGGTGATGGCTCTCGTCTTGTCCAATGGCAAAGGCGCTGATTACGGCGGAGATTCCTTGTAAGCTGTGGTACGATTATGACTTGTTACGGACACAGTAAGTGGTCTGATGCAGTTGGATGACTTGAATTATTGAATTATGCAGGTATAACACAGAACCGTACATGTAAGTATCTTCATTTTTACTATCGCTTCAAGCTTCATCCGACAAAGAAAGAATCTGTGGCTCAACTAAATGTGGCACCAATTATTTTAATTCTTAATTTCTATCTAATCTAAACATTGTGGCTTGACTTTTAGCTGATCTAAAGCTTGGCAATAAGGTACCCAATGATCTCATCGTCGTTCAGCCTGGAAACCTGGTGAACGAGCCGAGCTAATCGAGCCCTAAAGTCAAGAAATTCTAGGTACCTCCTATATCTTCTAACATAGTCGACAGGGGAACTTGGAGATGAGTTCTAGAACATCTAGACAATGATCCCAAGACGTGTAGGGCTAGGTCCCAGGAGCTTGCCTGGGCTGAGAGCTCCAAGCTCTTTCAGCCGTCCGATTCTCAACCCACGTTACCACCCAAGATGGTCACAGCCAAGATGGACGCCACGAGCTTGGGAAAGCACAACGACGGGAGAAGGGAAAACCGGTCACATCGAAGCAGCTCCAAACGAATCCATCTTATGGGTGGATAACCTATTTCCTCTCAAGCTGTCCGGCCTGATGCGAGTACCATGGAGAGGCCCTGATCAAGACCTCTCGGAGCTGATGAAGCGATTTGAGAATTCGACCCTGGGCATCCTAGATCCAATCAATATGGTCAAGCGTGCCATCCCGGCGACGGTGGCTGTCAAGGTCACAGACATTTTACCTCGTCTTAAGGATGGTGGAGCGTTTGTCAAATTCACCTATCCGGCTGACGTACCGGTCAAGGACATCGAAACATCCATCACCAAGTATCTTGAAGAGAAGCCGGTGAGGCCATTCTTCAGCCCATTTAGAAGTGTTCAAGCAGGACTAGTTCAGGGGGTTCCCTGGTTGGAGGATTTGCATAGGTTCCCTAAAGGCCGGCTGCGGGTCGAGTTTGTCCCCAAGAATCCTGGGGACCAAGCGGTTGAACTGTCCCAGGAGACATTATACAGCTTGTTCCGCCGCTATGGAAAGATCGCCGAGATCAGCTCACAGTCGTGGGACTCCAAAGTTCTTCCCAGATTTGCCTATATCGATTTTGGCTTTGTGAGAGATGCCATTATGGCCCGAAACTGCTTGCACGGCTTTGTCGTGCCGGAGAAGCTCGGCGGTGGCAAGTCGGGTACCAAGCTTCAGATGTCTTACGAAGCACGAGCGAAGCCTCATCGATTCTGGGAGTGGATGACAAGCCGCCCAAGGATTGTTATTCCAATTATAGTCGCCTTACTAACCGGTCTCACCGTGGTAATATTCGACCCTATCCGATCCTTCTTCGTCAAGGCCCATGTCACGCAGAAGTTCCGTCTCAGCAACAACAGATTGTACAGCTGGCTTCGCAAACAGACATCGGATATCCTATCTTTCAGGCGCGAGAAGGCGGAACATGCAGGACTAGAAGCAGTTTGGACTCATCGAAAAGACCTCATCGTTCAGATACAAAAATGGCTCATGGAGACTGCCGAGACTTTCATTGTCGTCCAAGGCCCCCGTGGCTCCGGAAAGAAGGAACTAGTAATGGAACAGGCTCTAAAAGGAAGAAGCAATGTCTTGGTTATCGACTGCAAGCCGATCGTAGAGGCTAGGGGAGAATCGGCAACGATTAAGCATATGGCTACCGCTGTTGGATATCGACCTATTTTCTCCTATGCGAACAGCCTCAGCAGTATGGCTGATCTAGCTGTGCAGAGCACCACTGGTGTCAAAACTGGCTTCTCTGAGACCCTGGAATCTCAACTCCAAAAGATTCTGCAGATAACGGCCGGTGCTCTCACTGATATCGGTATCTCACACCGTTCCAAGACGGATTCGGATGCGTCTCTTCCGGCCGACGCTTACCTAGAAGCACATCCCGAGAGGCGACCTGTCGTGGTCATCGACAATTTCTTACATAAAGGCGACAGCAACATCATCGTCTACGATAAGCTCGCCGAGTGGGCCGCTAACTTGGTTCAGTCCAACATCGCCCACGTCATCTTCCTAACGAACGATACATCCTACTCGAAGTCTCTTTCTAAATCCTTACCAGATCGTATATTCCGCCAGGCCGCTCTTGGTGACCTCTCCCCCGACGTAGCCAAGAAATTCATTCTAAGTCATATCAGTGGTGATGAGACACCACAGCCAAAGACAACAGAGGATGATTCCAGCGTACTTGATGAGAAAGGACTGGAACTAAAAATCCAGCCAGACCTAACAGAACTCGACGAGTGCATCGGTACTCTCGGAGGGCGTCTCACGGACCTTGAATTCCTCGCGCGGCGTCTAAAAGCCGGGCAGAATCCGAAGCAAGCCGTGACCGACATCACAGAGCAGTCGGCCTCGGAGATCCTTAAGATGTTCTTGCTTCCCGGCAAGTCAACTAGCGATGGCGAGCACAAGTGGTCCGTGGAGCAGGCGTGGTATCTTGTAAAGACGCTGGCCTCGAACGACGCACTACGTTACAATGAGGTGCTATTACACGGCGCATTTTCAGCATCTACGACGGCGCCAGACGGCGAGGCGGCCCTCGAGGGACTTTCAAACACCGAACTCATAACCATCAAATCTACCAACGGCCGCCCCGGCTACGTCACGGTAGGCAAGCCCGTGTACCAAGCGGCGTTCCGGCTCCTAGCGGGCGATGCCGTGCTGGCCGCCAGGATGGACATCGCGGTGCTGAAGGAGCTGGCCAAGGACGAGGCCAAGACCATCGATAAGGCGGAGGCGGAACTCGCGCTTCTGGGCGGGCTGCCGAAACAGCCGGCGCAGACCAGTGGAAGAATCGCGTACCTGCTAGGCAAGGTCGAGGGCGCGCAAAAGAAGGTGGAAGGTTACGAGGCGGAGATTGGGAGGTTGAAGAAGGTACTCTCGAGCCAGTACTGAAGAGGAAAATAGGGGAAGGGGAGGGGAGGAGGACGGGGGAAGGGGGACTGAAAATAGGGGGAAATAGAAGTTACCCCTTTTTCCCTTTCGCTACCTTCCTCTTACACCCTCCCCCTTTCCAATAAATGTATATACACAGCCACTCACACGCACATATATGCCTGTTCTTCTTGAATAACATGGCAGAATATGAGATGGTGGCTATTGCTTGGCAGTATTATTATGGACGTGAGCCGATACCCAACTCAATTCATATAGGCATGCCTACCTGATAATGGCAAATATTTGATCATGTGCACCTCATTTAGGCGGTCTTGCTACTCTCTCTCCGAGTAGGTTCGAGGGATTTGAGCTGATTTCATCTACCGAACTTTGATACCCTATGAAGGTGTCAACTAGTTAGTATAGATATTGTGTCATACTACCTAGGCTTTCTACTTGGCAATAACAAGGGGGTTACACTAGGTATTATGAGTAAGTACCTTCTATACTCTGCTAATGTGAAAGTCTATTATGTATGTAGTCAGATGGCAGGTACAACAAGCGCATGTTTTAGGCTACTTTTAGGGGATTTCTTAGAGCTTGACTTTTACTTTGAACAACCTTACATCCAGCAAATCTCTCTCCTCCCATCCCAACATACACACACACACACACACACACACACCTATGACACATACCTATCTCAATTGGCGAGAAATTTATCATGATCCAGCCATCTCATATGTTACACATTATTTTCCATGATACCTACAGATCAGAACGTATATAATCAAAACAATCTTAACGAAACGAGCCAAACAAAAAGCTTGACCAATACATTTTCATGCAACAACCCTCGTCGTTAGCAACATTGGCTTGAAGAGCGTCCAATCTATCCAGAACCACATTGCCCAAGGCGAAAAGAGGAAAGAAGGACACAGCCAGAGACAATGTATTAGAGGCATCGGACAAGGACGAAACTACGGATCATTTCAAAGATTTCGACTGGGGCGACGAAAAGATCAATCCAACAATCGAACAGAACAAGAGCCATCAACGGGATCAAGAACAGATCAGCAACTTGGTGAAGGAATATTACCAAAACAAAGCTCCAGGTAACCAGGTTCGTCGTGTAGTGCCGACCATGGCGAGCCCCTACCGTTTTGACGCGCAGGGCATCAGGGATTTGGACGGTCAGAGTTACTGGTGTAAAATCCTCGAAGGGATCGCCGTCCGAGACTACTTCGACTTTAGAGAAGTCGTCAAATTGCTGGTGCTACTTAATTAAAATCAACAGCCTTCGGTATTGCCAATGTACAAACGTCTCAAGGATCAGCTGGATGAAATCATTCGTGCTGGGAATAGATGTAATTGGGACGCGAACAGAATGCCAAACGTTTTGATCACGAAGCTTGAACTCTACCAACTCAGATGTAAGTTGAGCAGGATAGTTCGACGAAGATGGACATTGAATCTAATACTTTATGTGCTACAGTCATAATTCGGCTCTTAGTCCAGGCTTAATATCGGTAAATGCCCAAACACATCGAATTACGCTTAATCTATTAGCACCTCGGCAACCAGAACTACACTGCCAGTTCCTTCAACACGAGAGCTGTTTTCACACCAACTAGGTCACAACTCCGTCTAACGAGTCTAACAATGACCTAGTTCAAGCACGTATCCGGAACATCAACGGGGACTTGCTGCTGCGTGCTCAGTGGGCTTCTGCGACGAAGCGACGTTGTTGCCGCTCTTGGAGCCGTCTTCAGGACCAAACAAGTCTTAACAACAATCATGGACCCTCTCAAGAAGAAGGCGTACTAGATGAAGCAGTGATATTGTCAACAGCTGCTAGCTTGTTGAACTCCCACTCAACTTTGCTAGGAGGATTGTCGCTCAGCACAGAGAACATGTCGCCTCGCGAATCACACTGGCGTTCGCTTTGTCATGGACACTACCAGCCGTAACTGGTCACGAGATTATACTCCTGAGAAACCCTGGAAAATATCAGACTAGAACCACATCTCTTGCCGGCATCCCCCATGGCCACGTGTTGCTAGCCCCATGAGTTCCTCGCCGCCCCCAAATTCAAGTTACACCAGGTACCGACATACGCACATGACCAGACCACAGCCTCAAGTCATACTCACTAAATATGTCGTCCGATACTCTACTTCCACAAGTCAAGTCGTGGGATATCTGTGGTAGTTATCCTAGACCTGCCGTCTGCAGCAGCTTCTTGAGAAGACGGCCAGTCGACTGGCCACCTTTCACGACTACGAGAATGCTTTCCTCTGATATAAAAGCAGAAACATCGAAAGTCTGGAGGACTTAACCAACATACATTGTCCTGACAGAAAGAAGCTGTCGCTTCCAAGAAGTACCATTGCAATGTTTGCAATATCTCATGTCGAGACAAGGCAAGTCTCAAGATCTATAATGCAACAAACGACACCAGAAGAAACCCATCTGGGGATGACGAACGCCAGCCCCATGTAATGGGCGAAAACTTGTTAGCCCTCTGTCGAACTTTGTCGTTTGTGCTCTGTTCTACGGGTTACCTTTGCGAAGTTTGGCCTTGGTATCGCCCTCTCAAGTTGCTGGACAGATGCCACGAACACTAAAGTATACCGTCTCCCACATGTACACAAACCATAGGATAGGAACATATTCATGAATGAATGAACATAGGAAACTTAAAATTGGTATCATAGACGCACTGACTGACCAACGACTACCTGTCTTGAACTCATCGACCGGGCCAACTCATAGAAATACCCTCCCAGTGAATAATATCCACACGTAAGCTGACCCGTCCGTCCTCCTTCGACGCCAATGGGTTGTAACAAGAACTCAACGCCACAACGAGTAAGGAAAAAAACATTGTAAGAAAGCAAAAAGTAGAGAATGATATGCAATGCCATCCGTTTGAAAAAGTCTTAGACATACAGGATTCCGTGCTGCCCGACTGACCTGAGAGATCTAACCTGGACTGATCATGTATACCGTACAAATAGACAAAACATGCTATCCGGCCCAAGCGAAGTCGCTCATTCTCGTGGCCACACGTAGCTATATTGGACAGTTCTTATGAATATCCAAGTGCTTATTCTTGCGTCTCCTCTTCGTTCTGCGCCACCATCTCACAGCCCTGCGCGAAGAAGATGCGCGCGGGCTTTTCGGTGTTGTTTGCTATGCTGTAGTGGTTTCCTGTCGCAGTTGTTAGTATTGGACTCAACGTAAGAAGAAGTAGTTGAGTCGAAAAAGGAAAGAAAAAACTTACCCCTAGGCACGAACCACATGCCCCCCTTGGCGATGCGGAACTCGGTGCTGGCGACGGTGACCTCGACGCTCCCCGCGTGCACGAAGAAGACCATCTGCATCTTCCTAGAGTTCTTGGTCCGCTTCTCCGACCCGGGGGGCATGTCGACGATACCCGAGCCGAAGAAGGGCAGGGTCAGCGTCTTGGCGAAGCGGAACGTCGCGTCCTTGATGTCCTTCAGCTGGATGGCCGCCTCCGAGACGGCCAGCTCCTCCTCGGCGATCTCCTGGTCGTCCTCGTCGGGGGCTTGGCCCTCGTGCTCCGGCCGCCAGAACAGGCACTCGCCGGCGATCCGGCCGGGCTCGAACTCCCAGTCGTCGCGCTCCACCTCTTCTACCTCCTCAAGGATGGCGTCGGAGCGGCGGCCGCGGCGACCGCCGGAGCCCCTGGGCCCGGACGACTTGTCGATGGGGGGCCGGCCGCGGCGTCGCTTCGGGGCCACGAAGGCGGCGTCGTTGGTGCGCAGGATGCCCTTGACGCTGGGCATGACGAAGCGGCCGCCCTTATCCTCGAAGACGTGCTGGCGGCCCGTGTCGAACACGGCGTGCTCGCCCTTCCAGAACTCGATGGGCCGGTACGAGAGGCGTCCTGATCGCGTGGTGCGCATCTTGTCTATGTCTTCCTCCTGGCGGTTGATGACGAGTCCGCGGCTCTTGGGGAGCGGCGGACCGCGCTGCACCACGGGCTCTTCGACGCCGACCCCAGAAGACTTTCGCTTGCGCCCCAGTTTTCCCTTCTCCTTTGTTGTCGCGGCCGCGGTCGCTTTCGACGATGATGTCGCTCTGGTTTCGCTTTCTTCTACTCGCTGCCTCTTTGTCTCCCTTTCTTCCCCATTGTCCTCTTGTTCCTGCGACTCCTCCTCGACGCTACCCTCGGAGCTTCTCCTAGGCCGCCCTCGTTTCGGGGATTTTTTCTTTGTCGGTTCGGTTTCTTCTTTTTGTTGCGCGGGTCTTGCTGGTCGTCCTCGTCTCTTCTTGACGGGTTCGTCTTCGACTTCGACCTCCTCAACTTGCGCAGGTGCTGGCTCTAATTCCGACGGTTCCTCCTCCTCCTGAGTGACTGGTAATTTCGGTTTGCGACCTCTGCGCTTCGCTGATTTGGGCGGTTGGACGGGCGGTGACTCTTGGATAGACTCCTCTTGGACCTCCTCTTCTGGCTCTGGTTCTACAGGTGAGTCATCTTGCTCCTCCTGCTCCTCCTCATCTACGTGATCAACCTCCTCGTCGCCACCGGCATCTAGAATTTGCATCGACTCTTCTTGGTCTTCCTCCTCCTCCTCTTCCTCTTGTCGCCGTCGGCTTCGTTTTTGTTTCTTCGGTACAATAGGCTCCTCCTCCGCAAAGTCGCTAGTGCGAGCTCGTCCGTTAGTGAGCTTTCCGTTTCGAGCCTTCACGTTGCTGACCACGCCGTTGACTTTCGAGTGCCCGTTAACTGGAGGGTGCATCCTATTCTCCGCGCTCTTAGAAAAGTCGAGCCGGCGGTTTACCGCCTTCGAGGCGCTACGGTCGGGCGCGGTGATGATAGAACCGCGACTAGGCGAAGAGGTAGGTCCGAGATGCGGATTTTGGCGTGCTGGCGATTGGAGGTGCGTCTTGATAGGGGATCGGACGCGCGGCAACGACGGGCGACTTTGACGCTGCTGCTTCATAATCGTAGCTGGACCCATTTGCGACTCTGTAGGGGCAAGTTAGTGAATATTGTAAGAGATGGTGTGTCGCGCGCAGCATACCGTCGTCAATCTCCATATCTTGCTCCTCGTCGGATTCGGCATGGTTTCGCCTATTGGTACCGTTGACAGCACCTTCATGGACGTCCTTCTCGGGCGAGGAGAAGAGATCATCAAAAGCTTCCATGCCATTCTCGTCGCGTGGGCGCTCTGCTAGTGTAAGACCGGTTTTTCTGTCGCACATTAGCACATTAGCTCCGAGAATACTCGAATCCAACGGGCGACAGCGCATACCTTCCTTGGACACCCAATTCGTAGACAGACTCGGCTTGCGACTGGGTGGTGCGCCGCTGCGACTGTGATTTCGGCGGCATGATGGCGGTTGGAACAATTCGTTGGTGACCGTAGCGATTATCGTGTGAGCCTTGGACGAAGAAGAGCAATCATCGAGTTATTAATTCGCAACAAATTGACGAAGAAGGACGTGTAGAGAAACGAGAATTGGGCGGGGAAGATTGCTGATGGCTTGTTTACTTTCGTATGTGTTTTTTTGGTGTTGCAATTGATTGTAACCAACCCTTGAGGATAAATGTGGGTCAACTATCACTGGTATCCCTTGTATTATTGGCCTTTAATAGCCTTGGCAGCCCCAGGACGCGCTCTGGTATTCTGTAGCACGCGTCTACCAGAGCATCCCTCCACTTAGTCCCTTCAACTACTGCTTTCTCATACTCAGGAATTAAAATATTTAGACCATCCTAAGAATTCTTGTATATTCCGTGTTATTAAAGCATACTCTCTAAAGCTTCTAGATTCATTGCGCATATACGTTTCCATCCCGAATCCGCAAACCAAATATGGAAGATTCTCAGATGGACGAGGCCAACGTCGCCTTAGAAACACCAGCGTCCAACGTCTTCGTCCCGCCCTCCGTCCACAAGCCCGCCACTCTCGCCGGCGAATCCTACACCCACTTCTCCCCCGTCCCGCCGTCCCTGCAACCGCCGCAAACCTCCTCCTCTTCCTCTCCGTCTCCCGTTCCTGACCAATCCTCCTCCTCCCTCGGCACCCCCTGCGTCCTCGGCGTCGACGAGGCCGGCCGCGGGCCCGTCCTCGGCCCCATGGTCTACGGCGTCTTCTACCTGCCGATCGACATGTCGGACCCCTTACTAAAGCAGACGCACCACTTCGACGATAGCAAAGTCCTCACCCCCGCCGTCCGCTCCTCCCTCATGCAATCCCTCTGCACACCCACCACCGACCTCTTCTCCTCGTGCGGCTGGGCCGTCTCCAGCCTCTCGGCGCGCGACATCGGCGCCAACATGCTACGCCCCGCCTCGAGCGCGCCGTACAACCTCAACGCGCAGGCGTACGACGCCACCGTATCGCTAATCCAGGGCGTCCTGGCCCGCGGCGTCAACGTCCGCGAGGTCTACGTCGACACCGTGGGGCCCCCCGAGACCTACCGCCAGAAGCTGGCCCGCGCGTTCCCGACCGTCCGCGTCACCGTCGCCAAGAAGGCCGACAGCCTGTACCCCTGCGTCAGCGCCGCCAGCGTGTGCGCCAAGGTCACGCGCGACGCCGCGCTCGAGGCCCTGTACGAGGCGCGGTTGCTGGCGGTCACCGCAGGTAATAATAACAACAACAACAACAACAACGCAAGAACGGTAGTAGTAGGGGCAGACGAGGAACAAGAAGCACAAGAAGAAATAAGCTGGGGCTCCGGATACCCGTCGGACGCGCGGTGCGTCGCCTGGCTCCGCCGGAACATGCACCCCGTCTTCGGCTGGGGCCCCGAGTGCCGCTTCAGCTGGGGCACGGCCAAGGACATGCTGGACGCCAAGGGCAGCGGCGCCGTCAAGGTCGAGTGGCCGGTCGACGAGGACGACGACGAGAACACGCGGCTCACCGACTACTTCCACGGCGGCGGCAAGGAGAAAGATGACGACGAGCTGGGCGGTTGGTTCGGGACCCCGGCGGGTCTCGAGGCATTCTGATCTTTATGAATATAAATTAATGAAAAAGCTTTTGGCATTAGCATGGGATAACGGCGTTTCTGGATGCCCGGATGGGACACGAATAAGAGGTACATAAAATGTATGTTTGGATTTTGGATTAGGGAGTTTGACCACACCACGAGAATTGTATCTTTTTATCTTTACTATATCCAGGCTCCTAGCCGTCCCTTTCTATGAATAATTCCATACACACAAAGCCTCCCCCCGATTAAATATCGTCATCATCATCATCCGCTGCAGAGCGCGACTGCTTCTTCCCCCGGCTGTCTAACGTGTCCAAGCTGATGGAGTCACTATCCCGACCTGTCATGCCGATGGCTTGTCTCGCGGTTTCGTTGTTCTCGAGAAAGTCGCGGAGACGCTGCTTGCCGATATCTATAGCTTGGTTCCAGGCTGCGCTGCTCATCTGCATCATCGGGCCGAGAAGGTTGAGGTTGTACGAGATGTACAATCCGGCACCGATGATGATGAGAAGCATGAACAGAATAGGGTTGCGTAAGACTAGAGGAGAGATTAGTATATACCGAAAGTGAGAGTAACACTGTGTGATTGTAACATACCGGTTAGAATTTCGTTCCACCCCAACGCCAATAGCAGTCCGTAGAAGTACAAAGGCACCTGCGTAATCCCGCCAATGGCACTTCGTTTAGCTTCCACATACACGCCATCTGCTGTCTTCTTAAACCTGACTACCAGGTCTTGACGCTTGGTCTCGCTCAATACAGTCATCTCTTCCTCGAGGCTCTTCCCCTCTTCCTCGTCAACGCCACCGATTGGTGTAAGATCTTCCTCATCCTCAGCCTCTACACCAGCAGGCTGGCTGCCGATGAAGCCTGGAAGGCCTGGGGGGGCGGAGGTCGAAGACAACTTAAACTTCGACAAGATTGGGATGAGAGTCAGCGTAGATTCTCGAGCCCGGGTATAGATACCCTCGATATCGTCAGCTGGGCGCCATATCCGCGGTACTCCCGCCTCGTCGTATCGGAATTTATCTTCAAAGTTTTCCCGAAGCTTGAGTAGGATATTGCCCTCCATCACTTCTTCCTCAATCTTCTCTCGAAGCGCTACCCAGCTCTTGCGCCGCAGCCGCCATAGTCCGACTTCGACTTCGCCCTCGCTAGCCTCGAAGCTCTTAGCTCTTTCTGTAAAGCGGCTTTCGGCTTCTTTGACGATCGAAATAAAAACATTCCAGATGCGATCCCAGAGGTCTTTCTCGGTGGGGGGCTTTTCGCCTGTTTCGGGAGCTCCAGATCCTCCTCTCCCCGACCCTAGCTTGTTGAATTCGAGTCCAACCGAATCGCCGAGACGAGATTTAACCCAACGTTCGACTCGAGTCGCCAGTCTTCGCATCTCGTCTTTCCGCAAGCGAGCGCTGACCTCGTCAAGGTCCTTCTCAAAAAGGATATACTGAGACTTGAAGTTACTCCAGGCAACGCCCGGGATCGCGAGACTCTTCGCCTCCGTCTCGAAAAACTCCAGGGTCTCCGTCTTCTCTTTGTCCACGATTTCAGCAAATTCGTAGGCGCCGCCGGATCTCTGGCCCTGTTTTACGGCGGTAGATACGGCTTCGCTGAACTTAGCCACGCCAGTCTTATGAGCCGCGGTCAGCTGACCCTGGTATAGCGTTTTGAGACGTTGGTCGATTTTCCCTTCCAAGTCGGTTCGTTTCAAGGAGTAGACCTTTTTGTGGTACCGGCTAGCTTGTATCTCGAAAGATTTGACACATTTTTCTCTCGTAGTACGACCGGTGTTACCAAGGTCTGGGAGGACGATGGGTTTCCCACTACGGGTAGACTCCGCTTGCTGCTCTTCTAAGGGGCTAATGGCCGAGTCGAATGTTACCAAGACTTCCCGCGAAATCTCGTCGCAACGGAACTGGGCAAGTAATTCTTGCTGCGTGGGCAAATCAAGGTCCTTGTTGTTCACGATCTGGTCCCAGATGCCCTCTGCGTAATGCGAGAAGCCGTCGGCAGGTATCCTACGGTGGTACTCGGGGAGAAAAACACCGCCCTCGAGCTCCTGTTCGCCATGCTCCAGCTGCAACTTGGCGTTCCGATGTCCAGCAACAAATCTCGCGCCCAGATTTTTTACCCCAATTTCGAACTTGTCTGGCTGTAGGACCTTGTGAGGTAGAGCAGCGAAAGCAAAGTCAAAGTAGTCTTCTATGCGAGATTTCTCCAGTCCTGGAGGTTTCGAGATGGACGACCATATCTTGGTAAGGTCTTGGATAAGTGTGTTTCGAAGATTTGCTAGAGGAGTTTGGCCGATATGATCACGGATGACGAAAAACAGGAGAGATCTAGGGGTAGATCTGAGCGCATGCGTGTTAGCATTTCTGTCCGCGATATCCGCCAACCGGGTTTCAAAACTTACTGCTTGTCCTTCAAGAATAGCTGAAGGTTGACTTCGAAGACGGTCTTCAGTAGGCCCATGTTGGCTCCCTGGTATAAACCAACCTGGTGCTCCCATATATTGACAATCAGCACCTCGCTGGTAGCTAGCGCAAACAGTGCACTCTTCCTCTCGAAGTCTTGGTCCTCGCCCCTTTCTCGGCCGTCTGTACCCTCTACGTCCATAACTAGGATGTTGTCGGCCATAGACCCCCTTTTATTCTTGGACATCCATATTCCCTTAGTAGTCTGGCGTCGCTCCGTCTCGGACATGACATTGAAATGGGTGCCGAAGAGGTAGTTGAGGAGTGTCGACTTGCCGGTAGACTGCGACCCGAAGACGGATATGAGGTGATAATTGAATCCAGCATCGGCAACCTCGGTCGCTTGTAAGTATAAATTGATATTTCCACTACGATGTCGCAGGTTAGCAATGCTGCGCTTAGACGTAGACAGCGCGGCAGTAACAACAATAATGATAACTAGGGAGAAGCGTACTTGAACTCCTTATCCTCATCGATAACTTGAATGCCATGCTCGTAATGAGCTTTCGCTGGCGCGTCGCCAACAGAAGAAAAATGACCGTTCATGGCTGACACTATTGGAAGAAAGATCAGTAATATTTACAGGTTATGAAGCGAGAAGTGAGAAACGAGAAGCGAAACAGAAAGGTGTTAGGCCATCTCCCGATCGCACGCGAACAGGTTACGAGCTACGAGAGACAGAGCAATAGGGAGAGGGAAGAATAAATTGTGTAGGAATGACATTTCCATGCGGCAAGGTCATCCCTGTATTAAACTTGCTTTTACGTACAAGGTACTAACCGGGGAACGAAGGTTACGGCAGACCTGATTCGATAACCCCAAAGTCGACAGCTGTTAAGAACGGCGACGGGTACCACTCTGCCACTGTCACATGCACCAATGGAGGGTGTCACTCACTCACTTTCACTCCCCCTGGAAGAGATGAAATGATGTCAGCTGGGTTATTATTGCAATTACACACGTGCAGATGCAGTTATCCGCCAATTTGTACACATCATGCTTTTCGTCTATAGTTTAATGATGGTTAATCAAATAATTAGGTTCATCTCAGCTACTTAATGCATTTCCCAACTAAAACAGTCCCAACTCAAAGCCTTATAAACACTAAACAACAACGTAAGACACATGATGCTTTCGTGCAAGAGTAAGACAGTGTTTTAGGTGGTGCTCAAAGATAATATGCAACAGGTAAACCGGTTGAATCCGATTTGGCACAGGCCTCTCATTCAACGCACCAATACATGCCAGGACGAAGAGAGTACAAGATAATAATATCAGGGGAAGCGCTCAACATCCAGACATCATGATATCTTGCCAAGTCTTCCATTTTTATAGGTATTTCGTATGAGTTTGGACAATATAGCCATGGGTATCAAAGCACAGAGTACCTCTGTCATCAAGCCACGTAGATCGAACTATTTTCCTTTGTCACTTCCACTCCCTCCCAGAGTCATGAGCTGCCAACAAATAAGTCAGTGGTCCAATAAGCGGCAACATATCGAAGCCAGATTGGATGCCCTCCCAGTTTGCATTGGATACCGTCTATTCTTTTCTAGCAAATCTTGCCAGAGCCGGTCCAAGCTCAGCTTCTTTCTCCTTGTGCTTCTGCCCTTGCTGCTGCTGTCTTTCCTTCCACACCTCCTCCGCCTTGAGTTTCTTCTCGTCTACGATGTTCCTGGCTCGCTGCTTTCTCAGGTACCTGCGTAGAGCACTATTCTTCCCGCGAGCCCTGTTCCTAATTTCTGTCTCGACGTCAACAGGTTTAGCATCGAGATCCTTCTCGGCTTGTCTCTGTCGGTCGGACCGGAGATCTAGGTTACCAATGAAATTGGGATCCAGTGCGATCATCTCTGGTTGCAACTTGGTCAACAGCGATTTAACCTCGGTTTCTTGTCGCTGCTTGGCTGTCTCGAATGGATTGACCTCGAGAGCATCGAAGTTGGGTTCTCCAGCACCAGGGACGATGATTGACGAAAAGCCTTCATCGTGACCTAATCCCAATATGTCCTCGAACGGACACCAGCGAACACGCTCGATCCGCTTTCCTTCGCCGCCCCAGGCCATATATGGACTCTGAACCTTCTCCTGCTCCGCGGCGTGCTTAGAGTATAGGCCCTTCCAGATATCTGTCTTTGTTCCCCAGCCTACGGCTGTTAGACCACGATCCGATATAGCGATAGATGAGGCTGGCTGTCGCGTAAAATAGCTGTTGACCTCTTTGAACATCCTCAAATCCCACACGGCCATCTTGCAGTCCTGTCCCGCCGATACCATGTATCGACCTTCCCTGTCGATTGCCAAAGATCGGACGGGGCCTTTGTGTGCTAATAGCTTGACTAACGGCTCGGGAGAGTTTGGCGACCATAACGTGACAGTTCCATTTTGGTGACCGGCATGCAATACAGCGTTGTAAGGATTTTGAGTGAGAGAGACGGGCGCTCCGAGTTTCGTTGGTATTTCCGTTACCAGTTGGCCAGTAGATACGTCTTGGTATTTGAGAAAACCAGACATACCCTAGACTTCAGTTAGCAGCCGTGATACCATAATGCGCCTAGCCCACTTACCAAGGTTGCTAATAGAAAATGGTACGGCAAGAATTCCATATGTGTGACTTCTTGGTGCTTCCTCAAACAGTGGACTTCAACTCCCTCCCGGTCGTATATGTAGACATGCTTCTTCTGCGATACGGCGAAGAACTGGTTGTTGTGAAGCCATCGCGCGTCCCGGACAGTTTCTCCAAGTTGTAGCTCGCACCCCAGCTTCCCTTCGCGCCAATCCATCGTGGCAACATGACCTCTGCGACCTGCTAATAATAATTCTCGACCTGTGCGAGAGTAGTCAAAAACATAGGGCCCGAGTTGGTCGAGCTTCAATTCGAATCGCTTCTTCGCCGTTTCGGTAGAGACACCATCCTGTATTTCGTCTTGTCGCACTCGGTATGTCCTCTCTAGTTCGTGCTCGGGCTCTAAGAAGCCACTCGTGTTCTCAAGAAGTATTTCGGCATCTTTCGCTTTTACTGTGGCCTCCTTGTATTTGGTTTCGAGGGACTTTAGATTGCTGCGCAACTTCTTGTCCTTGATACCTTTGACATTGACCTTTTTGCCTCGGCCGTAGTCTCTTTGCGCTTCCTTTAAGCGCCGCCGTCTCTCTCGCTCCTCTTTCGTAATAAGTTCTGTTCTGGTTCGTTTGACGACGCGGGCACCATTGTCGTAGCTTTCCCTTGGGGGATTTTCTGTCGGCGCTATTTCAGCCTCCATATTGAATTCCCTCGTGGATATGGCTCGGCTATTGAAGAAAGTAAATAGCAAGCTGAATGCTGTTAATATGTGAGGGTAGATTGTAGGATTGCAATTGATGCCAAGCCAGTCTTCAGAGCGAAATCCGAAATTTTTGGAGACGACGCGACGATAAAGAGTTGAGACCCGCTAAAAAGTTATTATCAGCTTCGATAGGAATCGATAACAGCCCGCACAGAAAAAAAATTTATGATAAGATTTCCGATTATCGTCACTCTAATTGCCCCTCCCCCACCAACACCTCGACGTTGAACTCTCAAAACATCTCGACTCGAATTCGACAAGATATTCAAATTTTCCCAATCTGGCGTCGCTACCATTCCGATTCAAAGCTGGAGGCGACGGAAAAATGCCGTCAGCTACGACCACTCACTCCCATCGGCCGACTTCGAAAGTCCAGCCCAAGTCTTTTAAATCTAGGAAGACTACCAAAGGTGCTCTAAGAGACCAAGCAAAGGGTACGACTGCAACATATGTTGATATATGCCACAATTATTTCCCCTTGCTAATATGTAGCCCCTAAAGGCAAGGTACCTAATGAAAAGGGTCAGCGCAAAACTCCGCATCAGCAGGTCATGTCCAAGTTCGACCGTCGCAACCAGGCAAAGCAGCGCCAGCTAGCGAAACACAAGGAACACCAGAAGGAAACATCGGTCTTCTCCGGACGAGATTCTGCGCCGAGGATAGTTGCTGTAATACCGCTCTGCGCAGATGTAGATGTCTCAGCAGCCATTAAGAGCCTCAACGATAGCCTCGATATCGAATCCGAAATCACCGAAACTAGCTTCCGAGTATCTGTGGATCGATTCAAGCAGAAATTGCAATATGTGCCGACTGGGCGGGATCTTACTGCATCCATGGATGCGGCGAGAATTGCGGACTACGTTGTCTTCGTATTATCATCAGAAGTCGAGGTCGACAGCTTAGGCGAGCTCATTATCCGAAGCATCGAGAACCAAGGCATGTCCACATTGTTCACAGTTGTCCAAAACTTGGACAAGATCCAGCCTGCGAAAGCCCGCCCGGACGTTGTCAAGTCACTAGCTTCGTTTATGACACATTTTCACCCCGGACAAGAAAAGATATACAGTCTCGATTCCAGACAAGAGTCCTCAAATCTCATGAGATCCCTCTGCACTACGACGCCAAAGGGGATTAACTGGAGAGATCAGCGGTCGTGGATGCTAGTAGATGAGATTCAATGGCCTTCGACTGAAACCGAATCAACGATCTTGACGGGCATTATTCGAGGCAAGGGTCTAAAGGCTGACCGTCTAGTTCACGTGGGAGACTGGGGAGCATTCCAAATCGAAAAGATCACCGCTGCACCGCTTCCGACCAAGAAACGGAAAGATGATGTAATGGCTGTATATGAGACCGAAGCCGAAAATGTCCTAGAGATTCCGGGCGAGGACCAGGATGATCTTGCCGAATTAGCTCCAGAAGAAATAATGATGGATGATATGGACGCAGATGAAGACGCGACAGAACCGACAATCAAAAAGGGTGTTCTGCTAGATGACCATCACTATTTCTCTGAAGAAGAACCGGAGGCGTACACTGCGCCAAAGAAACTACCTAAAGGAACATCAAACTACCAGGCGGCCTGGTTCTTAGACGATGTATCAGATTCCGAGTCAGAATTAGACGATGAGGAGATGGAAGATGCTGGGGCTGTAGATACTCTTGCGGCTCCAGAAGACGGCATAGAGGGCGCTGCGAACAGAGAACCTACCGAGGCTGCTATGTCGGAATACCCCCAGTCAGAGATGTTTGTTGAACCTAACGAGGACGAGGATGCCGTGCAACTAGAAGCGTACCGAGCAAGTAAACGCGACGAAGCTGAAGAAGACAAGGAATTTCCCGATGAGATCGAGTTGCATCCGAATGTCCTCGCGAGAGAACGCCTTTCTAAATACAGAGGGTTGAAGAGCCTACGGACGAGTCCTTGGAACAAGGAGGAAGACCAGCCATATCAACCGGAGGAATGGACAAGATTATTACAGATATCAGATTACCAATCTTCACGAAACCGCTCAATACGAGAAGCTCTAGTCGGCGGCATACCTCCTGGAACGAGAGTCCATATTCACCTCAAGAGCGTCCCTAGGGAGTTCGAGAAATCATATACCCCTTCACGACCAGTCACTCTCTTCTCTCTTCTACGACACGAAAACAAGAAGACATCGCTTAATTTCGATGTCACCCACAAAGAAGACTACGAGAAGTCTATCAAGGCTAAGGAGGAGCTTATCGTCCAATGCGGACCTCGGCGATTCGTTATCAACCCCCTATTTTCACTCAGCGGCAACACCGAGAATGACGTCCACAAATACTGCCGCTACCTCCACCCCGGCCAATCTGCGATTGCCACGTTCACGGGCCCGATCACTTGGGGAGCCGTTCCGACGTTGTTCTTCAAGCGAACGAATCCCGGGAACGACGGAGGGAATGGCACGTCGTTACAACTCGTGGCGACAGGAACCGCGCGCGCGCCATCCACGTCAAGAGTTATCGCAAAGCGCGTCATCCTGGCAGGCCATCCTTACCACATCCACAAGAAAGTCGTTACCATTCGGTACATGTTCTTCAACAGAGAGGACGTGGAATGGTTCAAGGCGCTGCCCCTGTGGACGAAGAGAGGAAGGACGGGGTACATTAAGGAGGCTCTCGGTACCCACGGGTACTTCAAGGCCAACTTTGACGGGAGAATCAACCCGCAAGATTCGATCGGTGTGAGTCTGTATAAGAGGGTGTGGCCGCGGAATGCGGTACCCTTTACTGGACCCCTTTTGGAAGAAGGGCCGTTCGACTTGCAAAATGAGGCCATGGATGAGGACATTCAGTAGACATTAGGTAGGCATAGAGAGGACTGGTGCATTGTTTATATATTCGCCTATAGTAGTATACCGCCTGCTACTTTCGGAGTCAGTGGTTCGAGGTATTACGAGATAAATGACATGATGGTTTTGATTCCCTCTTTACTCCGTTGCACCCCCCCTTTTGTATAAGTGAAGGTTTCTGCTCCTAGTGGTATCACATATAAGACGTATAAAGAAGCGGCGTACTAAGTAAGAACCAAGCTGAATCCTTTTTTTCGCCGCGCCTTATACCAACGTCTCCAGACCCTCCGTAGGCTTAGGCCCGCCCTTGGACCTACATACCTCCTCGGCGCCGCTAGCCTTCCAGGCGCTGATGATGAGGTTGACGATGTGGTCGACGCCGACGTCCTTCTTAACCTGGGCGAAGACGGTGGGCCCCCCCTCGCGCATCTTGCGAGCGTCCCGCTCCATGACGCCGAGGTCGGCGCCGACGGCCTCGGCCAGGTCCGTCTTGTTGACGACGAGCAGGTCGCTCTGCGTGATGCCGGGGCCGCCCTTGCGCGGGATCTTGTCGCCGCCGCTGACGTCGATCACGTAGATGATAAAATCGGCGAGCTCGCGCGAGTAGTTGGCGGCCAGGTTGTCGCCGCCGGACTCGATGAGGAGGATGTCGGAGGCGAAGGCGCGGTGCAGGTCCTCGAGGGCGGCGAGGTTCGCGGACACGTCCTCGCGGACGGCGGCGTGCGGGCACCCGCCCGTCTCGATGGCGCGGATGCGCGGGGCGGGGAGGGCCTTGTGCCGGGTGAGGAACTCGGCGTCCTCGCGCGTGAAGATGTCGTTGGTCACGGCGGCGATCGAGTACTTGGACCGCAGCGCGAGGCATAGCGCTAGCATCAGCGCCGTCTTGCCCGAGCCGACGGGTCTGTGGGTGCGCGCGTTATTAGTTAGCCCGGGCTTTCCTAGACGAGGCGGTAGGCAGTCTTAAACTCAAGACGACATTCGTCTCAACGTTCCGTGATATCGGACATATCGAAAATGGGATTTATCGACTCACCCACCGATCCCAATGGTAAAGGCGCGCTCGTTCCAGTCACGCCCCTCGATGATGGGCATCTCGCGGCCGAGGAAGCTCCCGGGCCCGTCGAGGATCTCGTGCGAGTGCCCGTGCTCGGCGGCCGAGAAGCCATCGTGGGAATGGTTCGTCATGGTCAAGCCGCCATCGTGGGAGTGTAGGTGTGCGCCAGCCATTGCGGGGTTGCGATTGAATTTCGAGACTATATAAAGCGAACTGGTTGTTCTGGCTGTACGAAGATATCACAGACAGCGTTTTATTTTATTTTATTTTATTTTAGTAGACGGGATTCTTTGTTGCAAGTTTAGCTTACGCAATTTCACTTCTCACTTACTACTGCCTACCCTTAGCTCCTCCAATGACTTGGCTCACCAAGAGTCGTTACCGCTAGGGAGGAGGCATCATTACCTACTCCAGCTGTGTAATATCGTATCTTATCAGTGGTGAGGGGCAGCAGATCGCCTTGCATGTGGAGAAGCAAGATCTCTACCCCACCTCCGAGGAACTGGATCCTCGCCTATACTGAACCGACTTGCCTTATGATTGGCTCGTTAGACAAAGCCCTAATAGAAATGCTCTATATGTATGGTATTTTCTGCTTGTGTCATCACTCAGGAGCACACGAATCCAGTCCCATTTCATCAGAATGGTCTCATCTCGATTGGTCTAGTGGTCAGGATACCTGCTTGTCACGCAGGTGGCCGGGGTTCGATTCCCCGATCGAGAGCTTCCTTTTTCTCAACTTTTAGTCCTCAGTTTTGTGTATACCTTTGCCGTCTCTTTTATTATTCATTTTTACTGTTGATATCATCACAAGTGTGCTCTCTCGAGACTATCGTCAATTAATTGGCAAATATTACCCCTTTGCATCTTCTCCTAGTTTATAATAATCTCAACCTTTTCCCACCTTTTACCGGTAAACCATCATTCATAAACAACCCTATTATCTTGTTTCATCCAAACTCCCCCAAAGATCCATGCTCGGGCCGTCGATCACGAATTATTGATCAACATATTACCTAGGTAGAGCCTAGATTCGCAAATTCTCCGTTCTCCGGGATTTGTCATTCTACGGTAGTACCGGTAGCACCGTCGATATCCTCAACCCGCCGGAGATGCTGTAACGTTCTCATTTACACTCCAAGGCTGCTTACCTGTCTGCCTGTCTACCTGTGCAGTACCTACATAGGTACGCGCGTTGCAGAGTTGTAGAGCGCCGGCTACGACACTTCCCACACCCTCGCTGCTTTATCCCTCCGTCTCGTCTCGTATTGAACAAGAATAAAGATCAAAGCCTGCAGATGCATGTCTTTGCCTCTGCCTTGTCTTTGGCGCCTCGAATATGAAGCAATAGCTGTACCAAGCTTTACCATGCGATTATTGCGGCTATCCCTGGATCAGAGCTGCAAGCAGCCGTCAGTCCGTCAGGAACCGCGCCTAGGCAAGGTGCCTAGAACCTGGTCTGTCTCTGCCGTAGGAGTAGGGGTGTTTTGCAGCCTTTGCTTGGTTACGTGATGTATTCATTCCTAATATCCGCCACCACCTTAGATTAGGTACGCACAAGACAAATAACCTGGTGCGTTCATGCCTGACGGGAACTACCGCTACGACAAGGGCACGCCTAGTTGTTAATGTCATATACCTACCTAGCTATCCTATCCGACTTCTTCCTACTTCGTCTTGTGCTACCATCTGATATCTTTCGTCTTCCTTACTTTACATACCATGACATGGCAATCATTTTATAGTCATCCCATATTCATGGCTTCTCTCCAAGGCTAGTGTCGAGATATGAACCAATCTTATTGAAGACAGCAACAACAGCTCCGTGCCAATAGCTCCGTACCAATAGTTGAGTCGCGTGCCCACCCAGCTACCTACAGGATGTACAAATGCGGATATGCTCACCACCAAGCTCGTCTCGCTCTTCACAAGCATGCATACTCGCCAATAAACAAGTGTTCGAACAGACCCTACAACGATAGCTTAAGGTTGTCGTAACTGATTGGCATTCGATTCGCTAGAGTTACATGGCTCCAAAGTCGCCAGCTAATCTAGCAGAGGATTCATGCGAGACCAACCTGCAGAACTTTGGGTATCATCCCACGTACCTCCGTAATCTACCGGCTGGCGAGACTCGACAGTGGACAAATATATTGATTACAGCCAAGCGTATAGTTATGTAGGTACGTATGTGTGGTTGGACGCTGAGCTGGGACGTTTCTAAATTACCTTGGTACCTCTGCTTTGAGGTGGAGGTTAGATGTGCCTATGAGCTCTCGATGAGTGAGCCATCGTACGGTGGATGCAGCCCTCGAGCGCACCCAGCCGTGCCCTAGTCGCCTTACATACCGCAAGGGGCCTAAGTTTTCGGCACCGCTTCCCGTCCTAAGACGTTGTAGAACAAGGAGATGCAGACAAGAGACACCGAAGTCATGGCGGGGAGGAGGCCGACCACGACGCTGTACGACGACGATAGAGCTACATTAAGGACCGCCTTATTCCCCTTGTTCGCAGAATTTGGAATGAAGAGGCGCCCTTCCCGTCCCGAGACTGGTCCAATATTCTCCTCTTCCCCTTGGGGAAAAAAAGCCACTAGGAACCTAGGGCTAGCTAGGAGAGACGTGCATGCAAAAGCTTTTCAGCACGAACCAATAAACCAGTATGTGGACAAAGTGCAGAGGACCGATGTACATATGATTCCTTGCGCCGACTAGGGTTTTGTATGTACCTCCTATTAAAAAAGGTATCTTTTTGTGTCTGACCGGGGGTCGTCACGACAGGGATCCAGCCGCCATTGTTCCCCCCAAACGCCCCTCTGCTTTCTCCAGACGTTTCCCCATTTGCCCAAGCAGCCAAGACCATCTATGTATGTCTGTGTATGTCTCTACAGAGTGACCCTACCACGCAGCCAAGGACTTGCTACCAAGAACTGCTACCCAAGTTCGAATTCACATCCAGTCCATATCCAGTCCACATCCATCCCATCTCGTACGTACAATGTGTCCATACCATGAGCGTACCATTCAGACCGCTCTCTCTCTCCAACATCCACAGGAAAGCGTTACAATGCGTCTTACATAGTAGATCCAGCTCCGGGTAAATACTACTATACTGCTATACTACGACCAGGAACCTGCCCCGGTCCTGTAATCCTACTATGTACAATACAAGATCTCACCATGCAGAAACCATGGCAACAAAGGGAATTCGAGGTCACGCAGCCGCCAGAAACCGGTTAGCGTATCCCTTTCTTGAAGCTAGGGGAAAAGCCTCTTGAACAAGATGGCAACTAGCATACGATTGCTAGAGAGTCTGAGAGTCAAGTGACGGGGACTACTACCGCTCGCTACCGTCCACGAGCCCTTGTACGGTGTACCCATGTTTACCCATGCTACGTTGAAAGAGGCTTCATTCACTTGGCCGAGACGGGCGCACTCCCCACGGCTACGGCCCCAGGGGGCCATGCCCCGGATTTTCATTAATAAGAGACGACCTCCCTAATATGGTCTGATGAAGTCGGATTGCCATGCTCTTCTCACAGGACCCCAGTGCAACCTATTTATTTTTACCTTTTCAGTCGAGAACCTTGATATATTCATCCTGATTCCTGAAAAAAAAAGGTTCTCGCCTTCGCTCCCGAACCTCTTTCATAGTTTGTGTGCGGATATCCCGGACCTGCAGCGGATACAGCGGACATCGCTGTTGTCTTTGTTCTCGCCTGAGGAGCCGAGTTGGAATCTATGAACAAGTCACGCGCGCGCCACATGAGATGATAGATGCAGAAGTGGGAACTGGCTCTTAATGAGAATCGCGGCTCTCTTTCATATAATTTCCACGTCGTTCTAGATCCTTGATTCAGTACCCTACTGAATTACTAGCTCCGGCCTTTAGATATTCCTTCTTCTTTTTCATAATAATACGACTTTGATACCCCCTGGAGTTGGGAATTGTTTACGACGCCCTCTCTTCACAGCTCTCTGGATAGAGAAAGAGAAAGAAAGACACAATGCAGTTCACCATAGGTCGTTCGACACACGGCCATCACGCATCAGGTCAGACCAGGCAAGTGGCTGCCAAGTCAGACTCACATAAACAAAGCTATACGAAACAAAATCGATACGGCAAGTCACAACCTTTTGACCCCGATGATTTGCGGCAGCGGCTACACGAAGTCATCGCGCAGCAGGAGGCGTCGAAGGAGAAGCAGCGGAGAGAAAGACTAGAGGCAGCAAAAGCAAAGCAGAATAAGGATCTGGGCACATCTGCAAGCCAGTTAGAGACGGGGAAGAAAAACACAACCGCACCGAACCTTGCGGCTACCAAGCCAGAAGGTACCGAGACGAGCTTCGCAGCAAGGATAGCTAGAAGCCAACCGACGGGAACAGACTCAGCCACAAATGAAACCACAGCCAAACCATCAGAAGCTAAACTAGGACGCTCCATGTCAAAATCAATCCAAGATAAGCTGCGGCGTGGACCTTCAAGAATGGAATCAGTAACTACAACTACAACTACAGAGAGCACTGCAAGGCCTTCGTCGTCTTATCACCACGTCCCTCAAGAAGCAGCCTCGCAGTTTGCCAGGACGGCAACTTCCAGCGGGATGCTCGACAAGCATCTCGTACACAGCTTGTCTCAATCGGCTCTCAAGTTTCACATGGAAGGTCGGGTTGCTGATCAAATCGAGCTCGACTCGAGCCTGACCCCGGCACAGCAGAACCGCATCTTGAAGAGGGCGCAGAGCCACCGGGAGAAGCTCCACGAGAGGAACCAGTTCCAGCACCCGCGCCTGGTGGCGGCGGCGGCGGACGAGGTCCGCGGAAGCTCGGAAGAGGGTCGCCACCACCTCCATAACCACCGGCACAGCGCCAAGTCATCGAGGAGGAAGAACAGCTTCGGCAACATCCCAGAGGACGAAGCATTACGGGTACGCCACCCCGCCGCCGCCGACTCGCCGATCAACGAGCTGGCGTCGGAGGAGACGCTGGTCGTGGACCCGGCGGCGGCGAACGAGCACCGCGTCGACTGGACGCAGAGCGACGAGGCCGCGTATCAAAAGTCGCAGTCGCGGTCGCTGGCCAAGAACCCGCTGCTCCGGAAGGCGGATTCGATATGGACGCTGAAGGGGAGGTTCGGGAACCTCGCCAGGAACGGCGGCGGTCGTCAGACGCGAGACGAGAAGCGGTTCCCGGTGCGGGAGAAGCACGTGGAGCCCCCTTCGCCGCCTAAATCTCATAAATTGTCATTCTTCGCCAGGCTCAGGCGGTAGAGAGAGAGAGAAAAAGAAAAGGTCAGCTTTATGATGATACTGCTGCTGATGAATGATTGATATCTTAATGATTAGATGAAAGTGACTATAGGATGTGATATATCAGGCACGTCAAGTCGTCCGTTTTCAACTCGGGCTACTAAAGGATCACCGATTTTATATCTACTGCTTCTTAATCGTTACTTGAATGTCTGTGACTGTGTGAGATGTGAACTAGGGTAATGCTGCGTTATAGTGATGAGAAGTTGCTGTACGAATGTGCCCAATAGATAAAAAGGGGGGGCCAGGGGAAGGCAGCCAAAAAAAAAATTTTTCGCCTCGGCTGGACTTGAACCAGCACCTCCCGTGGTCAAGACAGGGGCTTGCTTGAGTTAGGCGGGTTACCATTACCCCACGAGACGCTGATGCTGCTGTTACTTTTGCGGTTCTTGTTTCCTTCTCTTCCTTTGGCTATATATTTCGTGGTAGTTGGGTTTGCACCCGTTTTTGACAGACGATCCCTGCAGCAGCTCCGATATGTAGTCGCTCCTGTCTTACTTTTGTCTCTCGCGTGGCCACTCTCGAGCTCCACACGATCGATCCTAAGTCTCGATACTGCCCATTCTTGAGGATATGAGCCGAGACAGCGCGTGCTAGATACTCCCGTGCCTACCGCGAATACCTGCCGAACCTGCCGAGCGTGTATAACGTCGTCGCCGTACTCACGAACAGGAGGTGTATGGAAATAGGAGAAGTAACAGCTACGAAGCCGGCGCAACCGTATCCACGCTCGTCGGTGGCCACCTTTGCTCTCCCTCGCCAGTGTACAGCGATTCGATATACTTCACACGCTTATAGGTGCGCTCTCAGAACCGTGAATACGTGGAAACTCTTCGATACGTCCGCGGTCTAGTCGGCTGAGGCGATGGTGTCTTGCTAGGGCGTGGGATTCCCAGCTTTTAGCGACTCGGCCAAAGATACGCGGGTTTTGCACCTGTTGGGAGGTTGGGTCGGCGAGAACACGACGGCGAGACGGTGAACTTGGGCTATTTTGAAGAATGATCAGCTCGATGAAGTCCACCACAGCTAAAGTTCGTTTCTACCTTACCAGAACCAGAATAAGGGCCATCGTCTGCGTATTCATATATCAAAATCCCCCTTTCCCGATGGCTCTCCCCTTCCCATCAATCCCGAGCTACTCGCGAATCCCAAAGGTGTTCCGATGGTATTAAATAAGGGCCGGTCTACTACTGACTCTTACCTACGTGTTACCGGATGTCGAAATGCCCACCGATTATATCTCAGTGCTACAGGCTGAGAAACAGAACGACTCGTTGACGATAGACCCGTTCAGTAGGTTATAATTATTATATTCTTATAACAAAGCACCGCTGATAACTGTTTACTGGTCAGATATGGCCGTCCGGTCCCCCCTATAGATGTCCATTGCGAGGAGAGATCTATTAAGGACAACCGGATATTCGCGTAGACCCGAAAGCGGAATCGTCGAAGAGAGAAATTAAGAAGAATGGGTTGTTCTATCCCGCCTACCTATCACTCAGCGTCATGCCCAAATCAAGAGAATGCGAAGGCAAATGCTCCTCCAATAGTGTACAGGCACCTAGCTAATCCAAGGGAATCCCGAAGCGGCATGGGAGGTGCTCTGGTAGGTTCCATAGACAAAAGCCCATGGATCTTGGAGACGCCCACCGTAGATTTTACCTAGGTAGCCTTGGAACGTGCATTATCTTCAACTGCCATCGACTAGGTGCCTGCCTATGTCAAAGAGGTATCAACCAATCCTTTGGGGGCTGGCGTGCCTTCCGACTTGATCGGGACTTTTTACTACGTACCGCTTTGAGGGTTCTAGTCTGGGCCGATATGTTTGAATAATTCATTGGCAAATTGTCATCGGTGAGCGATTCCCCCCTTGAGGAACCGAAGAATCCCTTGAGGCTAGACTTTCTTTCCGGGACAATTTCTTTTTCTCCTGCAGAGGTCCAGCCAGCAAAGATCTCTTACTTCTAAACACTTGCCGTCGAATAGAAACGATATCCAAGAAGATCGTTCCCTGTTTTAAACCGACATAGATTGGCGCGTATAATGTACCACCCCCCAAATGCTACGCGAAACGCATCGATGCGACCCTGGGGCGGCCCTACCATTGAGAATATCTCCAAGGGATGCGGTATCTAATATTAGGTACCGCGAGTTTGGGACCTTCTCGTAAGGGGAAAGCTGAACAACGCCCGCGTCGTCTGGGCTTTCGTGGCTCCGTTGGCGTTATCAGGAACTTGGGTTACATATCTAAGGTATTCCCGAATGCGTAGCAATGCGTGGCTGCATATTACGTATTTTTATAAATTTGCTATTACGAGATTGGAGCCCACCCGATTCCGTAGGCTGCTTCTAGAATGCACGGGGATTCTTGGGTAGTATCATTACTTGCCTACGTTTTTCTATTTTCCTGTTCACTGTCACTACCTGGCGTATAAGCCTTTCATTAAACAATAGGCATCTTGAGGGATCCATGGCTGTTCAACTATATTAACTCGTGGGATAGTTTGGCTCTGTAGGTCTTCCTAACTAGAGTTTCTAAGGTTCTATACTATCACTTTACCATCACCAAACGAAAAATTGCGTAAGCCAGAATCTGGGCTCATACTAGAAAGCGCTCATCACATTCCTTGGGGGAAAGATCTTGATTGACACTACAGAAGAACACTGTAGCGTGTCTATACTAGGAGGACCGTAAGGCAGCCCAATAGCACCACAGTCTGATAGGGACTGCGGACTCTAGTTGATTAGTCTCTCGAAGTCGAACATCGAGACTTCGATAGTCACTAGCAACCTTAATAGCAAGTGACTAGCACGGCCCACATTGACAGAGACCTGTTCGGCTATATGTTGTTTTGACGGCATCATGAGGCTGGTGCGCACACGGGATTGACCTAGAAAGCGTAGCACTGAGAGAAACGGCAAATAAAACTTGCCGTTTCGTCATGCTGAAGCGACTGAATCGAGGTAATTCCGTAGCGAGATAATAGGGATGTATCCTTTGCGATCCAACTAAGTCCGGCTGTCGAGTGTAGGTAAATAGGATGCACGGACGCCCCTAATCAGTTGGCTTAAAGTCAGCCACTTTCAGTCACGAGTGATCGGGGGACCTTACTAGAGGTATGTATTCGGGTTCGTGAGAAATATTCGTATGGCTCGTCGAGAAAGAAAGAAAGCCATGGTTGCATGATGCCCTTTAAGTGAATCCAATTTGCCGACACCAGTCACGAATATACTCATCCTACGGCATATCGGATTTTTCGGCGCGCAAGAGGTTGCTTATGGCTCTGGCGTCGTTCCGTACGATTTCGTGCCGATCCTTGGTCGCAACGAAATTCTCTCTCTTAACCGAATATTGCCGAACGAGCTCGCAATACTCCTTGAGGGCGTCCCTATCGTCACCAGGAGATTCTCTCGTCCGTCGGAGTGCTTCCACGCCGTTTTCGTAGCCCACGTCCCTGGTCCAGGGCTGGTTCGCTTTACGGCCGCTCTTCATGGGCCCGGGCAGTGAGCCATGCTTCCCATAGGCGCCCCCGTTGTTTGTCGGCGGGTCCGTAGCAACGGCGATGTCCCAAAGCAGGCGCTCGAGGTTGGGATACTTGCGAAGGAGAGCCTTATACTCCGGCATGTCGGCGATCCCCGACCGCTGGGAAAGGTCCGACGGCGTGTCACTCTCCTGAGAAGGGGAGACGTTACCAGCTGGTGCGAGGGGGACATTGACATCCATAGCATCCACAGGCTCGGATTTCACATGTGGGTAATTATCCCGATGCTCTTTTGAGCATGAGAGTGAGCATCTATGCAATACGAGTGAGATAAAGGTATTAAATGTATAGAGGGAGTTGCACTTACGAGTACAGATAGCAGCGAGGGCATTTATATTTGCCCTCGGCTGTTTTGCACACAACACACGGCGGCCTAGTGCTCCCCATGGCGTAAACGGATCTCGTGTAGGTAGAGTATTATATCGAAGAAGTACTGAAGGGTCGCTTTGAAGAACGATGACGAAGGGGAGGTAGAAACGCGACTTTCCCCAAGCTCATAAAGCAAAAGAATACCGGAAACCTTGCAGTATGAGATATGAGATTTTCGTGAAGGGCCTATCGAAGTAATCCTTAAGTAAAAGTCGGACTAGGGAGTACAAGCCAATATTATCGTAGGAACGTGGCAATACTTGATCATTAGCAAGATAGTTCAATTCGGGACTTGATTCATCACAACCAAAACTGTACGTTTATTAGCAGGTATGTTTTCCTGACACGCTTGGACCTGAAAATATGACCCTCCGTGCTCTTGCCAATGAAGTAAGCTGTTGCGGCTAGCTATGAACCTGAGGCTGAAAAGTTCAATACGATAGAAAATCGTGGCTTGGTATCTCGAAGAAAAAAGATGGGTACCTTTTTTTTAGGTAGGGGTTCTTTGGACTCCCGCGCAAGTAACGGCTTGCTTCGGTAAATTCACTTGATCAGGCGTATTGACCAATTAAATTTGTGTATCAACTTAAGTACCGAGTGATAGCTGAGATTTTTGCGTCATCGCCACTGATTGATAAGCCGCCAATTTTGTTGGTTTGTCCTCTATCGGCGCAAATCGGCAATGATTCAAACCAACAACTTCAACTAAAATCGCTCCCGCATTTTATACCTACGATTTCTACAAACGACTTATCATACACCTCAAGTATTATAGGGAATCCTATTTCATTCCCTCGCCTCATTGATACAGCGGATAGTTCATAACAGCAGAGAAAGACGACTATGTCTTCAAGTCGACTCTACCGGCCGGCAGCAGCCTCACTGCTGTCCGCGACGACGAGAAGAGCGCAGCCCGCCATCTTCAGCGGGCGAATCTACGGAGCGGCGCGCCAGGCGCACACGAGTTCACAGTCTCTAGGCATATCCGCCCGGCCTCGACCATCACTACGAGCGGCCCCGAGAATAACACCCGCGGTTGCGCCCCTGGGTGCCCGCAGCATCTTCATCCAGACGGAGACCACGCCGAACCCGGACGCGCTCAAGTTCCTGCCGAACCACCGGGTGCTGCCCCCGGACGTGCCGACGCCCTTCATCGAGTACCTCAACCCGCGCAGCACGATCGCGCCGCCGTACCCGTCGCCGCTCGCCGCGCAGCTCATGGGCGTCGACGGCGTGACGGCCGTCTTCTACGGCCCGGACTTCATCACGGTGACCAAGTCGTCCGACGCCAACTGGGTGCACATCCGGCCCGAGATCTTCAGCCTCATCACCGAGGCCATCACGGCCGGCCAGGAGATCGTCGTCGTGGGTAGGAAAGAAGGCGGGGCCGCGGAGGGCGGGCAAGAAGCCGCGGACGAGGACAGCCTGAGTTATAACGAGGACGACAGCGAGGTCGTGGGCATGATCAAGGAGCTGCTCGAGACGCGGATACGGCCGGCGATCCAGGAGGACGGCGGCGACATCGAGTTCCGGGGCTTCGAGGACGGGTACGTGAGCCTCAAGCTGAGGGGGGCGTGCCGGACTTGCGATTCGAGCACGGTTACCCTGAAGAACGGGATCGAGGGGATGTTAATGCATTACGTGAGTATATTCCTCAATTCGGTCTCATATATCTCGGGGACGAGAGTTGCTAACGGGATGTGCAGATTGAGGAGGTCAAGGGGGTACACCAGGTCTTGGACCAAGAGGAAGAGATTGCGATGAAGGAATTCGCCAGGTTCGAGGAGAAGCTTCGAGCCCAAAAGGGGCCAGATGCGGCTCCGACGACACCTGGCAGGGACTCGTTGGATTCAGTTCCCGGATAAGTTTAAAAAAAGGCATGCTTCATCCGATGTGTATGATTAAGACGTCGTCCCAAGTACGTCATCTAAGGGAAATTGAGAATACCCCAGATCCTCGGTCACGAACTTACCTAGGTTTCTTGAAAAAGCTCGTATATTCATCCAGAGTTTACAGCTAGTGAAGATTAGCATGGCAGTAGAAGAGAGTGTGTGTTGATGCGGCCACCGGTCTACCAAGCATCTAACACGCAAGCATTTTTAGCATATAGCTTTTAAGCATCTCGAATTTCTGTCAATCTTTCTGCGATTTAGGTTCGGTACCTTTTCCCCTCTCACTTCTCCAGAAGCACACAGAGTACCCTATCCGTCACAAGCTTAACCTTTCTTCGATGATTGTCTATGATAGGCAGCTTGCATACATACCTCATACATACATTTACACAGGCCAAGGTCCGGCCGGGATCGTCCTTGCATCGTTGCACACCACACCCTCCGAGCCTCATATCCCCCCTCCCCGTCTTTTCAAGTCCCGACACTAGGCCCATGGTTAGGTTGTTCGGATTATTATGTTTTTGTTTTAATTTTTTGCACTTTGATCTTCACATCGGTCAGATCGGCCCACCGTAGGGTTTTCCTTGGGAGGAGGCGAGAGGGGGTGGACACCACCGGAATGGCGAAAGGGTTGCGCGCTAGTTGCTGCGGCGGGCGTCGATTCGCAACCGGTGTGGCGATGGGGGAGGAGGCGAGAAGGCGAGGAAGAAAAGAAGCTGCACGTTACCCATGTGACCGCAGCTATTCCCCCCCAAAGCTTCTTGCTTGTCTGCTTGTCTGCTTGTCCGCCCGCAAAAGAGCCCTCCCCCGCACCCCTATCCCATCGGCCCACGAAAGGGTAGGCTTGGTAGGTCAGTATGTAAATGCACGATGGACGGCCGGTCGTGTGAGCTAAGCCTTGGTGCGATGGGTATGGGTTACAGCACAGTCTATTACCCCGCAAAAAGCGAACCAAGAACGTACGTCAAACTGCATTGCTAAGACCGCGGCCGTCCCTAATATGTACGGGTTTGGCCTAGTACGCGAGTTGTAGGGCACTCCCTCTCTCTTGTTATTACCGTCTATACCTTACCTTACCTAGGTAAAGATGTTACTCCAGACGGTTAAGTATAGTGTGAACTCAAGCCCGTGGGAGTATCAAGGATCTAGACTGTCCTGGGCCTGGCTCGTTCTCCATATGAGACCGTCTTGCTAGCATATGTCACGATTGCCTCTTGTTTACGACACAGTAGCCTCATGCCCTGGCGAAGATCTCTCGACTTGGCGGCGACGAATGGATGGATACTAGTATGTACTCCATCAAAAATTTGGACTGGAAGCAGGGCTTTTTAGTCTCCCGAAATTATGTACATAAATGATTTCGAGTCACGGGGGGTTCTATGTAAGACACCAGATTGTACCCGGTGTCTCTAGATACCGAAGGCGGTTAGATATCCATGGATGTGCATACAGATGCTAGCGCTAGATGCTGTGCGAGGTCGGTAAGGCAATTCTCTCCGCACGGAGCAAAAAATGATTGATCGCTTCTCTCTTTCGCAGACCGGTGGTGAAGTCGGGGCATATCGACCTCGATCGTAGCAAGTATAGTCCTGTTTCCGGTTGAGCGATAGGCAATGGAGAAACATTATGAAGTTGACCTTGATGATGTCCTCATTTGATGGCTTACCTTTCTTGATTGTAGATATCAGGTAGTCGACCGAATGAATAATATAGGGGGGAAGATGGTCGAATGGGAACGGGCATATTCTCCAATTATCATACATACCTGTAACCTAAGGTACGAGGAGCTCCCTTAAATATATCGTCGACCTTGAACCTAGCAAACATGTATAAGCACATGTTGGCCAAGATGATTGAATTATAAGCATTTTGCTGCTGCTTTAGTAGAAGCCGCAGGACGACTTTTTGAAAACTCTGTTCTTGTTTGTTCATCAATTCATCAATACGTCTCGCTCTGCTCCGTGTATAGTCGCACGGGACTCGTAATTTGACGGTTCATCTGTTCGCGAGCCGAAGCGGGCAAGAAATCCGGGGTAATGCCCCTGAAAGATGCCTGTGCGACGCCTTTGGGTACGGGTTCCTGTGAAGCTTGCGCCACCTCCAAGTTTCGTAGAGCAAAATACCTATAGTGTGACGACATCGTGGATAGGCCGTTGGTGTGCGACGGTAGTATCTCGTGGACGCGATATCGGGCTCGGTTTATCAAGTAGGTCGCTGCTCGCGTGTTGCACCAAGCCGTCGAGTCCAACCTACCTCTCATGAATCCTTTGAAAAAGAGCGATCTTCCCATTTAGGCTGAGGCTTGCAGAAGTGATTCTCAACAACATAAAGGGCCAGCCACAACCCCTCCACCATGGCCCATGGCCCATGCCCCCTGGCTTAGGCCGCTAAGATATGCAGGAAGATAGGATGCTTGCAATGTACGTGCGTGCAGGTGGCTGGGAATACAGCCAAGTTCGAATTTCAGATTTCCTTTGTTCGAGCTATGCGAGATAATAACTCTGAATAAGAGGCTTAGCTCTAGTTTGCCATAGCGTTTTGGAGTATGTACTTGATAGTAGAGGGCTCCAATGGCATCTGGTTGGAAGTTGGTATGATCTTGGACCGCGGCAGTCTATCAAGACATTTGTACGTTAGAGGGTTGGGCAGCTCGGAACGCCGAGTGAACATGCGGGATTCGCTGCATCTGTCAAACTGTCTAGGGAAAGGCTTGTAACCATTCCCTGTCGCCTCACGATCCGCTAGCTTCAGGAGAACAGAAGCTCACCTCTCCACAGTTGCTTCGTAAGACGACACCCGCCTTACCAGGTAAGTAACTATTCTTTGCATACCTCAATTTTTGCTACTATGCCGCATGCGGATGTGGTGTCTAACGGTGAGGTCTCCAACGATGAAAATGGGCATATTATGCATTTGGTTCTTTGGACATGACGGTTGACGGGTCTCCTGGTTATTCCTCTACTATCCGCATGAGGTCCAGACGTCCTGTGTTATGTAAGGGTCTTGACGTGCAGTGCATGCATAAATCAGATGTGCAGGAGAACCGGCGCAGCTTTCGTCGGGTGTACCATTCCTCAGGTGTGCGTGGAAATGGAACTGGAAGCTGGCCAAGTCCGGTTAAGACGGCTGCATTCGACTTCAAATAGGGGACTCACTTGCATGCCGCAAGCTTCACGACCGTGCATGAAAATGGCTTTCAGACGTACTCGGTCAAGAGAGGGGATAAAGCGTTGCACTGCAACGAGAAGGCCCTATTCGCCATACCGCATGGCAAGAGTTTCGTTGAGGGAGATCTTCGACGACGGGCTAAAATCGCACAGAAAGGCCTTCAAACCTCAACTCCTGATTGGTGGAGCTCATGCACACCGTTATAGAAAAATGTCTTTGGTGTGTACGGAATACCTAGGTGGTTTATAGTCCTTGCGATGAGCTTTGGAAGATATAGGTAGCCTAGTAGCCTCCGCTCGACAAACACGGTTTTTTGCAATGCAACGTAGCTCGTAAATAAGAGGGCCCGTTTCAAGGGACGAAGCCGAAATAACGTAGAAGAGCAAGATCGTACAGTGTTCGATACGGCAGCCAAGCGTCGGTCCATGCATATCGTAAGGACACTTTTCGGGACTCCTTGGTAGATCCATGAAGTGGCAATCCAGCACACGAGCTATGTTGAATAGATAGAAAGAAGTAGTTGGAGGGAAACAATGAAATACGAAGACGAAGGCAAAGTGCCTCGGAAATGCGACAGCTCGCAGAATTTTGATATGAGTATTTTGGAGAAGCTTTCCGCGAAGGTCGACGAACATAATAAGCCGGAATGCTATTGGCTGTCGTCAGGGCTCCCCAGGAATAGCCAGGATACCGTAGCAAACAGAAAAGGCTCGGATGGGTTCGAAAGAGTCGGGGCCAATAGATGTCTCTTGCTCAAGCTCTCTCGAGCTTGTCGAGTTCGTTAGCTCAAGATCGATGGTTAAGGTGTGTATGTGGATGTATCTGCAAATGCAGATAGAGAGGGGTAAAAAATGACATAATTCCCGAGTATCCATCCTGCCATCGTGTACTCGACAACCCTTTATGTGGAAGTGAGACATTCGTGACAATGCGATACGATGGGGCAGACAGTAGAGAAAAAGAAGAGACGAGGTGCGTATAGCTTGGGCACAAAGAATAGATGTACATAATAGTAGGTACCTCTACTATGTACATACATACTCAAAGGCAAGAGCGAAGGCAGAGAGAGACAGAAAGGTTTAGCTAGGCGGCTCGGGCCAAGCTTGATGATCATCCTTTGTCCACAGCATTAATAAAAGCCATCTGGAAGACCAGGGGGCCCGCTCATCGTCAGGCATCCCCAGACACCTAAATTCCTTGCGCTCGCCTTTGACTCGATTCGGGTAGTTCAAGTGGATCCTTGCTTTGTTATTTTAGTGCGTGGTCTGCTCGGGGCCAGGTACGATGGATACGTACATATATACATCGGTATACGTACATGTAAGTACGCAACAGGAAAAGGATCCAACGCGGACAACCTCCAATACAATTCTCCAGATTCTCTTCTTCAAGGCGTTTCTTTGGCCATTCCGCACGAACCACATATGTACATATGATCCTGTCAGAGGTACGACAATCCGTGGTACTACTATAGTACGATGCAATGTATGTAGTGTGTGTGTGTATGTACATGTAGACTGACTGACTTGCGACTTGCGTCTTCATCGCATATTCTCGCCAACCGCCAACCATTAACCATCATTCATCAACCATCCCATCCATATCCGCTCCATCCACGCACCCAGCAACCAGCAACCAGCATCCACATATCCACACAGTCACTGCGGACACACCTATAACGCAGTAACCCAAATCATAGAAATTGTTAAAACCACGTACATACAGCACTGTCAGTTCGTGACGGGATCAACTCTATTATTGTCCATTTCGTACCTAACCTGATCCTTTAGGCCTATTCTATCTTCGCAGCCATCATCTCACGCCTCTCCGTAGTTTCCCACCCGACCTATCCGTACCTATCACTTACATCAAATCAAATCACCTTTTTTAAATCTCTCTTTATTCCTTTCAACTCTCAACTCGATACTGTTCAAGATCTCCAGATCTCCAGCTCGCCAAGCGATTACCACCAGGTATTGTGAGAGGTGTGCGCGTTCTCTTAATAGCCCGTCTATATGCACGCAACCTTATAGGTCAGGTATGTATGGTAATATACTACAACAAAACTACCACCAAAGAAACACCTCTGAAGACTGAACGACATTGTTCAATCGCCCCCCTTAAGAGGTCCTGATATTTTGCTGTTAGTGGTTAGTGGCTACATATGTACTTAGTACATAGTGGCTAGCGGTTAGTGGACTAAGGTGGATAGGGTTACCGCTACTGTACTATCCCTGTCCGCTGCTACCAGCCTAACTTTAAAACCCAGTACAGCTTAGGTTCCGTTCCCCACCAGCCACTTGCCCTCACGCGAGGGTCTCGTGTCGCAGCAAGTCCTTTACTGGCGCAACTGGCACGGGTCCTGGTCCTGAAGAAAAGCTGCTAACCTGGGCAAGTTACCAGGTACCTATCTGCATACATCTACCTGCCTGCCCTGCCCGCAAAGCCTGCAAGCCTGCATACCTCTCCTTACGGGCCTGGACTTACGGCCTACAATACCTAAACCAACTGCTCTTCCCCGCTCTTCAATTTCGACACCCTCCAACACCTCTCTCAACCTTCGTCCTCCTCCTGCAATTGCCGGACATAGACAAATTTACGGCGACATTTCCACGTCTCGTAATTTTGTGCTGTATGTCTTCGCTCCGTGCCGTCGACTGCGAACCCTTTGCGATCGTCGCATCCGACTCCTTTCCCACCATGCGCTACTGCGAATAGCTCCCGTCGCAAAACATTCGAGGTCGTACTCACACGTACTCACACCCGCGAAACCGAAAAGACTACCGGCACCCAGGTCATATCCATCTTGCCTCGCAAAAAAATCTTGATTTAGATTGCCTCCAGCTAGACGCCTCCGCCCGAGTCGACAAAGCCCGAGCATCCAAAAGTTCGAACAAAAAAAATACAACTAGGAGAATTCCTTCGGTTATCATCACTTTTTTCAAGCACCTAACACCTTAAGAAGGGATCTTTTTGGCGGCGTTTCTGGAAGCTTACCCGATACTACCTTGTTGTGTTCTATTGACGTTCCTTTTTGATTGAGACATACAGTACATCAGTGCCACTCTCCTTTTCTCGATTTCTAGACACCAATTCTTCGATACCCAACAAATAGACCTAATAGTGCGGTTCCTTTAAGCATTGGTAAGTTTGACTTTGCTTGTTCCACAGTTAGTTACCTCGTCTCTCGACTAGGTGGCCAAGCTTTGGACGGTCATCTGGTCTGCGCCGGCAGTCTGTGGTTTACTTTCTCAGAAGCTTGTGGAGATGAGCTCGATATGCGCTGGTCGTTAGAATGCGAAGCGCGATTCGTCCCTCCTTCATTTAGACTTACACTATCTCCGTCATCCCTTGGTGGGATGAAAATATCCTTATTATTTCATCTCTATTCTAGCTTTGAGTCTAGCTCTAGTAGCGCAGTGAAGCTAACATATATAGATTTGTACAGTCTCCTACTACAGTCATAGACGCAGACACAGACAGACGACACAGAAATCAGGTGATAATTACAGGAAGTTGCCTGTCAGACGAAGTCGCCCGTCCACCATCCATACTATCAAACTAAGAGACCCAGAACATTAGACGGCGACTAGTTCTCGATCTTTACTGTCAACTCTTGGAGGTTTTGCTTGGGTATCGCATTTGGCCGTCTCTATAACGCCTTCTGAGTGCGTTTCATAAACGCATTCGCTGAGGTTGCTTGTTCCAAGATCATGAGCTCCAACAGCCTCAAGTCGAGTGCTGCAACCAAAGCTAATCCAAGCGCTTTCCCGGGAGTTGCACCTAGCAGCCAGTCTATTCTACTCGAAAAACTAAACATTCGAAGATCTACGCCCGATTCAGACGCTCTTGCGAGTTCTGACGACGAAGTTGATCCTCATCGACAGGAACCCTTCCACCCTGTGATTCAAACCCAGAAGCCCGTGCGCCGTGCTTCGTGGTTGAATGACGCTTCGCAGACGCCCCTAGCCTATCCAAGAAAAGGTTCGTTTGCAAGCAGCTCCATGTCGCCGACTGGTTCGCACCCGAGCACCCCCTCGGCGGAGACAGGTGCTGCCGCATGGGGCTCGCATCCCTCGTCGTCTGGAGCAATGGGGCGTGGGCATCAGGGACCTCCGTCTTTCCCCTGGGGAACAGGTATCTGGAATGCAGAGCGTAAGGAGCCGCCCTCCCGATTAACCGAAGTGCTCCCTTCGCCGACCTCTACTATCCCAGGCAACGCCAGCTTCTTCGGAGGGGAGAACACACTAACACAGACGTCTCCCACTCCGAGAGAACAGGGTTCTAACCCACAGATCCCCTTTGCCATCCCTCTACATCCAACACCGAAGACATACCGCTCTCAGTCGTACTCGGTAGGACAATTGGATCCGGATACAACTACTCCTACCATGCCTACAAATCCGGCGCTGTCTGGAAGGCCGCGTCCTCCTATTGGCCACCCAGGATTGCAGCACAGACCTTCGCGCCCGAGTATGTTGAGCGAGATGTCTAGCGAAGGCGCGATGCTAGGCAAAGTGAAGGAAGTTGAGGATGACGACGAGGAAAGTACCAGTGACTCGGTTCAGGGAGGCCTCCAGCAACAGAGTGTTGAGGCCAAAACAATCGAGATGCTTACTCGTGAGAACGCCATTCTGAGACAGCAACAACATTATCACAATTCCCGTCTCAGACCACGCGCATCTACCGCTGCTACGTATGGACTGGGTAATGGATATGGCGTCCGTGGAACGGTCCCTGAAGAATCAGACTTCGCAATCGACGAACTAGATGAGGCGAGCGAGGGCCAAGACGGTGCTTCGAAACGCGGCCTGGCAAGGCGTATGAGCGAGTATGCATCTGGTTCTTACCGTTCCGCATATCCCTTGGAGAATAGAAAGCTTGAGAATGTCAAGAAGGCATATTGGCAGAGTTCGTTAGGTTTCGGTGGCCTTGGGGATATCCCACAAAGCCGTAGACATTCGTTTGCCGATGTGCCTACACGACAGGCGTCGATCGGCTCCATCGGAGAAGCTGTTTCTCTTCATGAGGCAGCCTCTCCGGAGGCATCTCAGTCTCAAGAGTTTGGTGGATTTCCGGAAGTTCCCGGATTCACCACCACTAGCCCTGGTAAGTTGATCTTGGCCGGCTGATTGTTGCCTACTTTTGATATTAATTTGGATGACAGTATCATATTACCCTGGCGGCGGCGGTAATGCTTCGGGCGCACACCAGGCTATCGCATCTTCAGCTTATGGTAACCCCTATCAGGCATCTTACACACTTCCGTCAACCTTTGGTAATCGTCCGTCGTCACCGCATAGGAGTATGTATGGGATGAGCCAACCTCGACACAATCAGCTCTTGCACATTGTTTTATTCAAATGCTCGCGAGCCGATGTATTCTACATCCAGGAGGGTACTGGTCTTACGGTAAAGCCCGGAGATCTGGTCATAGTTGAAGCAGATCGAGGGACGGATCTTGGAACCGTGGCTCGCGACAACGTGGATTGGCAGCAAGCTAAGGATTTGAAAGAACACTACGCCGAGGAACACTACAAATGGCTCATGATGTATTCCCAGAATATGGCGGCCGCTCAGGAGGGTACTGGAGCCGGTTTGATGGCTGCATCAAACGGTCTACAAGGTAGCGCAATTGGTGGAATGGGACCTCCAAGTCAGCACCACATGCAGGACCCGAACGCTGGCGAGCTTAAGCCGAAGCTCATTAAGCGTCTTGCGCAGAGCCACGAGATACACAACCTTCGAGATAAGGAGGGGCAGGAGGCAAAGGCGAAACGCATGTGCATGCAGAAGGTTAAGGAGCACGGTCTACACATGGAGATTCTCGATGCCGAATTCCAGATGTGAGTGCAGTCTCTCCCTCGATACATGTGCCGAGAAACTAACAGGTTTTAGGGACTGGAAGAAATTAACCTTCTACTACTTTGCCGATTCGTACATCAACTTCAACTCTCTGGTCACCGATCTTTTCAAGATCTATAAGACGAGAATCTGGATGTCTGCCATCAACCCTGCCTCGTTCGCCAGTCCGGCCCTTGGGCTGCAGGCGCCCAGCGGCATCGGCCCAGGTGCTGTCGGTCTCGGAAGAGGAAATGGAAATGGAGCGAATAACACGGAGCGAAGACCCAACCAGCCTCAAGAGTCTCAGGCTGCCTTTTCCGGTGGCGCTACTTCAAGCCGGTCGTTTCAACCATCATTCAATCAACCATTCGGTGGCCCAGACCGTCCGACAATGGGAGGATCTTCTTACCCGCCATCTGGGTTCCCATATTCTGCCTACGGCGCATTTAGCGGCGCCCCGAGATCAGGAGCAGTTCCGTACGTTCCGGGCGTGATACAAGGATTGGATAACTATCCCACTGGCTTCTCGCAGGGTGGAGACTTTCCTCCTAACATCCGAGCGCGCTATCCGAGCCCCCATACAGCTCCTTCACCACATGATCAGTCGGTGCCTCAAATGACGGGACAGGGTGAGTGGGTTGGGGCATTTCAGGGGCTATCCTTGAACTCCCGCTGAACGGGTCGCCGCCATTCCTGCTCCTGTCAAACGATTGAAGAGCCATAACAGAACTAGGCTAAGGTTATGATAACTGACGAATTCTGACTCAAGATACCGAAGTCTTCCACCCTCGCCAACCATTATTTGCATTTATCAGACCCTTTTGACATTGTGACGCGCCTCCAAATCATTCGCCCTCGGCCGTTTAAAAAACTGCAAGGTTCGCATACATTCAGAGTTCAAACTAGGCTGGCTACGAGTTGTAGTCATATCACTCCTGCTACACTTTCTTGGGGAGATAGATGTTTGTCAACTCGATTCACAGACCCAGACAGCAGAACCTAAACCAGCTACAGAGTCAAATGATGATGTATACGTACGCATCGCCTTCACGAACTACAACTATAGGCCACAACACCGGTCATGTTTCCTTTTCTTTTCTTCCTTTATACAACACAGCAAGATGACGTCTCGATACCTTTCACAGAACTCGAGCATGTACCGAAAGTGCCCTGATATCCAACCCCCAGAAACAAGACATCGAGATGAAGTCACGAAAATAGGGCGAGGAAGACGACCCGTTTAAACTCGTTCTCAGCTTGTTGAGGATATAGCTTGGCCTGTGCTGAGTTGAGACATTCCACCTTCCGTTCAAATCATTACACACAATATCCCCCCAAGATGCAGTTCTGAAGCACAGGCTGTCGAACCAAGAAACGGGGGGCATTCTAAACCATTTCGAATCATGACGACACCATAAGAGATTCTTCTTCTTCCCCTTTTCTTTCATTTTAGAATCCACTATTTCCATTCACCCCGAGACAAAAACATTTCTGCACTCAAGAGAGATCGACATTAGACACACGGCACGAGCATTGGTGTAATTTGATACGAAAAAGGACGGCTTTAAACGAATTGTTGGGTTTCGGTTGGAATTTTGTACGACCAAAAAAAGACTTTGTCACGCATGAACGTTTACATTTTGCCTTGAAGAGACGGGTTTCGGGAGGGAATCCTAGTTCTGTACGCCGGGTCTAACCACCCCAAGCTATACTAAGGATGTTGGCGTATATCTCTCTAGTTGATGTTGGAGAAGCTCTTGATAGTTGTTGGCAAGGGTTCGTAGGTGGAGAGGCAGGTGATGTGTTAGGTGGAAGATGAATCAGTTGTTACGAGGTAACCCTATGCGAACCAGTTGGCAAAAGCTTCTTCTCGTCCCCTTGGTCAGAGTTGCATGTCTTTTGTACTAATAGGCATGAGCCGAAGGGGGATCTGATTCTTGGCATCAAACTAGCTAGCTAGCTAATAAAGTCATCCTCGACTGTTAATAATTGTCTTCTCTTCCAGGTGTTGGTGCTAGATGTTGGTACATTAGATCGATCTCATCCTTTATCTTGTCTAACCCTAGCCTTGAAGTTGACATATACCGTTGAACAGGTTTAGTATCTAATAGCAAGTCTTATAAAACACATACATACATTAGGGATACTCAAAGCATTCCGGCGACTATGTATATAATAGTAGGCATACTTCCATAGTTAGAATGCTCGTAGGCGTATAAGTAGTATGCACGACGTCATTGCAGTTTCCCAGACTAAGGTTATTGGGCACTTTTCTTATGTAAGTGGCCGTTCTATCCATGGAAGGGGCAGACAGTATATCATGCAATGTCCATTTATGCGCTGAAGTCAGAAGGAAAGACCTACCCACTCGGGTAGAAAATAAATACTGCAGACGGAAATTGACCTATTCTGTTTCTTGCAACTAGTTTTTCTCGCACTAGGTCACACCATCGAATACACACAGTGTTTGAGCGAGGCTCTATTCTACTTAACGCAGTGATACTCATGTCATAATCGCATTAATCTATCCACTCCGCCTACAGATTGACCATATAATTCGAAACTATCCGCAGGTACAGCCAATCGTGCTCATATCATCACACAGATCACGTCGCCATGCTGAAGAGAGGTACCAAGAGAAAGGCTGGCCTTGAGTGTAAGCATGAGATAAGAGTGAAATACTCTCTAATCTGGTGGCGCGTATATTTACTGTTGGATAGTAGCTTCGGACGAGTCTGATGGCCTGTTCCTCAAGGATAGTAAGGCTAAGAAGATGACATCTAAGAATAAGAGCAAACGACTATCGCGCTTGGAGGAATATGACGAAGACAAAGGCCGAGAGGAGAGTCGGTGAGCAAAGTTCTTTAAGGTATCGCTAAAGACCTCTAAGCAGTCTACTGATACTATATCTATTTAGAAATTTCCAGAGATGGGCTGAGATTTTCGAGAACAACACCAAGGGCGAAGCTGTGAAGTCCAAGGCTTTCATGAAGAACTTCGGAGCAAAAGTCAAGAAGCAGACGGACCGTGTGAAAGAATACATGCAGGGGCAAGAGATAAAGCTGTGAGTATCTCAAAATTTGGTAGCATTCCCAACGCCGGTTCATTTCTAACATCTTTCTAGTACCCAAGGCAAGGAGCAAAGCTTGGAGGTCTTCGAGAAGCTCTACTCAGATGCATCTCTTCTACCTGAGGTATCCAGAGAGCCGAAGGATAAGACAAGTGGTATTAACAAGGAAGGACACGTCTTATTCAAAGATGCCCAGGCTGTTATCTCGGGAAGCCATTCGCTGCTGAGGCAATTCAGGGAGGCGGATAAGCAACTCAAGGACCACAAACTCGAGCTTCCTACGGCGAAGTGGAAGCAAGACAAGCAGGATATCAAGGATCTCCTCGCTTGCGGTCGCGAGTACGGCGAGAAGCTGGTCGAGAGCAGACTAGCGCCGAATACTTACCCGTCGCCTCAGCATGACAGATACAGTGCAAACGAGAAAGAGAACATGGCGGCCGCCGAGCTTTTCAAGGACAGCCGCAAGACGCCGCCGGATGGGGACAATTGGGGTATTGTCGCTGCGGATCAGGTCAAGAGGCTCACGGCTATCGCGAAGACTGTTCCTCTGAAGGGACAGGAGCGAGGGTATGGTATTTGAGCTTTGCCATGATTACATTAGCTATCTGGTATCTATAGGCTGCGAGGACTCCAGAGTGGAAAAGGGGCGTATTCGTACGGAGATCTTCTGTTATTGCTTCATGTTAGCAGTTGAGATACATAGTACTTAGATACATAGGTACATACATATAGGTGCTAAATTCACACTAGGGCAAGGCGAAGCTGGTCTGTGCGTCGAACTTTACTACTCCGTGTTTGGCTTAGTGCCCTTTTCGCTTAATTTTTGGTGGGCAACGCACTCCCACAACTTCGCCAAATTTCTTCATTCGAAGATTTTCTTTTACTCCTCCAATTCACCACAACGACACACGACCATCCATTGTTGCAGGCCTTCATTCCCAACCTGGTTTGTAGCACTCTTCCTACGTATCGATTAATTGTTTCTATTGCTAACTCTCGTATTCCTCGCAATAGTCAAGATGGGTGCCCTCAAGTACGTCGAAGAGCTTCAGAAGAAGAAGCAGTCCGATATTCTGCGATTCCTCCTCCGAGTCCGCTGCTGGGAAGTATGTTGAAAAAATCCTTATCCTTCGACACGAAAGGCATATACACATACGAAAATCTACAACCATGATACAATTGGCGTGGATGTTTATGTGGACGCTGTCTTCTCTCGTCGCCTTTCACCAGGCCGACGAGTGAACGTGTCTTTGCTATACACTCGTTGAACATTAGCTGAGAGTGCATCAATATAGCTTCGTCAATTGAACGTCATCCACCGCGCCTCCCGCCCTTCGCGCCCCGACAAGGCTCGCCGCCTCGGATACAAGGCTAAGCAGGGCTATGTCATCTACCGTGTCCGCGTCCGCCGCGGTGGTCGCAAGCGGCCCGTGCCCAAGGGTGCCACCTATGGTGAGTTTCTCCTGCTTTTGAACCCCAAACCAAACCTTGGAAGCAAATCACTGACGATGGCTCCTAAACTACAGGCAAGCCCACCAACCAGGGTGTGAACCAGCTCAAGTACCAGCGATCCCTCAAGGCCACGGCCGAGGAGCGTGTCGGCCGCCGCTGCGCCAACCTCCGAGTCCTCAACTCTTACTGGATCAACCAGGACTCGACCTACAAGTACTACGAGGTGATCCTCGTCGACCCCCAGCACAAGGCCATCCGCCAGGACCCGCGCATCAACTGGATCGTCAACCCCGTCCACAAGCACCGCGAGGCCCGTGGTCTCACCGCTACCGGCAAGAAGTCGCGTGGTCTCAACAAGGGCCACCGCTACAACAAGACCAAGGCCGGCCGCAGAAAGACCTGGAAGAGACACAACACCCTGTCTCTGTGGCGCTACCGATGAGCGTGTGCTAGAGGTGGCGGCTAAGGGGAGGATGATGGCTTGGTCGTGGTTACGACATGCAACGAGGTCTTTCTTCATGAATTCTGCCTGGAGTTACTCTACATAGTTGAGAAAGGAATGAAAAAATTCTTTCCAGGGACGAAAAGCCTTTGATTCTAATTCATCAAGTTCTCGTCTCCCTTCTTTTGCATGCTTGGGTGACATGTTCCATCTTCATCCATCTATCTTGTCTAGTGTACGCCTCACTTGGTGTCCTAGCATCGAGATCCCCATGCGAAGATATCCCCCAAGTCATCCCTAATATAAACCGAGGCGATATCTTTCATTACCTGCATGTACGTAAGGTACCTGTGTAAAGCATACACATGTAGATGGTAACATTAAATAGGCGTTGGGACTTCGATTTTCCCTTCTATTCCTTGTACTTATCATGTACGTATTCCGCCTCGGGCTCATAGACTCGTTCCCTCGAACTCGGAGCTTGGAGCTTGGAGATAGTCGTAGATCGAACGGAATGATGGAAGAGCGAGGACTCGAGGTCGGATCGGCTGGAACGAACACCAGTAGGAGGGTAGGCAAAAAGATAAATAGGTATTTCCTAAATAGTCGCATTAGTTCTTGTTAGTTTCTTATTCGTACCTATCCGCAGTGAATTAGATAGATGACCCTGTTTGTATTGGTTCTATGATATCGCTTCCTGTTCTCTCATACTAGACTGACTGAGTTAGCCGTGCTGCTTGATAGTGAGGAGAGGAAAGAGGGAAATGTTTGGAAGGGAGCTCGGGTTGGAAGTCGACAGTTCTGATACTTTGGCCCGTCGAGTACATAGTAGAATGGCGAGTTGTCAAGGTGGAATAATACACCGTATGTAACCTACCATGGCAGCTGATGATGAGATATATCCAAGTAATGGATGCTATGGGTTTTCCTACCTCCTATCACTACGGGCGGGCGACCTTTAATGTCCCGTAAACGTCAAGATTTGACCATTGTCAACGCGTAAGCATGCACCGAGATCAAAGTTTGTTTTGTGTCTTGCTGTATTGAGGGACTATCTGCAAAGGGGATTTTTTTTTTCCTGACTTCCTATCTTCTATGGAAAGGCCAAGGCCAAGGACAAAATAGTCCTTGCTTTATCGCCAAGCCGAGCCAAGCAAGATAGGCAAGATCCCATCACGGGGAGGGAAGAAGACATTCGCAAAATCAAATCCTAGTGGTAGATGTGCCCCCTCTCACGGAAGCACAAAAGCCAATAAATGCGCGCAGAGGCCCCTTATTTATCCCCCATCCATATGTTGCCTTGGTCTTAGACTCTGCGCCACACCTGATACATATTATCTTAGGGTTATCGGTCAATCAACCATCCCATTCCGCAAAAGCCCTGGGGTGGGTGATATTGGTATATGTATCGTCTAGACCAGCAAAAAAAAGGGGGATTGCGTGACGCCACCAGCCAATGTTCGCACGAGCCGAGGCTTTTCTGGGAAGACTAACCGGCCCGGAGGCGGAAGGTCCACAGATGGCGAGCGACGAATTAGGTGCGATTATATGCCTATCCGTAGTAGAGCATACGTGATGTAATCAACATCACAAGGCGTGGGGTCGAATTGCCATTGCCAACGAGTGACACCAGAGCCGTAGTAAGGCGATTCGTGGCTCAGGTCGAAAGGAAATACCGAAAAAAGGAGAAAAAGAAACGAAAGTCTATGCCGAGGTGCTTTTTTTTCTTGAGTACGGTGGTACAGGCCACATTCGGAGGGTAGAGGTTTAGGGGTGTGAAGATTGCAAGTGTGTCGTAATTGGGACCAGCTGACAATCTTTCAGCACCCTATCGTTCGAATCGCGTGTCGTGCGTAATGTACAGGGCGGTTCGTAGAACGATGAATAGTAGTGAAGCTGGTTTGCAACACCATAGTGCGGGCGAAATTGTGTCATTCCATAGTACAAGAAGAATGGGATGAATGTGGCGGGTGAAAAGTGAAATTGGACTGTCATCAAGCTCGTAGGAAACATCATTCATGCTTTGTGGAGAGTCACTGAGACTGTGTAACCGGCGATTAAGTAGAGAGTTGACCGAAATGATAGTCGTGACTGTCATATCCGAGGTCGTAATATTCATATCGTTACAAGTGTCGTGACCACCATTCGCGAGACAAGTGTCTAGATGAAGCCTCCATTCTCGCTAGGACTGCCATTAATATTGACACCAGCACCAGGGTACGTAGAGTACTGGTTCAGTCGCGGCGGCTGAGGAGGGGCATGGGAATTGACACCTGCCACGGCCAGGGTGGTGTTGGATGGGTATGGCATCCTGCCACGAGTGCCGTTAAGGCCGTTGTAGAGACCAGCCGGGATTGGGCCCGGGTTGGCGATGGTTCGAGCCGGAGGAGGCGGGGGAGCGCGAAGGGAAACCTGGCCCTGGGTGCCATCAGCTGCAGTCGTCTGTACATTGCCGCCATTCACGCCGCGAGTATCGTGCTGCTGAACCTTGGCTTGGAGGCGGCGGCCGTAGGGTGTGTGTCTGATGCCAGTGAGGTGAGGTCGGATGGCCTCAACCAGCATCATCTTCTTGGCCTGGGTGGCATGCTCCAACGCCGTTTGGACGACGTAGTTGCCAAAGTTGTCACGCAGAAGACGATCCATCTCGCCGGGACTAAGAAGTTCATTAACCATCAGGTCCTTAGAGTCCTCGTTACCGCAACGGAGGCACTTCTCGATCACATTGGAGCTGAACTTGTGTCGGGAGAGCTGACAGATTCTGCCGCGGAACTGCTGAACCAACGGCTCCGTAAAGGCAGTGTCGTTCAGATCAATTATATACTGAACCACATAGTTGCCAAACGGATCCTGCACAAGGCGTGTGGCGTTCTCGGTGATTTTGGAAATCAGCCACATCTTCTGATCCCCAGAGGCGTGGTCGATGCAGCGTTGGAGAACGCAGCAACCATGACGATGAGTGCCGACATCGATACATCTGTTACCAACTGCAGTGAAGATGAACTGAGCACCCTGGGCGTTGAGCTTGTTGAGACACTTCTGGATCACATGGTTACCGTTAATGTCTTGGATCAGCTCTACAACTCTGCCGCCCAATGCTTGGATGATTAGCTGGACATGGGTCGGAGTCGAGACGGACTCGATCATCTTCTGCAATGCACGAGTACCATGTGCATTCTTTGCAATCTCCACCATCTTAGGAGAGGCATTCTGAATCAGCACGGTACGTTCATCGTCGGTACAATACTCGAGAAGCTTCTGGCACAAGTAATTGCCGAACGGATCTGTCATGAGATCGACGATGTGTTGGTTTGTTTCCTGCCAAATCATGTGGACCTGGTCAGGCAATCGGTTCTCTAGCTGCTTCTGCAGATATCGACAACCAAACTGATCCTTGCAGAGACCGTAGATTTGACCAGCGGCCTGCTCCAGGGACATGTTCGCATAGCGGTTCATAGCCTCGCTGTCTTGGGCTCGGCGCTGCTGGATGACGCGCTGCTGCGAGTCACGGGGTTGCGTAGAGCCTTGGTAGACGGGACCATAGGGACCGTAGTTCTGCGGGGGGAAGTTGTTCATGCCCATGTTCTGGATGCCCATGGTGAGCATGTTCATGCCGTACCCATTGCCGTTCGGGTTGTTCTGGCCGTATCCGTTGTAGAACTGCTGGTTATACCCGACGGGAGGCAGACCAGAAGAGGGGGCTCCGTTAGAAGCAGGAGCCTGACCGGCAGCCTGGCTCGAAGCAATGGGACCAAACGCAGGAGCGTTACCTTGCAGGGCCGATTGAATGGTGGGGAATCCTGCACCAGCCTGGTTGGCGGCGATATGGGTGTCCGCAGAGAGCTCACGGCTGTGACGCTTGACTCCGGTAGGGACACCATTGGGGAATCGACCAATGCTTGCGTTGTGGTGGTGAAGGTGGTTATTGGCATGCGCATTCGCATTGGTGGAGGGAGTCATGGTAGCGCTGGAGACACTCTTGATGGTAGGGACCTCACCTGCAGAGAACGAGGTCTGCAGCTTAGGAGGGGTCGCCAGCACCGAGCTGGACGAGGGCGACATGGTGGCAGTAGTTGCGGAATCAGGTGTAACGTCTCTGTACTGACTCATGTCGAGAGAGTGGCGGAAAGATCGCGAAGCGATAGAGCTAGTGTCAGTTGACGATCCAGACTGGCCAGTAACACTGGTATCAGGAGTGTTCAGTTGGGATGATCCCAAAGTAGTCAGGCTTTGCTGCTGTCGGTGACGCGACAAGCTTCCCCAACCGTTGGTAGGAGTGGTTTCGCCACTTGGGAGTTGCGATGCAAGATCTACTGCAGCAGAGGAAGCAGATAGCTATCGTGCAATACAGAATACAGTTAGCAGTAATTCCAGGCCTAATAGGACCAGTTGTGTATGCAATAACTGCCAAGGTAGAGGGTACAGAAGTGAGATGGTTGGTGACAGTTGAATTGTGACAGTTGAATTGTGGAAGGGAACAGAGGAGAAATAAGTAGTAAGACAGAGACAGGAATTCGCCTAAGGAAAAAACACCTTAACGACCAAGGCCATGTGGGTTGTGTGTTGTGCTTAGGCAAATTTTTTTTTTGTATTTTGCAAAAGCGTTGCCCGGCGGCGGCACGGGTAATTTTCGCGTTTTCCCCTTAGCTGCACCGTCGAAACGTCAAATTTGACGACACAATGCCACCCACTGTGCAAGGTACCTTGCAAGGCACCTGGATACCTGGCCAACAATAGGATAGGAGTGGGGACAGGCGTGAATGTGAATGGAAACATGGTGCAAATTGTGTGAACAATGGGTGTCACGTGTTACTCACCACATTCGGGTTTCCCTTCTGTGCATAGAGCTGGGGGAAATTGTCCTCGTTTGCGTCCATACTGGCGAAGCTGTTCAGATCGATCGAGGATTCGTCGTCTCTGAACAGAAAACCAGCCGTGTTGGTTTGGTCAATGTTGTCGTAGAGGTTTCCACGACGAGTGACTGGCATCGAATACCGGTTAAGACTGAGAAAGTTCTCAAGTTAGTGAGGCTCAACAACGCCTGTATGTACGTAGACACGAGTACAGGACCAGATGTTGCGGAAGGATATGAGTGTGTAGTAGAGTGTGTAGTAGCTGTGGATTTATTTGGATGAAGTGGTTCTCAAGAAGTGATAACAGCTAGGCCTGATCAAGAGTTGAGGAGGCAGGTGTATAGCTGTGGACTAGGTGGATGGGGTGGGATATTGTTGAAGGGTGAAGGTGTTTTTATTTTTATTTCTCAAGAGCGAGTGAGGAAAGTGGTTGTGGAAGGGAGTGGCAGAAAAAAAGGTGGTGTATCAGTGTACAATAGGGTTGTGGACAGCAGGGTAAGACGCAAGATGACTTGCGATTCCTGTTGGGCTGGAGAGAAAGCTGTTGAAAATAGAGGTTACTCGCCCCAAATATCAAATATCTCACTGAGATCCTTTGTGACGGAGACTACCCGGCGAACCCTTATTAATTGAAGAAGCAACCACGACTAAGTGACCGAAGAGGAATACAAGGCAACCGTAGGAGCACTTAAAGACTCCATCCATCCATTGCTATTGAAATAATGAGACTTCTCACACAGTGAGCTCAAATTTCCTAAGCGACATAGGTACCCAAGTACCAGTACCACGGGTTGAACCAACCGAGTAAAATATCGAGGGCAGGTTCGTTATATACAAAAGGAAGTAACGACTGATAATAAGAAGAGATGGGCTATCAGGAGTATTATACTTACGCATTAGTTGATCGATGACTAGTAGGGTCCTGGCGGAGTGCCTCTTCCTTTTCATCCTCGTCGCTATTTCTTCGAGAACCCGGCACGGAACGTGATGGGAGAGGATCGTCAAAGAATCGGGATTGAAGAATACCTGATTGAGGAGACGTGAGTTGCGAACCAGATCTCCCAGATCGAGTGGTGAAGAGCCCTGGCGGTGAGACCAAGCCGAGGCTGGGAGTCGAATATCGATTAGGGCGAGAGAACATAGTAGGGAATCCTGAGCTCGTCTCCCGATACTCAGGCGGCGTCGTCGGTTCCGATTGGTGACCCGTCATGGCTATACCATTTCCTCGACCTACTAGATCCTCCTGCATCTGAGCAATATCGAATTCGTCCCGCCGCTGCTGCTGGTCCAACTTATGCATCTCGGCCTCGAAGCGCCGCTTCTGTTCGCGAAGCTTCTCATACTCGATCTTCTTTTTCTCTAACTGTACAATTCGTGAGCGTCAACTCGATAACGTCAGAAAAAAATGGCAATGGGAAACATCAACAAGTATGGAGCACACGCGCAGACATGCGACATTAGACATATGACCCCCCGGACCGCAGTTGACAAAGGGGCAGCCTTACCAGTTGTACTTTATACTGCGTCTAGGTTGGCCAATGTCAGCTGCGGGTTTCACAAGAGCGAGACATTCAATTAAGAGGACTGAGACATGGTCGGAATAGTTCCAACATTGGCCCCAGCTACACATTCACGCCGGGTCATACTACCTAGCGCGACAACATTCAGACGTTGGAAGTAACTCACGGCAGTGTATTCTTGGGGTTCGGGCAATCGCTGGGTGGATATAGTTGACAATGTTGGTACACGCCCCGAGTCGGTAGTGAATCGTCGAGGCAAGGTGGTTCGAGGATCTTGCGAGACTGGCTGAGGCATGGGCCTGCCATTTCTCTGGGGTGAGACAAGAGAATTCATCGGCGCCTCGTTCCTCGGAGACTGCTGAGTGCGAAAACGGTATTCATCCATGTTTTGTTTAATCTGTTGTTACAACACCGAAAAGCTTTCGTACAGGCCAAATTGGCAATCACCGGTTTTCGTTCTTCTATAAACTGCGGATCCAGAGAGCGACGATTAGCAAATATCCTTCATGACGACGCGAAGCGCAAGAAGCCGACGACCAAGTTTGCCCTCTCTTAACTTTCTTAATAGTACAATGCGGGGAGGTTTCAGAAAAAGAATAGCAAGGAGGTCTCGCGCCGTGATTCGTATGTGTTGTATTGCGTGGCCGCCACATATCCCTCGCCTAGCAACTCGACTCGCGCTGACCTGACGATGTTTCTAGGGGGTCTAGGGTCTAAGGTCTAAAGGGGGGTTTATCGGAGAGAATATTGTTTTTTTTTTTAGGATCTTAGGAATGCGAAATCATTTTACTCACCTTTGATGAGAACAACTATAGCACAAAACGCAGAAATGCGGCCCTGGAGAGCCAGGAGCGGCAGCGAAGCACGGGAAGAAAAAAAAGTGTGCAAAATCGCGAATGCAAGAAAAAATAAATGAGTGTGGAGTTGTGCGAAGAGAAGGAGATTCAAATGTTTCAATTGCTGCGAGTGGACGAGGCACAGGGAGGTTAGACCTTAGCAGCTTAGCTGGAGGAACAAAGGCGCGCGACCACGAACCAACCCATTCTTCTGCTTCAGTTCCACCCCTGGGCTGCCTGGTCGAACCCTCTGGGCTCTCTGCCTCTCTCTGGCAGTCTGTCTTTTGCCCTGGTCCAAAGTCTCCAGACTCTCAGGGATCCGGTCCTTAAGCGACTTTCATCGACGTACCGTGCCTCTCCTATGTATATCGATGTAGTGAGTGCCCATAAAGAATAGGATATATACAAGATGTATACATGCACCTTTTAGTGGGCTACAGTGGGTGTCTTCGGTCTCCACGTTTTGTATCTTGTGCAATATGTACCTACGGGTACTACTGTAGGCATGTATGTACATAGAACCCCTCCTATTATGTATTCTCCTCCTCTGTTATCCCTATCCCTGGTTTTTCTAACCCACCTTAATAGAGCCTAACGTTACGTGTACTACCAGGTAGACACATACAGACATAAAGCTGCGGCGTACACTCTGCTCCATGCTACCTGTGTCATTCCTCAGCAGAGGTATACAACATGTAGTTGACAAATCGTGAACGGCTTCACAGTATACCACCCTGTAAACCCGAAAACCGAGCATGGAAATGCAGGTGTAGGTTTCACAAGCCGTTAGGCATTGGCCTCACCTACCTTTTCTCGGGTACGTACATGTATGAAGACCATCCACCTATCGACTCCTACCTAATACTAAGCGACGAGATACAGTAGAAGTATATAAAAATCTATAACTGTGCGCCATTGCCTAGCCTACATGTAGGTAAGCAGATGTGGCTTTGTAGCTTATTATGACAAAGTCTGTCTTCGTTTTTATTTTATCCGAGGATCCTCGTTCCCCTTTTCCTAAGGGGACTTACTGCTGCTGGTCGCGAACTCTAACCACAGGCTTGGATCCCAGAAGGTGGAGTTGAAGGCCAGACCTAACCCATAGGTTAGGTACGCAAGAAGAGACGGCTTCGGTGTTAATAGTTTCGATAAATCGCCTGCGCTTACAAGGTAGCTTTCGACTCCATTGTCCATATCCATAGAACTCTTATGTTATTCTCGCGAATACTTGGTGGATATTCCAATTCATGTTGTTAAAGGCAGGTAAAAGCGAATCTGATAGATCTATCATAAATGCTAGTGCCCCACTACTACGTAACATATGTCTCTGATGGCTGTCGAGACGGATCTAAATGCCGTTAATCTCTTAAAGGTACGTTATTGTCCCGGGTACCCCTGACGTTGTTAGGTAACTGGGATACCTAGGTAGCTCCTCCAAACTAGAGGGGAGCCGTTAAGCGGTGAGCGGAAACCCTTACCTGTCGCCTGTCACAAGAGTCAAGTCGACGGACAAGCCAGCCACCCGTTCTTTGGCTCCGGCCGGCCTTTTCACAGTCACTTCTCACTTTCTTGCTTTGTTGACTTACAGATTAGTGCGGGGGGCCATCTGAATTGCAGATAATTACGAATCTCAAGCCCATCATCCATCATGATGGGCATTGGAAAAGAGGCTCTCCTTCATATACATAGTAGTGGTTAGAACCGAACGGGTACACAAACGCTTTGGACTCGCCTCAGCTCGATCCAGCCCAGCTCGATGTATGAGATGATTCATCCGTCCATCTTTTATTCCCGTTCGGTTACCCAATGCCATCTTGCCTCCCCCCAAAAGGTACCCAAGTCTCCGTCAGGGTCTACATCAGACGGTATATGTCTGCTCTGTCCCCCGGTTCGACAAACTCCAAAGGCATGGCATAGTATGCATGCAAGAGGACAAGAGGTGACAGAGGTGTAAATTGGGAGTATACATCAACGAATTTTGATTGGCCGAGTCTCTTACCCACGTTTGCTAAGAGACGGCTTTTCATGGGGCCTTTCTGCATAACGGTCCTCGAAAAAGGTCTATGTTACTATGTATATTGGAAGCGGGTTCACTGTGCTGAACTCGAGCTGGCGCATTTACCCGGTGTACGGACGAGAGACTAGAGCTACCAATAGACAGCACCTATCTTTGAATAGCGACATTGGGAGCGCACTGCACAACGGTCTCTAAGTATTTGAGACATTGTCCAATATTCGTTACTAGAACGAGCTGGTGCTGGTGCTGGTTGGTAACCTACCCCCTAGGGTAACGCAAAGTACTGCAGAGGATAGTTCTCTTCCGAGCCACGTTCGTCCGGTGCTTGCTCCGGTCTGTTTACGAATGTCAAGCAGAGTTTGTACGACACCACTTGACATCTTACCAGATGTGTCTCCTACATCTGCTACCAGCCGTAGGGTCCATCCTCTTGGTGTTTCGGATCAAGCCTAGGTCTCTTTGCTTTTATCGAAGTGCTTTCTAGCGCGGCTCCAATAGCGATGGATCCTAAATATGCCTGCTTCTTTTCCCCTCTCCTTCTCTTCTTGCCCTTATTATAGTCATCAATAATATTTCCTCTTATAGTTTCTATGGCTTGCCGTTCTCGCAATTATTGCCGAGACTATTCAGAGTCTAATAATTTGGAGTTGTGAGTATCCCTCAGCAGGAGACTGCCATCTTCCTAGACTCTATAGAGAGATGATCGCCAAACTCGAGATACTCCATGAATTACGGTTTACAATTGGTTATCAACGTAACTGCTCTAGTGGCGACATCCAGAACGTTTGAAATACTGTTACGATGGGTCAGACCCTTAGCTATGTATGTACTTGCTCTTCTTACCTGCCACCTACCAGCCTACCAAGCAATCTACATAGTGGTTTGGGCGGCTACGCAGAGAAAACCCCATCCTTGTTCGGCTCACCGACTTTTTGCCCAGACACGGAGAAGCTACCTGCCCTAGTGAGTCTGCACGTCACCCAACCAGCCAGCCCGGGAAAAGAGCACGTCTTCCCGGATACTCAGATACTTGGACCTTTGTACCACGATGTGCGCTTGTGGCTTACATATATTCAACTCAGCAAGTCGGCATCTATGAGCCGTTAGGAGAACCATACATGTTACGTCTCTAGAATACCTACCGAACTCTGATTCGGAAACTCCCATAAGCTGATGCTGAGTCGCGAAGTAGACTGTAGAGCACAGACTGTAGAGCACGAGGCTCGGAAACAAAAAGGATCTAGATGTGTGCTTAGGGCGATCTTTCATGACGGGCCGAGTCTGGAACTGGCCTGGCAGCCTGGGTAGGTCGATGATATTACCAACGAAGGCGTATTGGGTAGGCACATGGACGATCCCACGATATAAATCTACACAGCACTAGTACATTTGCTTGAGATGGAAATATTCGTCGAGTATCCCTGCCTCTCGACCCCCAACCCCTCCTTTGTATGCTTCTCATCAGACGGTCATTTGTGACATGACGAAATAGATGCATTATACTCTACCTTTTGCACCCTACCGGTACGAAACCAAAGAAGAAGAAAAAAACCACCACCCTTGGCTGCTTTAGACATGTTACCTGGATGGATGAGGCGACTTCACAAGCAGGACAGGCCGATGCATGGCGGATCGATCTGCCAGCACAGCGTATAGTCTCCTGCAGTTGAATCTGCGGGCAAGCTGCAGAAGCAGTCGAGACGAGGGGCAGCAACTCTGTACGAACGACGATGGAGGGGTAAAGAGGGGCACAAATGGCTCATTTAGATGGATGAGCTTGGTCCTTGGCAATTCGACCAATCCCCCCATTGACCCATTCGTTGGAATTCTTTACGCATTGTACTGTTCCATCCTTTCCATCCTTGCGTTCCTAACGGGCTACTACATATGTGGTGTGGTAGGAAGACGGTAGGTATGGGATGTACTCGAATAAAAATAGAGATACTCCCAAACCAGGGGGGTACATAGGCACGGAGGTAGTAGACGACAAGAAGCGACCAAGTGATGTGAGCGAATGACGATATTCCAACTTGGTAGTGCTTAGAAAGGCGAAATCTTGTATTTTTGTATTGTATGATGAACCGCTAGCTGATGATCGTATGTAGGTAATATGATTATGGCTGCTACATATGTAGAAAAGTGATCTCATATAAAACATGAGGACAGGAGGAGTGATTTTCGGATTGCCAAAGCTGGAATCCGTCAAATTGTAGGGCTAACGAAAAGAAATCTCCGGAAATCGAATCTATAACTTTAACCCCAAACCCCATGGAGTCTCCCATGCTCGGAAGATCCACAATCACAGCCACTTTAATTGGTTTAACCAAGCGGTTTTTACCCAAGGAGGTAAGATCCTAAAATCCCTGCTAGTAAGGGAACATCTTTAATCCAAAGAAAGCTAGTCTTGATCAGGAATACGTAAAGCACGGACCACTGATAGGTATCCCAGCAACATGGTTAGCACCGGCTCACATTTGAGGTCCTAGCTTCTTGCACTTATTTCGAGAACAGCTCAAGCTCAGAACCTTAACAACCTCGGGGTACTTAGGTACTTAGAAATCATAGCTCTTTTTTTTTTCTTTGGTGGGGGACGTTCGCCGCCGCAAAAGCTTCTATCATTTCAAGAACGAGGCTGATCTTTTGACTCATCTCACTCTTCTCGCACTTTTCTCAAACCTCTCAATTCAAACATCCGGAACCGCATGAAGATGCTCAACCGTCAAGATGCCTTACATCGATGACGGATTTGAAGCTCTCCTAGAGCCCTTCTACAACGGCAAGAAATTGACAGACCCCATCTCAACTGTCGACGACAAGCAACAGCTACTTCCAGCCTTCTTAAAAGTCAAGGGTATGTACATCTTCATGATTATTAAGTAGACATGGTCCAGTTCGCTAACATCGTCGTTTGATCAGGTTTGGTGAAGCAGTATGGCGTCCCCTCATGCCACCCCGCCAGATAACTATGATCTCTCTACTAATTGGTAAATTTTAGGCATATCGACTCGTACAACTTCTTCGTGGACCATGAGATCAAGGAAATCGTCAAGGCGAATCGCACTCTTAGAAGCGATGCCGATAGCAGCTTCTGGATAGAGTTCATTGACATCCGGGTCGCACCCCCGGACCGTTCCGAATTCAATGAGATCAGAATCGAGAATGATATCACTCCAATGGAGTGTCGCCTACGAGATATGACATATTCAGCCAAGATCCTCGTTGATATCGCCTACACTCGTGACCGGCAGAAGATTATCCGCCGTAATGTCGAGCTCGCCCGCATACCCGTCATGCTACGAAGCAACAAGTGCCGCTTGTATGGTGCAAACAACGCCCAGATGGAACTTATGAACGAATGCCCACTGGATCCCGGCGGATACTTTATCATCAACGGCACAGAAAAGGTCATTCTGGTCCAAGAACAGCTCAGCAAGAACAGAGTCATCGTCGAGGCCGACGAGAAAAATAGTATTATCACCGCCTCAGTGACAAGTTCTACCCACGAGCGAAAGTCTAAGACATACGTTACCTTGAAGAAGGACCGAATTATTCTTCAGCACAATGTCCTCATCGAAGCCATACCTATTGTCATCGTCCTCAAAGCTCTTGGCGGCCTCTCGGACTTCGAGATAATGCAACTCATCGCTGGCGACTATGGAACATTCCAAGATGATTTCGCGGTCAACTTCGAGGAAGCTACTAAAGCCGGTGTCTTCACCCAACAGCAGGCTTTGGACTATATTGGGTCGAGAGTGAAGATGGGCGGCAGAGTGAAGCAACCTGGAGGTCCGCTACTGGCTCGGCGTAGCACCATCGAAGAGGGTCTCGATGCCCTGGCCAACATAATTATCGCCCATATTCCAGTCGAGGGTCTCGATTTCTACCCTAAGGCTATTTACATAGCTCTCATGGTCCGCCGAGTGCTTATGGCCCACCACAACCATAAGCTTGTCGACGATCGGGACTTTGTGGGTAACAAGAGATTGGAACTGGCAGGGCAGCTTCTGTCTTTGCTATTTGAGGACCTTTTCAAGAATTTCATGAACAATCTGAAGTTTAACATTGAGAATTCGTTGAAAAAGCAGAACAGGGCCATTGCCATGGATCCTCTGATGCAGGTTGGTACCCAGGGAAAGCACATTACCGAAGGCATGAATCGTGCTATTCAGACTGGTAACTGGAACGTCAAGCGGTTTAGGATGGAGCGGGCCGGCGTGACGCACGTTCTAAGTCGTCTCAGTTACATCAGCGCACTTGGCATGATGACTCGTATAAGCAGTCAGTTCGAGAAGACGAGAAAGGTCAGTGGTCCTCGTGCTCTACAGCCCTCGCAGTGGGGTATGCTCTGCCCCTCCGATACGCCAGAGGGTGAGGCGTGTGGTCTCATCAAGAACCTTGCCCTCATGACGCACATTACTACCAATGTCGAGGAAGAGCCGGTCAGGAGGTGGGCATTCACGCTGGATTCCGGGGTCGAGCCCCTCCGGTGCTTCTCCGGAGCCGAGATGCACAGAAAGGGTGCCTACATTATCCATATCAACGGTACTCCTTTCGCGCTGACTAGATTTCCGAAGCGCTTCGCAGCCAAATTTCGCACCATGAGGCGACGAGGTTGGGTTTCTCCATTTGTCAGTATCAACGTCAACAACCACCTCTCCGCTGTACATATCGCAACCGACGAGGGACGCATCTGTCGGCCGTATATCATCGTGAAGAACGGTGAAGCAAAAATCAAGGATAATCATTTGAGATTACTTCAAGCCGGAAAGGCCACATTCGACGATTTTCTGAGGCAAGGGATCGTCGAGTATCTTGATGTCAACGAAGAGAACGACACGCTGGTGGCCCTTTATGAGAAGGATATCACTAAAAAGACGACGCATCTCGAAATTGAACCATTCACGATACTTGGGGCCGTAGCCGGTTTAATCCCGTTCCCGCATCATAACCAGTCTCCCAGAAACACATACCAATGTGCTATGGGTAAGCAAGCAATAGGTGCCATTGCCTACAATCAGTTCAACCGTATCGACACTCTCTTGTATACTCTCGTCTATCCTCAGCGGCCAATGGTCATCACCAAGACCATTGAACTCATCCACTACGACAAGTTACCTGCGGGCCAGAACGCGACGGTTGTCGTCATGTCATACTCGGGTTACGATATTGAAGATGCTCTCGTTCTGAACAAAGCGTCTTGCGACCGCGGATTCGGACGCTGTCAAGTATTCCGAAAGTACGCTGCGGAACTCCAGAAGTATCCTAATGGAAACCGCGAAAGGATTGGAGACAAGGACCCACAACAGATCAAGAATGGAAGCCTTTCTGAAGACGGATTGGCCGATCCAGGATGGATAGTTACAAACGGCGATATCCTCATCAAGAAGGAGACCCCTGTAGACATGAATCCAGTAAAGGGGCTAGAAAGCAGGAACCAAGAATTTCGCGAGACACCGCTATCGTACCGACTGCCAGATCCGGCTCTTATCGACAAGGTCATGGTTACTATGACAGAGAGAGACACGCAACTTATCAAAGTGCAGACGCGGCAGACGAGGAGGCCCGAACTAGGTGACAAGTTCTCCTCCCGCCACGGTCAGAAGGGTGTCGTCGGTATTATCGTAGACCAGGAAGACATGCCGTTTTCAGACACAGGTCTCGTACCCGACATTATTATGAACCCTCACGGTTTCCCGTCTCGAATGACAGTCGGCAAACTACTCGAGTGCTTGACTGGCAAAGCGGCGGTTGTCCAAGGACACAAGGATTACGGATTTGGTGACGCTTTCAGGTCTCATCCGCTAGAAGAAATGAGCAAGGAGCTGGTCAACGCCGGATTCTCCTGGGAAGGAAAGGACTACTTTACGTCGGGAATAACGGGCGAGCCTCTCCAAGCCTACATCTTCAATGGGCCCATCTACTACCAGCGACTGAAGCACATGGTGGCGGACAAGATGCATTCTCGTTCGCGTGGTCCTCGAGCCATCCTCACCCGTCAACCTACCGAGGGTCGATCCAGGGACGGCGGTCTCCGTCTCGGAGAAATGGAACGAGATTGTTTGATTGCGTATGGTGCTTCGCAGCTCCTTCTCGAGCGCCTCATGGTAAGCTCGGACGCTTGCGAGATCGATATCTGCGAACGATGTGGTCTCTTTGGCTACAAGGGCTACTGCGGCAACTGCAAGAGCAGCCGAAAAGTGGCGCGCATGACTATGCCGTATGCTGCTAAGCTTCTTATCCAGGAGCTGATCAGCATGAACGTTGGTGTGCGGCTGCAGTTGGAGGATGAATTCCCTCACCCCCGGTAATAGGGGTACTACTACGGACTACATGGCATCGGCGTTGGGTGACGCATTTACACTTGGAGGGTCTAGGATTTAGAAAAAGCATAGCATTCGCGTTGTTTCATGTCAAAATTGCAATCTATGTATAGAATTTTGACCCACGTCATCATGCAATGGCGCGAGGAAAAGATAGACAGTCTAAGACGACAATAGACGTGTACAACACTCATCAACCTGGAATTCGGGATAGACTCTCAAGACAACTTGTGATAGACATGTTTTGAATTCTTTTTCGTGATAGTCTGTATTTTTCTGGTCTGATTATACTGTAGAATTGCACCAGCTGGACTACATAAGCTGGGAAAGGTTTGATACCTCACTCCGTCGTCTGTAGGATATGCATCGCATATATGTAACCCCAAACCGCCCAGTGTCACCATCACGTATCTCCTTCCCCACCTTTACCCTTACCCTTACCCTTCCCTTTCCCGTCCACAGCCCGCAACCCGCCCATCGTAACCTCGAACTCGACGGCGCCGTCGAGCCCGGGCCCGGCGCCCGCCACGTGCGGCGCGAACACGACCTTCATCCAACGGCGCCAGTTCCGCAGTACCGTCGTGCTCTCGCCCTCCTCGTCTTCTAACACCTCTTTGCGCCCGTACACGGGCCGCTTCAGCAGCGCCACGCGCGCCGCTACTTGCGTCGTCCACACTAGTCCTAGGCTCGGCGTCTTCAGGTTTAGGTTCAGGCTCGAGTCCGCGCGCGCGTCGTCGCCCCACCCCGTGAACCACCGCTGCTGGTGGTCGAGGAGCAGCGCCGGCGGCGCCAGGGGCTCTTCGGGGGGAGGCGGCTCGGGCATGCTGGAGCGGAGGAGGAGCTCGGTCGTGTTGCTGCTGCTGCTTGGTGGTTCGATAGGCGGGAGGGTGCTGTATGGCCCGCGCCTGCTGCGCGACGCGAGCGGGCTCTCCTGCGAGACGCGCGGTAGCGAGTAGGACGGTTGCGGTAAGGGTGCGATGCTCTTAGCAGCGAACCGGTCCGCGACCTGGTTGGCGACGACGACGGCGAGGTCGTACTTGCGCGCGAGGTCGTGGAGCAGCCGGCCCAGGCGCGCGAGATCATGACCGCGGGCGCCGAGGTTGTTAGCCCCGCCACCTCCGCTGCTCGCGATCCCGTTCCCGCGTTCGAACTCGGCCCGGTAGTTGGCGGCGACGGAGTCCACCACTAGTAAGCCCGCGCCGCGCCGCGCGACCTCGACCGGGACCTGGAAGTTGAGGATGTGGTCCTGGGACTCGAGGTCCGGCGTCACGGTGCCGACGATGCGGTCGAGCGACGGCCTTCTTCCCGCCTCCTCGTCGTCGTCATTGCCGTCCGCCGGCAAGGCCTGTAGGAACGGGTGGTGCGCGAGCAGCTGCGCTAGCCGCCGCGTGGAGAGGGGCGCCTCCGTGGAGACGTACAGCGCGGGACGGCCTAGGCCGCGCGGCGGGGGGAGCTGCACGGCGAGGAGCAGGGTGAGTAGAAGCTGCGTCTTGCCGGCGCCGCTCTCGCCCACGATCTCCGTCACGTAGCCGGCGGGGACGCCGCCGCCGAGCGCGGCGTCCAGGGAGTCGTCCAGCGTGCTGATGAAGCGGCGCGGGGCGGCGAGGAGCTCGGTCCCGGTGCGTTTTAAGGGTGATGTTGCACTCGTGTCATTAATGCTACCCCTTTCCGCCTTCTGGTTCCCCGCCGGCGGCTGCGGCTGCGGCTTCTTGTCGGAAACGCCGAGGTCGACGTGCAGGGCGTCCAGCACGGCATCGCACAGGCGCTTGAGATCAAGTAGCGGCAGCTGGGTGCGCTTGCCGATGTCGGCGACCTGGAGGGTGAGCAGGTCGGCGGTGGTCAGGCCGTGCCGCTCGATGGCGGGCAAGAGGTTCGCGAAGCGGCCGGCCGAGAAGTCCGGCAGGATCCGCGACAGATCCGTCATGGCGGCGGCATTGGCAGCAATTTATATTAAGCGTTGCCGGCTTTATTTATTGTATGCCACGTCCCGCGTCACACGTCACACGTCACACGAACCAAGCCGAAAAGGGGGCACTGTAAACCAAGGGACCGCACTGTAGTTCGGTCGAGTTCTCGCGATATCAGGTGATCTCGGTGTTAAGGTCGTCGTCGGGTCGGCAAGAGGAATAAAAAGCTTGGCGCCGAAATCGTAGATTGGGGTTAAGGTTAATTGGGTTGCATTGCATTCGGCAGGGCCAATCATCACTTAAGCGAGGCTTAAAATTCAACTAAACTGGTGGACTTTAATCGATACTTCGCTTAAGTACGCCTCATTCGTGTTAGTCACTTCTTTTTCCTCTTTTTCCTCTTTTATTCCTTAGTGTTATCTCTCTCTTTCTGTCTCTCCTGGCACCGTGGAATGAGTATTCGAGGTCCTTTGCGAAAATTAAAATTATAAGATTCTTCAGACGAGCAATCAATTCAAAGCCTAAATCTCCTCACTTCTTTTCACTAGGGTCTTCCTTTATAAAAAAAGGACCCTAATATTCAGCATGTTTCTGTTTGCCTGCATCGCAAATGCAGGTTGGAATATGCTTTGTTTTGATCTTGTCCCCCGATCCATACACCCGCCAGACTCTCGTGAATTATTAATCTTGCTTTTCGCCCGATATTAGTCTGCAACGCTTACATAGTAGTTTGGGACCTTTGGGTCGCAAGCAAGCCATGCTACAGTGTGGTTGGCTCGAGAGCTGTCGAACATGGTTGTCAAAGGTCCCCTTGCGGGCTTGACAGCAAACCGTCAGGGACTAGCCTCCAGCCACCAGTCTCCAGTCTCCAGTCAACGTGTGTTGTTCTCGGTGCTTAGAGCGGTAGGTTGGGGAAAATCTGCGAGTGATACGGTGACGGCAGGTCTAGAGCTGAAGTGGCAATACGACAATATTGGTGGAGGGCTGCCTGGGTATTTTCAGCCGCAGTGTACCCTCCAGTGGCATAACACAGACACATATAGGTAACTCGGTAACTCGACGGCTCCCCCCGAATAGTCAATTCGGCTTTTTATTTACGAAGAGCGAAGAAGCAGATCTCTAAAGACTTGCTAATCCCTACCTATGGGGAGTACCCGCTTCACCTCACCAGGCCAGGATAGGAAGGGTCCCGACTGTTCGAGGGGTCTGGTGAGAAGCCATACTCGATAGTCTCTTGGCGCGGCCACCGAAAGTCCCTAGACGCCTTTTCAGCTCCTGCAAACTATCGCAGACCTCGACACACCGTCATTGGCTCGCGCTGCTTGGCAGCTAATCTCTCCTATGCGAGAGGCATGTATGTAGTATGGCTCAAGGCTGAGCGGACCCCTTGGGCCTTTCATTTTAGGCCCAGAGTACCTGAGCAAACACGAGAAACCGCTTCGTCTAGAACTGTGCGAAATGCGCCTCGTGCTTGCCCCCGCCATTCCGACGTGGTGGATAGTACATAGTATATAGACGGGGGAGCATTGCTATACCGCCCGAGGTACTCCTCCTTTATACCTGCGCGAATAAAAAGACGTGAAGTCCTCGCACCCGCGCATGAGCTGAATCTCCCCTTTCGTTTCCGTAGGTGATCGCCGTTACTGTGGTATACCGCAGTCAAGGAGAATTCCAAGTATACCCAGCGTGGGAGATTTTGACGCCTAGACAACTCTCCCCCTCACAACAGCACGATGGCGAGCCTCCTTTCCGCTGCGGTGTTTATCACCGCTATTCAGGCCATGGCCTTCGACGGGAAGCTACCTGAACCAACCAATGTTGGAATACCGAGTCCAACTTTCCAGCAGCCCGAGATCACCTTGCCGCCAAGTGTTCACGAGTTGGCTAAGAGACAAGAAGGACAGACAGTCCTTATAGGTCCAGATAATACGTGCGGATATGTTGATGGGCGAGCTGGTATTGTGCCTCTATTTGTTTTCGAACTTCAGGTGGCTAACCGCAAATTACAGGCGCTGTGTACAGTTGTAACGGTGCGGATGTTCTCTGTGCTCTTGTCACTTCATCTTCATATGGCGCCGTTGCTTGCTGTGATGGTGACGACTGTGGCATTCGAGTCGCCTGCGTCGATTACAGAGATTTCTTCCTGTCGTCCGCATGCGACGTTGGTTGTATTCAAGATACGTACACCGTTAAATGGTGAGTCCAAGGCAATATCGACAGAATATACATATAAACCCCGCTTACACCTTAATAGTACAAATACCGGTGCTCCTTATTGCGGCACGGTCACCTTCTTTGATGGGATTGAGGACTACTACTGCGATTCGCTGAGCTACTCGACGCCGCAGCAGCTCTACACTACTTACGACGGCGAGGATGACGGCCGGACTTTTACGCCGGTCGTCCTAACCCTGACTGATGATAGCTCGACGACAACGACACGCCCCAGCCCTTATCCCACGACTGAAGCTAGCAGCACCGACGATGACGAGGATGCTACCTCAACGTCGAGCGGCACGCTGTCGAATCAAACTTCGAATAACGACAACAAGGCAGGTGCTAAATCTTCTACAACGAACGTCGGCGCTATCGCCGGTGGTGTCGTAGGAGGTGTTGCCGGGCTAGCATTAATTGGCGTCGCTATCTTCTTCATTATTCGTCACAACAAGAAGAAGAAGGCTGCCGCGGCCGCCGCTACGCAACCGGCCGTGTCACAGACGCCACAAGGCCCCATGCCGCCTGTAGCCGGTGCCGGCTACCAACAACCACCCCAAGACCCGCACTACAGTCAGCAGTACCCGCAGCAGCCGCAGTACTCGCCGCAACAGGGCTACTACCCGGACCAGAGCAAGCCAGGCGGCTTCACATCAGTAGCGCCGACCCTGGTCCCCGACCGCAACAACTCGACGAGCCCTGTGTCGCAGTTCACGGACGGCCGCCAGAGCTACCAGCCCACGAGCCCGACGTCCACCCTCAACTCCAACTGGCAGCAGAACCAGGCCGCAGGCTACCCGCCGCAGCAGCCCAACGTGCCGCCCACCGTACACGAAGCCGGTGGCAACGTGGTCGGCGAGCGCGATTACAACTCGAATCATCACGGCCAGTTCCATGAACTGGGTTAAGCCGACCGACCTCTCGGGCGGAGGGACAGGATTGGATAGACGGGGTGGCGCGGCTGGGTTGATTGGAATAGTTTTTATACTAGGTATGGCTGCGTAATTTGTTCGCAGATATTAGGATCGATCGTGCGGCATCTGCATTTACGGGGAGTTTTTCCGAATTTTAATATTACGTCTCTACCATCCTGGTTATAAAGCGAGGCGAACAGAAGAAATAAAGAGGAATATAGCTCGGATAGAGTAAAATGATACCTAACTAATCTCCAATCCCAATATGCTACGGCCTTTCAATGTGAGAACTCCTTGATAGTGGTCTTACGTTTTAATTGGGTTTCCAAGATATATATAACTACCTATTCTTCAGTCGCTAGATCGTACACCACCTGGTATAATCAAATCCCCTATGTAAAACCACCTATATACGCTTTATGCCTCATACATACACTAAACTAGGCCCTTTGCCGCACGTATACAGACTACAACCGATCTACCCCTAACGCGCAAGATTTCCCGTTAGATACCAGATACCTTACCCACCTGCAGATCCCCAACTCCGTGCCGATTGATACCTAGCCATTTCAATACTCGACCAGCCGCAGCTTCTTGCCGATCTCGCGCCTCCTAGCGTTCGCGGCGGCCCTCTCGGACGCCTTCGGCTCGCTCTGGTCTAGCGCCTCGCCTCTCGCCTTGAGCGCCTGCAGTAGCATGCCGGCGTCGAAGAAGCCGTCTGGAAATACCAAATGTCAGTAATAATAAAAAACACACATCAGAAACCAACAGAATCTCTGCGGTAAAAAGGGGGGAAAACTTACACCCTCCCAACTCGTCGTCCTCGCTCATCATCAGGCTCTCCTCGGTCGGGCTGCGCGTGCCGGTCGACGACCTAGCGAGGGCCCGAAGACTATCGGTCCCCGTGATCATGCGGCCGCGGGTCTTGAGGCGGTGGTGCGAGGAGCGCGGCTTATCCGGGTCGATCTCGCGGGCGCGCGTCTGGCGGGACGAGGTCGACTTCCTGTTCGTGATCCGCAGGATGCGCCGGATCTCGAGCAGGTAGCTCTCGAGCGTGTCGACGAAGCGCTTGGTCTGCCGGTGCTTGCTCGCGACGCAGATGCTGATCCCTTCGTCCTTGATGATGTAGCCGATGCCGAAGCCGCCGCCCGACGTGGGGCCGAAGCCGAACTGCCGCAGCGACGGGTTCCCGCAGTTGGACGTCGACAGGATCGTGCTGTTGAGCTTGTCCCACCCGCCGTCCGTGAAGAGGGCGGGCACCTGGTGCTCCTGCTGGTACCGCGAGTTCGTGCTGTCCCCGCGCTGCCGCGACCGCACCTCCTCGTTCGCCGACGACAGGACCGACTCCCGCCCGGGGCTCCCGGCGACAGACCCTTGCTCGGAGCCGTTCTCGACCGGGCTCGAGTATCCCATGCTGCTGGGCGAGCGGCTGCTCTCGGCGTCTAGGTACCTCTGCCACACGCAAAACAGGGCGTACAGGTGCCGGTCGCAGCCCTTACCTTTCGAGCATTCCTTGGTGCTGTTGACATGCTGCTGACACGCCTTTCGCAGCGCCTCTACCTTTTCTTCCGCCGGGTTATCTGCCCAGAATGTTTGAACAAAGTTCACCGACTCCTCCGATACAGTCCGTACAGCTTCGGTTCTGCCGTGGAGGAAAGCCTTGGTCATAGACGGCTCGTAGGTGCATTCGACACGCCCGTATAGTCCGTAGTAGGCTGCCTGGAAGGCCATTTGCACGAAGGCGTCCGGTGAAAAGCCAGCCGATGTGATATAGTTCTTACCGTAGGCGGCAAAATCTAAGCATTCGAACTCGTTCTGGCTGATAAGATCCGCCAGTCTAGTTTCGGCGAATCGCACAGCTATGTTGAGCTCCGGAGACATGTCCCACTCCAACTTGTGAGGAGTCGTGGTGACGTCTCCGAAACTTTCGGGGTCGCGCTTCGACGGATCCGGACTGGCCGTTTTCCAGAGGCTGGGAGCTTGGCCGTTGATGGTCCTCGCGAAACGTAATATCGTATCCGTGTAGACGTCGCTGGCGAATCGAAGCACAGTGTGACCGTCCACACCTGTGTGCTCGAAATTGATACCGGCACTCCCGTTTTTACACACGATAATTTGAAGCTTGTCGTACCACCGATTTATGCAAGTGCCGATCTGTACCCCCTTAACAACCTCATTCGTACCGCAAAGCATGTTCTGACACAGTGCCGGGGCCGTAGCGGGCTCTGTGTAATCCAGACATAGCATAAATAGCGCCGAGTCGACAATACCGAGGCAATCGGCATTGTTAGAGCCTTCCTCCTTCGTGAGCACATCTCTCAGGCCCGACCAAGTCTTCCGATTTTCCGTACTCAAAATGCCGAGAGCTCCCTTAGCGGCTTCCTGGATCGGTGTTTGAGCTGCGTCGTCGATTATCGTCTGAAGGTTTATAGATATATCCCTTTCGCTCATAATCAGATCTGAGTTGTCATCGAGTACGTCAAACCAGTAGAATTGACCGTGGCACAGCACAACAACGTGTTTGGAGTCTGGGTCCTGTTCGATTTGACAGCCGTTCTCTGTTGGTACCCTAGCGGTGCCGAAAAGCCGAGAATACTGATACATATCCAAAGGCGTTCCTTTAATTTGATCCGGAGGTAATTCTTCTCGGCGAACCGCTCGTACGAATTCCAGCGCTGATACGACAAGAGATGCCGCGCGGGTAACTTGGTTATTCCTTGCTGGTGTAGGATCGTCCTCAAGTAAAAAGAAGGGATTCAGGTTCAACACAACAGGATTATCGAAATTTAGGTATGAATCATACCCTATACACAAGTTAGCAGGTCGTCGTTAACACGATGGGTATGGACATACAGAATTGTTCTATATAACTTGTTTTGCCCACGGCATATTCCTGCAGCTTCCTCTGAAGCTCTGGTCCATCTTTCTTTAAGAACTCCTGGACAGCGATTTTTGTTTCCGAATGCTCCCTCGGCCCTTGAAGAGGCTTCAAAGCGGTCAAGTATTTCTTGCATGTCTGTTCTAGCTCCGGTATGGGCAGTTTAGGCAGACTATCTTGGCTAGCAAATGTGATACCGCCCTCCTTAGGTTTCTCTGGTATCGTCTCCATTATTGGAAGTCGACCTATGAGCTGGGGGCTGGCGGGTCTTTCGCTTTTAGGTTCCTGAACAGAAAGAGGTACAGTTATTGATGAGCTGGCGCTTAGAGTCTCACCAAGAGACTTTGGCATAGTAAAAATTCGAACTTGAGTAGGCATTCTCGTTAGTCTAACTCAGGCCGACTAAGTATATAGAGGCGAGACGGAGGTGCTGATATTCAAACCGCGCAGAGCTGTGCGGTAGAAATAATGACAGTCTTGAAGATAATAAGGTGGCATCACACTTGCGTTGTGCCCCTGGGGAAGAGGATGAGTACGTGATATGGGGCTGGGACGAAGTAAAGGAAGGCTAGCAAAGAAATATATAATTATAACTCATCCCGGGGGTTCGGATACGAAAAGAGAGTTCAAAAGGCAATAGAGTATATGTGGATACGTAGCTAAGAACCCAAGACCTAGCACGTAGACCCAAGTGCGGTAGTCCACTATCACATGTGTGAAGGGAGCTGCCATTTGTGGCTATCATCATGTGCATAATGTCACTCAAGCCCGAGCGACATGATTGGTCATGGTGTCTTCAAAGGGAACTCATCCGTAGGACCGACGATATATAACCTGGACATAGCTACGCGATAATGGGGCGCTATGTCTGGGCTGCTGGGTAAAGGTATAATGGAGGAGATAAAATGGAGTCTTACATACCTCCAACTAGGATAGTAAATATAACGAACCGCCCGGACGGGTTGTATCATATACCGCTCAATGATATTGTGTCGCAGTCTAGCATCAATCAAAAAAGCTTGAGCAGTGGACAAATTGCCATCAGTCACACCTTGCTTTTTTTCTGTATTTACATTAGTACTTATGTATCGGAAATATCACCGAATGTCACAGTCCATTGCGTGGTGGTGGTGGTGGTGGTGGCACACAAATGGGCAGGCAAGGAGTAGGCAAATGATGGGAATCAGGCGTAGGATACGACAAAAGAAGCATGGGTAATCCACAATACGTACCTAGCGTGTTGCAATGATGAGCTAACATCTAGCAACCCCACGGGGTCAAGCTGTCTCGAGTCGTGAGTGAAAGAGCTCGAGTGAAAGAGTCTAGGTCGTGGGGTGGACTTCGGACAAGTGGATGATCTCTGGTTGGGTAATCGGAGAAAAGGCGGCCTCGCGGCGCTCAATAGGATCGGGATCGGAATGGGAATGGGAACTAAGATAAGAAGAAGAGAGTGATCTACCGTAGTCTGGAAGAGTTTGGTATATTCTGCTTAGGATAGGGGCGTACTGTGGTTATGGTGTTATGGTGTTATGGTGCTCGTCAATCGTAATTCGGAACTTGAAAATGGGTCCCAGCTCATCTATCGGCTAAGCGACTGAGAGCGTCTCGTTTATAGTAGAAAGAGTATATTCATATAGCACGGGCATAGAGCTTGAGCAACGTGACCAATGTGACCTCAGCTGACGATGCATATCCCCTGGGCGTTCGATAGGATGCCAAAGAGGAAAAATGGGGCGCTATATGTATGTATGTGTTGCAGTACTGAGAGACGACCCCGGAATCTTTTTAAGCTGGTAACCTGTTTATCGCTTGTGACTAGTACGCATTCGAGGCGGGTCCCTTTCTGGAGCCTATATATATTATATATAGGTATATATCGAGTTTAGGAAAAGCGATAAGATGAAAAAGTGAGGCCGCAGCGTAGGCTAAGAAACGCATATACTAGGCTAGGACGACGGGATGTTCGGAGATTTTGGTAAGCTTGCAAAAACAGGAACAGACCCATCTTCGTCCAAGACAAAGATTCTTCATCCAAGACAAAAAGAGACGACGGACTACATGATATACCCGAGGTGAGGAGCTCACAATGGGATTGTCGATGACGCCTCGTTCCGAGCGCTGGATCACCATTCGGTCGGACGAGTGCTTTCAAACCAAAACGTTCTGTTGGTGCCGGGGGATGGATTGTGCCCAGATGTTACTCTTAGTCGAGTCCCGGACAAATGGGACGAGACAACGGGAACCCCCGCATTTCGACGATAGTCTTCGGACTAGCTAGGGTGAAGATGAGTGAGTGTTGCCTAGACTGCTAGACTCTTACTAAAGTCCGCTTATCACCTCTTGGGCTTCCTTCATCGATGGACCAGTGGACTTAAGAAGTCCTACATGGTAGATTTATAGGCTGACAGGCAAATATGGAGCTTCGAATGAAAGTTGTACTTATCCGTTTCCAAAACTGTGAAGACCCAGGGATATGAATGAGAGTATGTCATAGTGGATCGCGGGGTAAGTAAAGATCTGTGCGCATATGTGCCCAGGTGGGCTGGTGGGGTTGATAAACTGTTCCGTTGTTTCGGTGCTGCACCGTTATGTCACGGCAGCTACTTCGTACCTCGTTATTTATCCTATTATTAGCAGGCTGGTAGGGCAAAGCTGATTTCCCACGCGAGTTGTCCACGTGTGTGCTCCGTCTTTCTATATTACCTATCCTCATCTCTCGATAAATAGTGATAGATCTCCGGATGGATTCAGCTCAACTCTGATGATTCGGATCCGATTTGGTCGGCATCCAGCGTCTAGACACCACTACAGAGACAAATATACTTGGTATCCGATTCCTACCTGTCAAGAAAAATATTGTTAATCACCACGTTCTTCTTAAGAGAAATGGCCTTGGCTTATTGATGATATTGGCGTCGGCGTCAACATCTAAAAAAGAAAAAAAAAAAAAAAAAAGAAAGTGAAAGTGAAAGAATTTACTTCGAAGTGTGTACTGCGTGAAGGGAAAGGGGACGACAGAAAATTATCAAAATACCCATCGTTCAAGATAATCTATAACCGGCATCTCTTAAAGGACGACAAGGACTTCAAGCTGAGTCAACCAAACAAGAAAGCTCAAATGAGGAATGCGTATCTTCGTTCGTATGCTGAGTCGCAATCATCCAGGTAGGTATTTCCCTTACAACGAACTTATATGCATCGTCGGCCCAGTCGTAAGAGATATGAGTGAGAGACGGAAGCGAATGCGAGCGGGACTCGGTCTACCACGTCTATCGTTGCGTCAGCCACACTTCCTCTCACATATAGTGCTCCTATTGGCTGTATTGGCTGTGTTAGCTGGCTGGACATATAAGATGAGGCTCGAGCGTCTCTTCTTCGCACTCGCTTAGGCTTCCGATCTCGTTTATGTGGGTACACCGCGCAAGCAGGGTATTATCTACCACTCCGAGTCGTTTTCTAATACCTACCGAGACCTACGATCAACGACTCAACGCCTGAGGACGCCCACCGCCTGGAGACTCTCGCATTCTCTTAGATGGATGATCTATGAGTGATATTTTAAAATGTCACATCTACTGTGGATTGCTTTCGTCGTGAGGCTGTGTTTACGATACGACGATCAGCGTCCAAAATTTCACTTGCTGTTCGAGAAATATATATGGCTTATAGACACTTCCATTTTACTGTTCTATATTCGATACACTAGACGGCTCTTAGTTGAAATATACTCATTTTCTCATTTTCCATTGTCTTTATAGAGCTGTGTCTTCATATTTCTAGGGATACGTTACCGGCTAGATACCTACCTAGCCAGCTTTGATCATGCTAATCCCTTTCCTTGTACAAATCTTTCGCTCGAAGAAGGACAGCAAACAGAATACTAAATCGAGAGCGCCATGCGTACACGATAGAAACAACATACAGCTTAACTCTAACCCACAACAGCATGGAGACGAACCTCCTCTCAACGGGCCGTGTCTTCAGTGCAAGGCCGGGGAACGAGCAGCTACGAAGTATCGGTGGAAGCTTGTCTTATGCTTGATGCTTCCATACTCCCTCCAGGCCCTTGATGTTACAATGTACGCCACTGCTGATGAGTACAAACACGCGGAGGGACTAACAAGTGCAATAGCGTCGCCAGTGCTCTACCATGGATAGCAGCCGACTTTGGTACGAAAAATTTAAAACTCATGAACACTCAAGCAATTATTTCAACTGACAGGAATCTAGGCGAGATCTCCCAGCTCAACTGGATCATATCAGCTTTCAACCTCACTTCGGCCGCATTCATTCCGTTCTGGGGCCAGGTGGGCGACGTATTCGGAAGGCATTGGTCTCTGCAGATATGCTCCCTTACCATGCTAGTCGGCAGCGCGCTCTGCACCGGCGCTCCGACCAACGCCTTCGGAGTCTTTCTCCTCGGCCGAGCTCTGCAAGGCGTCGCCTGCGCGGGTCTGAACACGCTCATCCGTGTCATATTGGCAGACAGGGTCACCCTAAAGGAGAACGCGAAGAACTGGTCGTTCTTCGCCCTGGTGGGAGGCATATGCTACGGCATCGGCCCCGTCGTCGGCGGCTACCTCACCGCCGCCAACTGGCGGTGGTGCTTCGCGATCAACCTGCCCATCGCCTTCGTCGGCATCCCCGTCATCTTCTTCTTCCTCCGGAGGGACCTCCTCGGGCCCCAGCCCATCCCCGGGCTGGACGGGGACCATCCGGGCCACCGTGAGAAGTTCGCCAGGCGCATCGCGAGCGTCGATGTCGGCGGACAGCTCCTGTTCCTGTTCGGCTTCGGGCTCATGATCCTCGCTTTCACGTGGGCTGGTGCGACCTACGACTGGAACCACCCCGCGGTCCTTGTCCCTCTTGTCATCGGCACGCTGCTGGCTTGCGCCTGGCTGTACTACGAATACTCGATGAGTTCCGGCGGGGCGTTATCCCGCAGGCTGTCTTTCCAGAAGCCGATGCTGCCCTGGAAGATAATGCAGGACCGTAACGTCAGCCTCTTGAGCTATATCAACTTTGCTACGGGGATGGCTATGTATAGTGTAAGTAAGCATCGGGATCCGAAGGGGAACATGCCCCTTAAACATGCCCCTTACTGAACGTTCTTAGGTTCTATACTTCGTCGACATTTATTTCACAATAGTTAAGGTACGAGTTCCTCGCTAACAGCTAAGAGGCTGTTAGGTCTTTTATATGGCCGCTGACGTATTCTACAGCATTTCACTTCCGAGCAAGCTGGCGTTCAGCTATTTTATTATACACCAGGACTTGGAGGTTGGTTAAGGCAGGCCTTCATTGTCAACAATGTGGCTAACGTATATATAGCTGGTGTGTACCTGTCGATGTTCTTTTGCAACAAGTGGCCCCGCCAGACATTCCTACCTCTCTTCCTCGGATCCGTGATCGAAGCCGTCGGTGTCGGAATGCTTGCATGGGCTCTCTATTTCGAGCACACGCCCACCATTTACGGTATGATGGCACTGACGGGCGCAGGCACGGGGCTACGATTTATGCCAGGTACGTGCATGTGCTCCCATAGATGAGTTCCGGTTTCTAATTCGTAGTACCTAGGAAGCTTGCACTCCGTAGGTTTCTTCCCGGAATATATTGCCACAGTGATTCCCGTAATGGCCGTCGCTTCGACGTTTGGAGGTACCATAGCTCTCACGATTATGTCGACCGTCTTCAACAACACGTCCGGCATCTCGCGCGATTCGCCTTTCCACAACAACTATAGTGCTATAAGTAATCTCCCAGATGAGATAAAGGCTCAGGTTATCGACGGCGCCAAGGTGAGTTTTGATATTGCCTTCAACGGGCTGAGGGGTCCTGAATCAACTAACAGCTAGACAGAACGGAATCACTTGGGCATTTGTTGCGTTAACACCTTTCATGTTTATGGTAAGCTCAACCACAGCTACACTCAACCCCTGACTACTTTTGGTGCTGACCAATCTACTAGTGCGTCGTCGCAGCGGCCTGCCTAGGAAATGTGACTATAACCAAAGAGTCAAGCACCGAAGCATCCACTCACATCCTAACACACGGAAGCTATTTGCTCTCTCTGCTGCGTGGAAACAACGAATCGGCAGAGTCGATGGAGGGTGCGAATCCCAGAACTGAGGAGAAGATGATTCAGGAGCCTACAAAGTGATCCATTATGTTAAGAGGAGTCGAAATATTTAGATCTCCAACTCAGCCACCACCTACCCGTTAGCATGATATTGGCGCTTTCCCCTTCATGATACCCCCCCTGAATATTAGATGTACGGAAGATAGTATTTATGTCGTCTTTAAATTTAGGAATTTACAACTTTATAATGCTAATGGCATGCATTGAAAATTGACTTGCATGTAGATGGGTATTGCCAGTAAACTCTTTGAATGCCTCTATCTCTTTTCATATACTGTCTTTGACGAGGTAATTTACATTTATTTTATGACGAGAATAATACAATAGATTTGTTATGTCTACAGTCTATATCTGATAAGAAAGTCCGGACGAATGGTGCAATATGACATGTGAGGCGTCTCCCTAGTCTCATACGATTTAGGGGTTTATAAATTGGCCCCCACTTCGATTTACCCCGTGTTTTAGCTCGGCCTCTCGCCTTAAACCCCGACCGAACAGCGGACAACGGACAACGATATCCATTCCATTTAATTGCTAGTTAGCTCCGTGTCTCGTGTCCACGGCATCGGGGTCCAGCGTTCTGACAACTGTATCATTTGCCTGAAGCTAGAACAACCCGTCATTATCGGAGGGTAGGAAGCACCCCATCTCATCATCCATCACAATGGCGACACAAATGCCCCATCAGCAGACCTCCCAATCCAGTCCGACCCCGTCGCCGAGCCCGCGCTTCACCCTCGCATTCCGCGTGGTCAGCGACGGGCTCGAGACCTCCGCGGCGCGTGCCCTCGACGCCGCACGGTCGCACGCCCTCTCCGGTGGTAGTTCCGGCTTCCCGCTCTTCGCCAGCCTGCCGCCGGAGCTGCGCCTCAAGATCTGGGAGTACCTGATCGCCCCGCGCGTCGTCGCCGTCGCGTGCCTGGACGCCGAGGCGCCGCCGCCCGACGAGGAGCCCGAGGAGCCGTGGGCCGCGTTCCCGGACCTGGAGCCGGTAGCCCCGGACCCGGTCCCGGCGCTGCTCCTCGTGAGCCGGGAGACGCGGGCCCTGGCGCTGTCGCGGTACGAGCCGGCGTTCGCGTGGAAGACGCCGCACGTGATGCTGTCCTCCTCCTCTTCCCTACCCCAGAACTCGTCGTCATCGTCATCGACACCGACAACGGCGACGTGGTCGCGGCCGTCGGCGTGGTTCAACTACAACCTAGACGCTCTGTACCTGCTGGGCCAGCTGGAGCCGTGCGACAGCTACGGGTTCAACAGCCCGATGGCGTACTTCCTGGACCGGCAGGAGGCGCGGCGCGTGCGGCGGCTGGCCGTCGCCTTCGCGGCCCTCAAGTACGGGGAGACGGCGCCGCAGCACGTCTTCGGCGCGCTGTGGCACTGCGTCGACCGGTTCCCGCGCGCCGCCGAGCGGCTCGGCGGCGGGCGCGTGCTCGTCGCCGTCACGCCCCGCGACGAGTACACGAACGCGCTGATGGGCGGGCTGCGGCCGCTGGTCGAGGGCGGCTACGGGGAGGACGAGAGAAGAGACGTCGCTGTTGCGAGGGGGAGCGCGGAGGACGAGGTGAATATCGTGCAGAAGACGTGGCGGGACTGGTATAGGGGCTCTATCGTCACGTCGTCGCTGGCGAACGTGCAGTTCGAGCTGGTTCGGGAGGAGGATTTGCCACAGCGTATCGCGCAGTCGGCTGACGCTACACGAGGTCGGTCATAGTATACCAAGTAATATTTGATTTGACATAAGAGAACGGTTTGGTATAATGTATGGTTTTTACATAGCCTATGGTCTTTTGTATATATACACTACCCTCCTAGATTGAGCGGCGACTGGCAATTTACCAGGACGTTGGTGTTACACATCTACATTAGAGGTTTCCTAAACTCTAGGATATCAAATTGGATTCGCGGGCCGTCTCTATCGTACGTCCTTCGTCCCTTTCCCCGTAATTCGGCATAGTGCCGGAGCGCCGCCCTCTGTCCGACCTTTGATGCCGCCCAGAAGCCAATCTGTTAGGCCGACGACTCGGGCACCTACGCCCTTATCCCAATCTCCCTCCCCGTCTACGCGTTCGATGGTGTGGCTTATTATGCGCCCGTCCTTGTCGAACTCGAAGATGAATAAACCGGTGAAGGCTTTTTTCTCTCCGGCGCTTTGTGTTCCCCTCAGGGTGTCGTCCAGTTTCCGTTCACCTTCTTCCGTCACGGTAGGCTCTGGACATTTTGCTTTGCTGTCCGCCGTTCTCCACTTGACGATCAACTGTTCGCCGTATGCCTCGGACCGCTTAGGCGATGAGTAAGACGGCTGGCTGACCATTCGCTCCGATAAGATTTCCAGTCTCACGTTGCCGATGATCGGAACTCGGTTCCAGGCCAACGGAGACGTCCATAACGCGGCAATATATCCGACCCTTCCCGACACCGTGGGGAGGTACGGGTGTGTAGAGGGAAAGAGGTGCAACGAGATATGAGGCGAGAGAATCTCGTGCGGGAGTGGAGATTGTAGCAGGGAAGGTAATCTTTCTTGAAGAATGCGGAGAGCTGCCGAACTCGTCAGCCTATTGTGCACATTCTAAGGTGTCCGATAGGGGCGCGGTGCTCACTCTTCCCCAGCTTTATTTTTCGTTCGTCTTCCGGACCCCGCGGGTTGTTATTTGAGGAGGGAAGATCGAAGCGCGGAAACGAGGAATTGAACCATATCGGCGGGAGGTTTTGATGTGAGGATATATTAACTGGAACGGGATGAGACCCTTGTATTGTTGCGGGTGTCGTAGAGCATATTAACGGCGCAGCAGAGACGGTGGCAACGGATGGGAGAATGCGCAGGGCAGTTTTCGAGCTCACGGCGTTGGATTGCGCTCGGACGACGCTGGCTGGGAGGGACATGTGCGTAAGGCCTCGATGGCAGATCAACAGGTTGGAAGATTCATCAATTTGATTTTAGAGAGTTCTTATAAACTACGCGGGAGCGTTTTTCTAGCTCACTCTAAGCTCAAAAAGGTGTGTATTTAAGTAGGAAGGCATATAGAAATGCATAGTCCCTAAGATAAAAAGTTGGTATGATGTAAGTGAAGCTTTAATGTCAAAGATTAAATTCCACCCAGAGTGCGATTTGGGGGGCTGTCGTTATCCTACCACCTGTTCGTTGGTGGCACGGACTAAATTGTAATCTTTGCTTAAAGTTTCCAGTATATACCCCACCACCTTTTTTTTTAAGTGAGTTATATTTATTGGTTAGATAATTATAGATCTATAGTAAGCTAGTGAATTATATTTTAATTACTTAGATATTTATATTAATTTATAATATATATAATTATATTTTTAAACTAGGAATTTTATATATTTTAAATTTTAAATATTATAAATTTATTTATTTTTTAATTTATTATTATATTATTTTTATAATATTTATAATTATATATATTTTTTTTTAAGTTATTTTTTTATAAAATATATAATAATTATATTAATAATTATATTAAAAATATATTTATATAATATTATATTATTTTTTTTAATTTAATTATATTAAATATTATTATATATTATTAATTTTTATTATTTAAATTATTTTAATTTAAAGTTATTATTTAATTTTAATACTTTTAATAATAATAATATTAATTATATTATAATATATTATATTTTATATATTATAATAAAAAATTAATAAACTTATAATAAAAAAAAATATTAATAAATTTAAAAATTAATTAATATTTTTTTCTTTTTTAAAATAAAACTAAGTTTTATTATTATATTTATAAATAATATTTTATATAAAAAATATTATTATTTTTATATTTTAAATTATATAAATTATAAATAATATTTTTTTAATTATTATTAATTAAATAATATTAGTTATTATTTTTTTAAAGTTTTTTATAAGTTAAATAAAATTATATATTATTTTAAGTTTATTAATTTAAAAATGTTAAATATTATTAATTTTTTAAAATAATTTTATTATATTAATATCTTTTTTTATTTATTTTAAATTAAAAGTTTTTTTAATTAATTTAATTTTAATTATTAATATATTTTTTTAATATTTATAAATTAATATTTTATTATTTTAAATTTTAACTATTAGTTTTTCTTAAAAAAATTATTATTATTTTAAATATTTCTTTTATTATTTTAATTAATTGTAAATTAAATTAAATTTATTATAAATTAAGTTAAATTAAATTAAAAAATTTATATTATAAATAACTTTAAATTAAACCAAAATATTTATTTTATAACTTATTATTAATAATATTAAATATAATATAAATAATTAAAAAAAAAGAAAAAAAAAAAAAAAAAAAAAAAAAAATAAAGGATTTAAAAAATTTAAAATAATAATTATTAATATTATTTATTTAAAAGTTCCTTAGCGAGGTTTATTATTTTATTAAAATAAAACTTAAGTTTTATTTTAATTATATTTATTTAATAATAACCGAGAATTAATTTAATTAAAATTATATATAAAATTTTAATATTTTAAGTTTAATATAATATAATAATATTTTTAATAAAATATTAAATTTATTATTTTTTTATTAAGATTTTTATTATTTTTTAAATTAAAATAATTTTATTTTTATTTTAAAATATATTATTATTATATATATTACTAAATTAAATTTAATAATATTAGTTACTTATATATTTTAAATATTAAATAAAAATGTTAAAAACCTTAAAATTATTATTTTATATTATAATTTATAATATAATATTATAATTAAAGTTTTTATTAAATATTTTTTTATTTATTTTATTTATTTTATATTTAATAATATTATTATATTACTTTTTATTAATTTTACTATTAAAATTAAAATATTTAAACTATATATTATTAAAATTTATTTTTTAAAAAGTAATATAATAAAAAAAAAAAATATTATTAACATTAAATATAAATTTTAATTTAAAATTTATAAATTTTAAATTTATATTAAAATTAAATATTAATTAAATATAAATTAAATAAAAAGTAATAAAAATATATTTATTATTATTATTAATTTAATAGATTTTTTTAATTTTAATTTTAACGTTTATAATATTAAATTATATTATAATAAATTACTTTATAATAAAATAACATTTAATAATATATATAATAATAAATTTAATTATTTATTAAAATGTTTAAAAATATTATTTTAATTATTTAATTATAAACTTATATTAAATATAAATATATTAAGTTTAAATAAATTAAACATTAAAAATATTAATTTTAATAATTTAAATTATATTAATTTTAATATTAATAAATATTTAAAAAAATAAGATAATAATATTAATTAAAATATAAAATTTAAATTAAATTTATTAATAATAAAAAATAATATTATTTATATAAATAAAAACAATAAAAAGAAATTTATTTAACATGGTAAATTTAATAAATTATAAGGTAAAACTAGTTATTATTTTATAAATATAAGCTTTATTTTTTTTTTTTTATAATAATTATAATAATTAAAGATTTTCTTTATTATTTACTTATTTAAATAAATAAAAAATAATATTAATATATATTTTATTAAAAGATTTTTTTAATTAATAATAATAATATATATTTTTAAGGTTTTTTTTTATTTTTTTTTATATAAGTTAAAATAAAATAAATAATTAAGAAATATTTTTTTAAATAATAATTATAAAAATCTTTTTTTATATATAATAATTAAAATTTATTAAAATAAATTAAATTTATATTTAAAATAATTTTATAAAAACTTATTTTTATATTAGTTATTTAATTATTATAAATTAAATAAAAAAGAATAAAATTTTAATTATAAAATTTAATATTTTATAATAATTATTATATTATTTTAATATTTATAAAAGTAAAAAAAAATAGAAAATTTTATTTTATTATTTTATTTTTTAAACTTAGTTTTTAAATTAATTATTTTATTAATATTTTTTAATAATATATTAAATCTTTTAATTATATTTAATATTTATTATATTTTTAATTTTAAAGTATTTATTTTATTTATATAATTAATAACTTTTAATATTTAATTAAAAAGTTAATTATAAGTGGTGTAAATTTTTTATTAAAATTAATTTATAATTTTTAAGATATTTATTTTTATTATAAGTAATATATTAATAATAATATTTATTATTTAAACTTAAAATAGTTTTTAAATTTATTTATATATTTTAAAGTTATTGTTTTTTTATATATAAATAAGTTATTTATAATATTATTTAATAATAATATTAAAAAGTAACTAATAAAAAAATATATATTTATATAATAATTATTATTTTTTATATTAAATATAAATATAAATAAGAATATTAATATTTATTAATATTTAAAAAAACCTAAAAATAAAAACTTAAAATTTATTATTAATAATATTAAATTTAAATATAATAATTTTCTTTTTATAATAAGAAATTATTTAATTATTTTTATTATTTAAAAATTTTTTTTTTTTAATATATTATTTTTTAATTATATTTTATATTTTAAATAATAAAATTTTAAATTTTTAATTAAAAAAACTTTTAATTAATAATAAACGGTTTAACTTAATTTTATTAGTAATTATTTTAATTTTAATATAATAGTTTTTTTTAATATATTAAATTATAATAATTTTTTTAAATAATATTTTTTAAAAAGTTATTTATTATTTAATATTATTTAATTTTAATTTTAAATATTATATTTTTATAAGGTTTAATATTAAATATTAAAAAAGTAAAAAAATTTTAACTTTAATAAAATAAGTTTATATTTTTAGTTTTTTTTTATATATTTATTAAATATTGTCAGATAACGTGTGTATTCAATTAGGGGGTTAATTCTGTGTATTAAGTGTGTGTCTCCTAATTGTACGTGTTCTCGCGATTCCTTAGAATAGCCTCGTAATAAGGTTATTGCGGCTCCGGCCGTTGGCCTGTGCGCAGGACCTGAATAGGTCCTCCAGAATAACCTCTTATTATCTAACACACCCCCCCAGGCTTGTCTATCCTTAATAGAGAAGCCTGAGCAATTAGGACTTATTCTCTGATGTCTCTTAATTGTCAATCATGTACGTATCGCTTTCTCCGCCAGGCAAGGAGTCCTCTATCCTGTCGAAGTCCTCCTCTGTGAGCTCGCGAATCCGTCTGGATTCGATTCTCTCCTGTACATCCACTAGGTTTAATTGTCGAGTGAATGCGGCGAATTCCTTTGCAGCAAGTGCCTTGGTGAGACCATCTGCCATCATATCCTTCGTAGGGACATAGGTGACTTTAATCCGATTTGCGAGTGCCTCCTGCCGTAGCCAGTGGTTGTGAATATCCACGTGCCGCAGCTTGGTTTGAAGTAACGCAATGTCTGCGTGTACCAGCCTGATCGTTTGCTTATTGTCACAGTGTATTGTAATCCTCGAGTCATCCAGACTCACACCGAGCTCTGTGATTAGACGCGATACGAACATGGCTTCCTTTGCAGCCTGCGCAAGAGACAACAACTCCGCTTCTGTTGTAGAAGTAGTCACTGTGTCTTGCTTGTTCGCACGCCATCCAATCACTCCTCCAAACAGCTTCATTACGTATGCTTGTGAACTCTTTCGATCGAGGGTGTTGTCGGCAAACGAGGCGTCGCTGGCTACTTCGAATGTATCGGCATGTCCGTATTGTAAGGACAGGTATTGGGTGGCAAGGAGGTATCGAATTAGTCGGTCGGCTTCAGAATGGTGCTCGTTGCTGGGATTCATATTGAATCTGGCCAGTCGGGAGGCTGCGAAAGCAATATCGGGACGTGTGATCACTGCTGCGTACAGTATCGATCCGATCTTTTGTTGGTATCGTTGAATAGACTGTAGGGAAGCCAATTCTGACGAAGGTAACAGTTCCTTGTTTCTCATAGGAGTTGAAGGGATAATTCCTGGTTTCTCATTTGTTAACAGTTTGCTTAACTTGTCCACGTATGAGGATTGAGAAAGCCAGATCAGTCTCTTATCTCGGTCTCTGATCACTTCGATTCCGAGAAACCACTGCAAGTCATCTCCGCCTGTAAGTTGGTACTTCTCTCGTAGCTGTGATACCACTGCGTCTACTGCTTGTTGCCTGTGGCCTTGGTATGCGAGGACGATATCGTCAACATAGAAGAAGATTAGCACTCCGTCTTTGGAGAAGCAGCAAGGCTCGTGGGGAACGGCTGAGAAGCCTAATTCCGTGAGTGTCTTGGTCAGCTCCTTTTGCCAAAGTAGGGGAGATTCTCTCAATCCGTATAACGCTTTCAGCAGACGTAGAATGGTCTGGCGTTTCCGGTACCCTGGAGGCATCCTCATATAGATTTCCTTGTCTAGATTTGCGTTCACGAATGCGTTAACTGCATCGTACTGGATTAGCTCGAGGTCGAATCTTGCTGCAATTGCAATAAGGGTTCGGAATGATCTTCCGGCTAATGTTGAGGCGTAGGTGTTTAGGTGCTCGTCTTTGGTCTGCTGGTCTCCTCGGACCACCAGCCTTGCTTTGCACTTTATAAACCATCCGTGTTTATCGAATTTATACACGTATACCCACATGCAGTCTAGAATCTGCTTGCCATTAGCGGTCTGTTGTTCACATTCAACCCAGGAGTTCATCTCCTTGTGGCTATCCAGGTGTGATTTCTCAGCTTCTCTGAATCCTTGCCCTAGGGCATGGTCCCGTAACTCCTTGTGAGTTTTCGGGGGAGGTGGTAGATCCCTCCTATGGATTCTCTGCTTTCTTTGCAGGAGTCTCTGCAGCCTCTCAGGTTCATATGATCCCGGGCGTGGTACTGAATTTGGATTTGCTTGGCTTGTAGGATAGCGTCGCGGATGATGTGTCATCCGTGCTACTTGTGCCTTGCTCACTGGCTTTCCGTGCATTGATCCCATCGCCGAGGTTAGGCGTCCTGCATTGAACGTGGCCTCCCAACTCGTTGCGTGGTCCGTGGCTCCGGAATAAGAGGTGGGTGAATCCCTCTTGGTCTGCTTCGGGAGCGCGCTGAGAGCTGCAGCTCGACCTACTGGGACAGCGTCTCTCATATTTTTGTTTCGGGAGGCGTGATTCACGGCGCTCAACCTTGTTTTCTCTATTTTGTTGCGGGAGGCGTGATTCACGGCGCTCAACCTTGGTTTCTTGATCATATCCGGGGAGGCGTGATTCACGGCGCTCAACCCTTCTTCTATGTCGGTATCCGGGGAGGCGTGATTCACGGCGCTCAACCCTTCTCTTATTGTTGCAGTGAATAACGAAGCAGCCGGTGGAGGAGTAGCATCGGGAGTAGGGTATGGCATGAATACAGCTTCAGTGTAGGGGTGATCAAGCCCTTCAGCTTCTTCGTTGTCACATTCTCCGTTATCGCCATCCACTTCACGGTCTTGCTCGCCTTCATCTTCTGCTGGCATTTCTGCCTCTGTCTCGTCTTCTTCAGGAGCCGATGGCCCTGGGTCAGCCTCTCTTTCTGCGTTTTGCAGGGTGGCGACCTGGTTAACTAGGTCTCGGATATTCTCCTCTGTTGTGTGCAACAGGTCATCCTTCAAGGATGAGATATCTCCGTTGAACGTAGTGTCTTCGTCAAATGTGACGTCTCGTGTTTTGATGACTCGTCCTAACGTAGGGACCCAGATATTGTAAATATTCGTGGAGCTGTAGCCTACTAGGTAGCCTATCCATGCTTTCGGATTGAGACGTTGGCGTCGGTTCTGTTTTCGCTTTGCCTCTGCAGTGAGCGCAAACGCCTTACATCCATACACCCTTAGGTGAGCTTGATGTGGTCTCTTGTCGGTGACTACACCGTCTCTGAAAGCCAAATAAGTGTAGAAGCGCTCGTATGGAGATTGCCAGTTGAGGTTATACTTAGGAGTGCGATTGTAGAGGTAGGTAGCAGCTTTGAAAACCTCTACCCATAGGAAACTCGGAAGCTTTGATCCTATTCTCATCGTTCGAGCTTTCTGCTTAATTACACCCCCCGAGCGTTCGGCGCCTCCATTCTGATCTTGCGTATCTGGTGCCGAGGGCTCGAGTTTAATATGGTGTGTCTGTTGAATGTGATCTCGTACGGCGTGCTTTCTTGTCACTAGCTCGTTGTCACACTCGATAGCTTCAATATTGAGTTGGTGCTGTTTCCGAATGATTCCGAATATCCAGTCTAGGACTTCGATAATTGAGTCTGAAGTACGATCTTTGAGATAGAAGTCCCAGGCCCATCCCGTACATCTATCAGTGATCAGCATTATACACCAATATCCTTGAGAGTCTGTTTCCAAGTCGTGGAAATCAATAGCTAAACGTTCACCTGGCTTGCTTGGTCGTTCGCGACGCTTGCGATAATTGAGCTTCTTGGCCTTTCCACAGCCACACGCGTCGCACTTCACTGTAGTGATTCGATCGGTCTTCTTGGTTGGGCCAGACTCCTTAATCTTCACCCCCCGAGAGTGACCAGTCGCGTGATTAAGGGCTTCTGGTCCTGGGTGGCCGAATCGTAGGTGCCATAGTTCGCTAGTTGCCGTGCTTGGAGGTCGCTCCGTCCAGCTGTTAAACTTGACGCTTCTTGTGTGGAATGAGTAATTGGTGAAGTTCTCAGGAAGATCCTCCAAGACGTATTGGTCCTGTCTGTCAATAATGGTGCACAGGACGGAATCATCCTTTCTTCGTAGGCAGTTATTCGTGCCTTTGTGGTCCCACCAGTATCCCATTCTTCTTAGGAGCCTCAATGACACCACATTGCATGCGAATCCTTCACAGTATGCTACGTCTCGCAATCGTAGGAGCCTTGCTCCTTCTGGACTCTTTAGACGTACATCCACTTCTCCATATCCTTGTACAGGCACAACTGAGTCTCCTGCGAAGATCGCGTCTCCAGTGTGTGCTGTTCGGTATGACAGGAATCGGCTGAGTCGATTGAAGATGTGAATAGTGGTCCCTGAGTCCAGAATTGCTGAGTTCTTCAAGGGATAGGTATTGACTCCGAATGCGGCCTGTAGAGTTGAGAACGTTCCTTTTGTTCTCCCAATTACTCGAACTAGTCAATCCCCACTTTGCGCAGATGACCTCTTCTTTGTCTTCTTGACTAGCTCAGCAAACGTATTGTCTTCAGTTATCTTGTGTTCGATCATTCTCTTTGCGGTGAAGTTTGGGGTCCAGTCTTCTGGAGCCTTGTCTTCAACAATATACCAGCAGTCGAGAATCTCGTGGTAGCCGTAGCAGGCTGGGCATGGAGTGTTGGTTTCTCGTGGGCGATCGGCAGATGTGTCGGCTCGTTTTCTCTTGGTTGACTCAGCTCGTCTATCTAGACTGCTTCGGCCTCGTGATCTGCCGCGGCTCCTACCACCTCTGCCTCGTTTTGATCGATCAGAGGGTCCAGGAGTGGCGTCCTTTTCTCTTCCCGGCTCGGTATCTGAGTCTCTGTCGTGATCAGATTCCGTGTTGCCGAATTGAGCAGCGAATGCTCCCTTCGCAGGGCGGGGCCGTGCAAGAGTTAGTTGTAAGGATGTGTGTTCGCGTAAGGCAGCTGCTACATCTAAGTAGCTGAGCGTGTCGCTTCTGATCTTGTCAGTGCTCAGCAGTCTATAACTGGTCACCCAGTTGCTTAGAATGCCGCCAAGTGCAACTTCAAGATCCTTCATTAGTAGTCGGCTGTCGGTGATATCTGTAAGGCCCTTTGCCTTTGCATTTGCGATGGCTGATTCCCATTCAGTTATCCATGCCTCGAAGTTCTTAGGCATCTTTGTCAGTCGTTGCACTGCTTTCTTATATCGTTCTTGAGCCTGTGGCTTCAATTGATTGTTGTACACTTTGCCAGTGGCAGACAGTTTCTTGTACCACTCGTACAAGGTGTCTGTTGGGCCAAAGCACGTGTCTCGGTAATTCAAGGATACAGAGTTGGTGACCCAGTTCCTCAGTTCCTTGACTGCTTGTCGATGAGTCTGATAGATCTTGTGATCGTGACTATAGAAGGTCCAATCTTCCTTGTAGATGGCTCTGCCTTCCTTCGTCATCTCTACTAGACTTGTAGGTCTTCCACCTATTTCGACTTGTTCCTCTTGACTTTCATTTATCGCAGTTTGGGAACTGTTGTTCGATGAATTTCGCGTTATCCGTTGAGCTTTCTTTGGATAGTCGCCAACGTCTGGCTGGAATGGCTCCTCTGGCCATTCTAACGTTTCTGTAGGATTGATGTACTTCCAAAGTTCTAGGTCAATAGCCTTTGTTTGGAACTCTCTATCCCATCGTTCCCAGTCAATTGGGCCGTTGTAAAAGACCTTCTCTTCTACTGCTTTCGACATGCCGTCTTCTTTGCTATTGGTCGGATTCGGGTTGTGGAAGGTTTCGTTGATGTAACCGTTTCGTAATTTTGTGGTTTTCGGCTAATTGAAGGTCACGTATCGTTATTCGTATATAGCTCTTTGATTCTTGAGCGAATGAGACTCTTAATTGTCAGATAACGTGTGTATTCAATTAGGGGGTTAATTCTGTGTATTAAGTGTGTGTCTCCTAATTGTACGTGTTCTCGCGATTCCTTAGAATAGCCTCGTAATAAGGTTATTGCGGCTCCGGCCGTTGGCCTGTGCGCAGGACCTGAATAGGTCCTCCAGAATAACCTCTTATTATCTAACAAATATATTAAATATTAATTAAATTATAAATAACTTTATAAATATTAATAATTTTATTAATAAATTTATAATATTTATATTTAGTTTTTTAAATATATAATATATTTAATATATATTTATATATTATTATAAATAATTTATAAGTTTTAATATATTTAAAAAGTAATTTTTTAATATAATAAATATAAAAAAAATAGTAAATTTTATAACTAATAGTTTTTTTAAAAAAAAGGTTTTTAATTAGGTTCTTTTTAAATAAATTTTTAATAAGTTTTTTTATAAAAATAATAAAAACCTTTTATATAGTTTTTTATTTAATAAAATTATTATTAATAATTATATATTAAAGTTTTTATTTATAAATTTTTTTATTAGTTTATTTAATAATTTTTTTAAGATTTAAACGAATTATTATTAAATTTTAATTTTTTAAATATATAAAAATATAAAAAATTTAAAAGTTATATATATTATAATTTATAATAATAAAAAAATATTATTTTTATTTTTATTTAATTATATTATATATAAAGTTTATTATAATAAAAATATTTTATTATATAAAAGTTTTAATAAATTGTTTTTAAGTTTAAATAAAACTAATAAATATTATATTATTTTAAATATTTTAAAATTAATTATAAAAGTAAATATTTTACTTTTTTAAAATAAATTACTTATTAATTTTCTTAAGCTTAATAACTTTATTAGAATTTTAATTATATATTTTTAAAGCTTTTAAAAACTAAATAATTTTAAGGTTTTTTTTTAGATATTATTTTAAATATTTTTAATATTTTATATTTTAATATATTTTAAACTATAATTTTAAAGTATTTTATAAATTAATATATTATTTATTTTATTAGAAAAAAGATTTTTAATTTACTTTAATATTTATTAGTTTTAAAATTAAATTTAAATTTAAAATTAAAAACTATTTAATATTTTTATATAATTTATATTTTTCTAGTTATTATAAAAATAAGTTATATTATTTTTTTATATATTAATTATACCGTTTAATAAAAAATAAATATAAATATATATTTTATAATTTATAATTTATTAAATAATTTTTTTTTTACGTTTAAAAAAGTTATTAATTATTTTTATATTTTATAATATTTATAAATAATATTAATAATAAAAAGATTTTTTAAAAACGCCGTTTTTTTGTTTATTTATTTTAAATTAAATATAATAAAAAGGGTAGATTTAAAGTTTAATTTTTTTAAAATTTTTAATAGTTATTATAAATAAGTTTTAAATAAAAACATTTTTATTTAAAAAAAAAAACTTTTTATAAATATTTAAAAAGTTATAAAAAAGTGTAATAAAAATAAAAAAAGTTTATATATTTATAAAAAGTTAAAGATTTAAAAAATTATAATTAAATTCGGTTTTATTTTTAAAATTAAATAAAAATATTTTAATATTATTATTATTATTATTAAAAAGTTATATATAAGTTTATAATTATAAATATAAATAAGATTTTTTAATAATAATTTAAATATAATTAAAGATTAAAAAAAGTTTTATATTTAGTTTAACGATTTAATAATTAATATAATTATTATTAAAAATTTAAAAATTAAAGTTAAATTAGTTATAAAATTTTTAGTTAAATAAATAAAAAAAAATATTAATATAATAAAATTATTTTAAAAAATTAATAATATTTAACACTTTTAAATTAATAAGTTTAAAATAATATATAATTTTAAAAAAGTTAATAAATTAATTTAAAATAATTTTATTTAATTTATAAAAAACTTTAAAAAAACAATAGTTAATATTTTAAATATTTAAATTTTATTAAGAATTTATAAAAGTTAGTTAAAATATATATATTATAAAAATAATTTATAAATTTATAATATAATTAAATTTAATTTTAAATATTATTAATAAGTTAAGTTTAATATAAAAATTTATATATAATAATTAAGTAGTTTTAAAAAATTAAAATTAAATTATTAAATAAATAAATATATATTAAAATATATAAAAATTAAGTAAAATTTTTAATTTTAATAAATAAATATTATAAAAAAAATTATAAAAATAAAGGTTTTTAATTATAAATATATTATATATTTATTATATAAATTATTTATTATTATATTTAATAACTTTAAATTAGTAATTTATAATTATAATTATAATTAACTATAAAATTTTAAAGTAGATATTAAAATTTAATAAAATAATTATTTAAAATTTATAATAATTTTATTTTATAAAATAATTATTTAAAATTTATAATAGTTTTATTTTATAAATAATAGTTATTTATTTTAATAAAATATATTATTTAAAAGAAATTTAATATATTTTATATAAAATTTAAATTAAAATAAAAGTTATAGTTTAATAAAGTAATTATTTAAAATTTATAATAATTTTATTTTTTTAAATATAGTTATTTATTATAATTAAATAAATATAATAAAAAATATATATATTATTTTAAGTTTAATATATTTTATATAAGATTTAAATTAAAGTATATTATTAAAATATATTATTAAAAATATAATATTAAAATATATTATTAAAATAAGTTATTAAAATATATTAAATTAAATATAAATAATTTAAAGTAAAAATAAATATTTATAATTTTTAATGGTTTTTATTTATAGTTAATAACTATTTATATAAGTATAAAAATTTTAATAAATAAATATATTTATTGTTTTAAATAATTAATATATTTATATTTTATATAATTAAATAATAAATAACTTAATATAAGATTTTATTAAAGTATAATTTAATATAAAATAAAATATGTTTTTATTATTAAGTATTTTAATGTAAATCTTTTAAGTTAAGGTATTTTTTTAATATTAAAATAAATTTATTTAGTTAATAGTTTATTATTAAAATAAAAAATTAAAAAAAAAAAAAGAAAATATATTTTAATTAAATTTATAAATTAATAGTTAAATTATTATAATAATTAAATAATTAAAATATATTAAATTATAATTTATATATAAAATAAATTAATTAAAAATATAGTAAGAATTAAATATTAAAAAATTTATTATTAATAAATAAAATAAGTTTATATATAATAATAAAAAAATAATATTAATAAAAAGCTTTTTTATAAATTAAAAAATAAATTAATAATATATTTAAATTAAAAGGATTTATAAAATTAAATTAGTAATATAATTTAAGATAATTATTTAATTTATTTAATAATTTTTATTATATTTTTAAATTAATATTTTTAATTTTTTAAATAATTTTAAAATATAATTAAAATTAAAAAAAAAAAAAAAAAAATATGATTTTAATATATAATATTATAAAATATTAAATATAAGTTTATAATTAATAAATATTTATTTAAAATTGCCGTGTAAATGTGGATTTTATTAAAAAAGTTATAAAGCTTAAAGTTAATAAGAAGCTAATAAAGTGGGGCGAACAAGTGGTAGGATAATAATATCGATTTGGGGTGCCATTTTTAGCGGTCCAGACGTACTATTTTTTGCAACGTTTAAAATGTAGCTTCTTAAAAACGGATGTCAGCTACGTACTGTACGTAGCAGCGTATTAAACGATCTGGTCCTTTTCGCTTGTGCTTATACTATATGCATAAGTGATGGTACATACATAACATATATGTAGAGCTAATAATAGTAATGCATTTATGCAACAGAAATGACGTAGCCCCCCTCCCCTGCGCCGCATAGCTATGGCATAGGTAGCCTCTATAAGGATGCCTCACCCCGATGCTACTTAAGTAAACCTCGATCTCTCTCTCCTTTGCGCAGCATTTAACGCAAATGACAAGATGACGTCGCACAGCAATGCGGAACAGGAGGAGTATTCCGATGTGGAAGAGCATATGGACAGCGATGTGGATGAGGAGGAGATGAAGAGGTTCTTTTCGACGACGTACGAGCGCGGCTCGAGGGAGCCCATGAAGAAGCCTTTCACAGCACTTTGGGGTCTGCCGATCAGCGATGCAGACGTGGAAAAGCTCAAAGTCGGGTTCAGATCTCGAAGCATGGACGATAAATGGGACATGCTGATCGAGGATCCGGACGAAAACGGCAACATATCTCTCCATATCATTCGAAGCTGGTTACAGGAGGAGTGCTATATATTTCACATTGTTCCGAAACCCAGCGACGATGGTGGCAGGAGTGCAAAGATCGAAAGCATCACCTGGGAAGGGAACAAGTCTGGATTACAATGCGATGCAGAGCAGGCCAAGAAGGAAGCTGTGATTCTGGCCAGAGGCCACCTCCACTGCGAGTTTGAGGCGCTCCCGCACTACCCGTCCTCGGTGTTTTGGGCTTCTAGTGCTTATAAGAAGCTGGACGTGGAACAGGTTACTAACCCCTCCTGAAGGCCATCCGGCCCGATGGGTTGATAAAGTAAACGTAGACGTTGCCGGGGGATTTGGCACCTACTACGGCGACTCGCTTATGGGTCGTGGTCGACACCCATGGATCATGCTCTCCCAAAAGCTCCTTGACATGGTCAATGGCGGAGCCGTCCCCGTTAGGGTCCATGGCGAGCATGCCTCCATCGGCTTCGATCTCCTCTGGCGAGCGAAAATCCATGCAGAAGAGATTAGCAGCCAAAGCAAAGCCTAGTAGCACCAGGAAAGGAAACGAAGTACACGAGACGAGAGCGGCCGAACATTTTGAGCTGATTTGCTTTGCTAGCTGCAAACGTCGAAGAGATGAGAGAGGCTCAGAGAAAGAAAGGGGCTTGGAGAGTTGAGAGGTTGTCAAGATGAGATAGATGGCTTGGTTTGTAGATTGTAAGCGTTCCAAGTCATAGAGTAGTAATGGCAACTTCTTATATGCTCCGGTATCTCAGTTAAATGTCAAAGAGTTGACAAAGAGTCGGAAAGTTACAGAGGCATGGAGAGATTGTAATGTACCCAAACCGTAGGTACCTACCTAGGATGGTAATGTTTGATGGGAAGGATCAAGAGGAATAAGCACGTTACTTGCCTTAGCCGGGATCAATTGTATTGAGCTATTACACTTTATTACACTTGCTTGCCGATCAACTCCTCGGCCCCTGGCACCGCCGGGGCATGAGGTCGTGATCGCATCGGTTGACGGAGGCGGGCAAGGGCGGGATGAGCCGCATTATGATTGGGTCCACTGGAGAAGCTTAACAAGACTAAAAAAAGCTTTTTTTTTTTCTAAGAAGGTTCTTTTACAGTAGATAGGGGATCGCCATTTCTGTCAGCCTAGCCGCGGCTCTTTTTTTTCATCCTTCGTGGGGCACAGCTCTGTAAATGCGGAGGAGCATCATCAGCAGGGCAGCAGGGTCCGACCTTGACGTCAAAGCTCGCTCGGGAGGAATAACGAGCACGAGAGAAGGATCAATAGGGTCGCAAACAAGATTCGTAAGAACTTTAATATTACCTAAGTACATTATAGAGTTGATAATTCCATGTCCATTTTCTGTCTTTGATCGTCAATTGCTATTTTTACTGCCCTATAGGCCTATTCTCTACTACTCTACACCGATATAGGATTAACGGATCGACGAATTCCTCTTCTATATTTTTTTGGGTTCCATGTTTTGTTGACTACAATCACCATGGATGGACGCCAACGCCAGTATCGTCAGGCATCAGGAGGCCATTTCACGGGAGCTGTTATGACGACTTAAACGTCAGTGACGTGTGAGCAAGAGGCATACTCGACTGGTTTCAGAATCCTCAAGACAAGCTGCTCCATGCATGGCTCCTCGCTGTGACAAACTACCGCGAGCCTAGTCAAGTCGAGGTGCTCTGGGACTCCCTGCCCTTATTCGAATTATCAATGGGTATAAAGATCATCTCTCTCCAGCTTCCATGATCCAATTCCCACATCATTATCACCACCACTAAAGCTCCTCATCCAGCTCACCTATACCACTACAAACGTCAAAGTATTTTATTCTGCCTCACAAACCACACCATTACTCCTCTTATTACTCCACCATGAAGTTGAACGCCGGGTCTCTCTTCTTCCTAAGCATCGCCGCCTTCAGCAGCCTTGCGAGTGCCCAAGCAATCGCCTTCGGCCAGGAACTCCAGGAGGGCGACCAGACCAACCACTGGGTCACTTGGATAGACGGGAAAAACGCATGCCCCGGCCAGCAAATCCTCGGCGTTCTCACAAAATCTCCTTGCGACCAGCCTTTCAACTTCGGTGAGGTGGAATATACCCTCTCCGGCTGCTCCGGCGAAACGAATTCTCCCCCCACCGTCATCCTCGACTCCGACGGCCTCCAGATCGGCGGATGCACCACCGCTCACTCCGGCAACAAGATCAACTGCAAGGATGGCCTCCATGATATCGTCAAGCACGGCACGTGTGTGATAATCAATGGCGTGTAGGCCGCATCTGGCAGCATGAGCCTACCATCGTCGGCAACTGGGCGACATTCGAACGCAGGGAGGATCTATGTTTGGGTTTAGATGACAGAAAAATAATTGATCGATGGCTTCGATTATTGGCGGAAGGAAGTCATCTCTTATCTTTTTATGGCTTCTCTACGAAGCGTTTCCTTTAATTTTCCGGTTTATGTATTTATACCATTCCTCGAGGGTGGATGTTATATAGGTCTTCTTCTTCGAAAATGAAATATTTTGTGAAGCTTGGTTACTATGTCGTCGAAAACTGTGCCGCAGATGACAGTGCCTTATTCTCTCTCTCTTAATTCAATAAATGAGCATTGTCTCACAAAAGACCGGTAGCATAGTAGCGACCCCAGGCTAGGAGTCTGCCCGACTTGGGGACTTGGAACCTTTAACAGACACTCCAGTTGCTAGGATATCCGAGTCTATGCATGCCAATCGCTCCTGAGGCGACCCATGTACAATGCAGCGGACTATGCCCTAGATCTTGCCTGATAACTGCTCGACTATCAACCAGCTGCGATCGAACCTGGCTTCTGATGTCTTGCAGCTTTCCGGGTCAACCAGCCTCTCTAGAGGCTCGGAGCGTCGTCATCTAACGTCCTCAAAGAGAACCTGTGGAAACGAGTTTTGATGCAGTTAGAGGTACGTTGGTTCTTCATACGTTCGTGACGGTAAGATGCAGAGTCAGAAGCCAAATAGGTAGCCGACTGAATACCGATAAAACGGCATATCTTGCTGCTATCTAAGGCCAGAGGCTGCAATTTACGTGCGATAGTTGGCTGTATCAAGGCTTCTGAGGATACTATGTTTACCTAGCATCCTTTCAGGCGTGGAAAAGGGACGAAGCGAATTTGTCTTCTCGAACTTCCATCGTCATCAAACGATAGCGGGGGTCCCACTAAAAGCATGCCGGAGATGTGGGAGCCAGGGAACTAGGGGGGGATCCTCTTAGACTGTTTCTCAGCCCGAAGACCCGGAACCCACCGAACTGTCAACCTAATTCAGCTGATGTTTCTAGTCCTTAGGACCTCCAGGTTCCTCTTGAGCAACACTTTACATGTAAGAGTGGATAGCCGAGGATTTTGCTACCATTTAGACGTGTCTTGAACAAGTGTTTTAAAATTCGTAAAAAGGTGGTAAAAAGGGGATAATAGAAGATGTTTGTTGCTTTGTCTACATATGTCACCCACATATGTCACCCACCTTGTAGGTATATTCCTCTTATCCGGATGTGTACCTAAGGTTGTGTCGGTGATACCCCGTACAAGTGTTTGTTAGCAGCTGGCATTTCTTTATGGAATATGCAATGCACTGACTGAATGGCAGGATGGAAAGTCAATATGTGGGACCGGATTCAACGACTATCTGGGGCCGGTGTATTACCACTTGCCAGCAGCCCACTTTACAGTTGCCAAGTGTCATGTGTCTGTGCTTTTCATATGATTTGTGGCTTATTTGTATGTATCCTTGGTGCAAATTTTACCACGGTGGTACATTAGTCAGGGCCAGCTTGAGCCGTTTGCGCCCCGTGATTAGATCATTGGATACCTAAGGTACCTATGCGTGGCTAGACCTGACTTACGTTAGCAGCTAGCAAAGTATACGCTAGCTGGGTGCACAGGGCAGTCGGACAGTGAATGGCCCTTGATGTTCCTTGACGCCTTGACGCAGTAGCCTACGACTTGTCTCAATTCTCTTTCTACAACTGCTACATCGCCATCAACGCCAACGGCCTCTGTTCCTTTTTACATCGTCGGAATCCCATACTTTTCGCCCTCAACAAACTTACATTCATCCATCCTGCCTCAGCTCAATAAAAGGCTCCTCTTCGCTTATCAGTGTCTGCTTCTTCTGAGCCCCTTGTTGTCTTGTTAAGGCAGCGCATTCCCATCCGTCAAGATGAATCCCGAGTAGTCAGTTCAGCCCCGTACATCAGTCGCCCAGCGACAGCAGCATTCGCGATGATGCTAACTTTGAATCCTAGTGTTTACCCCTCGCCCTACCTCTCGAATTCTTGTTTCCTTTTCAAATCCATCACCAAAATCCACCATCACCCAAGACCCAACTCAGAGCATCGCAATAAATATATCCAATCATGGCGCTATACAACGGCCTCCAGCCTGCGAGCCAAGCCAAGCTGGACGAGATTCTGAATCTTCCTTCAGCACCGCTAACCTATCGTCGTCGCAGATACGATTATCTCTTCAAGCTCCTCCTCATCGGAGATTCCGGTGTTGGAAAGTCTTGCCTTCTCTTGCGATTCGCCGATGATACCTACACCGAGTCGTACATCTCCACCATCGGTGTTGACTTCGTATGCTGCGACCCTTTAGAGAGATCATTTTCGCCACAGATATGCTAACCATACGCAGAAAATCCGAACCATCGAGTTGGATGGCAAGACGGTCAAGCTGCAGATTGTATGGATGAACCCCCAAGTTCGCGGACCCCTTCTCCCGATACCTTTTACTTACTAGAGAATAGTGGGACACCGCTGGTCAAGAGCGATTCCGAACCATCACTTCATCCTACTACCGCGGTGCTCACGGTATCTGCGTCGTCTACGATGTCACCGACATGGACAGCTTCAACAACGTCAAGCAGTGGCTACAGGAAATCGACCGATATGCCACCGAGGGCGTTAACAAGCTCCTCGTAGGCAACAAGAGCGATATGTCGGACAAGAAGGTTGTCGAGTACACGGTCGCAAAGGTACGGTGTTCCATAATTGCGCCGATGCTAGAGCCTTGTGGGGCAAATGGTTATTTAGGCAGCCCACTTCAATCAGCGTTACTAACTAGATATATAGGAATTCGCTGACAGCCTCGGTATCCCGTTCCTCGAGACGTCGGCCAAGAATGCCTCTAACGTCGAGCAAGCTTTCTTGACTATGGCCCGACAAATCAAGGAGCGCATGGGAAACCAGAACACCACGAACACCAAGCCTGGTGTTCAGGTTGGCCCGGGACAGAGCGTGTCCAACTCGTCCAGCGGCGGCTGCTGCTAAAGCGGCAAATCATGATACCCTCGTACACCGGCACCCTCACATCCATTTTGATTTCCAGAGACGGACTAGCAGTAAAGGCGTGCATATGGACAGGATGGCAAGGTTGAGGAATGTGTTTGCTTTTCGCTTTTGATCGCGGATAGGTGAAATGAACCTACCTTACTTGGATCCTACCCAATCGCCGAAACCGTCCACCGAATCTTTCTACGGAAACGCAGCAGCAGTTATGGCATGTGAGGCCGGTTCATCTAATGGTTCGAGGAGGTTTTGCGAGCAGGCCCTCTTCATCAGGTTGTTACGTATTAATGCGATTTTCTCTCATGACTCCCTCCAGGCGTAGCCTGTTTGTATTAGATTTTTCCCGCGTGGTTTGTTGTTTCTAGAGCTTCTATTGGCATTTCTGCGAATGGACATGCCAATTTTTCTACGTTCCGTGTGTGTATTTTCCCCGCTCGTTTCAAGGGGAGGCTTTCGAGAGGAGTGACAGACGACGGACAAGACACGGGAAAAGGAAGACGGACGTTTTTCCTCGTTCATCATCTGATGTCGCCACGCTCTCGTTCCTTCGTTCTAGTGTAACGCATTCTTTGCAAATCATGGGCTACATAATCATACAAACTTGTGCACGAAAATCCCAGTATCCATGAGTGATTCCCGTAGTGATATGTACTGAGCGATTTGCTGCCTAGAGCTATATTATATACATCATACATCCTAGGGCATACGTGATGTGTGGTAACTTTCATCCCAGTTTCATCTAGCGAACCGAGAAGGGTGACTTCGAGGACCTAGTAGATTTGACGCTATCTTACCTGTCTACTTTTGCGACAGATAAGACATAATTACGTTGACAGTCAAGACATCTAGATGCTACGGATATCGTATAATCAATGCATGTCTATGATAGACGGCTGACTCAATGTAGCAGTAGAAAATGATACCAGCAGATTTGCCTATCTCCCGAACAATACGCACTATCTAGACCAGAATTATAGGGGCGTTGGCAGATATGACTGCTGGCTTCAGTTACTACTGTGAGTACCTCGCGGCTCTGACTGTATATATACAATAACTCAACACAATGTTTCTTCTAGACACTAACCACAATACCCACAATACCCACGACGAGAGAAGGTCATGATCTATATATCCAGCCCGCACAAGCTTGAAAATCATACCGGGGGAGTGATTCAAACTGACCTCGCACTTGATAAGTAGGTACATACCTAACCTACACCCATACTTGTCTCACCAATTCGATCATATATTTCATAATCTGTACAAAAGAAGAATCGAAGTACCGCACCACAAAACCATCGCCGATAATCATAGTCATAATTTCCTTTCCATTCACTCATCCCCTGAATGCCTAAGCTAGCCACACCATATTCTTCTTTTTTCTCTCGTCCGTTACAACTAAAAGGTCTCGTGCGCTCCGGGAATAAACAATACGCAATACAATACGAGATACAAGGGCCCTCATACATAAACACTTTAGGTAGGCAGTAGGAGCACCTCCCCAGGTCCTCGAATCCAAAGACTTGTAGAATAAAACCGATACACGAAGAAATATTGCACACAGCCACATTCCGGGGGAGGTAGGCAGTAGACAGACAAAAAGTAAAGCAACTCAAGTCGCGAGACCCAGCCACTTGAGCGCCTTCCGGCTGTTGCCCTTCCTCGGGCCGCCCTCCCGCCCGTACAGGGGCATGTACTTGCGCTCCTCGGCCGAGAACCCGTAGTCGTCCTCGTAGTCCTCGTCGTCCCATAAGCCCTGGTACGCCACCGCCGCGTCCGACGGGGCAGCAGCAGCAGAAGCAGCTGCTGCCTCCTTGCCGAGTATGTGCTTCAGCCGGTTCCGCTGGCTCCGCATCGTCCGCGCCGTCCGGCTGCTGCGGATCGTCTCCGATAGGGACCCCCGCGACGACTTTAGGGGAGACGACTCGTTTTGCTGCTGCTGCTGCTGCTGCTGCTGAAGCTGCGCCGATTCGCGCCTCCTATGGTGTCGCGAAGGCACGGGCGGTGGCGGCGGCGTGGTGCGGCTGGTGTCCACGTGCTCGGTGGATGATGTCTCAAACCCCATCATGACGGCCGCGTCGGCGAGCGGCGCGTATTGCTGCGCTGGATTAATAAGTGGCGTCTGCGCTAGCGGTCTGCTCTGGGGTGACGATTGACTGCTCTTGTTATTGTTGCTGTTATTAGAGGCTCGCTTCGGCTGCTCTCCCTGATGGTGGTCGATCTGGATCGAGGAGCGGATGGCCGCGCCTTCCGGGATGTAGAACGTCGACACGTCGATAAGGATCTTCCAGACCGTCGAGATCAGCCGGGCGATCTCAGACTCGTTCGCCGACGACGTCAGGATGTAGTTGGCCTTGGAGAAGGGCGGTGGAGACGTCTCGCCCTGCTTCGCGCCGCCCGTAGGTGAGAGGAGGGTCGCACCTGACTTAGTGCCGTTCACAGACAATATGCCTGTTTTGGAATTGGTACGCGTGTGTGCGTGCGTTCGTGGCGAGGTTTTGGTTGCCTTGGGCTCATCTATTTCTGCATCCAGGACTCCTGCGACTCTTAGAAGGTCTACGCCTACCAGCCGCTGCAGCGACAGGACAGTCGACAAGTGTTCCGGAGGATACTCTAGCAGAAGAAACCGCGTTGCGGAGTGGGCAGCCAGGTACGTTTCCAGGTGCGGTATTATCAATGTCGCCAAAAGCAGCGGGTTGGTAAAGGGGTTGTCTTGGGTCTGGTTCGCCAAGGGCTGCGAAGTGAAAGCTTGCATAGCACTCGCGATGAGAAACCTTTGCCATACAGTTAGTAAGATACCTCAGGAGCTAGCTAGGACCACGATTTTCTTACCTCAGATCTAGTCTTCCGCTCCGAGTTACGCCATTCGGCTTTGTGCCGAGTTTCTCCAACGAGCCGCTAATGGCACCGATGAATTCCTTGTCGACGCCTTTCTGCGCGCCAATAGCGAGAATGAGGTCGACCTTGCTCTTTCGCTTTATGACCGTGCCGGAGTCTGACTCCCGAAACACGGGCTTCCAAAGGCTGCTCAGCTCGGGAAGCAGAGGGAAGTTGAATTGGTGATACCCTACATCCGCCGGCGGGAAATAAATGTTGAGAATGGACCGCAAGGAATTTTGCATACACACGGCTGTTCTGCAGTTTGTCGTCGTGAAATCATGAAAGCACTTCTCCGGCCTCCTTTCGGTCAGTGGCGGCGTCTGCGCCGGAGTCGGCGGTGTGGAAGGTCTACGATTATTTGCGTGGTGTTCGGACCGCCACGCATGGGCAGGGCGGGGATATTTCTCATACGCGAAAGGATCATATTCTTCCGAATTAAGCTGATAAGTGGGAGTCACTTCCGCATGCTGTACGTCGTTCGTCGGCTCCTTAGAGTCGTGTGACGCCACCCGTCTCTCGCGTGGACTTGGTGTGTTCAGTCCATCGGGATCCTCTTTGGCTTCAGGTCTTACTGGCGGCATAGTAATTGGATAGATACCCTCTCGAAAGTCACGGATTGTTGCTTCTAGTTGTAAATCCGGCTTTTCGCCCTTGAAGAGCAATACTAGGTTTTCAGGCATAGGTAAGACCGTTTCGAATGGATCACAAGGATTAAGTTCAAAACTGGGCTCAAAACGAAGCGACATTGACCCCCCAATACTGGCATCTCGAATTGCTTGAATAGGCTCAGGCTCGAGCTCGGGCTCCATAGAAGTACTCTGATCCACGTAATTATTGATGGGATTCGTGCCACGGTCGACATAACTCGAAGGCCTCGGGAGTGTTTTGTTCAACTTGAGCGGAGGCGGAGGACCACGTCTCGTGGTACTCCTATTCGGTGTGCTGAAAGTCGGTCTCGGGATTTCACTGAAGAATTTGGATCGGACCATAGGCTTGCCTCGATAGTTTATTCCGCTTTGGGGCCTCGAACGGGGAGGCTCTGGGAAACTGCACAGTAAAATATCTTGGTTGCGAATAGCGCTGGCGTAAATTCGGTCGACTGATCTAGTTTGTCTATGAGAAGCGGTTGAAGCCGTAGATCGAACATTAATCGCGAATGCTTCACGTATTGCTGGCGTATTAGGTGCCGACTCGAACCCGAAGGAACGCGAGCTTGACAAGTCGATGCTCGCAAGCGATAGTTGGCTTCTAGAAAATTCATCTCCAGAACAACTTGGAGAACTCGGCAGATCATTGAATCTGGGTATTCGGAATCCAACCAAATCTAGCATCTGCCGATCATCTTTTCGTGAATCTCGGGTAGTATGGCTGCGGCGGGGGCTCAGTGGTAGATCTGAGTCATGGCGATTTCTCCTCTCCTCTCGACGAGCCCCGAAGACATAAAAAGGGGCTGCATTCTGAAAATCATCGGCTAGCCGATAGACCGGTACACTTGTGCTTCGGCGTCGACCCACAGCGGTAAGGTCGATCTCATTATTCGGCTGCAGAAAAGCTGTTTCAAGGTCAAGAGCCTCAGCAGCCCTCATAGCCGTGGACGCCGGGTCGCTGAAGGTCTCTTCGTCTTGTTCGGTTGGTTGATGACTGACCGTCACAGTCCGCGACGACGCTGATCCCACATCAGTCTTGTGCCAATTATATAATCCAGCAACGCCATTGCGAACGAGCGCCTTGAAGATACGCTCGGCCTGTGCAAAATCTTCATCCGTGAGATGCTTGCTAATGCCGCTTACACATTCCACCTGTGCACTCGCTGTGCCCCCATTCATAAAGACCAGCCGTTTATTATTCGGCGTGGAGCCTCGTAAGAATGCGCGCGCTATCTCGTTTCTATCGCTGCATGCTCTATGCACCATTAGAATATGTGTTCGAGCATCGAACGGAACATCTGGGTACTCTCTAATGAAGTGTTGAAGCGGCGGAATGATCAGTATATTGGGCGAGTTTGGAAGCAATCGAAGCTGGGTGGATATGGTGTCCTGGGGCCCTTCGAAGGCAACCAAACTGCCATGATAATGAGATACTGGACCCATCATGCCGTCCCAGACATCTGGCGAACGTTATCTTGTAGTATGTGCTCTAAACTTGGGTCGTTGAAGGACTCGAAGACTTGTATGCTCTAGATAGTCGCATCGCTGGGACTCTTGACATATGAGACGTAGTTATGCTCTTAGGTAGGACATCGAGAATTGACGCGCTTCGGAGCGGAATTGGTGTGAGTCCAACTCTAGCTTCCCTCTTGAAGATCTAAGAGAGACCTGTGATGAGATGTATGCTCTGAGTAGCGATTCCCGGCCGTTATGCTACGGATTTGGGGGATTGGGAGAGAGGGGGGTAGCAAAGCGAGTTGACATTAGGGGTTGAGGAATTCTAGTGAGACACGAAGATAATTAAGGCTACCTAGGTACCTGGGTGATTAAGCTGTGGGATATCTTGACATTGGTACAGGCGAGGAAAGTAGGTGATGGAAAATGAGATGAGATGCGGTAAGAAGAAAGATTCGTGACAGACGCAACCCACCTACCTCACTTGGTAGGCGTTCCTCGAGGCCAATTACTAATTCATCGCTCCTGTTTCCCGTTTCTATCAAACCTGGGGGAGGGGAGGGCAGTCACGGGTAGTGGCATAATGAATAATATTGACACGGCATGGCCGACATGGTTGGAGCTTTAGAGATGGATGGGGTGTCTCTAGGAGCGAGAACTAAGCTACGAGCCGTTCTCGTTCGATAGGAGTATCAGCTCATAGCAGCAATATCTACCTCGTACTTCTTCAGTTGGGCGTAGAGTCAACTACTACCAGTCTTGTCCAAATTCTTGACCGTCCGAAGACTTGCCAAGGTAGGCCAAGGTAGGACGTCCAGTTGGTCCATTAGGAACTATGAGGACAAGCTAGTTGACGTATATCAAAGTGATGTATTAGTCTGTTGTAGTATTCCGGGAATGGCTACTGCAGGCTATGACACTATGGATACTAGAGCTGCATGTGGCAAATGGAGATGTCAGTTCAATAGGGTTTTTAGCTCGGATGGCGTTGAATGAAAAGCAAGTACCCACGGGATTGGTATTTTAGATCAGTTGGATCAGTTGGATCAGTTAGATCAGATACGAACGGCTTCCTTTGAGACCGAAGGTTCAAGAGGGGATAAACAAACGCAATTTTGTACTTGTGTAACTTGGAAAAGGAATCCTGGTAAAATGAATGGCTGAGTTATTAGGTAATGCGTGCATATGTGAAATGTGAAAATTGTTCCGATGTAATAAAGTATTGTGACACAAAACTCCTTCTTTTCTCCTTATTTACAACTCCATTCCACTCAAAATCTGCCCAGGTATCACCAATAAGTAGTACCCAAGTACCTACTCACGACTCGTCTGCCGACCACCCAAATATTTCAGAGATCCTCTAAAACATGAATAATTTATTGTTCTCGTCACCAACAGGTATTAATAAGTCTACAATACCCCATGCCAGATCTTCAACAGGATGTACAAGCCAATGTCTGCGTAGCAAGGTTCAGATGAACTGTGAAAGCTACACTTTCTGCCCCTCTTCCCTCCCGGCCTGCGGAGCAAGTTCCGTGGATAAGCTTGTGGCTGCACGGGAAAGAAAAAGCAATTCTTTTTCACAGGCAACTAAACCATCCGGAATTTGATCATAATACCTAAGGCACTTTAGAGTTAGACTTGAAGTCTTCGGCCACCGACGCTCAACTGCATATGGTTATCCAAAAGCGCGTTAGCTTTTAAAGCTTCCAGTTCCTAACATACCCGGGTGCCTAGTAGGTAAGGGGTGAGCACATAATACCTACCCACCTGGTACCTGGGTAAATAGTTTGATGTGAAGATTCCATGGCTATGGTTATGGCTATGGCTACTCTTTCGATCCAGACGCAGACGAGCGGCTCATCGCATACAATGTACTGTACCTAGATAAGTACCAACCCAATTACATTCTTCAACAATGCCCGGGGTGGATTAAATTAAATTGACGGGAAGAATTATCTCATCTTCTGTGGACCTCGAATAATACCGTGGGCCGTCCTCTGCGGCAAGGCGTTCACTAACGGCCGAGAACATATCGCGGGATGCAAAAATTAGCGAAAGGGGTATTTTAGATCGCCCGTCAGATCCTCTTTGAGCGAAGGAAGACCCTGGTTGTTGCGTTTGTCGATCGAGTGCGAATTCGTCCTGCAAGACCAACAACGCCACTCAGCATAGTACAGGTGCCACGGCTATCGAATGCAAACGGTGAAGCCACATAAAAAAGTAAACATTGTAAAAAGTATTGGCGGCCATTATCATCATTTCCATGAGTCTGACACGGGCCCACCCTGGGACTTGTTCGTAGGTACGGGCTAGGTGCTCCGGAGAAGTTCATGCATTAAGTTCTCGTATTCTGATAGTTAGCTCAGGTGTTTGCGTTACACTCTAGAAGCAGTGAAGTTCACCTAACAGTCCTCACCGAGATGAGGCAGAGTACCATAGTACGAGGAGTGTAGTACTACACTACAACTATCGAGGTTTATACAAAGCCATAGCTCATCGAGACACATTTTCGTGCCGACGAAAATCATTGTTACAGGTCGACAGGCTATAGGCTTGGGTAACACAGAAGGATTCCATCTCATTCTCATATCTATCGGGGGTTAAATAGGTATCTGTCTCCTAAGAGGTAGGCACGGAACTTCACCCAGCTAAGTATCGTGGTTCGCGGCTATAGAGCTAGTATACCTACCTGGTACTTTAAGTGTCTACCAGTATGTAGCCGGTTTCTGTCTCACCTATTGAAACCCCCAAGATGTTGAATTCGAGTGGGACAATCAAACTCGACCCGGTGGCACGAGATTAAGGTTTCAGACGACGACATCGGTTATTATTGATTGTCGCGTGGTTGACACCCCTCCTACACGTGTCTGCATTCCTTAGTGGTGAAACATATCATTTGGTCTTTGGCCAACAGCCTCACGTTTGACTTCATGCTTGGAGAGAGCATACACCTACCTTCACATGTCCGTACCTGAATTAGATACGTTAGGAGGCACATACCCGCGACGTGGCTGGGAATGCATGTCACCCATGTTGAAACATCGCAGGAATGGCCGAGCCGAGATTCGATGTTGCGTCTGATCTACATCGTCTTATAGGTGACAAGAGCAATTCTGGATAGGCACCTGCCTAGGATTCTATTGCTCATACTATGCGCCCTAGGCAATAGCGAGCTAATCATCGTCGCCCATTAACGCAGCAAGTTCAGCTTCTTCCTCGTCTGTCATCAGCCCTTTAGGCGGCTCTGCCGGCGTTTCTTTTTCGACGCCCTTAGCCTTATCTTCCTTTTCCTTGTTGACCTTGTCAAGTTCAATCTGGCCGAGTGGCCATGTCCGTACCGTCCCATCGATAGACACGGACACAACTCGTCTGCCTCCATCAAGGACCACCAGATCGGTGACCTCGTCATAATGACCATCAAGAATGCAATACAGTTTTCCCGACGTGCGATTCCAGACCTTGACGTCCTCATCTCTTCCAGCAGTTACTATCCACTGATCCGTAACAGCAACAGCTCGCACGTGGTCGCCGTGATGGAAAGACTCATCCGTAGCAAAATCCTTCAGGCGTGACAGGCACTTTGCAGTACCATCACCGCTCGAGGTCCACAGATCAACCTCTTCACTTTCGCTTTCGAATACCACTTTGTACACAGTAGTGTCGTGCTCTAGAATCGCGTGACGCGCCGCGCCAGGCGCATCCGGTGACGTCTCCTGAATTTGCTCAAAGCCGTCAAGTCGAATGCGCCAGCGGCGGATATGAGGATCGCTGCTCGCACTAACAAGAATGACCTCGTCGGGTCCCGACTGTACCGGGTCGACAACGAGGTCTTGAACGGCCATCATCGATACTGTCTGGTCTTGCAGCACGTGAAGTCGGGATCCCGTCTCGGTATCCCATACTATAATCTTTTTGTCCGCACCTCCACTAATCAAGCAATCCTTCCCGCCAAGCATGGTAGTCACGACAGCCTTGACAAAATCCGAATGGCCGCTGTACTTGCGACCTGGTACTTTAGATGCTAGGTCCCAGGACCAGATGTCCTTGTCCCAAGATCCGGCGAATAGTGTGCGGTTCCCGGATCCGCCAACGGCAACACATGTTACTGGCGCCGATGGGCCTCGGAAGACCTGTTTCGAGTCCCCTGTCTGGAGTCGCTTAGTTACGACTTTGGAGGTAGGTATGTGAACTCATTCTGCTAACTTACCTCAACGTTCACTCTGCGGACCGAGCCGGCGGACTCGGCGATGAAAACAGCAGACGGGCTTGTAGGATCTGGTATCGCAGCCAGCAGCTTTGACTTCAGCGCAATCGGGTTGCCATTCTTGTTGTTGGCTTTTAGTTCACGCCTTTCTATCTTAGCTTGCTCGGCACTGTTGCAACTTGGTTAAAAATACAAGTTCTTGATAAGCTTATTTTCAAGGTATCGTACTCAGTTTGGAAGAAGTGGCCTGCGGTTGTTCCTTTTTGAAAAGCCATGGTTACGGGAGGGGGTATCAATTCAGGGGCTAATGAAAACGAGACGATTTGAGATGGTGATGTAGAAGTTCGAAAAGTCTCATATCGACTTGGACATCCGCAATAAAGTAAATACCTAGGTACTATTTTGATGAAATATATATTTTTTATCCTGTTGCCTGCATAGGCAGCCGAATTTTGTATTGCTAGCGAATTTTGCCTTCCTTGCTACTCTTATTAAAATCTCCTTGTGAAGTGTAGAAATCCAAAATCGCATTATCGAATAAAATTGGAGATTTGGAGAATGGTGGGGTTATTGCCGTGAGCGAGCCACACGGAAGAGGGGCATCCCTGTCCACTCTAAACGCGTATTAATTAATTTATCGACGCGCGACGCGTTCTACTAAAAGATATACCAGAATTATCACCAACCTCAACCACTTCTTCCCACATTTGACCGCCAATACTCTCGAATTCAAAGTAAGGGGGAAACACCGATATGGCGTCTACAGCACCCCCTCGGCCTCGAGCTAGGCCAGCCCATACCCAGGGCTCAACACATTGTGCCTATACGCCAGATGGGTCTAAGCTGGTGACCGTGGGTTCGAATAACACGATCCGACTATACAAGACAGGCTTTGACGGCGAGCCTATCAACATCGACGATTGCCAGGAGCAGAACGTAAGCGTGGATGCTTCCAACGAATTCTTCGTCGTCGGTTCTGAAGATGGCACCGTTAGTCTATACTCAATTCCCGACGCTACCTTCGACAAATTCCTGCTCCGATGTTCTCTACCCATTCGCGACGTTGCCCTTTCGCCCGATTCGAAATGGTGCGCCGTAGCTAGCGACGAATTGACTGTAAAGCTCGTCCGAACGGACGATAATACCCAGATCCGTCACCTCAAGGAGCACAACAAACCTACGAAACATCTCGCTTTCGATACCAAGGGGATGACTGCTACGTTGGCTTGTAGCGACGGAATTGTATACGTCTACTCGTTGACTTCAGATGAGCCGGAGCTCATAAATAAAGTCGACGGCGTCATTGCCGCCCTAGATACCGAGTCAGAAATTAGCTCCAAGATTGCGTGGCACCCTGATGGACGCGCCTTTGCCGTCCCGACCCCTACGAGAGATATCCAGGTTGTATCGAAGAACGACTGGGAGAAGCAGCGAATATTTGCGAATGGACATAATGGGGATGTTACTGCTTTGGCCTGGTCTCCCAATGGAGCAATTTTGGCCTCCGCAGGCAAGGACAAGAAGATCTTGCTGTGGGAAACGAAGACCCAAAGTGTTATTGCTAGGCTCGATTATGCCAACGTAATAGACATCGCGTGGCATCCTCGAGATAATCTGGTTTCTTTCACGAATTCGGATGGCGAGGTCTATATCCATCCCGACTTCGTGCCGGAGCAGTTCGCGCCCTTATTGAAACTTGGGAAACAGCCCGCACCCTTCATTCATGATCCCCTATCAGAAACATCAGCAATTGCTAGGAGGCCTTTAGAGACCCGGCCTCCACCTATAAGGCAACGCAGAGATTCTGCCGGCAGCTATGATTCTCTTATGGACGGAGCCTTACCCGAGGACGACGATTTTGTGATTGACGACGATGGTGCTGGCTACGTGATCAACGGAAACGGAAAACGTGTGCATGATGATCTCGACGTCTTTGGAGAACCAGTAAGCAAGCGGCCTCATCTTGAGCCGGAATACCACGAGGCTTTCCAACCCGGATCAACGCCATGGCGAGGTAATCGAAAATACTTGTGCTTAAATCTTATCGGATTCGTCTGGACAGTAGATCAAGACGGCCATAACACAGTCACTGTGGAATTCTATGATCACGAATTCCACAGGGACTTCCATTTCACAGACACCTTTCTTTACGATAAGGCTTGCCTGACCGAAAACGGCGCTCTCTTCTCTTGCCCGCCTAAAGACGACACACCAGCTACCATCTTCTACAGACCACATGAAACTTGGACGAACCGCACCGATTGGAGGACGCAATTACCCAAGGGTGAAGCTGTCCTTGCCATGTCTCTCAGCGACTCGTTTGTGACGGTCACTACTACCGCCAACTACGTCAGAGTATATACACTTTTCGGCATCCCGTACAGAGTATATCGGCCGAAAAGCACTCCGATGGTTACTTGTGCGAGTTGGAGAGATTATGTTTGGACAATAGGCAATGGCCCCGTCGGCGCAGATGGGCATACTAGACTCCTGTACACGATCGAGAACGTGAAAAGGGACGAAATGTGCCAAAACGAGGACACAGTGGCCCTTCCAGATGGCGCAACGCTGAAGAGTATTTTCTTCTCTGACAATGGTGTAAGTGTGACAAACTCGGTCCTGTTAGACAAAGCTAACTTAGAAATTAGGATCCATGCATCTATGACTCCACGGGGACACTCTTGACCCTGCTACACTGGCGTCAACCCTCAAGAGCATCCTGGATACCCCTTTTAGATACCAAGCTGCTTCCGCGCCTGGCCTCCGGCCGGAAGACGGAGACATATTTCCCTATTGCGGTAGCCGACAGCAAATTCCACTGCATCATCCTCAAGGGCGGGGACCAGTACCCGTACTTCCCGCGGCCGCTGCTCTCCGAGTTCGACTTCTCGGTCCCGTTGACGTCGGAGCCACCGAAACCCAAGAAGACGCCGAACCCGGACGCCATGGACCAGGACGGCACTCCGGAACCTGATACCGGTGACGACGACGACGACGAGTCAGAGACGCGCAAGCTAGAGCAGCAGTACCTACTAAAAGGCATCGCGGCGGCACAACTGCAGGACCTAGTGGAGTCGTCCAGTGGTAGCAGCAGCAGCGCGCAGCGGTCGGGGCTCGCGCGGCTGGAGCTCGAGATCGACAAGACGCTGCTGCAGTTCCTAGCGGTAGAGTGCCGGGAGGGCGAGGACCGCGGGATGCGGGCGCTCGAGCTCGTGCGGCTCATGCGCGACCGCTCCGGCCGCATGGTCGAGGCCGCCGGCAAGATCGCCGAGCGCTACGGCCGGTCCGTCCTCGGCGAGAAGATCCGCGAGGTCGGCGAGCTGCGCGTGGGGGGCGGGGAGGACGATGATGACTTTTGATTGTGTACTTAGGTATCTACCTAACTTATGGGCCACCTGCCTAATCCGAGCATAGCTAGGGGAAGCAGGTCTGCGCGTTGCTACATAGATAGTATCGCATAGAAACTTGGCTTAGGTACGCAGATGGCTAGGATTCCCCGTTAGATCCCACAATATGTGGTTGGAGTGGACTTGTATACATCGGCTTCGCTGGCGTCAGGGTTGGGTAGCGCGATGGATTCCAGATGTCCGGATATGACTAGTTCACGTTATAATACCTAAACTGTGTGTTCATCCTTACGAGCTTCAAGTCGGACATATCATGTACTGGATATAAGATTGTTTATTGACCCTAGAAGGGCTTTAAAAGTAAGAAAAGTAAAGTCTCATCAGGACGTATGTACAGAACGTAAATTCCATGGGTATCATAAGTACGCATTCATCATTTTCCCAGTTTTCATCTTCATCCCCTTCATCCCCTTCATCCCTCTTCATCTCAACACCATCACCCCCATCTTCTGCTGCTACGTCCTCCCGGCCCTCTCCGTCTTGTTGTTATTACCGCCGCTGGGCGCTATTATTGCTCTCCACAACCGCCAGCCGCAGCCGCTCCTGCTCGCGCTCGTACCCGCGCTGCCCGTCCGACTGCACCTGCGCCTCGACGCACGCCTCCTTGATGGACGGCACGGCGCCGCCGCCGCCGCCGCCGCCGAACCCGAAGTCGTCGTGGTAGTTGCGCCGGGCTATCGTCAGGGACGACTTGTTCGACGCCACGCGCGCGATGCTGGCGCCGCCTAGACTCGTGGTGCTATCGGCGCGGCTATGGGCGGGTTGCAGTTCGTAGCGGGTCGCCGTCGAGTCTTTGTTGTTTTCGTCGTCGTCGCTGGAGAGCCGCCGGTGCTGGTGCGTGATGTGGACCTCCTGCGTCACGAAGATGCTGCCGGCGCCGGCGCCGCCGACCCGCAGCAGCCGCTGGCTCAGGATGGGCCAGAAGGTCGGGATCGACGCGCAGATGCTGGCGAGGTCGACCTCGAGCGCGGCGAGCGTGATGCTCTTGGGGCCGTACCAGGTCGGGTCGAGGACCGGGTACGTACCGGCCTTGTGGTCGACGATGGTTTGCAGGCACCAGATGCTGATGAGGTTGACGCTGTTGCGAGGGGGTTGTTAGTAGCCGTCTCATGCATATGCTGGTAGTAGTAGTAGGAGGCCGGAGTGGTGGAATATCGAACTTACATGACGCCCAGAAGCAGAAGAAGCCCAATTCCCACCCGCTGCTTCCCCGCCGTGCTCTTCCTAAAGTAGAGCGGCACCGGGATAGCCAGTACCATGGCATCCAGCACCACGTTGGAGCCCGTGTGGCCGGCGAAGGTGCCGGCGATCTCGGAGGGGATCTTGGATCCGAAGCCGTAGCACCGAGCCGGCGACGTCCAGTCCCAGAAGCCGGAGACGGGGAAGCACGGGAACAGGGCGCAGAAGGAGAAGGCGACGCCCCAGAGGCCCGAGATGACCAATCCGGCCCAGCAGATCAGCCTCGCCCGGGACCCGACTTCGAAGATGCGGAGGTATTGCGATAGCAGACATAGCTTCATGAGAGTCGTCGAGATGGTGTATGTTGCTAGACATACGTAGAATTTCTTGGATAGACTGTTAGTGTTTGAGGCTAAAGGGAGGATTCGATCTTGACTTACCTTCTGAAACGCGACGATGTTGTCGATCCCAATCGTCAGGATATGTTCTCCAAACCCATTATTCAACGCTATAGTTTCTAATTAGTTCTTCGAGCTACAAGTAGGAATAAATTCGAATGCTATGCCATACCAAGACATAAGAATATCGAGCCAATAGTAGCCGATATCTAGAAAACGGTTAGTTCGGAAAGTCTCATGTAATTTTTCAGGGGCGAGCACTCACTCTAAAAAGAACGACGAAGAGATCATCCCATCCTAAGCATCGTAGCTTTATTCGATAGTAGAGTCTCAAGGTTACGCATATATACGAAATAACCTATGTCGACTTGGTTAGTAGGTGGCTCAGCACACTGTTCTTTGCGCTTGTATCACTTACCATAAAAGGGATAACCAGACCATAGACGGTAGACCGGTTATTGAATGCTGGTCTCGGTTCGTGCGAGTTATCGTAAGCCGTCATAAGACGGATAAGCTCCGCCGTGCTGCCCGCCGACATGATTTCGTCGTTCGAAAGGGAGTTAGTCCAACCTGTAGACAACGTCCTCTCTCTTTATTTCAAGCCGAGCTTATGAACATCCGTGTGTTCTAATGCGCAATGAATACTAACCGTCCGGAGAGTTTACTTCTATACCCGCTGCATTATTCTTCCCCGCGTGGTCGGAAAGGTGGAGTTGTCGAGAGGAACGCCGCGTTCTGTAAGACGTTCACCTCTCTTTCTTCTTCACCGACCGCCCGGGACGAACACACGAAGTTCTTAAATGAAGTCGGTATGGCTGTTTTGCCATGGTTGATACACACCTAATGCGGAACCCAGGTTTGCCCTATAATAGCGCCCGAACCTAGTCTATGTCGAATCGTGGTAGATAGGGGATATTCCCACGCGCCGCACGTTTCTGGTTACAGCACTAACACCAACCCCGGCCACCGTTATATGATCCGGCAGCTATTCGCTGATCCATGTTGGGTTTGGAACGGAGGCTAGTCGTACCCCGGTCCCATCTCAGGATCCGCGATATTAATCGGCCCAGATGAGGACCAGACAACCCGGAATACGCAATGCGGACTTCCTTGGTGGGAAAGCGGCACAGCACTTAAGATTGCAAGCTTTGCGCTTGAATTCATGGGCGATGAAGCTTGTTTTCGGACTGAAGAACATGTCTGCCCTATCACGAAGAGCCAATATCTAACAGAGCGATCCTATATGTGCTCTGGTCACATACCTTTGAAACGGTGATGACTTATATAAAAGGTGACATGTTTGGCAATGTTTCCTGCAATATGTTACTACACCTGGTTTATGTAGTAACACGCATTTGTTGAGTTCATCCCATCTAAATGACTTCAATTCATGCGACCCGGGTGCTAACAAGGTTGCGGTGATATGTGAAATGGCAGCACATATTTCTAATATCGCCTTCTGTTATACCCATCGGCTACACTTGCAGCTATTCCCAACGCATCGTAGACGTGAGGCTATCACGTCCTCCGAATGGATGGACAACGAGGCCAGACTCTTAATAGGGACTATATATCGGGGCATTTCTTGTGATGCGCACTGCAGCTTTGCAGTCATGGCAACGATGCTGGGCGTGCACGATACGACATAGCCCTACAATATTGCTACCAGAAGTCCGGATTCGTTCGAGTTGGTCGAGTCAAGACATTGCGAATTGCTTGATAAGGGTATACCACGGCCGCGATATCGACCATCTATTCCGCATCGAGTTTTTAAATCCTCCCGTGAAAAGGGAATCCTCCCATCACAGTGGACCATTAGCTGATACGCAACGTTATAATAAGATAAATTCCGCGCCCAGGCCCGTCAGGCTGTCAGGTTGGACACGATAAACTTCGGGCGATGGCACGTCGCTAAAGGGGACACTGCTCAGGAAGAGGAATTCATCCGCGATGTTAGTTACGATCGTGTCTCTTTACCTCTTATTAACACCACCTAAAAGGGGTTATCCAATAACTGCAAGGCGGGGGGGGGGGGGGGGGGGGGTTGAGACGGGGCCGTCGCTATGCTTAGATCCTTGTTTTCTTAACCCCTGACCAACGCCCACGTGGGGGAGTCCGCGTTCGCTACCGGGATGCCGTCACTTTGTCGCGATAATATTTGTACATAAGTACTATAAAGTACTTCGTGAGCCTTGGAGCTTGGCGTATTTCAGTTTCCTCTTCGAGTGCAGAAGTGGGCTGGCTGTCGGAAAGTCGTGGGTAGAAAATGTCCAAGGTCCCAATCCTCGAACAGACGAAAGAAAAAACAAGAAAAGGAAGAATCATGCGCAGGAGTCGGATATGCCGGCTTGCTACGCCTGCAGACTTCCGCCCTACCAATGGTAACACAACCTACATAACACGCTGCAGATGAAAACATCCCGAGAGGATGTGTGGGATATATGAGGGGACGAACACGCAATGCCGCGAGATGCGCGGGAAACGGCTCGGATCTCGGAAAATAATCGTGGGATTAAGAGCGTTCTGATAAGTTTCAAAGGCTTGCGTAGCGAGGTACATAGTACGATAGGTCATTTAAACCCCTGTGAATAGTTGAGACCTTTTAAGCCCGTGTAGCCACTTCGACCAAACTTGGGTTAGAGCGATAATATGAACATGCATTAAGGCTGTCGATTATATCAAAAGTGACTGATGCAAATCTCGATGAGGTTATGAGACTGAGGGGGGAAATAGCATTAGAAACCTAATGATCATCTCAGTGTAGTGGAACACTCTCCTACATGTAGTTACTAAAATGGGGTATCCAAATAATCTGCTGTTGGGAGTTTTGTAGCTACCGTAAACCTATTCATTACATACCTCCTAGTATAGAAGGGAGAAAGGAGTGAGAACAAAAAGCAGAACATCGGATTATGGCACCTCTTACCTGTCCGTAGCCTTTAATAATTTCCATCAGAAAAGATAATAAGAGTCTAAATACACATATCACAACTGCGATAGAGCCCATCTGCATGTACCTAATAGTCCATCTGTATAATCAAGTAATGTGAGGTATGTCCTAAGTCTACAGGTGCCGTCCAAGTCCGTCTATGGCACGCCCTCGTCCCCATTCCCTTTCCCGTTTCCCCGTTCCGTTCTTTCTCGGTTGGTAAATTCTATTAACGAAAGCAACCGACCAACGCCGGCAGTGTGTGGGAGGCATCTGTCGTGACCCCGATCTAAAAAAACGCTTGATCAAGATGAATGAGCTCGTCAAAAAAGGGTTCATAAAAGAACACAAAAACTCCCAAGAGCCTGAAGCAGCAATCAGTCAATCATTAGCCGGCGCCTCCATCGCCGCCGCCACCTCCATCACCTCCTCCTCCTCCTCCACAATCACCAGAACAGTCGCCGGAGCAGCAGCTGTCGCCGCCGCAGCAGCCCAAAAGATACAAGCACTCGCCCAAGCCGCTCAAGAATTCGCCCAAGCCTTCCAGGCAATCGTTCGCACGACGATCGCTCATACCCAAACTTGCCGTCGATCTTGAGGACGTAGCGGTAGTAGTAGTAGTAGTACTACTACTAGTCATCCTCGACCACCACCATCAGTGCTTCTTGAACCGGCGGAGCAAGCCCGTGAACGGGTTCCTGCCGCGGAAGCGCAGGTACGTGGCGAAGTAGACGACGGCGTAGTTGAAGACGATGTAGGCGCACACGATGCCGAAGTCGCGCCAGATGTTGGTGTAGTACACGCTGAACTGGTCGCCGAACTCGTCGCCCGTGCTGTACTGGCAGTACTGGCAGAAGTCGGGGAACGTGGCCTTGGGGTTGTCCACGTACCCGCCCATCGGGAGGCTGTACCTGTCCGTTATACTCTCGGAGCCGCTAACGCTGTCCGTCCCGTTCATGATGTACGACAGGCAGGTCGAGCCGTCGTTGGGCGGCTGGAACCGCGCGAACTCGGACGGCTTGCAGTTGACGGGCTGCTCGTGGATGGCCGTCGCCAGGAAGGCCTCCAGCAGGTAGTGGAAGGGCGTGAGCCAGTACATCCACGAGCGCCAGAAGTACGGGAGCTGCCCCGCCGGCACAACTACACCGCAGAAGGAGACGACGAAGAGGAAGAATAGGGGGACGAATAAGCTGGCTAGCAGCTCGTTGGGGCTGAAGGCCGCGATGGCCTGGCCGAAGCCGACGTAGAACAGCTCGAACAGCATGATGCACAGGAAGATGAAGCCCGACCGGAAGCCGAGAAGGTGAGATCCGCCGATTCCCCACCACCAGCAGTTGTAGTAGATGGCACCCGCCACGATAGCGTACGGGATTTCTACCAGCACCGCTGCCGTGGTCCACGCAAACCATGAATAGATCTTGGCGTTATTCTCGCGGGATTGGAAAATGTTTCGCGAGTTGATGAAGACAGGCTGGAGCTGTTGGATTAAAGGGGGTGAGATGGTGAGATTCATGAAGATCGTGAACAGTCGAGATTGCATGTCGATGCTGGCAAACCCTAGCTTCCAGAATGTGAAGGTATTAAACAGACCGGTAAATATGTGCAGGATCATCTTGCCCATGATGTAGTTCGGCGTTCTCCAGTAAGCGATGAAGGACCGCTTGACGACCGCTGACGTTTGGGTCCATATAGGCATAGCATACTCGCGATCGTCCTGGATATTCTTGGAGTGCTCAACGTGACGGCGGCCCTCAATCATTTGTCCCATCTCCTTGGTTTGCTCCTGGAAGTTCTTGGACTGTTGCCAGGTATCGCCCCAGTCCTGGCCTTCGTAATCTGGATTCCCTGCTCCGATAACTTCCAGCATCCATTCCGCCGGGTTGGCATCTGAGGGACACTCAAAGCCACCGTTGGATTCAAAGTACTTGATCAGCTTTTCGCTGTCCTTTCCGAGTTCGCCGGCGTATACAACACGACCTCCTGACTTGAGCAAGATGAGCTCGTCAAAATTCTCGAATAGCACAGCGGAAGGCTGGTGAATGGTACAAAGGATAGCCTGACCAGCATCAGCTAGCTTTCGCAAGAATCTGACGATGTTGAAAGCCGCGCCTGAGTCGAGACCGGATGTGGGCTCGTCCAAGAACATTAGCAACTCGGGCTTTGACGCAAGTTCGACACCAATGGTGAGCCTCTTCCGCTGTTCCGCGTTGAGACCCTCTCCAACGCTTCCAATGGTCGCTCCGGCTATGTCTTGCATCTCAAGAAGCTCAATAATCGTTTCGCAGTAAGCATACTTCTCACTGGTGGGAACTTCTTTCGGTTGGCGGAGCAGCGCAGAGAATTGCAGCGCCTCGCGAACGGTTGCGGTTGGCTCGTGGATGTCAAGCTGTTCAGCAAAGCCAGTAGCTCGCTGGAACGACTTCGGAAGAGGCCTTCCATCTACGAGAAAGTCACCTGTGACAACACCAAAATTGATTCTGCATAGGTATTAAATTAGCATGCAATACGTTGAATGGATTAGCACAATATCTCACCTCTGAGCTAGAGTATTTAGCAGCGTAGTTTTTCCAGCTCCGGAAGCTCCCATAAGAGCCGTTAACTTGCCAGGTCGAACAAAGCCCTGCACGTTCTGCAGCAGCTTCCTCTCTCCGCCCTGGTAGGGAATTGTGTAGTTGACATCTTGGAAAGTGAAGACGGTTTCGTTCTTTGCTACAGTTCTCATAGCTTCGTCGTTTCGAATTTCTTGCTCCTCGGAATCCTTATGGGTGGGCATGATCTTCTCCCCGATTTGACCGGATTCTTCATCGCTATTGCCACCCTTGCGACCACCAGTCTCGATAGACTTTTGGACATGCTTAGGTACTTGACCTCGCTGGAATACCGTCACTGCGGCGCCTCCGGCGTTGGGCTTCATCCTTTCCATACCGAACATTGCTATGGCCAGGAAGAAAAGGAAGAAAGCGCAGAGGAAACCGACGTTTCTCCAGAGGTGAGAGCGTCTGTAGCTAAAAGAGGCGTTAATATAGCTAGAGCCAAGCACAGCCGTTTCGCCGGGGATGGAGCCTGCTAATGAGCATGACTGATACTGGTGATCCGCATTTGGAAGATCAGGGACGAGATACGGCGTGTCCAGACAACTCAAGGACAGATTATAGAATTCGTTGGACATGAGACATTCGAATCCATACTGGAGCCAGTTAATCCATCTCAGCCAACTGAACCACGGATGCATCGAAGAGGGCGGTATTAGGTAGCCAGTGTAGACAATGATGATCTGAATTGCAACACCAGTGACCTTGGTAGCATCGTCCAGGGTTTTGAAAAGGGACGAGACCGCACGGAAAAAGGCATACGTCGTCATCGTAACAAGCCAGAGGATCAGAATTGAGATGAAGAACTGAGATGGAGTGGCAGAAAGCCCTGCCATCCAGTAGATGATAACATCAAACAGCACGACCTGGATGAGAACTAACGGGACGTCCACGAGGGTTTGCGCAAGTGTAAATGCGGCAGGCCGGTAGAAAGAGAAGTTTTTGTGCTTGAGTAAGATGGGCTTGGATTGGAATGCGGCAGTCTGTTCAGCAAGAGCCAACAGCGCATTGAAGAGCAGGATGAAGAACAGCACACCACCTCGGGTAAATGCGCCAGCTGCTGTTTTGGGGAGATTGTAGAATAAACTTCCAACGATGAGACCCTGGAAGACGATACCACCCCATTTACCATATAAAGAAGCCCTATCACCCATCATGATTTGCGCTTGACGTTTAGTAAGAGCCATCACTTGTTCGGGGAAGGATATCGTGTAGTTCTTCTTCTGGGTCTTTTTCGACATATGTTCAATCCGGTTCTGTCGCTGCTCTTCGAGTTGGGCTTCGTAATCCGCTATATCTTCCAGGTTGCTCTGGTACGCTTCGCTCTTCCTGTAGACGTCGGCGAAGTCTTGAGCTGACCGCGGGATGCGATCTTCCCAGCCTGGCCGAATGCTGCGCTCGTGGGGATCGGTAACGGACGTGAGGAAGTCGGCAGTGGTCCAACGTTCCGGGCAGTCGAATCCGAGATCGAGGAAATATTGCTTAGCACGATCAGACGGGCCGTAGTACAGGCATTTGCCGTCGTCAATCAACAACACTTTATCGACAAGCTTGTACAAAGACTCTCCGGCTTGGTATAGTGAAACGGCAGTCGACACATGAGCCATGTTCGTAAGGGCTCGCAGTGACTGGACATACTCCAAGGCGGTAGAGGCATCCAAACCCTTACTCGAGTTATCCCAGCCTTGAACGCTGGCTCGGGTAATGAGGGCTTCGGCGATACTAACACGCTTGCGCTCTCCGCCTGAAACACCTCGGATATATTCGTCGCCGACTTTGGTGTCCATGGTGTGTTCGATCCATAACAGCTTTGCAGCTACTCTGAGAAATTCCTTCACGTAGTCCTCTCTGCTCTCTCCTTCCATCCGAGACTCCTTTCCGGGAGTGCGAGTCCGAAGAGCAAAGGTCAGCGTGTTCCTAACGGTCAGTGTAGCGTAATGTAAATCATCTTCTGGATTGTAGATAATCTCGCCCCTGAAATTCTTGGCCATTTCCTTCGCATCCGCGCCACCATACGTCACATCACCAACGACGTCTACAAAACCCGCTCGCTGGTTGCAGAACGTCTTTAGGAACGTCGTGCAACCAGAACCCGGTCGACCGAGCACGAGTAGCATTTCTCCGGGTCGGACGCAGCCATCGAAGTTACTCAGGAGCTCTCTAACGGGCGGCTTCGCAGTCGCGGCTTTGGGACCTTTGGTTAATAGGTTCTTTAGGAATCTCGGTAAGCCTAGAAAGATATCGCCAACGGTAGGTTGTAAGCTCGCTCCGAGGCCAGCTCCCTTGACTGTAAGATTGCGAAAGATGACACCGGAATGCCTTGTCTGCTCCTCCTCGCTGTTCTGTTGACGAGCCTGACCAAACATGCGTGACATAAGTCGTTCGATCTCATCGTGTTCGTCCTGAGACTCGGCGTTGGAGGCCGCACTACGGCGGTTCGATAGGACCCGGAGAATCTCATCTTCACTCCTGGGGACGCTCTGCCTACGCTGAGGCTTTTGTTGATCTGTTGTCGATTTAATTGGTGCGAATCGGGGTTCCACCTCCGTTTGTTCGGACTCATCGGAAGACGAGTCTCCCGCACTAATATTCGCCGGCGGAACAGCGACAGTCTGTCTAGAGGAAGACGGGGTGGAAAATGCAGCGCTGGTGCCATCAACGTATGCATTGTTTAGACCATCGTAGTGGCTAGAGGTGAATGTGCTACCACCGAGAGTATGCGACCTGACGGCGGACGTAGTAGAGGTTTCCCGATGGGCAGTAAGTGGAATCTCTCGACTAGCTGCAGGCGGAGCTGTGGGATGGTAAGGGACCGAATAGGTCGAAGAGGAGGGCGTCTCAGGAAACCCACCAGGCACGAATGTGTCTGCTGGAGAGGGTTTATCACCGTCCATCTTGACTTAGATGAAACTTCAACAGGCCCGGGAGGGCGGGCAGGGCGGGATACACGGCTCGTTCACGCACACAGGTTTTGCAGGAAAATGAAGAAGAATCTATGTATACAGCATTGTAGGAGTCGAGAGTGTCTGTCTTATCTCTGAGGAGAGAATGTAAAATACATTAGGCAGGTCAACAGCAGCAAACCAGAACGGCAAAAGCAACAAAGAAATGGAATTAAGAGCCATCGGAAACCGGGCATGTCTTGGAATGCGGGTCGGACTTCGGGCTCGAACAGTAGACGACATGATGGTAGTACAAGCAGAAAATAATAGCAATGACTAGCAGCGGTTGAGAGACCGAGTCGGGACAGGCGCGAATGATGCGGCTTGCAGAGCGCAGACCTAGGATAAGCCTCGCAGGGAAGAGAAAAGAGGTGCGTTGGGAAAAAGGAGCAATCCGATAAGTCCTAATTCGACGCCATCTATCGAAGTGTCAAGCCGCAAGGTGGATCCCTGTGGAGGTTATGGAGGGTGATGATGTCAAGGATTCGCCGTCCGATTGGGGACCGAATGGGAATTATCAGACGGCAACCCTGCCTGCCCTGCCTGCCTGCCTACATCCTGCCTACACCGTCCAATCCTTAGCGAGCAAAGCTGACAAAAAGGGTCTATTTCCTTTCCCGTCAGATCGGGTAAGAACATTTAAACAATCTACGCTAGTCGGAGGTCGGTCACTTTAACCTCCCGCTCGATCCATCTTTGATCCATCTTAACGCACGTCCTCTTAGAGGTTAGAGGTTAGAGGTTTGCCATCTCTCCCAGCACTCCCCATGTTTTCTCTCCGTCCCGGTACCTATTTTCTCACTACCGGTACAAGATGGCATCTAGTTACAGCACGTGGCTATCCGTTACATGCGTTTGTGTCTGTGTTTGTATTGGCTATTTTCTAACTTTGTTTTCGCCTCCCAAGTTATGTCTCAGTGTTATATTAAACGACCACTTTTATAGAACACTATCCATTCTAATATTTTACACTCTATGACGCCATTACTCTCATAATGTGTTGGGACTAATAACACTACTAAGAGTGTCGATGTCATGTCTGCATGTCCTGTAGTTGTATAATTAAATCTGCATCCCTTTCTACGATGATCAGCTGTCCTCGCAGTCTCGATCCATCAGATACACCATGGCCAAGATTTGTACATATATCTCGATTCTCGACCCAGCAGCAACCCGCAAGCTAACTACCAAAAAGGAGTCCGTAAACATGGAAGGAATTCTTACATTCGAATTCAGAGACTCATTCCAGTAATTGCTAGTCATTAAGTAAGAGAGATTTCGGTCCCCGTACGTACCCCGGAGGATTCCCGGTCTAGACCAGGTAGACCAAATTGCCTTATCGGGCTTGTCTTATCCGTTGGGTAGTCCGGTTACACGGCGCAGCCACACGCATCTTACACATCTTACACCGTACATAAAGGCTGACTAGAGCAAGATTGTTCGAGACTTTCTAACTGGCTCTCGAAAATAATGCCTCGCAATGTTCTAATGGATGTGTTCGCCCGGCGCTCAAACGGAATTCCGAGAGCGGGCTGATTAGTAAAAGCTCTTGACTCTACTACCTTAGGTACCTGTCTATTACGTGCTCGCCCTAAGAGCCTGAGAGCCCACCACGGAGATAAGTAAAATTAGACCGCGTTAGACTACACGAATAGTAGGTTAGTATTGCAACAAAGGCTTGATCCAGTTGCCAAAAATTACACGTGTTCAGCGGGTTTCGTGGACATATAACATGGCTGTATCCCTACTAGTTAGAATCGCGTCTTCTCTCTGTTGTCGTGAGCATAAAGTCTGGACCTCATTTGTAATCCCCTACGCCCATCACAATAACACAGAAAACAACAGTATACATCGTTTCCCGTCACCACCTCGTATTCCTTTGTTCTGCCCCCTTTTCTATCCTCATTGGGCATTCTTTGTATAAATCATACTTCGATGCCGAGAATAATCCACACAACTTAACATCAATCCAAGTTCTACGCGTAATATCATGAGACAACAACTAGGTACGTAAGTTGGAAGGCACAAAGATAGAAGGTGTCTATAGCTGCTGCAAAGGTACATGAACTATGCCGTCCTTTTGCAACTACCGTATTCGATGCTTGATACTCGAGGCACATTACAAGGAGATAGGTATATTTCAAAAGCTACTGGAATGAGAGGTGCTCAACCTCTCTTGTTAATATGTCTAGCAAGGATTGAGTTCGACTTCTATTTCCCTGATGTTTGTACTATATCAAGGCTTAATGTCTTCTCGTCTACAAAGGGAAAATGTATTCTGTTGATACACAACGCTAGTCGCTCGATGGACGATCCTGTTATCCGATGTAAGGATCTACATTAGCGGTTGAAATTATCTACTCTACAACGGATGTGTCTTCGGTCCTTTCCCAAGCATCAGGGTGCCATTTGGAGAGCAGCAGATAAATGAACGGATATTGTTAAGGTCACTTCGATAATCTTAAAAGATGAATTCTGCAGCGTTGTATGCTCATCGTAGGACTTACGCAGCAGTAGCTGTATGGATAACAGAAGGTAGATAAGTACGGTATTGGATGGACGCGTATCGTTACACCTTCCTATCCCACAGGAGATGAACAGTACTCTAGACGTCTAGTCGTAGCAAGGGTATACACACCTGGTAGTTCAAACCGCGCCAGTCACCACCTCGGGGAGCTTAGGTTTCACCAGCCCTACGAGGATTTGTTGCAGTAGTACGACAGCACGGATATGAATTCGGCGCCGTAGCAAGTTTGCATGCTACAACCTTAAATCCAATAAATTCCTACAGTACCGAATAAGGGGTGGTCTTCTGTGTAAGGTGAAGAACATCTGCCGAGAACGTCAATCGCCAGGACCGAGTCAGGGGTAAGAGCACTTATGATGACACCCACTTTGACTCGAAGAATCTCTGTGGTGTAGGCGATCCATGACAACCTAAGCTGATAGGAGCGTAACCCGAATACTTGATTGCCTCACGAGGGTTACTTCGCTGGCCGATGGTGCAACTATACCGTCCTCTAAAGAGCTGAAAGCTATAGAGGACCTGCCGGGGTTCTAGCTCTTCGGTTCCTGACCCCTGGGACGGAGGTTAGCCGTGTTGGTCTAGATAAGGGGCTAGGTTTGGAAGACGATAGGCTTCAGGTGTCTTAGATGTGTATGCCTAGATACCCGTAGCCATTTTTGCTATCAGGTTGATAGCTCCTCGCCCAACAATGTCGCTGTTTATGCGCCCTGTAGTTTGCGTCGTGACACCAAGCCAGTAAGTAGCCTTTGCCACATCTACCTAAAAATACGGCCGACTGCAGCGCGGCCCCAAGACTGAAACGAAACAATCGGCCGTTGTGCTACTTCGGAGAGGCGTACAAGCAAGACTAGGTGATGTTACAGTAGCTCACAGTTTCAGGACGGTATACGGTTCTGGAAGCGGACGGACGGGGCCGCACCCATCAAGGTGGTAACATAGACGTGTACTATGTAGGACGACCTGATGAAGACCTCTCGACAACCCTCCATTCGTCGAAGGGGGAGCCGGTTCGACGGAACGAATCAGGAGAGCCGCCTCCTAATTCGTTCGACGACTTTGAGCCCGACCGGGATCTCCAGCTCCCGGGCCCTTGGCTTCTTCTACACCTGATGTCGTGCATTGTCCAGATCGGGGGCACTCGAACTAGCTTAGCTCAGTTGACGTACACGAGACTTCCTACCTTGATAATCCGTTCCTATGTATTGGCAAAATGTCACCCTGCAATAACCCAAAATCGTCGCCGCTTTTCCCTACCGGTTAGCCAGCTACGGAATAGGAGCTAGACTGCTGAGTAAGTTGGCGATAAAAGACTGCGCCGCTCCGTGCCGCCTCTCGCGCTTGGCTGGCTGCCGTGACATTTCTAAAAAGGAAAAAAACGGCGGAGTAAAACGCGCCTCGGTGTCGAATGATGAGTTGTTTAAAATCGGCGTGCATATCATCATAAAAACTTTTCGTACAACATCTGATATCTGACATATAGGGGGGCGCGCTACGAGGTAGGTATGTGCTGCAGTTACCATGCCGCGGGTGCTGCCGCGTGCATGCGCTTGCGCGTCCCCTCTTCACCACCGCGTATGCGGGACCGCAGAAGCGGGAAACCTTAGAAAGGCGATGGGCGTTACGTCCAACCGGTTTTTTAAGCCGCGTTAAAATTTGACAGCAATCCTTCGTCATTATGTAAGGTGTATGTAACCCGTGGTAAGCCGTCCAAACCGTGGGGTTAGGTGACAGATTTGGCATAATGTCGGGACCGTAGTGTTGGAAGTTGTGGTTGAGCTTCACGGTTGGGTGACTTGAATGGTACGCAACGAGTCATGTAAAATGTCTCTGGCGACAGTGACTGAATGAGTGGGAGGTTGGGTGCAACGCTACGACTACGACTACGAAGCTGAAACACTCAAGTCCTACGGTCTTCTGACTGATATTGTAATATCGACGTAGGTGGCGAAAGAAGTTGAGCGTGAGGTTCGTATAGGATGCCATGTAGGAGTCTACCCTAAGGTCTATAAAGGGGTAAATAGCCCATTAGTAATATCTGACTGAATACCTATACTGCATCAACCTAGATGGTTCGTATCAACATGAGGCCTTTTCTTATTTGTTTATTTAAAGACGCCATCGAATTTCTTGCCTGTGGTGATTTATCTTACTAGGTACCATAACGGTATATGTAGTCTCATGCGAAGCTCTTCCTACGCTACTGCACAGAATGGCCGGACGTTATTAATGTAGACGATCCATCTGGGCTCGAAACGAAACACATCTGCACAAGGCGACTAGGATCTATCGCCCCACAGAGTAGGGCAGACATCCTATCTGCAGCTGTATCTTGCTTCTGTAACCCAATGCAGATAAACTCTATGAATACCTAAGCAGGACATGAAACACCAAGTACCTGCGTTGAGATCCCTCGAGCTGCAGTAAGAGACGCAAAGGGTGCATCCTGCATATCTGCTCGTATAGATCCTGATTGTACGACCTAAAACCCCATAGAACGGCTGACGATGGAACCAAAGGTCCAAGGCATACGCCGAAACTCCCCTGGTAGTATTTGGCGATACAATTATAGTAGCCCAGATGATAAGCAAAGGGTGCCGGGTGATGATAGAGCAGTATTGGCCGTTGAAAAAATCAAGATGCGTTGCTGCGGCGAGTTTCGAAAGCCCGTCAAGTCTTTCGTGGCTGCACGATCACGTTGACAGGCGTCTAAGAGCCAATGTGAACAAGCCGAGAGGTAGAAAAGAGTACAGTATCATTGAAGGTAGGCATGCTGACGCAGGCACATGGGCTCTTACAGATGAGAAATCTCGCTTTTTTCGTTTTTCGTTTGTAAGTCGCTTACAATTTGGCCACATGTATGCAAAGGAACGGCGACGCACGTGAAAGTTACCCAGGCAATCCCACGCCGTTCTCTAGACGCAGTTGGGTAGCATAGGTGGGATTAAGGATTTAGGGATTTGAGCCTGCACATTTGCCCCGTGGCGGCAGGCAGGCAAGAGTCGATTCGCCGCTCGTGGAACGGCTGTAACGGGGATATCAATACCATTCATTCGGGTATCGTCCACGTCGATGCGGGTGTTATTCATTCCCCGGGTCCCCGTGTTCAGCAACACTCTGCGTGTAGAAGATGTCGTTAAAATTAAGCCAGCCAATGAGATGGGTAGCAGAGGAAAGATGAAAAAGGCACGTAATGCTATAAATAAGTAACTCGCGTCAGTTCAGAGGTAGCGTCCCAGTACTACCTACCCAGGTAGCTAACCGAAATACCCGAACGACTCTAGAAGTCGAGAATTCTGCGTGGCGTGGCATGGTTGTAATCGTTTCCTGGGGGCGTATTGGGGTTAACCGGAGAAACTTGGAGGTCACCGCAGTGGGGGACTGCCCAGAGACGAACCCCAAATGTTCGATGTCTCTACTTCGTACCTCGACAAACCAAGACAGGGGAAACAGAGAGGAAGACAGGAACAGAAGCATTCGAATATTCCATGCTTCTAGCTGTAAATTCTGGTACGCCGGGAAACCCGACACCGTACCAGACTTCAACGGCTTCAGCAGTTCATGATCTCCGCGTGCTAAAACTTCCGAATAGCAATCGACCGTCAGATCGACATGTCCTTGTGAACGGCACCAATGGTAATTACCTACATCGTAAGTACCTAGGTAGCTTGTATTACCTCATAAGGCGCTCCAATCAGCTACGGTTCGCTTGCGGACCGTTCAGCTTATGCCAGGTTTGGACCTGAATAGTTAGGATAATCAGCCGTGGGCTTGCCGAAAAGGCGTCCATGAAACATGGGGTCCGGGCTTGAATACCTATGTAGGTAGCTGCGCCAAGCTGGACGTTGGCATCCAGGCATCGAGCTTAGACGCCGTTGAACCCTGGGGCCTTAGAGGGCTCGTCCTTAACCGACGACAAGGCTCATCGATGTTTTGCATCTCAGACAATCTCCGGCGAGACTACGGCAACGTCCTCACATTTTCGGGATGTTAAACATCCCGTCGGGGCCATTCTGCTGATTGGAAGCCGTGGTTTCTTCAGTAATAAATCCTTGACGGCACCCTTTTCCTGTACGACCGAATAGGTAGCTAAAGGAATATAAGAGGCTGCCAATCAAAATGGCGAATTGACCAAACGCTGCTGATGGTGGGCTGGAGGAGCTGATGGCCCCAAGCTGTTTGGTGGTGTGGTGCCCCCAAATTGGATCGTTTGGATCGTTTGGCTCGCGTTTGAAAAAGCGCGAGACGCCATGGTTGGCGTGTAATTGGGTGAAGGCATAATATGCCAGGTACCGAGGAAGTCTGCCGAAGGCTGAAAAAAGCGAATGATCTCTGGTTGCTTCTATGCAAAGGAGAATTCGGAGATGATAGAGAGGTCAAGTATACAACGCCGGGGAGATTTCAGGGGTCATCCGGAATGGAACGATCGATACAGGTAAGGTTATGTGATAAGTATGGATACGGTACGGTCCATTATTAGCGTTGGTTGTTTGGGTGAAACAAATGCAGTATTGGTGACGATAATCCGTTCAAGCACCTATACCTACCCGGCAGCATAGAATGGTATCTTCCGGAGTGACGAATTAACGATATGGCGTCATCTAGCGATATTCCACACTACCAGGGCCCAAGGTACTTCGTAAGATATCACTCACTTGAGGACATTGGGATTAGGGCCTGAATATCATGTTGCGGGCTATTAATGCGAAGGAATAATTACCAAAACTCCGTGGCCTGGAATAGTCGTAGTCAATACAGTAACAGAGAGCTATTCCAGGTTCTGCTTCAGGCCATTTACCCCTGGATGAAATGCAGGCGTTGAACATGGGAGTGAACCTGGGAGATCATCACGCAGTAGTCGCAATCCTCAAAGCGTCGGCGTAACGTTGTGAGCCTGTAAGTTTTTGCGAGCCTAGATGCTAGAAGGATCAATTGGATTGATCTTATTTTGAAGACGCCCAGGGTAGCTGACGGGAATTTGCCCAGCACCCAATCCGATCTGATCTAAGATCTGACCTCTAAGATATGAGGTAAGGTAAGGTTATAGGTACGAGACCTACCGTAGGCAGCCCAAGCCAGCAGCAAGGCAGCCAGCGGCCAACAGCAAGGCAGCTAAGCTTGATAATAGCCTAAGATGCAGTAGGTAATAATTGCCCCTAATCTTTTCGAGTGCCGTGAATCGTGGATCGTGGACCGTGACACCGTGGCCCCCCGATATGTCGTTATGTGAGTAATAACACCGGATGGTCCCTTTTTTAATCCTAACCTCTCATGCTGTTCGTGGAACAGATTTCCGCTAGTGTCATACTGCGAACCGGCCGCTAGCATGGGCATACATATGGCTCGTGGGTACGTAGTAATGGATCTGTTGGAGTTGAGAGAGTGAGAGAGAGTGAGAGAGAGTGAGAGGTCCACTCAGAGAGGTCAGAGAGGTCAGAGAGTAGCTCCATGTACCTAGGTACTTGCCCCACGTTTGAATTATCTGGAGCTAACATCTATTCCCTATCACCCTAGTGCGAATAGCGCCGGACGGCTTGAGCTTCGAGAGGGTTTTAGACCGGCAATAGTGTATCCAGTATGTTATAGGTACAAGTAGCGCTGGTAAATGATAACGTGCACTAGGTTTTATAATTATCTAAAAGCCCTTTTAATTTTTGACTGCTATTACAATGTAATAGAAAAAAATGAATTCCTATATTTTGCTATACCAATGAGAATAAAATTCGATAATTATTAATGACTCCGCCGATGAGGCGTTGTACCGGTACAGTACCAACAACGGAGGACCTAAGTTTATCTTGGTTCAAGCACTAAGCATTGTTATAATGGGGAAGATTTCGCAAGCGCGCTACTTGATTCTACATAGTAGCCAAGAATTCAATTGAATTCTTTCGTGTTGGAAGATTCTGTTGGAACCTTTGAATATTTTAATTCGCAAACAATCTTAGGCAACTCAACTTACAACACCAACGTTCCTCTTGGTATCGAAGCTCGTAGCTTAATGGAAAGAAGAAAATACCTCCATCTCGAAATATCATGGTACGCAGGTAGCTTCTTACCCCCTTTACTAAAGGAGGCTACACCACATATCACTTGCTAGAATACGTGTAATATGTATTTTCTATGTACTGTATGGGGCATGTCTCGCCTTCGACGCTCGTTCTTTGGCCAACTCCCTTCCTCCCCGCCCACACACCAAAACCCTTCTAGAAATCTAGAAGCGATGCAGGAGGGAGAAGCGCGATGATACAACTCATTGTTCAGCGTCCCACCATAATCTCTCCCTTCAACGTTCGATGGCTGGCTAGTGAGCCAGTCTCAATTGCTTTTAAAATATTCGAATTCCTCTAATAAACTAACACGCCAAAGCTATACGCCCTGAGATAATACAGTAGCAAGTATCCTGCCACGTCCTAAGTTCCCCCCCCTATCTACTTTTTTTTTTTGTCCCTACGAGTTTGAACTACCTAGGTAGGCCAAGACTGGGAATTGAAGGATCCATCCAGCAAACCCCCCAAGCGGAACCAGGGTACACACATGGACCGACCTCCTTTCGAGAGTAACTTGCAACTGTACATGTACGGTATGTACGAAGTAGGTATGAGGTATGTATATGTATGGATGTATTATCTGGGGGCGAGACATGCCGTTCCCCATGGCCATCCCATGTCATCCCGCGCTGGTTCGCCTCTTGCAGACTTTTCGAATTTCTCACAGAAGCGTACCTAGGTACCTTAGGCAGATGACGATCGAAGACAGCCTATTGGTAACTGGTAACTTATAGCTAGCTACCTATACATAGGTTCGTCGGGTCTAGCAGCGCTGATTCCCTATTGGCGTGTCGCATTTGCATTGTACAACATGTCCCTTGGCAAAAGCAGGCAAAAGCAGGCAAGCTAAGGGCTCACTTAATCTCAAGTCGCCAGGCCGCTCCGTCGAAACTCCCGATATCTTCCCTGTCGGATTAGTACTATGGTACTACCTCCTAGGTAGGGTTGTCTAGTTTAGTAGCTTATTCAGGCTTGTCAGGCTAGGTTCTGCTTCTCATCCCCCCAAAGGGCCAAAGGGCCAAGGGCCAAGTGCCACACGGACCAGGGCTATCATCGCCGGGTCTGGGCTGAACCTACATTAGACCCTGCTCCCGAGGTAGCCAAAGGACCGTAAGGGGACCACACCTACCTTCCATTTGCAACTACGTACATGCCACCATTCTGGCTGTTATATACATACATTGTATACATTATATACACTACCTACCTACACACTATATAATGTATCGTATACATATACGTCTCTGCATTATATACGTGTAGCTATTCAACACAAGGAGGTATATATCTATGTATATCTCTATGTACACACATTGGATACAGTACGGCTATCTCTTCCTGGCCTAGGTGCTACATACATAGCTGCTAGGTCCAAGGTCCAAGGTCCAATGTGCTAGGTGCTTTAACCTACCTCGTCTCTACCTTACATACATCACACACACACACTCACACACGTTCGCACTTTGGGAATACCGAACACCCAGACACCTTGCCTAGCTCTGCCAGTTCTTTCGTGATCCACAAATATTGCCGGTCTCCTAACGAGCATACAACAACATCTACGAACTCGGCCCCAAATACACACCCCCCCTTTCAATCTTGTCCGAACATCAAATTACCACGCTACATCCAACCTCCTTCTGTCGCCCCCCCACCATCGAAGACTTCGAGACATATAACAGCGGCGAGAAGCAGCTGGCCATAATCGCCAATCTGCAAGGCTGACTCCCGCGACAATTAGGTCGAAAAAGGACCCCATGTCAGATGTTGGGGACCCAGCAGCAGCAAGCAACGTCAACCACGAACAAAGGCCCCGAGCTAGAATCCTTAGAAACCCTCTTCGCCGTGCACAGCTACGAAATAGAAGCAATGCGGTGCGTCCTTTCGTCCTTTCTAGAAGTCTGATTCAATCCCTCCTCCGCCGCCCTGTTTTGCGCTTCTCTTTGTGTTATCTGGAACTGTCTCGTTTTCATCCCTACTGACGTTGTCTTCTACTTTCAGACCAGATGGACGTTGCGACTGAGAGTGCGCCGCGAAACACACCCGGCAATAAGACGGATGAGAGCATGGGCATGGGCGCACGTACAATCCCAATCATAACCGCGCCTACGCCAACGCCTACGATAAAGATGTCGGCACCTTCGCCGTCCGGAGAGCCCATGGAGATCACGACGCCCACCAATTCCTCGGCCCCGCATAGCGGCAACAAGAGTTCGGAGGGCGAGGGTAGCGACTCGAATGATCGTCAGAACGTTACGCTCTCGGGAGATCAGAACCCGAACTCTGCTTCGAACACAATGCCCGCGCCTGCTGCCGCCGCCGTCCACCAACCGAAGATAGTACAAACTGCCTTCATCCATAAACTCTACAAGTGCGTATACATATATTCGCGACTTTTGGATGCTGCGTCGAGCTCGAACTAATGGCTAATTTTACGGCAGCATGTTGGAAGATCCGAATATACAACACCTTATCAGCTGGTCTAACACCGAGGAGAGTTTCGTTATGTCGCCCTCGCACGATTTCTCCAAGGTCCTTGCGTACGTCTTTAACTCCGTGAGATCGGCCAATGAGACTAATTGGATAACAGCCAATATTTCAAGCACACGAACATTTCCTCATTCGTCAGGCAGCTGAATATGTATGGCTTTCACAAAGGTATGCGTGGAGATAACAGCTGTAACCCAACCCTCCGGCAACTGACCAAGCGGGAATTGCAGTGAGCGACGTTTTTCACACGGGCTCCCCAGAGACGGCGCTCTGGGAATTCAAACATGGCAATGGGAATTTCAAAAGGGGCGACCTTGTTGGACTGCGAGAGATTAAACGACGGGCGTCCCGCCATGCGCTGGTTCATCGAGAGTACAATAATCAGAAACCGGCCCCGTCGCAACCCGGCACTCCAGCGGAACCCATGCCGCCCATACACGACAGCTCAGACCCCAGGCTTTCTGGTGTCGAGCACTCGCTGTACGAAGTCACAGCCAGGCTGCAACGCAGCGAAGAGAATGTTCACATAATGAGTGTGAAGCAGCAAGCGATGGCGGACACGATCAAAAGTTTGCTTCAGTTAAACCAGGACTTGTCCAGAACGGTGTTAGGTCTATATCCACCTGAGAACCCTATCCATAGAGAGGGTAAGTTTCGGTTTCAGCATAGATTAAGGGATAATCGATAGTCTAACGTGATTGTAGTCCTTACGCTGCAGGGGGAGTTTCAACGACAAGCCGAATTCTTCCGATCGGTTGACGAGCCTCATGAGCCGCCTTTCCCGAACAGTCGCCAGTTCTTTGCTAATATCGACAACCCTCCCGTATCCCCTCGGCAGCTAGCTCAGGACGACCAACGAAGATTAGGCGTGCATCAACCCCGCGGAACAAACTTCTACCGACCGACGGTCCCTTCTAATCTTTCACGTAGACCGTACGGATCCATCGGCGGGAGCACAACCCAGTCGTCGCCTTCTCCTCTTCGAACCCAAGCGCCGCCGCCAGGTGCTGGACCTCACCCACTTGCAAACGTTGAGCCGCCACCGAGCGGTCTACCCAGACGGCATACTTCAGCCGACATTCGAGCGCACGGGTGGCAGCCTAATCCTCCGCCGCCGTACGTCTCTTCTGGTCCCCCTTCGTCTCACTGGCCGTCTTCTCCCAGTCGAGCACCTCAAGAAGAGCAGCGGATCCGCGAACCTCCGCCTCACTACTCACTATCACGACCTGCTACCCCGCCAGCCCCTTTTTCCAACGGTAGCATCGGAAATGGGTTGGAAAGTTTGAATAATTGGTCCTGGAACTCGGCCAACGGTCGCGAAAATAAGAACCTGGCAATCAAGGACATGTCTGCACCCCCGACTAGAAGGGGAAGCATGGCACACATCCTCAACCCTACTGATACGGTAGAGCGGGACGAAGAAGATCCCCGCGGGGATGACGACCCTCGGAAGCGCAAGCGGATGCAATAAATCACATTACGGGTCCTTGAGTATTCTTTTACATTTCGCGTCATGACAGCATCGTCACGGATATAATACCATATTACGGAGGCCCTTTGATTTGAAATTTTACATAGAACGATTTGATGCGGAACATACGAGTCTCTCAGGATTCAACAAGACGATTACGCTACGGCCATTTTTATACGACATTTGATCACGCATCTAACGAATTTCCTTTGCTTCTCTCTTCCAAGACCATTTTCTTTTCGTTGCTATATTTTCTCCCCCTTTCCCCTGGATATGCCCGTTCTTTTGTTATTAAACCAAAAGCGTTGGCTATTTTTTTGAACAACCATTGGCGAACCATTGGCGGTCGGGGGATTCTAGCAAGCGGGCGGCGGCGGCGGCACTGAAGATTTCTAACCTCTTTGTTTCATTCTGTTGACCTACGAATTTTCAACCTTTTTGGAGGCAGCGAGAGCGAGGGGGGAATATCTAAATCAACCTTGCCACGGGTATGTATGTACAATATGGGGGGGACATGAACACGCAGCTAAGTTCGGAAAGGGGGGGAGGCTACTACTACAACTGTAATCCGTTGGACAGGAACTAAAGGGGGAAACCATTACCTTATTACTTCACGCGCAACCCATTTGCTCGCGGAGCCGCTTAATATGTACTCTTAAGTAGTATTCAAAGTTGGGAGCGTACAGCTTTCTTCTAACTACAAATCGTAACTTGGAAATAAGCTCAATTTACCGTATTGTTCGTCCCGTATCGATGTGACCGACGGCGCGTCTTGGACGAATTGCCTTGTAGGAATGGTGCTTGTAGATAACGATCGTATCGTAAGGCAGCATAGAGACTCCTAACCACTTAATGTTAATTATCTTCTATTTTATCCTTAGGCTTCTTCTTCTTTTTCTTCTTGCGTTTCCTCTTCGAGTTGCCTTCAGTACTAGGCTGGCGGCTCGACTCGTCTTTTTCCGGGGGCTTAGTGGTCAGGCTTTCTGTAGCGTCCTCGCGGCTGACGACGGCAGCATCCCCCTGCTCATCGGCATCTCGCGCAGGAAGCATGCTAAGCTCGGCCTCCATACCACTACCGCCCTCCCGTCCGTCCCCGAGACCAATACCGCCGGCTCCTTCCGTTTCCGTCCGCGCCCGCTTCCCATTTCCGTTCCTCCCCCTAGCCCTCCCGAGCCCGCTCCGCCCCGCCTCCTCGTCGCTGCTTTCTTCTTTTCGCCGCCACTTCTGCTGTCCATCACCATCAGCTCCCCCCGCGCGCGCCCGTTTCCCCAGAAGCCGTCCGCGCAGCCTCGCCGTGTCCCTGTCCCTTCCGCCGGCTCCTGCACCTCCTCCGCCGGCCGTCGCTCGAACGAGCCCGATGCCCGCGTTCGGGTCGAGCCCGCGCTCCTCCGCGAACTCGGCTTCTTCTTCGGCCCGGCGACGCGCGGCGGCAGCAGCCTCGTCTCGAGACTGGACGCCGGACTGGGATTGGGATTGGGCGCCGGACGAGTGTAGGGCGGAGAACGACTTCCCGCCGCCGCCAGAGTTGGTGTTGGTGTTGGAGACGTCGGACCGCGACGGGAGGAACGCGCGGGCGGCGCGGAGGCGCGCGTCGAGCTGCATCTGGATGCGGTTCATGTTAACGGCGAAGTCGGGGGCCGGGTTGCCAGTAGTAGCGGCGGCTTTCGAGGAGGAAGAGGAAGAGCCGGGGCCCGTGGAGGACTTGCTAGTCGATGCCATGGTGGGGATGGTAGTTAGTTTTTTCCAGCGTGTGAAATAAGAAAAGAAGGATTAGACTAGTAGCGCTATCGTAAGATCATGGCGCCTGCGGTATGTGCTGCCATATTGCGGTTTGGCGACGGACAATTGACTTGCTCGTGCAGAATGTCGAGAAGTGCTATGGGCAAAAAAAGGGTCGGAGATCAACCCGAGATCAGCGATAAGATAGTGTACAGTGTTAATCACGGTATATGCGCATTTTAACACGGGGGGCATCTAGTTCCAGATTGCATCACCTCAGTACCTCAGTAAGCTTCATTCAACTTCTAGTTGTACTAACTCATATACCGCCTAACCCTACCGATAGCACTTGAAGTTTTATCATGTCATTGTGTTGTACAGCCTACAAGAAATATTCGCCTCAGAACTAAAACCTTGTAGCACGAGTAGTGTCACAGTAACAAGCAGGCTGAGTGAAAACGAGCAAGATACCTAGGTACAGTAGGTAGGTAAACTTATATTGCAATCCTAGGTATATACGGTGTATGAGCGTGTTGAGGCTGTTTTTTTTTTTTTTTATCAATGATGTTTGCCTACATCTAGCTCCCAGTCATCTTGTTAGGTGTACCAATTACAGAGCAATCAGTATATGAGATGTTACTTATTACTTAACAGGTCTTAGGAATTGAATGCATCGTATGGAAACCGTAAAATGTCGAGCTAAATCTCTCATTATTCTAGTAGTCATGACAAACACAAGATGCATATATTACTTCATGAGCAAATATTCGCGAGTATTGTTGTTCTACTACCTAATTCACTGACACATCGATCAGTGCGGCCGTATGTACCGGTAGAGTATGATTCGATAGCTCAGCCGATATCAAAAGCTCTTCAAGGATTGAATACCCAACTTCCATTACCAGCGTTGAGATTGGGATATGCTAACGTCCAAATGAGGCGATGACTACCTGCTTTCGGGTCTCCTGGTCTTTAGAGAGTTTGCGGTTCTCGCGAAACATGTCTCTTTTAGTCGTTCGGCATCCACTCAAGCCTCCAGGTCTCATCACTATGTGCAACACAAATCGTAGAGGCATAAACAAGATCAAGGATTTAATCTTTTCGAGTTAGCCATGCCTACTAGCTCTACGGATATATAAAGAAGCCAAGATCCTGTCTTCTTGAGCTTTTCGAAAGGAACATCCAAGAGCACACGTTTTGACCTCTAAGACTCTATCCCAGAATCAAGAAACAGTAAGTATTCCCACTCTCTTGTACTTTCTACGAAGCTAACATGTGCTATCCCCAAGATATACACCAGCACGATGACAGTCACCATGAAAAAGATCCTTTTCCTAGTTACTCTTCTCTCTACCTCGATGGCTCTCGACCCCCACAAGCCACGACAACCCGTTCCCGACGAACTCCGAGGCCGTCAAGATGGGGGTGACGCCAACGGGTGCCCCGGTGGTAGGGACTACAACTATTGCATCTCATACCTTAACGAGCAATGCCCTCTTCCACTGAACCAGCAGTGCCCAGCTCGTAACAGCGAGCTCTGTGCTTGCCAGTGCGCTTGTGCCAAAGACCAGTGCGATGCTGCGCTCGCACCGTTTCCAGACTATTGCTAGGGCTGAGGATGTGCCTATAATGTTTGCTTGAACATGGCGAGGAGGGTTTGGCATACACTTGATACCTAAGGGTAGTCAAGGTTAAATGTAGACTTAGACAATATTGGAATCGACCATAAGCTGACTGAATATGTTGAATGTCTCGTTTCCGCCATTAATGTGAATTTTATATGTGTTTAGAAGTAACTATCGTAAAAATCGTACAAGATTTGGCTAATATTCAATGGCTAACATAGGGGTAACTAGCTGCGTGACCCGTCCTTCGGCCGGGAAAAGGGGGGGGGGGGGGGGGGGGATTTCACCGAGCTTCCTTTACGTTATAGATGAGTCTGAGCTTTGGAAGGCTCTGATTGGCTAGCTATACCTTAATACACATCTTTTAAATTCTTTATAAAATCAATTAATCTTTTCCACCATCTCTTAAAAAGATTAATAATTAGTATGGTTTGATAGAGCTTATTTTGCGTGACCTTTTTATTTTATTTGTATTATTCCCAGATCTGGAGTGATAGTATTGTAAAGGAAAAGGTTGAAAAGTGCAGGGCGATTTTAAGTGTCTGATTGGCCAGTGAAATTGTGGCAGTACTAATGAAATAAAGAGAAGTTGATAGAAAGGGGGGTTACAAAAGCTATAGCTAAGTACACATGTACATGTAGATTGAGGTCATGCATCGGCATCAGCTGCAGTTCACCGACTAAAAAGTGGAGAGTGTCACAGGGAGGGCAATCAATGACCGGGATTTCCCGTTTCTACCGGAAAAGAGCTCTCCCAAGCGGCCGGGGCCAACCTAAAGTTGTTTTCTTATTTGGCGATAGCATCACAAAACACCTCGTCTTTCATCACTACTTAGGACCTAAGTAACATAGTGGCGCTCTACCTCCCCTGAGCCACATCCTGCCAATTGACGCTCAGATCCCTTCCGTCACCATGTTTAACTTCGCTCGCAGCCGTGCTGCGGCTACCGCCCTACGGTCGTCCAAGGTAAGTCATCCAGTATTAATATTATAATTTGTGCCATGTGGCTTTCTAGCAACATATGCTAACGTATCCCGCCTCCGTCGCAGACTGCTTTTACCCCCGCCACCAGATTCCCCGGCGTCGCTCAACAACAGCGAAGAAACCTGAGCATCCACGAATATCTCTCAGCCGACCTTCTGCGACAGGTACACTTTATCTCTCAACCCCTAAAAAACGAATATAAATATATCCTAACCCGTTCTTATAGTATGGCATCGGTGCCCCCAAGGGCTACAACGCCAAGTCGTCCGCCGAGGCTGAGAAGGTCGCGAAGGAGATCGGCGGTGAGGATATGGTTATCAAGGCCCAGGTCCTGGCTGGTGGCCGAGGAAAGGGTACATTCGACAACGGCCTGAAGGGAGGTGTCCGTGTCATCTACTCGCCTACCGAGGCCAAGATGTTCGCCGAGCAGATGATCGGCCACAAACTCATTACCAAGCAGACTGGTGCGGCTGGCCGCCTCTGCAACTCCGTCTATATCTGCGAGCGCAAGTTCGCCCGCCGAGAGTTCTACCTCGCCATCCTCATGGACCGAGCTTCCCAAGGCCCCGTCATCGTCTCTTCTTCCCAAGGTGGCATGGACATTGAGTCCGTTGCCAAGGAGCACCCTGACGCTATCAACACCAACTACATCGACATCAAGACCGGTGTCACCGACGAGATCGCACGGGATATTGCGACCAAGTTGGGTTTCAGCGAGCAATGCATCGAGGAAGCCAAGGACACTATCCAGAAGCTGTACAAGATCTTCCTTGAGAAGGATGCTACCCAGATCGAGATTAACCCTCTGTCCGAGACGTCAGACCACCAGGTCATGTGCATGGACGCCAAGTTCGGTTTCGACGACAATGCTGACTACCGACAGAAGGAGGTCTTCTCCTGGCGTGATACCACTCAGGAAGACCCTGAGGAAGTTCGTGCTGCCGAGTCCGGCCTCAACTTCATCAAGCTCGACGGTGACATTGGCTGCCTCGTCAACGGTGCTGGTCTGGCTATGGCCACCATGGACATCATCAAGTTGAACGGTGGCCAGCCCGCTAACTTCCTTGACGTCGGTGGTGGTGCTACCCCTGCTGCCATCAAGGAGGCTTTCGAGCTGATCACTAGCGACCCCAAGGTTACTGCCATCTTCGTCAACATCTTCGGTGGTATCGTGCGATGCGACGCCATCGCTCACGGTCTCGTTAACACCGTCAAGGCCCTGAACCTCAAGGTCCCCATCATTGCCCGTCTGCAAGGAACGAACATGGAGCAAGCTCACCAACTCATCAACGACTCGGGAATGAAGATCTTCTCCATTGACGACCTGCAGAGCGCGGCAGAGAAATCGGTACAACTTTCCAAGGTTGTAAAAATGGGTACGTGATTCATACATAAGACTATAGGTCTCTTCTTCTTTTCGAAAAAGGTAACTAACATCTCATCTAGCTCGGGACATTGACGTCGGTGTCGAATTCAGTTTGGGTATTTAAGGACGATATGTATAGACACCGGTCCGCTAAACTGTACTAACTTTTCCAGGGTTGGATCCCCGGGGTATGTGATAATGGGACGGTTGTGAACTACTACTACTAGAGCAAAGGGGGGCGGGTTTGTCACTATTGCATGCATCTTGATGTTGTTCCCTCACGCGCTCTTATTTCTTCCAATGGAAACTGATTTATAGACACGTAACGTTCGAATCGCATTACTTGTGATACTCTGATTTGCACATACCATTTGCCATTTGCTATTTTGCAGTTTAGAGATCATGCTAACAACATATGCCCAGCACTCTTCTCTCTTTTATCCGCCTCCTAAAGTAACGACCTCTTTTTAATTCTAGGACAGAGGTACCCAACCGCAAACGACGAATAAGCCCCCTTAATCCGTACTCGAGAAAAACCAGCCTGGTCGTAAAAAGGGCCCCCTTAACAATATGCCATCACTTGAACTCAGCTCAACTCAACTCCATCCGCATCACAATCGCAACGGGGCTTCGACACGGACCAGACCTGGTACTGCGGCACCTGCTCGTACACGAAGAGGCCCCCCTCCCCCTCCCCTTCCTCTCTTCCCCCGCCCCGCCACCACGCGCCGACGAGCAAGGCCGCCAGCGCCACGGCCACGGCGACTTTTAGGAAGTACCGCAGCACGTAGAAGAGCTCGGGGAAGACGCTGCGCTCGCGGTACCAGCGCCCGGCCCAGTACAGGCGGGCGTCGAGGGCGAAGGCCGCGCGCGCGTACCGCACTCGGACGTGATCCCGCGTCTCCTGGAGCTGGGCGGTCGTCGAGCGCAGGAACACGGCGAGGTTGGACTCCTGGCGCGTCTTCTTGGCGGCAGAGGCGTCTTTGGCGGCGTCGGATTCTTCTTCTTTGGGGGGAGGGGCGATGCGGGCGGTCAGGAATTCTTGGATTCCGCGTTCCCCTGTTGTGATGATGGCGTGTTAGCAACTGGATAAGTGCTTTGGCTGCTTCTTAGTTCTTAGGGTGGGAGATATAAGGAAGAGGAAGGATTTTGAGGAAAAGGGGGGGGGGGGGGGGGGGGGGTGGGATGGACTCACTTCGTTCCTGGTCGTCCTTCTTCGCTTGCTCTTCGTCGTTCAGCTCGCGAGGCAGATCCATCGACTTGCAGCGGGCGAATGCGGCTAAGGGACGGTAGCGCGGGTTGTTCTCCGAGCGCATCTGCCACGGGACCATGCCGCTGTAGACGGACTCGCTGTACGACATGGTGGGCAGCTTGCACTTGGTTCGCTCGGGTGGCGGGAAGGAAGCAACGTGGTTATATTTATATTGCTGTGTTCTTGAGGTTTTGGGGGGACGATGTCGTGGGCGCGAGGCTTTGGTATCGCGGTTGTTGGAAAGTATAGGGACTTGTTCTGTTACGAAGTGCTCATAACAGACGATGATGGTTCGGATTTTGCGATAACAGCCAGGTCGGATTAGAAACACAAGTCTTCTTCCATAGAGATCGGAATTGCGACGAGTGCTCAGACAAGCGGTGGTTGTTTTCTGAGGTTTTTTTTTTTAATAGACCGTCTAGCAGAGAGGTGTTGTAGGATACCTACGTCGGAAAGCACCAATTTAACAGAACCGCGAATTGCTTGGGCGACAGCCTTGGTTTGTGCACGCGACTGCAATTGAGAGGTGGTGATTATGAGATTGTCGAGGCAATGACAGCACGAAACACGTGTTGATTGTCGACGACGGGGCAACCAGCTCGAAATTTGTGACTTTTTACTGATTCACTCACTACAGCGAGGATTACAGGGCCTTCTCACCAGCAACGCCCAACTGTTGCTGTCCAAAGGAGGACCTCACGCAGCGTCTAGCCCCATGCCCATTGTGCGGTTGACTGGGTGCTGTCATTATGCCATATTCACGATCCTGAAAAGCAACCCCTTTTTATCCGCCCAACTCCTTTATGAATCACGATGTCTCTTACCTACCATTCTAGGATAAGGAGAGTCGTTTCTTCTTCATCGTATGAACTACATCGCAAATAAGATAGCTCAGGAATCTTCCAGCTCAGATGTGGTCCAGTCACCTCCAAGCTCCCTGTTCATGTCGAACAGACCGTATATTCCTTACGTTCAATGTTGGATAGTAGCCTGGGAATGTATTAGATAATCTTCAGTCTTTAAATTGATATCTATGTACATACCTACCTACGTGTAGGTAGTATACACGGTGAAAGAGAAATGAATACGGGTATTCATAACCATTAGTCATCGTGAGACAAAGGCTTCACTTACAAAGATCTTCACACTCATACAGATCAGATACGTCAGTGTGCTACTTGAGGAAAAGCGATCAGTGGAAGCTTCAAGTAGATAGGATGGAAACTTCCGAAGACACTATTTTTAGTCATTGTCTCTATCTCAGTTTGTACCTAGGCGCCCTTGACTAGGCGCCCTTGATTTGAGAATGGCCTACACGTAAGAAAGTATTCCGGCAGTACAACTGTAATCAAAGACAAATGAGTAAGAATTACCACGGCAAGAAGTGACTATGTACCTAGGTAGTTCGGCTTTCTTTTAAATAGTACCTACTATGCGGTGTGTCTCCTTTTAATTTACTCCAATTGTCATCAATACATACAAAGCCTCACCGTTGCCTACCTTAGGGTATCTACGGAATCGTTCGTGATAATCCGGCTCGCAATTCGCAATGTAGATCGAAAAGGAGTCGACCCAAAATTATTCCCACGTAAAACCCAGAAAACCCACGTATCTGGGAAGCTTTTCTCTCTGGTCTGGTTTGGGATCCGATTGCAGCAAAGTACTGTAGATCACACCGCACATTCCGGAGTCGTCCATCTGGGTTAGGGGGGTTACGGGACACCGAATTAAACCCGCCATCTCACCGGAAAGCTGCAGCAAACGCGGGAAGCTCCAAATTTACTATGTACAAAAAAAAAAAAAAACATGTCGCAAGGATCACCCATCAAATCTGCAATGCAAGCAATGTCCGCGGATCTTCAACATGCGGCCCCGATACGTACAAGGTGACAGTTACGACGAGGCACATTGGATGCCGCCGCATCGGTACCTACGCATATCCATGGGTATATACTACATGGAGGCAATTTGTGTAGCAAGCAACGTCCATCGCATTCGACGGTAGACTTGTGCGACGGTAGTAATATTGCGACGCCCCTGAGGCAGAGCAGGCTTTTTTCGTAGAATCCTTCCCAGGCTCTTATAGATAAACTTACATGAATATCCTTCCTAGTCCTACGTAGGTATGCAAACGTGAGGCGACAGCTCATATTACAACCCCATCCATCTTACTCACATCGCCAAGTACGTTAGCGGTTCTCATAGGAGTATTTCCCTTTTGGAGGATTTCTCCCTTCGGAGTTTCATCGTACGCTCTTCGCGGAACGAGGGGAGCAATCGTCTTATAAATCGCGTGCTGTAAATACCAAGTTTTAGTTGAGCAGGTGCGTCAGTCAGCCCTACATACAATGGTTGCAATGGTGACGGTGGTACCGAACTTCGATATTCGGGGTTATGGAGGGCTTGGCAAAAGCTTTTGGTGGCGGGACCCCGGAATGAATCGGTTATAGTAGCAAGACGGAGCCTCAGGTGACAGGGTGAGCAAACATATATAATAACAGACTCGTCCGGTCCCTGATTCATAGAATTTTTTATTGGCATGAGTCTATATTTCGAGACGTTTAGCCCTTTTTCCCATTTAAAAAATCTTTCTTTGAAGTTTACTGGAGCTTCTTTGAACCCCTATTCCAGCCGCCTACGACACACTACAACATACTACATACTACGCCATACAAGAGCCACAACATCATTTATAAGACAACACACACCATAAAAACACTGAAACTTGGCTCCAATTTACCTACCTACCTCCTCACAACCTCCCACATCTACATCATGGTGAAAGCTGAGCTGAAGAACTGGTGGCGGGAGCAGACCGTCCACCCATCGCGCATGTACCCCTCGATGCCCGTCTGCCGCTGCGCTGCATGCTTCAACGGCACGGCGCCCGGCCAGGAGGTATTCCGGGACCCCATAGACCCCAGAGAGCTGCCGTTCAAGCAAGACAAGAGGGCCAACAAGACCACCACCTTCTTCGCGAACGCAGAGAAGCCCAAGGAGGTGCGGGCCAAGCTCGTTAAGAAGTCGTGGTACAGACAGCAGCAGCAGACTCTGGCCCGGAAACCGAGCAGGGAGAGCGTGGCTTCGGAGACGAGCCCGCTATACGCGGTGTCGAAGGCCCAGCGCGATAGCGCCGAGACTCTGGTCCCGACTCAAGACTGATTCTGGGAATACATACATACATGTATGTACGTGACGGCATTGTCCCAGCGATCACGAGAACTTGGGCGGCTGGAGTCTGGGTCAGGGGATCGGGGGAGGAGGCAACTTTTTTTGTATACTTGCTTGCATACCTAATACATCATGGGAAGGGAAAGGGAAGGATCGGCGCAAAGGAAGTTCTGGCGTTATTATCCCGGTTGCTGGTATCGGAGCGATGGGTTAAATTACACCCTACCAAGGCCGAGTTTTGTCATCTCGACGAAATTGTCATTGTGGCATACGGATGGATGAGAAAAAATCTTGCTCGACGTTCTAGCCAAAGTCTAATGAATGGCGTTGCTTGTTGGGGGTCAGGGGCATACCCCTGGGAAAGGGGGAGACGGGCTAAGGAAGCCACTGGAAAAAAAAGTTGCCGAGTTTCGTGCGGACGGGTGTTCCCGTCCTTTCCGGATTTTGCCTAGAGAGCGTTCTTAGCGTACGAAGGTGGCTTATAATGGCTGAACGGTTGGCTTATCGATAGGCGATTTTAATCCCCTTGTTTAATGCATTCACATGCGATCGTCGTGATTATGTCGCTCAGAGGCCTTTTTGTTTGCGACAGGTACCAAGAGCTTACGATACTCCTAATCTAGCGCTGAATTATATATCGAAATTAAGAATTTAGTTTTGTACCATCTACACACTTGAGATTACAATACATGAATACCCAGGTATCTCGCACATGCCCTTAGTCACAGCTCTATCTGATTCAGAGAGCAACTGGTCACTTGAGTAGTGACGTCACATATTTATTTACCTACTAGATCAGTTGACAGGTACCCCCAAAGCTCCAATACCTGTGTGAAGGGCGAGAAAGTGGATATATGTTGCAACGGGACTCAGGCACGCTTTAGTCAACCCTATCTAGAACAACCGCCCGTCAGGCACGCGACCATCATGGCCGCCAAGGTCGTCGACCTAGCCATCATCGAAGCCCTGGGGCTCGACCCCAAAAACACCAAGATCACGTCACACGGCGGCTCTGGATTCGCCTCCACCTTCAAGCTGAGCTCGACCGTAGGCGGAAGGGAGAAGAACTTCTTCGTCAAGACAGGCACGGGGTCGGAATCCCAGCTGATGTTCAAAGGTTAGCAAGCCTTCTGGATGCTTCCCCTAGCAAAAGCAAAGCAAACGAAAACGAACACATACGCGCGCGTGCCGCAGAAGCTGATTTTCGTCCTTCTGCCAGGGGAACATGCGTCACTCAACGCCATACACTCGGTCGTGCCGAACCTGTGCCCCAAGTCGCACGCCAACGGCGTCTTCGCCGAGGACCCAAACCGGTTCTTCCTCGTAACCGACTTCCTAGAGCTGGGGTCGTCGCACCCGGGGGGTTCGGGCCAGTCGTTCGCGCAGAAGCTAGCGAAGCTGCACACGACACCCGCGCCGGTCCCCTCCGGCTTCGGCGAACCCGTGTTCGGGTTCCCGGCGACGACGTGCTGCGGGTCGTCGCCGCAGGACAACTCTTACAAAACGTCGTGGGCCGACTTCTACGCCGACAACCGGCTGCGCGCGATCCTGCGGCAAGGGGTCGCGTCCAACGGCTCGGACCCGGAGCTGGCGCGCGCCGTGGAGAGGACGGCGGGGGTCGTGGTGCCCCGGCTCATAGGGGACGATCATATCAAGGGCGTGTACCCCGTGGTCGTGCACGGGGACCTGTGGAGCGGCAACCACGGGCGCGGCCGGATCGCCGGCGAGGGGGGCGTCGAGGAGGTCGTGTTCGACCCGTCCGCCGTCTACGGCCACTCGGAATATGAGCTAGGTATTATGCGCATGTTTGGCGGGTTCGGGTCCAGCTTCTGGAAGGAGTATCAGAGTTTGGTGCCGAAGGCGGAGCCCAAGGAGGAATGGGAGGATCGGGTGGCGCTTTACGAATTGTAAGCCTCGCCAGTTTCTAAGATCTCCCCCCTATTCCACCTTTTGATGTATATAGACGTTATCGAGCTAACGAGCGAACAGATATCACCACCTAAATCACTGGGCGATATTCGGGGGCGGGTATAGAAGCGGAGCGATGTCAATTATGAAGAAGCTCAACACGAAGTACGGGTGAAATCGCCATCTACCGCATCGCCCGTCTTTTCTGTATCGGTTTACTTTGGCGGCTATAGTGAATTTGTTTTCTGTACGTATAAGCGAAATCGCATTCAGAGATTGAGTATGTGTAGCTTAGACGGCCCATTGCTTTGACCTCTCAAAGACGAGATAATCGAAAATTGATGATTTAATGAAATAAACTATCTACTATTCCATATTACGTGTATTACACCTAAGAATTACGTCGTAGATCCCCGGCGTGATGATGATCTTCCCGGGCTGAGTCATCCCGGGCGGTTCCGTCCTTTTCACCACTAGTCCTCCGCCCTCCGCTCGCTAACTTGGTAAATCACACCATCGATTCTCCATCTTATCTGTCAACCTATAACCACCGTACGCCAAAGCATATTTATTCGCATTTGAAGTTCTGTCAAGGCTGTCAAGGCCAACCAGGCCGAAAAGGACATGGAGGACAGAAAGGCAGTCATCGTCGGCATCAGCGGGGCTTCGTCGAGCGGTAAGACGACCCTGGCCCGGCTGCTGCGCGACGTGTTCCCCGGCACCTTCGTCCTGCACGAGGACGATTTTTATAGGCCCGAGACGGAGTGAGCAATAATACACCATGTCTACCTCCTAGCATACCCATCACCCATAAAATTAAAGGGGTAGAATATAATAGCTTACGTTTTACGTACTACCCTAGGCTACCCACCAAAGAAGGCCTCCTGGACTGGGACTGCGCCGAAGCCATCGACATCCCGGAGATGACGCGGGCGCTGTCACACATCCGGACCCACGGCACTTTTCCGGTAAGTACGGCAATGGACCGGCTGTTCTCTTCTATTTTCAGGTGCTCTTATTCTACATCTCATCTCATCTTCAACGACGGAACACGTAAATTGGCGCGAGTCGGTGCACGCCTACAGGCTTCGGTCCTACATATCGTAGTACACCGCAAACTCAGAACTAACCTGCCCACCAACCCACCCAGCCCTTCGTAGACTCCAAAGAAGACCAAAACTCCATCGGCGCGTGTCCGGTCCCCGACTCCGCCATCGCCCTCGCCAAGTCCAGGGTCGCCGCGTGGCAGCTCCCCGGCGCCCCCGGCCACGGCATCCTCCTCCAGCAGCACCCGTCCTCCTCCCCGTCGTCAGGGCTGCTGCGCATGTGCGTCCTCGACGGCTTCCTCCTCTACTCCCCCGAGATGCAGGCCGGCGGCGTCCCGCCCCTCCTCGACGCCAAGCTCCTCCTCCTCGTCAGCCGCGCGCGCGCGACGCAGCGGCGCGAGCGCCGCGACGGGTACGTCACGCTCGAGGGGTTCTGGACCGACCCGCCGGGGTACGTGGATAAGATCGTCTGGCCCAACTACGCGGCGGCGCACGCGCGGCTGTTCCGGGACGGGGACGTGGAGGGGGAGCTGGACGAGGGGGTGTTGGAGGAGATGGGGATCCGGGCGCAGGTCGGGAAGGGGTTGGATGTTGATATGGAGACGACGTTTAACTGGGCCGTGGATACGCTGATGGCAAGGCTGGAGGAGTTGGCGGGGAGGCGGTGATTATGGGAGTGTTCTTGGATGAGTGGAGGTTTGGTCTACGCTTATGGCTACGGCTAAGTTGGTTTGGATGACGCTTACTTGGATGTCACGAGATATGCGTATTAGATGACTTGGATAGAGTCTATGAACATTTGAATAGCATTATTTCATTTCCATGTTATACGTAGGCTAGGAAAGTAGAGTACAGATATGCAGGGCCCCGTCGAGCTGTTCAGAGCTACAATGTTCTCGTTCTAGTCTATCAGTCCGACCCCTCCCTCCCTTTTTGATAATTCTAGGAAAATTCCTAATATGTGCGAGTAGTTGACTAAAGGATAGCAAATGCTTTACCTCCACGTGTCCGACTTGACGGCCGTAGTAGCGCAAGTCTTGGACACGGTGTAGGAGCGGTTCGGGTCCGCCTCCCAGTTGACCGAGCCGTCGGTGTTGACCACGATGTACTTGTACTCGATGGCCTGTCCGGCGGGCAAGGTGATAGTCGCCGTCCAGAGGGGGTTGCTGGACGTGTACGACGAGGCGCTGAGCGCTACCGCCTTGCTGACGTCCCAGCTGCCGAGGGCGGCGATGTTACCGATGATCTTGACCGTCTGGCCGAAACTGGTGGTCTTGAGCTCGTTAAACGTCACCGCGACGGCTGTGGCGGTGGTGCAGGGAGCAGTGGTTGTGGTAGCCGTAGGGCGGGTGAACGTGGCGGTCGTCTGCGTACCTGTGGTACCAGGGGTTTGGCTAGCGGGGAAAGAAGCAACCGTTGCCGTCGAGTACGATCCGGCCTGGGATGTTGCGGCGCAGACGCCCGGTACGGAGGTTGCTGTCGAACCAGCTCCTGCCCAGCCGGCCGGAACAACACCAGCTCGCCTTGCGGCGACGGTCAAGAACGAAGCATACGACCATGTAAGATCGCGAGCGGAAAGGGGCGCGCCGGTGTTGCGGTCGTATTGTTCAGCTAGGGATCCGTTGGACGCGATGTACTGCGAAACAACGTCCACGAAGCCATCAGCGTAAGAGAACACCGCGTTATACAGAGTAGTGTAAGTCGCCGAGCTGGAGGCGTATGTTCCAACGGCGGCGGATGAAGAGATAGCCTGGAAGAAAGCTAGCGACGTAGAGGTAACCTGAATAGACCCTTGGCTTTGCCACACGTACAAAGCATCGTAAAGCTGCTCCGCCGCGGCGAGCGTGTTAAGATACCACCTATGTACTTGTTAGTTGGGAGACACATGTGATAGCTATTCAAGCCGAGTACGTACGGGTTTCCGTTGTAGTAGGAGTCTTCAGGGTACCGTCCAACAGCGACGGCTGACCCGGAGGCGATCCCAGAGTTGATAGTATAGATACTACGGAACGAGTCTACGACGACCTTGTGACTCGAGAGAGCTCGGTCACTGCAGGGCTGGAAGGTCGCAGCGTCGCAACCGAGCGCCGGGTCGAAAGTGTGGATCGAGGCCAGGATTACGTTCGCGTCTTTGGCGGTTCTTCCATTGTTAACGTTAATGTTGGCCAGAGCATAGCCGCCCGATGACGACCAGAACGATTGCAAGAAGCAAAGAACTTGAGGCGCAACGGCATCGCAAGCGGTACATGTCGTGCCGAGAGTCTTGGCTAAGGCACTGCCCTCAACCAGAGATCGGTGTTGAGCGGCGACGGTGAAGAAAGAGCTTCCTTGCACTTCTTCCCAAAGGTCGAATCCGGTCTGGTTCCAGTACTGGGCAACGTAGGCGAGATCATTGCGGATGATTGGCCAAACGACACCGGTAGCTGTAGAAGTGTATCCGTTTGCAACCAGCCACTTCGAATATCCAATCATGGCGATAGCTCTAAGGGCCGGTCCATCTCGCTGCGGGCGACCCCAGGAGCCGGTGAACGCACTGAGATCGATGTTGTACTTGGGCTCGCCTAAGCCCGTACCATCTGACAAGGAGCCGGAAGGGTTCGACACAGTTTGAAGTTTAGCTTGAGCGATGATGTAGTCTTGGATTTCAGTCTGCAGAGAGGCGTCGTAGCTATTGGCGAATCTGTCGACAATAGCCTTGAAGACAAGAGCAGCATCTCTACTCCACGTATATAAATCTATATAATTAGTACGGTCTTGGGACGGAGAGATACCTAGCAAGCCACTTACAATCAGGATCCGACGTAGACGGGGAGGCTATCACGATGCCTGAGCTAGCACCCTGGTCATGGCAACCGCTTGAGCCGATGTTGCAGAGGAGCTGTGCCAGAGCAATGGGCTCCTCGGTGGTTATGAAATCGTCAACCGCTCTCTTGAGCAGATGGCCCTCTCGCCGCACGAGAGAAAGGCCGGGAAAACCGAAGATTGTCTGGAAGGCAAAGCTGCCGAGCAGGAACAGAGAAGTGATGCCTTGCATGATGGGCTGGATGAGCGAGCTGTTGCCTGTGAGGAACTCTAGACTGGTGTTCTGTAAGACGTCCATTTCGCTTTACTCTTATATATACGAAGCTTTCAGCGAGCATCGTGACGAATTCCTATACCTTTTTTGGACACCTGACCGGATACTACGCTGAGACGACGGATAGGGCCGAATCTCTGGGCAGCGCCGGCGATACTTCTCGGTCAAAAAGTCGTGGTGAGGTAAAGCGGCCTAGAGAGCGCTTGACAGGGCCAATGCTACGCAGTGGTAGCCAACTCCGCCCAAGTCCGCCTGATAATTAAATGACGTGTGCGCTGAAGAGGTCTAGTGTTAGAGATCTATGGTCAAAAAGGACCAACCAGATGTCAAACCTGGGGTTCTAGAATCGGGCCGCTCTGGGGTTGTTCTCCAGTGGCTGCGAGTGACATGCATACGGCGTGGACAGATTCGGCAATCCACCCCTGAAAGACCAGGTTCGACCAGGTTCGACCAGGTTAGTTGGACTGATAATACAATCGGATTATGAGGCTGGATTGGAACTAAGAAGCTAAGGTTAATATAAGGGAGCCCGACCCCATAGCACCCCGAATCACTCAAGGCACTTCTTATGCCCTCCAGTGCGGGGGACCTCGGGGCACTTTCATCTCCGCAATGCTGAAAAGTTGGAGTAGTCAAGGGAGCGAGTCCACTTTCACGATTCGGAGCTCTTCCGTTTGGTGTCAACTGCCTTGCTAGCATCTCTCGTCCTAACATCTGATATTATGCGAATATCGTCGGGTAACCCTGGTTCAACAATATCACATGTGAAGCACTCACCTCTTTGATATTCCTTGAATACCAGGTACTTAATGCCCTGGACTCGTGAAGCTGTCACCTCTCTGTTACAAAGGCTTTTTGTTATCAGAGCTTGCAATGCCTAATAACCTTCTAAAGGGCACCGGCACCCTATGGCAGCGTAACAATAGTGATTCTGAGTGAACCTGAAAAGAGCTTCTAGAAGCCAATCCTAGCCCCGATGCTTATTCGGTCCTATCCCCACTACCCCGGGGTCGGGGTGCATCAACAAGCCTTAGTAAACCCATATTAAAGCCCTCACCAACTACTCGCTTCATCCATACGTCTCTACTGGTGCCGGTTGGTAAAAACTTGCTCCCAGAGACGTGATCGGGACATGTTATGTCATCCACATCGGTCCGCAATATACGTCAGCCGCGCAAGTTCGGGTCCGTTCTGCAAGGCCTACTCCATACGTGACCAAGGCGTGGGTCGTTCTAGCACCGGGTCCGAGAGTCCCTTAGCTAGCAATCTGAACCCGTCAGGGAAGGCCATGATATTTGGAGAGCGGATGCAACCCAAGATAGATCTAGCACAGAGCCCAAGATCCACCAGATCGGTCGTATTAACAAGATTTACTATGCTGACTAGGTAGGTTCGAGTTCCAGTCAACGGCGCGACGGCCACCTCGGCTTCAGAAATTGTTGGCATTAAAATCATATCGTGTATTCAGGATGATCAACAAGTCTTGACGACCGTTTGAGGTCGAATAATTCGTCCGGGATCTGGCCGAAGGCTGCGTGAGCTAATCTTCTTCGTTCAAGGCACGTACACTATCTGTCATCATACTTCTTGTCACGACGGCTTTACTTGCTAATTGGAGTCGTTGGCACTCTTGGTGTCCGAGATAGAACCGGATATTCTGTACACGTGCTATTCAGATACGATATTAGTAGGTGGGTTTGGTAGCTAGTAAGCAACGTGATTCTGACCAGCCTATGTTGGCTTAGACGGCTTCACCATAGCCCACAAATACTACGGAACCCAACGCGAGGCTATGGAATCAACAGCGAACATAACAGCATAGACGTTGTTGAATGATATGTAGAAAATCCTATGGTTAACCTCAACCTCATAGATCAATGATCTCGGAAAAGAGGGGTGGAATATAGTATCCGGAAGCAGGCCTAGTCCACCGAGCTCAGCCTTTGACAGCGAGCTCAGGCTTTCCGGACCGTTCCTTATTCTAGGACCTGTCGATTGGACGTACATCACGAAAGTAAAGATGGTTCCATAAGTGATTCGAGCTGCCGCGGCCATCAACTCTGAATTCGCTAGGCGAACAGAGGACGACCGGGCACAGATCCGTGGTTGTAAAGAAGAAAGGAAGGAAAGGTAAAAAATAAAATCGGAAATTTATGTTTGGAAAAATTCATGCAAGAGTGGGGCTGACGGGTGACGCACGGACTGTAACCAGCTTTGATTGCCTGATTGCTCTGATCGCTCTGCAGATATTATCTAAGCGAGGTACGTACCTGAGTTTTAGTACTTCGAAATCTGACTTCAACGTTTCGATCTTTTTTTCAACTTGTATCTCTTCACAAAGGCTATAGACAAAGGCTACAGGCAACATTGCCACCCTTGAAAAGAATCGCGATTTCATTTAAGACCACGTTAATAGCCACTTTATGAATACAAGTTGCGACTATTCATAATGGATGCCGCCTCGATAGAAGAGGCGAACCGTCTTCGCGTTTCCCTGGGCATGAAGCCTTTGCCCGTACCTGGCGCAAGCGGTCCTCAGTTCAAAGAAAAGACGTCCAAACCCGATGAAGAAGCTGCAAGCACCCTCGAGACCCGAGAAGCGGCCGCGTACGATAATTACAAGAAGCATCAAGATGCCGAAGCAGCCAAGAAGAAGCGCGAAGAGAAGTCTGCAGCCATCAAAAAGGCCCGCGATGCCGCCAAGCGACTCGAGAATCTGAAAGGCAAAGGGTTGGGTGAGGGCGACGATGACATCGATGCCAAGTCGTGGCTCGTCAGCCAGAAGAAGCGTCAAAAGCAAATCGAGAAGGCTCGAAAGCTAGAAGCGGAACTAGCTGCTGCCGAAGCCGAAGCCGCTGCCGCAATTCAATACACGTCAAGGGATCTTGCCGGAGTCAAAGTTGGGCACGAGATTGGTTCCTTTGAGGATGGAGAAGAGCAAATCTTAACTCTCAAGGACTCGAATATTGTAGGGGACGAGGAAGACGGTGACGAACTTGAGAACGTCAACCTCCGAGAACGAGAAAAGCTCAATCAGAAACTCGAGCTGAAGAAGAAGAAGCCCATATACGATCCCCTCACAAATGACGATACCGGAGAACGTAGCCTACTCGCTCAGTACGATGAGGACATCGAAGGCGGCAAAAAGACCAAGAGGTTCACTCTGGATGGGCTAGGCAATACAGTTCTACAGAGCGAGGATCTAGATGGCCAGTCGCAAGCCCAACAGCGACAAAAGATTAATCTCGATTTCCTCAAAGAAGACCAGCCAGCGGCATCGGACTACTTGGACATATCCGAAATCAAAGTCAAGAAGCCCAAAAAGAAGAAGTCAAAGTCTACCAGACAGCGACCGGTAGACGAAGACGACATATTCCCTCTGCCACCGACAGAGCCAGATCAGTCGATGGATATAGATTCGGGCGCTAGTTTCGTCAGCAAGAAGCGCAAGACGGATGATTCGGCCCTTGTTGATGATGAAGATCTGCAGGCTACTTTGGCTGCGCAAAGGAGAAACGCTTTGAAGAAACGAAAGAGGATGCGCCCCGAGGATATAGCACGGCAGCTACGAGAAGAGGCGCAGACACCAGAAGCTAACAACGAGGCCGAAGGCGCCCAAGAAGGTGGACTCGTCCTCGACGAGATCTCCGAATTTGTTTCGGGTCTTAAAAAGGAAGACATTGAAGACCGCAAACCTCGTAAACCAAAGTCTCCTAGAGATGCGCCAGCCACAACTATGGAAGATGACTCTAGCGAAGATGAGCACATGAAGGATGGGGACGACCTCGAGCACGATAGAGTCAAGCGCGAAGAGTCGACTCCAGCGGAGACGGCCGTCATCGGTGTCGACGAGGAGAAGACTATAGGAAGCGGTGTCGGTGCGACGCTGCAGCTGCTAAGAGAACGTCAGCTTCTGAAGGATTCCGGTGCTGCCGATCTGAACGAGCAGCAGCGCCAGCACCAGATGTTCCTTTCCTCCAAGCGACAGAGATTAGCCGAGATCGACCAGGAGGCCCGCAACCAACGTGAACGGGATCGTCACAGTGGCAGACTTGACAAGATGTCGCAGCGGGAGAGGGAAGAGTGGCAGCGCCAGCAGAACAACATGCGTGACCAGCAGACGTCTCGACAGATGGTGGATCTTTTTAACAAGGGGTACAAGCCAAACGTGGAGTTGAAGTATCACGACGAGTACGGCCGGTCGCTCGACCAGAAGGAGGCGTTCAAGCACCTCAGCCACCAGTTCCACGGCAAGGGGAGCGGCAAGGGCAAGACCGACAAGCGTCTGAAGAAGATCGAGGACGAGAAGCGTCGCGAGTCCCAGAGCATGCTGGATGCCAGCCAGAACGTCGGCATGAGCTCGGCGACCGCTCAGCAGACCAAGAAGCGAAAGGAAGCCGGCGTCCGACTCGCGTGAGGAGGCAGCTGCAGCAGCAAAATTGCATTTCAAAAGGTGCTCATCCCTTATTTTGTGTACTTATGATCAGTTAGAGTAATCCATTGCTGACACTATAGTCGAAGTTCGTGTTCTATGCCGTTATGTTGTGACACTTCGACATCTTCAACCTGGGACATGAAGCCATGGTCCATTCCCCCCTGACTTAATTTTACGTGTAGCCTCCACTCTACTAACGTCGTAGTCTATTGCCAACATAGTGAGATACCGTACCTTTGATTCGTAACCCGCCCACACTAATATCTTCATATGATGGCCCACGCCGAGTAACCTATAGCTCAAGGCACGTCAGGTACCCAGTAGTATATTTTGCACAACTTGGACTAGCCAGTCAACTTTACGTAGCAAGAGCAGGCTTCCGACCTATTTCATACAGCATGTAATAGCTAGTCACTAGTCTCCCTATACTAATATATGTACGAGATATCTATAACAATAAAATCACTATGATAAATATATCGCCTCGCTTGTACGTGGGTACGACGGCTTATGTAATGATCCTGGGGTGTGTGCTAAGTTCAGAATTGAAGTATGGTGTCTTCTCGCAGGACAACCGTGCTAAAAAGTCTTTGATGACCCTTGAGCCACCCCCATAACGAAAATAACTCTTTCTCAAAGACCGCAAAAAAAAGACTTATAGTCTCCATAGACAAAATTGAGAAAAAGAAATGATCCCTCGGGCCGGAATCGAACCGGCGACATTTCGGTAACAATCTTATCAATTACAGCCGAACGCGATAACCAACTACACCACCAAGGGTCTGCTAGGAAGTGGGCTTCCTAGCGAGGGATTGTTGAAGACTGCAGGTCGTTATGCACTACCATATAGTCTAAGACAGCATACGTCACGTGCCTTACTAATGCAAAGTTCCCACTACAACCTTCAGTACATAAGGAACATCAAAAGCTTCCCCCTTAAAACTAAACAATCTCGTTATTCACCTAGCAAACGAAATGGGATAAATCGATTACAATACATTAGAATTGAAGACGTAACTTTAGGAAAATTAAAATTAATATTGTTCATTCTAAGTGTAGCTGTCATTACATTACCGTCTAGGCGTCTATGAATCCTGTTTACCAACCGTATACGCAGTAGACAGGAAAGGAAAAGAGAGAGAAAGGAAATAGTAAGTTGTTTCCAACTTACACAAAACCAAAATACAATAGGAAAAGATTATTATGGGAACTAGGTAGGTACAGCAGTCATATCCACACGTCTGATCATTATTCGTCCCCTTTCAAGCCTCGCGGCAGGCAAATCACGCACTTGCGTGTTTGTTTGGCAGGCTCCTCGACCTACTCATCGGCCTTGTCCAAGGCGTCGGAGAAGCTGTGGCGAAGGGGGGAAGGCGTGCAGGGCGCGGTATCTCCCCTCTGCTGGCGCTCGTTCGCGAGGTCGATGAAGGACTTCTTCTTCAGCACGAGGTGGGGCTCGTTGGCCTTGCGGTCGAACAGGTGGTCGTTTTCGTAGTCGTCATCGTAGTCGCCGTCGCTGCTGCTGCAGCTGCTGGAGGAGGGGGAGGGGGAAGTGTCGGAGGACAGGCGTCGCATGGCGATGGAGTGCTGCTTGCTGCTGACGGCCTTGCGCGGCGCGCCGGGGCACTCGGGGTCTACCGACGATGATGACGAAGACACGGGACGGACGGGGGTGAAAGTGGGAAGGACAGGGACCTGCGTACGGGGAGGAGGGGAGGTACGGTCGACGAGGGCGTCTGCGGACGGGTTGCCGCTCTCCCGGCGAGAATGGGCGCGGTCGGTGACGTCCAGGCGTATCGCGCGAAGACGCTCGCTCAAAGGTACTCGGTACTCGCCGGTAAAAACGGTCTTCGTGGGGGCGCAGACGCCGGTATCGTCCTCGTGGGTGTCTACCTCGTCCTTGGGGCTGTCAGCCTCACCTTCTCTCTGTTCCCCCCTGTAGCGCTTGACGCTTCGTTCCTGGGTTTCGACGAGCTCGTCAAAGTACTGGCTCATGGCACGCACGCGGCCTCGGCCCAGAGGCCGCATGGGAGTCGTGGGGGTGGTCTGCTTGTCGGACATGGCGGAACAAGTTGTATTCCTAGAATATTGGAAGAGGAGATTGTTTTGGCTCTGCAAGATTTCGGCTATGATAGAGTTCCACGCAAGGGAGAGGGGCTCTCACCAAAGCTGAAATCTACTTAGAGTGTGAAGGAAGACAGACTGCTGACCAGACGAGTGTATGATGCGTAGTATGGTCCCCAGATACGCCTTATATGGACAAACCGGCGGTGTAAGTTTCATGAGAATAACTATTGCTTTCATATCATTTCTTACAATACATTGTTAGCGTTCTTGGTCCTCATCAAAGAACATTGTCCATCGAGATGTCTTGATCTTTGACAGCCCATAAACAATAGTCTTCCACAGATATTCACAATGGGAATAACACTCCTTGTTTAGGTGGTCTAGCCCTAGGAGATTTATTGTTTCTTTGTAATGTTTCACGCAGTTATCCCCTTGTTCAAGGTTCACATGCAGATATTTAGCTTCGATTATCAAAAATAAAGGGGTTACATACAAGTCCCGCCCAGATTCGTATCCCCCTTCTCTTAGTAGCAAACGAAGCTCGTTGGCTAGCGTGTTTGTTATACTGGATAGTGAGCAAATAGGTCATGGAATCAAGTTCAGTCTGATCTCGCTTAGGCACTGAATGCCCCTAACGTTTGGATGTAAAAACAGGGTGTATAGGGGGTGAAATATTCTTGATGCTACATATCTCCTGTAGAATCTAGAATCGACCAGGATGGCCAGCTCTATTCAGGACTCTAATGCTTATAACCGGTTAGAGGGGTGAATCCACGAGGTGAATGGGTGAAATGGTAAATCGTTATCATGGACACTATCTCAGGCACTGTTGTCCCGGGGAACAGATTCCATAGCGCCTCAAGTGTCGACTGTCTAATCTGTAGCTGCCCCTGCCCCTGCGACGGCAGGCGACTTCCTTGAATAAACTTTCGCCAGGATAAATTTTATTGGCGTTCTCCTTGTTTGTGGTCCCGCTGCTGATAACTCAGAGGGCAACCACGTACCATTTCGCGTCGCGTCGTCGCTAAAAATTTTCGCGTCCACCACGCGCTGCTATTTCGTGTCCTTGCCCTTATATATTTCTTTCTGCCCTTAAATCTAAATCTTTCTTTCTGTCCTTCACGTCCACCTACAATCTTCCCTTCACGTCCACTTGCAATCTTCCCTTCACGTCCATTCCCAAACCTCCATCCATCCGCACACCGATAGCCTCTTGGTCTTCAGCTGTAAGCTGTATAATACCTAGGCTGTCCACGATACGTCTCAACTCTGTTGACGGCCTTTTTCCCTTTCACATTGCCTCACACGTGTGTGCACGTACCACTGAGCCGACACTTCCAAAGTTCTCGGTCGGCATCCACATACTCCCATCGATTTGTACTTTCATCTCATCACTAAGTTGACCCGAACCGTAACAATTCCTGATCCTGCCTCGTCGCAGCCGTTCCACTTGAAACACTGCTACTCTTAGCACTCCACACTGGTATGCTTTCATCTAATACCAGTGATCTCCAGTCGTAATACTAATGGATAACCAGGCTAGATCACAGCTTTCGGGATCAGCGACTATGCCTAAGCGAACTTCGCCGTCAGGTGGACAGCTGTCCATCTTGACAATCCGCATCGACAAGGAAGACATCGACAAGGAAGACATCGACAAGGAAGACACCGAAAAGGAAGACACTGACGAGGAAGACACTGACGAGGAAGATATTCCCGAGGGAGGAGGTCACATTTTCCAGCGTATGCCTACGGAGGTCGCTGTGATGATTTTTGAGTCCATGGACAGCCTCAGAGATGTCATGGCGACGATCCGTACCTGCCGCAAGGCATACAAGATCTACCAGAAGTGCACGGCCCCCATCGCGAAAGTGCATATCCTTCGGATGCTCGACACCTCTCATTTCAAGCTTCCGGTCATGGCTATGGCATCTAGAGACGTGGACGCCACCAACTCCGTATCGATTAAGAAATTCTTCGACCAGTACATCCGACGAACTGGTCCCTGGCCGGCCTCTTGTTTTAGCATGGAAATGGTCAAGGGCCTCCCGTCGTTCCTCCACGCTGCCCGATTCCTAGTTGTGGATATGTTCAAAGGCAGATCCCCCCAGGGCGACGACTCACTTGACGCCTCGCCAACCGAACTTGCTCGAGCGGTTGACGCAGTCTGTATGTTTGAGACGGCTTCGAACCTCTTCCATCGCCTGCCCGGCGCCGACGGTGAACTCATGGGTGTCGCTCCATACCCGGAGATGGAAAAGGATTTCTGGGCAATGTTTTCAAGCCGTGAATGGGGACACGCTCAAACAGTAGCTGATCTGCTTTGGGGATGCCTTTGCTGTGGTGCGTGTCACAAAACCTTTACCAAACCCAGCACCATTGGAATTGTTGTATGCTAACTTGGAATGGGCAGTGATCCACGGACAATGGCTGCCTAGACAGCCCGACCCATCCGACACAGAAGGTCTCTGCGCCGGAATTGGTTACAAGTACCCCGACTGTCGCTGCGCAGAGCACCACGGCGTCGAGGCGTTCGCGGCCATGGCGGGAGCCGAGAATCTCTACAAATGGACTACGTGGTACAGCACAAATGACCACCTGCCTCATCCCATACCCCAGCACCTCAAGGCATTCATCGCCCCGCTTCAACCGGATCCCGACAACGAGTACTACAAGGACCTTCCAGACCAATGCCAGGGCACCCAACGCCTCAGCATTCCTCGATTCCAGCTCGACGACAACGTGCTAGATGAAGAAGTGATTAAGGCACTTACCTGGGTTCCCGGAGCCGCCAAGCTCTTCAACTGTCGAGGTGCCGAATTACGGGGATTCCCAAGCCTGGAGTTTTGGGACAAAGAGACTCTGGAAATATACAAAGAGCAGTGGAGAGCCATGTATCACGATACTATGGGCGACTACGTCTCTGACGACGACAACGCCACCTAGGCGGGGTGGTAGCTTTGGTGGATGAGCGATTCACCCGAACCCTTTTCTAAGCAGCACAGGATGGCGAAGAAGCTTCGTCGTGGTCGAGGCCTGGATTGAGATGGCCTCAAATTAATTGTGTACGAGCATTGCAGTTCCATTTGCCTCTATGGACAGGCAATCAAGGAAAATAAGGGTCGAGATTCGAGATAGGTACAAAATGAATACCTGGTCTAGCATATCTCAGCTGGACACAGAATCGAGGCAAATAGGGATCGAGATGGGTACAAAACTGATACCTGGTCTAGCATGTTTCAGCTGGACACAATAATGAGCAGTGAATTCAGAATGAGCAGTGAATTCATTAGGAGTTCAACCTTTTCTTTTAATTGAGTTAGATGGAAGCATTTTCCGCGTCAATATGTGAAGTGACTTGACATTAGAGACAGGTTATCGTGAGAAGAGTAGTTACCTAGCTAAAGTGAAGTTCGTCAAGGAGAAGCATTACTCCGGTACTCTAGTCCCACCTCTAGATGAAGTCCGGATAAGTGGAGCTAGAGCACACGAATCCGCACCTAAAACAAAAAGAAAAAGCATGTGAGATTCTACGTAATAGACCACAAAACCAAGAAAAAAAATACAAAAAAATATTTAACTCTCCGGTACGGGGAATCGAACCCCGAGCTCCTCGGTGAAAACGAGGTATGTTAGCCGTTACACTATACCGGACTGCCATGGCCTTTGATCACGCCAGTTGACTTGTGTCTCGCCATCTTAATTTACGCTATATATAATGACTCACTCGCAGCCCATGCTACTTTGCAATTGGCTGCATTGGTTGCTCACTAATAAGTGGATGCCGACTTACCATTTTTCTCTTGTGAAGAGGTCGCGAACAAGCCTCGGAGTGGCTCTGAGTACTACTGGGAGTAGGCGATTTAATTTATAAATTTTTGTATCATGTTGTGGAATCAGGGTTTTGCTGTTATGCTCGGTTTGCTGCGAAGTGCGAAAACGTGAATGTAGGTAAGGTAGTGTCTTTTCTACATCCTACCGTTCTCTGCTACCATCACAAGTCTACACAAAGGAGTCTTTCATTAGGTACACGTCTAGGATATCGATCTTTTATTCAATTCCTGCCAGGCAGTAGTAATATTAATATACCTACATACGCAGGTCGGTAAATACCTAAGTAGAATGCAGAGCTGCTGCATATCTCATCTCTCATTCTGCCTCGGCGCTTGTAGTCGGAACCGCCTCTCTACATAGGACCAACTAATGAGGCGAACCCAAGTTTTCAGCTCAATCACAGTACTCCTTGTTCTTCCTGCCTCATTCTTCCCCTATTCTATTAGCCCTCATACACATCGTATCACATCACGGTACCATCTTCGACATCATGCGCGCGAGCCCCCTCGCCGCCTCCTTATTCGCCTCCCTCCCGCCCTTATCGTCATCCGGCACCCGCAATCCCGCGTACGAAGCAGTAGCGCTGCGCTCGCGCGTCGCCAGGTAGAACGTCGCGACCAGCGCGACGACCAGGATGGCCATCCAGATCAGCACGAGCTGCGCCGACCGCCGCCGCCGCGGGCCGTACGGCGAGTACATGTTCGGCACGCGGATCCGCGGCATGAGTAATGATGAACTTTGACTGATATGATGTTGGCGCGGGGTGGAAGTGCCCCTCCGCAAGCGCCTTTTGCTTGCTTGGATGGGAGGGTTTGGATATATATAAAAGGTAAGAGAGAGAGATACCGTAGAGAGGAAGGACTTTAACGGCCTTCTTGACGCTGCTGGGTTTGTAGTTATCACTACTCGAGATTGTCGGCGGGTAGATATAACTATTCTTTCACCTTGTGCTCCACGCAAGGTACTAGATGCAACAGCAAAGAATTTGGAGTCCAGAGACTGGTATGTATGAGATACGTCATTGCTGATTAGTCAGCTTCTCATAAGGGAGGATAGACGTAATAAAAGAAAAAGAAGAAAAAGAGTTAAAAAAAAAAGGAATTGACGATCTAGGGAATCGAACCCCAGGGTCTAGGAATACATATAACTATTTTCATTTAAGGATAGCGTAAATATAGTATCCGCTAGACCGAACCAACTCGGCCATGAATCTTTCTGCGGATGTCTAATTGTACTTACGCGGGTTGTGGTAGCATATATGCCCTTAGAAACTAGCCTAAAGGTCGGAAGCTCGAGCTGTGACATTGTAAAAATGTGTACAATCGATATGGTGGACTCTATCTAGCACAAGGACCTCATAATCACCGGTCTATATGAGGCACCCATGAGATGAACACGTAGGAGTTGATTCGAGTCTAATATTCTCATCCTGTATTCTCACAAGACAGCCTAAATACGCCTTTGCCCATCCGACCTCATAATACCTAATCTGCCTGTACCCAAACGCCACGCCCTGTTAAGCAATAACCAAGCATATCACAGTTGCACGCTAGCTCCGATGCCCGTACCCCGATACCAAAGCGACTCTTGCCAATTTCCCAGGCGCACATCGACGTTAGCATAGGCGTCTAGCTTCAGCCTTCCGCCGATGGCCCTCTTGACGGCATCGTAGCCGACCGAGCCGATAGACCACTCCACGGGCAATCTCGGTGTCTGTGACTTTCCGGGCGGTGCGGAAAAGGGCAAATCGTACGTGATCTGCCCTATTGGATCCGTGTGGTTGTACAGTGCGGTGGCATTGACGAAGTCTAGATACAAAGTATTATAATGCAATGGTGATACGAGCGTAAACGTGGCTGTCGACGAAAAGAAGTGGAAGGTGGCATCTCTGATAAAATGTGACTTCTCCTCCGGCGTGTCGCCAGGCAAATCTAGCTTTGGAGCGGCAACGGTCATATTGAACCGAGATAAAGCTTTGCAGAGAATGCGTTGGCCTGGAATACTGTCTCGATGGGCTTTCACTGTGACACTTGTATTCCAGCCTGATAAATATTGCGAGATAAGATCACGCCCGATCTTTCGACCGTGAGCGCCACCCATGGGCGGGTTCCACTTCGCAGTGACAAGAATGTTAGAGTTGGGACCTGTGGTAATATCTAGATTCTCCACGGTGGCACTCCCGAGAACTGTGCCATTGCCCAGAACGTGAACGTTGACATAGGGCACGTGAGCTGTATAGGGGGTCGGGTTGGTGACGTTGATCAACGCCTGCAACGTTATCGAGTCCGATGTCGTATCCAGAACCCGAAGAGATCCAACCTTTGGATCAATGCTACCAATAGAACCCTTGGGAAGGGCTATAACGAGTTAGCGCGTGCTGCGGTCGGTGACATAACACGAGGCAATGAATTGCACCTCAAATTAGCCGTCCTGACAGACGAGCCTTTTAAGAGAGCCATTAACAAGATCAGAAGAGCGATGACGGACGTTTTACTGGAATTTTGCCTTCCGCGGGAACCTCCTTTAAGATGAGGTTGCCTAGCGTAGTCTGTACTTTGATGTCGACTAAGGCTTTAACACGTAGTCGAACCGTTTCGCCGCCGAATAATAGCGCTTGTATAACTTCGCTAAACACGTCACTGTCGGTTATGTTTAGAGGCGCATCGATAACCTGAGATTCGATCCTAAGTGTGGCTTCTTCGTCTCCTTTGCCCTCAACCCGGGTTGAATTAGCCTTTTGCCATTTCCGTATGTTGAGCTTTCCCATCGTCTTCGACTTGTAGAGCACATCTGCGGTGGCGCGGATATTCGTCACTTCGATGCCGAAATTCATCTCGGAAGGAAGGCTAGCCGTAACCAGGATGTTGCCAGAGACTTTGGGATTGGAGTCCGGATCATCTGGATCGGCGAAAGGGTCCGGTAGCGTAAAGTGAGTGTCAGTCAACGAGAAATTCCTGATCAGGCCGTCCAAGGTTCGTCCGGGAAAGGGAATAGGAACGGTAACACTTGAAAGTATATCGGCAATCCATTTTGGTGTGTCACCATCAGGATGACGACTCCCGCGAACGAAGAAGGTAGCTGGTTCGCCATGCATATATTGTCGTAAGAGGTTGTCCAACGGCGATGAAGAAGAGTCGGGGCAAGCTGTGGTTAAAGATTCGGGTAATTCACGAATAACTGCTTTGACCTCGAGTTCAACATCAGAACGAGGCTTGACATGAACCTCCTTGGTGGCTGCTTCGGCTACTAGAATGGATGGATCGGAAATGGCGCAACCGGGCACTAGAATATCGAATGCAAGCTCTGGTATATCCAACTCAACCGGATATTCGTTGAAGGCTGATAACGACACATCGGCTAGCATCGATCCTTCCATCGGACCGTCCTCGACGTTGAACCGGGTAATATTATACTGTGGGATCGCAGGAATCTTGTTCGCTGTTCAAAAATTAGTCTCTTGTTTATTTAAATGACAGTGTAAACCCCCAGCCTTGTATGGATAAGCTAGAACAAGACCTTCTCCCCAAAATAGAGAGCAGCAAAGGAACGGTAGAGTGATTGACCTTCAAATACAAGTGACTCGGAGACGGTATGCGTCCCGAGGGGTATGATGCCGGATTTGATACTGAGATCAGCCTCTCCATTCAAACGCAGCTGTTCCAATCTGCCTTCCAACCATTCATTCGCGATGATACGGATTCCTTCCACGTCTCCAGGCATTATTTCCGTAACGAAGTCAAAACTCGTCACGTCACCCTCTCTCAAGTTGACCACTAGCGGTGGAACGATAGCGCTTCCAAGCAATATGTTATTATATTCGGGCATGCGCACATCGACCTTGGTCTGTTGGCTCTCAAGCTGATATGCCACCCACGTAGTGGCTCTTCCCACTCTTCGCACATGATCATTAGCAACTCTCGAGCCGTCTAGGTGGAAATTCGCTTGTATGCGAGCACGAACACCGTTCGTCGTAATGGACTCAAGAGCAAGGTTGGTGGGTTCGATGACGGCGGCTTGCTGAGCGTATTCTTGCACGGCTTCGGGAACGATGAATGCGAGAACGATAATAACGATAATGAGGACCCCGAGAATTCCCATCGCAATGAAAGATGGCCATCTTCTTGCCTTTTTAGTCGACTGGGCAGCGGGTGTATCGGAAGGGCTAGGTTCGGTCAAAGTAGCCTCATCTCGATCCTGCTCATCGGCTTCTCCATCGTAACGTGCTGTAGCGGAAGAGCTCGAGAGGAGCGGTGTCGACTCGCTCGTGACGCTTCTCTTGGTAGTGACCGTTCGCTTGTGAGAGGTAGAGGTAGAGGTGGTGGATATATTCGTCGATGTGCTCGAGAGCAGCGGTGATGATTCTTCTTCAGCAGCCATGATGAAGGCTGAAGGCGAGGCCGACCAGGTAGATGTTGATGGTTACAAAATCAAGTTCGTATGCGACAAGGAAATCAGCAGAAAGGACGCGCATACATCATCGGAAATAAAGGGTAACGTAGTCTAGGAAAGAAAGAAGTCTAAGACGACTAGACGACAGTTAAGAAGAACGAGTTGTCACAGTAATGGAGGCCCATTCGAGTTCCAAGGTTGTTGATTTAATGGTAAGTCGTCATCAACTTGCCAACACTTACGGTCCACCCGAGCTGAGACAGGGCTTTGCTGGGGCTTTGCTGGGGCGAACTGGCAGACTGGGCGAAGCAGGCAGCCAAATAATGAAATAATGTGAACGTATCCCCGTATTCGGCTTAGTATCATCCGGGGAAATCCTAATGGCCTAGTGGCCCTGCAATGCACGGTTGCACGGCTCGCCTGCAGTAGAAAAGGTACCATGCAACTTTGGAGCTTGGGATTTAACAGCTGGCACACAGCTGGGGACTCTTAATACGACCTAGGTACATATGCAACTAGCCGGTCCTCGCAAGCATCTCACGACGAAGGGCATCTCTAGCGGTGACTCTCCACATATTCGGTTCTTCAAGAATAGTCACTGGATTAAATAAAAGACATCCGGCTTCGGTATAAAGTTGGAAGAAGTCCTTATTTTAAATATCACCTTTGTTTCGTGATCCAGTGTGGTTTGTATCTCGTTAAGACCAATCATTGGAGTTGGTAAGTTACTCGTTTTCACTTATATCCACCGAGCTTTACATCTCTTTCGACTTTGAGCAGAAGCTACACCAACATCCATAAGCTAGAAATATTCTTAACATAACTGAGCTAGTCTCTTAGTTCCTAAGCAGTACAAACACTTCGAATTCATTATCAAGATGAGGTCACCAGCCCTTCGATTAGCCAGGGGCACATTTCGAGTTGCCCAAGCAAGGAGTTACGCAACAACTCCCAAGACACCTCGACATTTTATGTCAATTGATGACCTGACACCTGCCGAGTTTTCAAAGTTGGTGTTGAATGCCTCAGCCCATAAGAAAGCCGCCAAGTATGGCGGTGTTCCGAAGCATCTCAACAGCACGTTGACGGGACAAACGGTGGCCATGATGTTCAGCAAGCTCAGCACTCGAACGCGAGTCTCGACAGAAGCCGCCGTAGCTATGATGGGAGGTCACCCCATGTTCCTAGGGAAGAACGATATTCAATTGGGAGTGAGTAGATCCAAGGTGTTACAATATCATTAGCAGGCGGTCAGTTAATTAACTAATTCTCTAGGTAAATGAGTCATTGCTGGATACCTCCAGGGTCATCTCATCCATGACATCGTGTATGGTTGCTCGAGTTGGTCCTCACAGCGATGTTACGGGTTTAGCGAAAGAGTCCAGCGTTCCTGTGATTAATGCGCTGTCTAACGACTTCCATCCACTCCAAATCATTGCTGATTTCCTCACAATTCATGAGTCAATCCCCAAGGGGGCTGCCGAAACAGGCAGTATAGTCCCAAAGGGATTGAAAGTTGCCTGGGTTGGAGACGCAAACAATGTTCTGTTTGACTTCGCCATTGCTTGCATGAAATTGGGCGTTCAGATCTCAGTTGCTACTCCTCGTGGGTACGGCATCCCGAAGGAGATGTCGGATTTAATCACGAGCCAGGCCAAGTCTACAGAGACACCTGGGAAACTCGAACAAGTCTATGTCCCAGAAGAGGCTGTTAAGGATGCGGATATACTCGTCACGGATACATGGATTTCCATGGGCCAAGAGGAGGAGACCCAGAAGCGACTTAAAGACTTTGCTGGCTTCCAGATTACCAACGAACTAGCTAAGCGGGGGGGAGCGAAGCCGGACTGGAAATTCATGCATTGCTTACCTCGCCATAAGGAGGAGGTCGATGATGGCGTCTTCTACTCTCCACGATCTCTTGTCTTCCCGGAAGCAGAAAACAGGTTGTGGGCTGCTGTTGGTATGTAACCTCGTCTCCTGTTTTCACCTCTTCCAATGCTAACTCCCGTGTAGCGGCCCTCGAGGGCTTTGTCGTCAACAAGGGCAACATTGTATAAACTATCACCTCGATATTTCTGCGAATGGGCGGGGCGTATTATAGTTCCGATACAGTGCCCATGTTGGCGGCTATCTATGGACGAAGCGTAAAAAAATGTCACGACTTGTACGAGCACTTCTTATCCTGCTAACTCCAGGACTGCCACTCGGTAAGAGATAGTTTCCCGGCATGGCATGATATCCAGCATCCACACACTTAAGAACGTAACAGTTATAAAAAGCAGCTCATTACTTTTGCTCGATTGACTCATCTACCTTGTGTAGACCAAGTGGTCTTTTTGTCTATAGAAAATGCCCACCTTAAGCAAGCCAAATTTTTAAAATGACCATAAACGCCAAACCTTTCAACCCAGGCCTTCAGTTTAGCCAGGGGGTAGCTGGCTAGCATCCACAATCTCGTCTGCCTCCTTGACGACCGCTTCCTCGTCAGGACCGTACAGGGGAGATCGAGGTAGTGCCATAAGACCAGTTCGCGAAGACTCCAAGATTCCGAAAGGCGCGATCAGTTTCAGGAAAGAGTCGATCCTAACGGGTTTCGCAGACCTATAGAGTGTTAGCACGGATCATGTTGTCGAAATTCTGACCACTTACACTTCGACAATGCAGCTGGATGTGCTAATATCCAAGACCTTGCCGCCGAACTGATGCGCGAAGTAGGTTATAGATCTCAGGTGCTCATGCTTGAGTCGCAGAGCTTGGCTGGCCGCCATTTGGCTTGGATGGAAATCCTGGGCGGTGTTTTCCAATGAATTGTCGGCCGTCTCGCTTATATCGGCCTCGGCCGTTATTTCGCGGTGGTGGGCCAACAATTCCTCGAAGTATTCCGGTCCGAGAATGTTAATTTTAGCGAGGAGTAATTCTCGCTGTACCAAAGCGGAATCCGTGTAGTCTAGGACGGCCCAGACGGGTACCAGATCCTCCAATTGGCGTCGTGCCTGTTCGACCACGCCGTCTTGACCCGTAAGCACGATTGTCATGCGGGATAGATCCTCCACCTCGGTACTGCACACGACTAGGGAATCGATGTTGAAACCTCGGGCCGCTAGGATACCAGAAACTCGAGACAAGACACCAGGCTCGTTCTGGACCAGACAGTTGAGAACATGGCGTTTAGGGGGTGCCGTCGAAGCTATAGGAGTTTCGTAGAGGATGTTGGAAACTGCCGCCTGAGCAGACCACGCCGAGGGTGCGTCATTAGTTGGAAGAGGAGCCTGACGGCGCCGAAGAGCCTTGTAAGCAATGGCCGCAGTGGAACTACTGGAGCTCCATCTTGTCGAGGTATGCGGAACAGCTCGTACACTCGCAGCAAGAGTTTTGATGCAATTGGCCGGGATAAAAGTACGGGACGCCATTATTTTTGATCATTAAGGAGAACTCGAAAGCTCTCTGACCAAGACCGGCGATCCGTGAAGCCTGACAAAGATATGTCGGGGTTCAATTGGTGAAAAGATTCCACCACTGTTGCTCACTTACTAGATGAAAAAAAAAAAAGTGACCTTTAGGTAAAATATAAGACGGTGAATGACGGCGGGACGGCTGCGAAACTCGGAGCTTTAGCATGGATCCCCCACATTTCTCCAATGTCCAATGTCCAATGTCACTTGTGCATACACCATGCAGACCGTGACACCGACGAGGCCGAGGCCCAGACCCCGCCAGCCGGGTTTAGGAACCTTACGTATGTACCAAAGTACCAAAGTACCTTAGGTAACCGACTTGGGTGAAATTTAGGGCGGATTAATGAATTCCCTCTCCGTCTAGTCGAGCCCGTTTGTTCGAAGTTCCGTTTCCAATTCAACCTTTTTTGAAACCAGGCTGCATTTCTTCAGTAACATTCCTAGTCCAAGTCCAACGCTAATTTTTTACACGTACAATTATTCCAATCCACGCCTCTCCCAACTCATGCGCAGTACTTCCATTTAGGTACCGATATCCAATTCGCTTCATTCCACCCAGGTATATATCCTAAGCGAACATGGATGACACCGAGCGCCGTACCGCGAAACGGTCTCGATTCGACCAAACCGAGCCGGAGCCGCAGCCGCGCCGCTCTCGATTTGATCGCAGATCACGTTCGCCTCCCTCCAGGAAGCCCGATCATGGCCGCGATCGCAGTCCCTTGGCCAGAGATGGAGAGAGTAGCACACCGGATCTGAAGAAGAGCCCCGTGGATCCTGCTGCCGCTGCAGGTAATGCATCGTCTATTTCTATTTCTATTTCCTACAGTTTGGCTTCGTAAGGTTCGAGGACTAACTATTCCTTCTCTTAGCTGCTGCCGCCGCCAAGATCAATGCGCAAATCCAAGCGAAGAAGGGAATCCAGCATGTAGACGTACCCCCGATCAAGTCTGCATCTTCTGCGTCTCCCGGCCCGAATTCTGGCAGTGCGACTGGCGCCAATGGTAATATCAACGGCGAAATGTACATTGCCGATGGCGACTACATCAAGGACATCGAAGTGAACGACCTACGTAACCGATACCTACTCACCAAGAGTTCTACACAGAAGATGGTAAATAATATCCCTGGTTAATTCCTACTGATTCACCTCAGAGTTGTCAGCTTTAGACTTGATGGTTCCCTTCCAGTGTGTTATCATCGTGTGCGAACAGTTCTGCTTACATGGAAGCGTGCTAGCTCGCACACGAATCCCCTCTGTGGCATCTGCTGACCTCCAATGCTTGATTTAGATCAAAGAGGAAACTGGAGCTGGTACGAGACACCTCCTAGTTATTTATTGATTTGCTATAGAGAATCATGGTTGACGTTGACTTTGAAAGATGTCACGACGCGAGGCAACTATTACCCCGACAAGAGCATGGCGACCCCTTCGGTAAGCAAAGAGCCCTTTTTCTCATGTGAAGAAAACCAAAGACTTATGCTGGCCTAGAATCCGCCTCTATTCCTGCATGTCACTAGTACTTCCAAGGCTGGACTTGACCTGGCGGTTGAGAAGATCGAAGAAATGATGAAGCAGGAATTACCGAATCTAGTCGATGAACGCCGTTTCCGACGCCGAGATCAGGAGCAAGTCGAACGTGACGAGTTTGGACGAGTTGGCTAACCCTTACCCCATTCTCTCATCCTACTCGCTAATATTGAGCAGCGCAAATGGCCCGAGGCAAAGATACCGATCAATCTCGAAGAGGTTCGAGGTTTCAACCTCAGAGCTCAGGTTGTTGGACACGGTGGCTCGTACGTGAAGCACATTCAGCAGGAGACTGGCTGCCGTGTCCAGATCAAGGGCCGTGGTTCGGGATATCTTGAGGCATCGACTAACCGGGAAAGCGACGATGACATGTATCTCCATGTTGCGTAAGTATTCAAAGGCCGGTTCCCCGTTCTAGATATCTGACAAGTTTTCAGTGGCCCGGATGCGAAGATGGTCGATAAAGCCAAGGAATTATGTGAAGACCTAATTGCCAACGTCAAAGAGGCGTACGAAGAATTCAAGAGTCGACCTCCGCGTCAGCATTACGGTAACCATGAAGGTGGTGGTGGTAGTGGTGGTGGTTATGGCAACAGATCTTACGGCGAGCGATCGTATGGTGGTGATAGGTACAATAACAGACACGGAAGCGAGGGAGGATCCTACGGTGGTTACGGAGGTGGTTACAATAACTCACCCGCCCCCGGTGGAAATTCCGCATCCCCCGCACCCCCTGCCCAGGGAAGCCCGCCTGGTGCAAGTAACGACTACGCCGCCCAGTACGCCCAGTATTACGGTGGTCAAGATCCCTATGCCGCCTACGGTGGTTACGCGGCATATATGCAGTACTATCAGCAGTATTACGCTGCTGCGCAAGCCGCCCAGCAAGGATCACCCACCCCTCCGGTTCCGGGAGCCTCAACTTCCCCTCCCCCTCCTCCCCCTAGCGAGGCACCGCCGCCGCCGCCTCCAGGAGGAGCTGCACCACCTCCGCCCCCTCCCCCGCCTGCTGGCTCGCCGCCTGGAGCAGGAAACTATGGTGCTGTAAGTTAATTCTCCAAGAGCTTCGAGCATAATGAAGGAGCTAACTGAATGCCCCATTAGGTTCCCCCTCCCCCTGGACTATGATAAAGAGTCCCGGTTCTGGAGACTCGCGTAGCCGAGCATTCATATTTTGGTAAAATATTTCCACGATGTAATGCGGTGTATTGTAGTGTATAGGAAACGGGCGGTTCTTTGAGGGTCCGGAGCTGGGAAAAGTTTGTTATCTCAAAGATAATACCTGAGACCCTCGACATAACTTGTTTCTGCAGAGCAGTCTAGCTGTCACTATGTACTGCAGAGCCTCAAGATAGTGACAGAAATTGATTCCCGATACTGGTGACCAAGTCGTTCTCATCTGTGTAGAATTTGATGGAGACCTACATATGTAGATACATAGTTACCTGTTGCCATGCCTCTCTACTTTGCTGCTATTGTATAAACGATATACGATTTGGCGGATTTAATGCGTCAGGGGTATGTAAGTGGGCAGTGGGTTGTATAACGGTCTTAAATTTATCGATAAGACTTATCAGACCTACGTCAGTTCTCTACAACCATCCACCCGCAAGTCTCATAACTTCATTGTCTCGACATCGAGGACGTGTACGAAGTCCTTTGGGGGTTGCGGAATGATCGCGCCTCTTCAATACTATTTACGCCATGAGTCATCAACGCTATCCGTCCATTGACCCAAAGGAACCACACTCCGTCTCCCTGAAAGTCCTACGGTACGTTACCTACTTCCTTAGATGCTACCCAGCAATGCCTTTATAGCCGTAGCTGACGGGATCTCATCATACTGTCAACAGGCTATCCAGACCATCCCTCGTAGTCCAACACCCGCTACCCACACCGCTTTCCCCTCTGTCAGCAGTAGGAGCAGCCCAGGACAAGCCCATCCCCGCGTCGCTCGCCTACAGCACCGACGCCGATACGAACCCCGACCCTTTCCTCCTCGCGCCGATCCTCCAGCTGCCGCCCTCGTTCGGGTCTGCCTACGTCGGCGAGACCTTCAGCTGCACCCTCTGCGCCAACCATGACGTCCCGCTGCTGGGTGAGCCGCTATCGGCCACGAACCCCACGCTGTCGTCGCCAGGTGGCTTGACGCCAGCAGTAGCAGCCCAGCAGCAGCAGCAGGCGCTGTCCAACAAGAAAAAGTTCACCCGCGACGTGCGCATCGAGGCCGAGATGAAAACTCCGGGGTCCGGCGCTGTTCTCAAGCTTCCCCTGCTGGGACCGAACGGCAAGGAAGATAATAACGCTGGGGATAATGATGATAAAGATAATATAGGCACGGACCTAGAACCGGGCCAGACGCTGCAGCGCATCGTCAGCTTCGACCTGAAGGAGGAAGGGAACCACGTGCTGGCGGTGACGGTCAGCTACTACGAGGCGACGGAGACGTCGGGCCGGACGCGGACGTTCCGGAAGCTGTACCAGTTCATCTGCAAGGGGTCGCTGATCGTGCGGACCAAGGTCGGGCCGCTGTCGCCGACGTCGCCTATTATCTCAGCCCCGGGGAGGAAAGGGACGACGAAGAAGAGGGGGCGTCGTCGGCGGCGGTGGGTCATGGAGGCGCAGCTCGAGAACTGCAGCGAGGACGTCATGCAGCTGTGCGACATGCGGCTCGACCTCGAGCGCGGGCTCCGGTACCGCGACTGCAACTGGGAGGTGAGCCGCAGCGCGAAGCCCGTGCTGCACCCCGGCGAGGTCGAGCAGTGCTGCTTCGTGGTCGAGGAAGACGACGACGGTGGCGCTACCGAGACGAAGGGGGAAGAGGGGGAGGAGGGGGATGATGGGGACGCTAGGATCGTGTTCGGGGTCTTGGGGATCGGGTGGAGGAGCGAGATGGGGAATAAGGGGTTCCTTTCTACGGGCAAGCTGGGGACGAGGGTTGTGCGGTGAAATGGACGGGGGCTATATTATAGACCGGGTGATGGTGGCAGCATTGTGGTAGGGGCGTCGAGTTGAACTTTTTTACGAAATGCTCTTGTTTGAGACGTTCACATTAGTGTATAGCATGTCTCTACGAAGGGACGCATGAGTCGGGGAACGACAACATAGCATGATAGCCATATATTCGTCGTGGGTCCAATATGTTAGTCTCAGTCTCGGGAACCCGGGTGCTTCACAAGTCGTGTGCTTCGAATTAGTTAGATCCTCGCTTCATGAAGGCGATCTAGGGAATGAATAGTCTCTACACCGGCTTAGTTTGGTAGACAAGGTGATTCCATTCCGAGTTGACCCAGGCATTATCGTTACCTTTAGACGAAATACGAGGTATAACAAGCTGTTGGGCTTCTCTATTTGTATTATATGTCCTCTCGTATACTCATTTTGCAGAGTTAACATAATTATAGACCATCTTAGACCTCTAGGTGCTGAGAACGCCAACCTGGTACACGCATTCCTATGACAGCATGATCTACCGAATCAAAACTCATCACATCTGACCCGCTGGTTCATGTATTCATGCCCTCTGGATCGACTCATGGATCAACCCAGTTTGCTTTGGCATGATGACAACCGGTGAGCGTGAGACCTGGAGAAACCCTGTAGGTCCTGGTATCGTACCCCATTGGCCAACAAGAACACTTAACGCGTACGACCCCGAAAATTCCCAGGTGCGCATCGACGCGATCTTCTTCCCATCAAAGGAACTCTTCGGAACCCGAGAGAAAGACGGACGCGAAAAATACTTAGCGGTTCGGTTCCGTAGGCGGTGAAGAGACGCCGTCCTTCAAACGCCGAACTCGTTCGTGATTTGAGTCTCAGCCGATTCCAATAATAGCATGGAGTCACATTTTGTCATCTTGAGATCTCATGTTTGAAAGAGCCGCGTACCTATGGGAGTCTTATTAGACAGGAAGAAAAGGAGTGCGACAGATGAGCCGCCTCTTCCTACAGGCGCCGTCCCAAGTATTATCAACCCCTGAAAAAAAAAAAAGGGATGAACAACTGTGAACTGTGCTAGTTAGTAATTCTTGGGAAACTCGTGCGATGTTACCTCTTTGCGTCGAAAGCCACTTTACTATTATGCGTGCGGCTGCAAGAGTCCTTTCCGGGCTGGAGGGTTTCATCGGACTCCCTACCATATCAGAATCCTTTTATAATCCCAGCATCTTATTCTGCGGTCAGACTTGGAGCTCAAAGCGGTTGAGCAGTTAAGATAACCGATCCCCTAGAACGGACGAATGACTAGTCGATCTCGATCATGCTATCTAAGCATGAGCCGACGATCAATCTGACAGATAGATAGAGTGCCTGAATGGGCTGAATGGTTGGACTTTTGTCCTATTTCGATTTAGAGATTGATGTTTGAAGATTCGGCGACCAATTTCAAACAACCTGCTCTCAAGTAGCACTCGGGTAGGACAATTTATCGAGACGGACGGTTCGCGGCCCGTATTGCTAATGTGCTCCCGAGGTGCCGTATTCAGCGATATTTAGCCCAAGCTAGCTGGCTAGTCAGGTACTATTGTGTCCGACCTAGTGTATGTGTGTATGTACGATCCTACCCGACCCCAATGGGAATTTTAATAGGTGACCACGTTGACACACGGCACACACACACATACTATGTACAGACAGACATACAGACATACACCCACACACGAGTTCGCTGTGACGGGCGTTTGTTCCAGCTACGTCACTCCTGCGGCACGGCAATGCCGTAATGGGTTCCTGGTACCTGAATGTCAGAAGCGTAGCATGGATCCGTGGATCAAGTGGACAGGCCGACAGGTGGATTACGCAGGGCCTCCACGAACGATATCATTCCACGGACTGGTAGACTTGTCAATCGTGAGTGAATTCCTCTAGGTTCCTTACCATCTGACCATGTACAAAAATGTGACAGGTATAAAATTCGGAATTTTCTTTCGACCATCCTCGCGTGTTCCTTGGGTGCATGGTCTCTACCTAATATGTATTTTGTCGGCCGGAGACTTCTCTTGTACGGAGACTTGTCATGTAGGTATGTTATGTATGTGAGACCGGCTTGGATACCTGCAAGAAAAGAAAGCACTCGCATTTCGACCGGAGTCTCGACATTCATAGACGTTGAAAAGCCTGTATCATGTCGATTTGTCTAGGATCAGCGTGGACCAGAATATGTATTGTGAAGAGCGGTCACTTCACCGTCGTTTACTAGGCCATGTACCCTGGGTAGACGATACGCACGGCTTTCGGGTCAACTGCATTCTCGGCTTCTGAAAAAGTACAAGTACCAGGTCGAATTCGATCGAGCTCCCGTCTTTAGGCTCGTCTAAACAGTAAAGCCCATGCTAGACTCCACACGTCTGAAACATACTGGCTGACTCCCGTCTGGATATCTGCAGTGGCGTAGCTACGACCCAGAGTTTCGCTAGATAGGACATGGTCGACAGTCGCCGTTAGAATCTTGCGTAGCGAATGCCATACGTTCGGTGCCTGATTGTAACCCGAATAAATTATGTGATATTGGTCGGGACCGGCGACGCCTCGTTTGTTGATTTGACACGCTGGCTCTCCCCACGCGACTTACCTACTACCTAGGCATCTATTGGTCTGGGTTAGAGAACAGGATTGGGGGGAGGGCTGCATTGTTGATAGGTAATAATATCGCAACCATGTGCATAAAATACCTAATCATGGAAAAGTTTGGATAGGTTGTTCGTAGATGGCCGATAGATCTCGACCACGGACGATTGTGACTGTGCGCGCCAATCCCGGCGAAAAAGACATCTCGATATCGATGTCACCATCGAACCCCCCAGACCCCCCGGGGTGTGAAGCTCTAAGCAGGTATGGCACTGACCATAGGCTAACAACCTAGCAGCAGTCTTAGGCCTTAGGTCTTAGGCAGCTTGGAGACAGGGCTTTCTGTGGAGTACATAGTAATGTCTGTGTGCAAAGACCCGTAACCCGCAAGGCCCATACTCGAAATAGGTAGCCGTCGCCTACTTGCTTCTTGCGGCTATATGTATCAATATGTATCAATATGTATCAAAATGCTGCCGACGGTTCAAATACGAGCTGGATCTGTCACCCCGGAACACAGGGGATGACTTATTGACCCAAACCGTCGAAACGGGGTGAAAAGGTTGCATTACCCCTGGTTGGCAGGCTATGCAGGAACAAAAACTTAAGCAAGCGAATATTCCTCCTGTCCTCCTCCAATTCCTCCGAGAGAAGACCCTTACGTCCTCCTTTCCACTTGGATAGAAAGGAGAGAGGAAAAGGAGAGGGGGAAACATGAAGCTTCAAACAACGGTCTAGTTGTCGTATGACATAGTAGGTAAGTTCGTCCGTAACTGTTATCTGCAAGGTACGACAAACCTCCGGACCAGTGAACATTCGTAACGCCCGGCTGGTGGCTAAGGAGTTTGGTCTCATATCCAGCGCTGTGGTCATTCGACCGCCAACTAAACGGCGTAGCATTAGATAGCGCTAACACGGCCGCTAGAAATAGCTACATAGTTAACTTTTCCTCTCGCGGCTTCAGAATACGCGCTAGCTTTAGAAACGCTCTTAGTGCTTGAGTCAGCTATTACGTGGTGCGTAGATTGCGTATTGCGTACATGTAGATGGAAGAAAGGAGAAAAGGAGAAAGTGAAAAGAAGACCCGGATGGTAGGTTGGAGCTCGGAGCTTAAGCCTCGAGTGAATCGAAGTTCGAAGATGCGTTGTTCAAGATGTCGTTTCACCGCATAAAAGCAAGCATATTGAAGGTGAAGTGTTCGGTCAAGGGTGTTCGGTTCTTCGGTACATTCTCGAAGTTGGCAAAGAATACATAATCATCATTCTTTACTCTTTGTCTCGCGAAACTGTTGGGGATATACGTATGTAGGTATGTAGGCAATTGCTCATGACTTCTTGGGTACGAACATGAATGTTTCTCTAATGATCTTGAGGAGAGCTTCTACTGATTTGATTTTTATGACGAATGCCCTTGCTGGAGTTTACTAGCTTCAAATTTTAGTGACTTCTTAAACTGCTGATGCTTGTTCGGTTCAGTGCTCCCACCCACCTAGCTGCCTAGTAGTAAGTCCACAGCCCACAGGCCCAGTCACCCACCCCTGTAGGAGCGGGACAGGGGACTAAGGTCTGGGCATTGGAGCTACTATGTATGTCGTGCGATACGCGATCAACGTAAAAAAAAAATATCCCACTAAGACTACCCCCCAAACTAGAATAAGTGGTGGGGTTATGACTGCAGGGGCTAGGACACGATAGAAAACAACCCTGAACTTTGCCCGAAGCAAGACAGCCAGACAGCATCTTTTTTTTCCTACTCTACTCCATCAGAACCAGAGAACCACAGAACTACAGAACCACACAACCACTGGGAACCGTCAGAACTACCAGAACCACTAGGAACCGCTAGAGAATCGACCGACGCGCGCTTCCAGGTGCCCATGCAAGTCCCCTACCGCCTATCTAGTCCCTTGGTCCCTCTTCTACCTTAGGTACCATCATCTCACCATTCACTATTCACCATTCATCTGCAGTTGGGTGCCGCATGAACTTGGGGGGGATCGATCTTTTGCATGCCTGAAGACACTCTTTTTTATTTTTTGAACATATCCTTTTGGGTCCCATCCCAACTTGGAGACCTGTCTCTCCGCCTAGTCTGCCTGTCTGCCAGTCAATTCTCAATCTCGTCTTCTCGTCCGTCGATCATATCCAACAAGATACCTCGAAGTGCCCGCCCGCATCCCGTCCACCCTCCCACCCGAACGATAACGCCGCAAAGGGGCATGCAGCTGCAGCAAAGCACCGCATGATTGTCTAAGGCTGTTTTGGAAGCATTGCATACCAATAAATCGTGTGTGTCTACCCGGCGCCAAAAACCCCCATTCCCAAAAAATCAGACGCAGATAGACACAAAATCGGCTGCTTCTGCCCGAAAATAAAAAGGGCAACCACCAGAAAATACGATACGACCTGCGCTCTGCAAGCCAACTAAAAGAGTGTCTCGCCCCAGCTCGGGTTCCTTTTCGAGAACTGACCTACCTGCCAACTGACAAGTTGTCGAGTGAAATTCAATATCTGATTTGTCGAATCCCTTCTCATTTCGATGGCCGATTTGCCTCTCGTTTATTGAGCAGTTTGTCCTGGTAGAAGACGATATATCGATATACCCCTCGAGCACGTCCCGCAGAGTAGCCCCTGGCTACTGAAGTCGTGCCGATATTATCCAGTCGTATCCAGTCGGTCGTTCAATCACCAACCATTCGCTTGTACAACGGGATATATGCATCGGACAATTATATCCACCTCACCGATATCCACACCCCGGGACTGAGAATCCAAAAGGAACAAACTTGCACGGTTCAATCTCTTAATTTGGTATTTGGCGGAACCCTGGCTGGTTACCTGGCAAACTTCTTCACTATCAGATTGACTCCTCCAGCTTAATTGGGCCTTTCCTCCACCCATCGGAATTCAACTTGAGACTCTTAAGACTGAGAAAAGGGGGAGACTGCCGCAGGCCTGAGATGTCATGGATAACTCTTCGGCGCCGCTCGCGGACTACTTCTGGATTGCGGGCATTGAGTCCATATCCTACCAAGATCTCCCACTTCCCGCTTCTTCTACTCAGGTAGAAGGTACTATCACTGAAGATGGCGAACCCGACGACCATCCCGAACCGACGCCTTCGCCTGCAGCTAACAAGACTTATGCTCGGCATTCTCGTCAAAACTCAAACAATAGGCTCTCAAAGGCATCCTTCACCAATTCGATCCATACCCTCGAAGAATTGGACGGAAATACGAGAAGCAATAGGAGTAGTGCTACGATTCGACCGAACCCCGTTCCTGGGGCCGCCGGACAGGAGGGCCTGTTCGGCGATTTCGACTTCGACAAAGCTCTTGTAAAGTTCGCCGCCGAGAGGGAGAACTTTTTAGAAGACTTGAGCTTTTCGGCTGGAGCCAAAACGCAATCGCGGCCACCGATGGTAAACCCGCGTGCGGAGAGGATCAAAGCCGATGAATCTTCGGGTGGGAGGATGAGCCCTATGAAAAGCATCAGGGGAAGCATCCGTGGCAGCATAAGGAGGAAGATAAGCTTCAGGGACATGAACAGCGTGCGCAAGCAGCCAACAACACCGAGACCTGGTATGGCCCCTTTTCGCGATTCAGGCGACGGAGGGTCTTTCTTAGAGGGCGTGGCAGAAGGATTGCCAGCAGAAATCTTCGAACATGACTGCAAGACCAACTCGGCGTTCTGTACTGACTTTTGCAAACTAGCTTCCATCCGGACCACCAAGAGACTAAGCAGTTATAATTCTGTTATCCCTCCACCCGAACCACTGAACCTCGACCCTGACATGCACCCCCTGAAACGACGCTTTGAGCCCGAGCTGCTGGATCGGTACCCCCCTCGAGACGACATGGAAGGTCTAAGTAAGAGAGGGAGATTTCCGGACTATGTTCCCATGTTCGCCTTTCCAAACGACATTCAGATTGTCTCATCGGACGAAAGGCCTAGATCGACATGGCATGGTTTTACGATGACATCGGACGACAACTCCAAGATCTACGGTGTAACCGTTATTATATGGACGGCACTCACGACAGATGTAGCAGAAGATATCGAGAGACGTTGCGAGCATTGGAGACAGAGGCATATGACCGAGGAGGAACGGGAGCTTGCGGGGAGTCTTGGATCCCGTCTTGCCGCAGAGCGTGCGCATCTGTCGCAATTGCTTGCTAAGCTCCCAACGATACCATCCGGATCCGCAGCTCGAGAGACGCTTGATGACCAGATCAGCGCGGTAGAAGAGAAGATCAGCCTTATGACGGAAATGTTGCGGCCTCTGAGACATGGTGCTGCGTCGAAGATCGATGGTCTAACCGCCGGGGAGAGTGGCCTTTGGACGCCTCGAGCCTACGGTATCCTTGGTAGGGACGTTACGAGAGTGGGTTTCTGGAAGGATTGGCTTCGAGCTGTCGTCGTGCCAATGACCGATGGTGCTATCTTGCGCATTCCTCCGAGCTCTCCCCGTGTTGGTCGTTGGCAGCCACTAGAACGATATGTGGTTAACCTGTGTACCGAAGCATTTAGCCCTCTCAGCTCTAAAACCCAAGTTGAACTCGGCGTGCGCGAGTTGCGTCTATACGCCCGAAAGGAGGCCATTAATGAGCTTCCAGGCTCGCGGAACACTGACCTCTATGCGTTGTTCAGATCTCTTTCTCTCGAGAATATTGTCACCCTTTTCGAGTATGCAATGTCCGAATCTCGAATCATCCTGCTCTCTTCGCATACGGCAATGCTGCATCTAGCATCGCACGCTCTAGCGAGCCTGTTGTATCCATTGGCTTGGGCAAGCATATTCATCCCGATCCTCCCAGCACGGCTGATATCTGCTCTCGATGCGCCCTGTCCTTATATCGTCGGCATCGAACGGAGATATGATAACGTTGCGCTCCCGGACGATGACTATGTCCTGGTTGACCTGGACAAGGACACGATTGACTCGACGGCGTTGCCTGTTCGCCTACCAAAGCAGCACCGACGGAAGCTTCTTTCTCTCCTGCAATACGCGGCGCCGCATGCTTTACGCTACGGTGTCGCAACGGGGCCGCCTCCGTATGCTATCGAGTCCTTCCCGTACGACGCCTTCTCTGCCGAGAATGGTGCCCTTTTCAACGAGAGGGCCGGACCAAGTACGCTGCACAAATGGGTAGCACAGAATTCGTCGTCTTTCGGAGAAGCTGAGCCCTTGAACACGGCAAGGGCACCGGTGTTCAACGCATTCCTACACGCGAAACCAGGAGCATCCGAGCGACCACAAACAAGCAAATCAAACAAAACTAGCCCCCCGTCGTCGGTGTCGCCCGTGTCTGTGAATTTCCCGCCTATGCCAGCGACACCGGTTTCGAGGAGTGACTCTGGATTTGCGCTGTCGGCAACGCTGCGAGAGAAGAGGTCGGGTCATTTCGACGAGAAGGGTCGGCGCAGCTCCTCGTTCGGTCAAGCGCCAGTCCACCGACCTCACCCACCATTCTTGAATGGCCACCAATCCAACCTGTCGATCTCGGCGATTTCGATTGATTCGCAGTCGTCGTACGGTGGTTATGCTCCATCAACTTACGCGCAGTCCACACTCGCCGCATCCACGGTGATGCCCAACATGCTCATCCAGCCCGTACATAATACGGAGTCTACAGTATGGGTTGAAGGGCATTGCTTTAATTTCTGTGCTAATGACGCGGCCTCGAACTGCGCGATTTGCGACGAGCGGTCTGAAGGCGATGGATGGTATAAATGCTCTGGCTGCGGGACGGTTTCACACGGACGGTGTCTTGGCTGCGTTTGTCTTGTCTGCCCAGTAGCCTTCGACGCCGATAAGGTCCGGGCTGCTTTCGTACGCTGCCACGCTAGTCTCCTCTACACGTACCGCAAATACTTGGTTCGACCAACCAAGGACCAGAAGAACAGTGGGCAGATATACGGGTTCGATATGAACGGATTTATTAAGAGCTTGCCGTACGACCAGCAGGAGTATGTTACGATGATGAAAGAAACGCAAGGTACGTCGATATTCGAAGTTTCCATTGTTTTACTACTTGCTAACTTGGAAAACTAGCCTTTAATGAATTCATTCACGAGCGCGAGACGCTCCCGGGCTCGAATCCAGAGATTCGGCTTTTTGACGAGATAATTCTAGCTAAGAAGGCCCGAGGGAAACCTGGCTTTTCAGGGTTATCCCGTCTCTCGACCATAAGAGCCTCTCATGGCGTCTCGGCTTCTCTGCCCGGACTTCAGATACCATCGAGACACTCGAAGCCGCCATCCTTCCTAACAGACACATCTGACCACATATGGAGGACGGCGTGTGTTCCCGTGCCGAACTCGAAGTTCCAAGGCGACTACCGCACAGTAACGACGAGGATACCAGCACGATTGGACCCTTCGTTAATGAAGGAGCCTCGTGCCATACAAGGCGTTCCCCGTCCCGAACAGCGCCGAAGGGGAGTTATAAGGAAACAAGTTCCTAGCATGATGATCTCTCTTCCTACCTCGCCCGTATCCCCCGAAGGATCCCAGTAGCTCAGGTTAGCTACATCGAATTTATATGCCACCAAGTCGAAAACGACGCACTACGCAAGAATGTAATATTATCAAAGGCAAGGGCCAATCTCGGCTCAGCCTTGTACTATAATTTTTGAGAGGGGGGTGTGGGAGGAAGGCATTAAAAAAGTTCTTCCCAAAGTTTTCGTTCGCCCAAATATCACCCAGGTTGTCAGCAGTACTTGTTTTCCATCAACTCGAATCTACATACATTGGCGACCTCTCCTTTACAGCATCTCGTTGCGAACGGGGAAGGTGAGGAGAATAATGTCTAGCTTAGTTTGCTTATTGGGCCTGAGAAGAAGAAACAGACCGATAAAGAAAGGATGGAAGGGTTTGTCGAAGGAGAGACCCCCAGGAAGAAGAAGAGACACCGACTTTGAATATGTAAGTTGGACTTATTTGCAGAGATAAGGCAGATCGCGATGAATTTACAGAAGAGAGAAAAGAGAGGAAGAGAAGGAGAGGGAGGACGTGAGTAGACGATTGGACGAATCATGCAAAAACAGAACATCAAGATTTTTTCTCCATATACGACGATGCCAAAGAAGTGATTGTGAATTGTTTTTATTGATTTTCGCTTATGATGGACCGTGATGATACGGCGATGATGTGGCTCTTTTAAGCCTCATCACCGCCCCTTTTTTCTGTTTCACGATCTGCGAATCTGGGTATAATAGATAGATAACCACCGGCCCTTTTGTATGTGCTCTAACTCCTATTCGCGATAGCAGCAGTAGTAGCAGCAGCAGCAATCTGTTTCTGCTCTCTCTCTCTTCATATTACAAGCCTGGCTCTGATTGATAGCCCCCCCAATGGATCGAACCCCCTGAACGTATTGCCGGCTATAGTAAGTTTTTAAGAAAAAAATCACCATGCCTTTGTTTGTGCCTTTTCCCCTTCATCATCCAAAAGTGTCATGTCTGGGATCGTGCGAGCCTACGCATCTCATCCTCTCACCAGGTTGACGAGATGCCCCCTTTTTCCAGCGAATGAACCTTCTCACGCTCGCTCCTACGTCCGTTATTATCACAGAGCTATAATGCATATCACTTCAGCTTCATTCTTCCATATGTCACGCTGCCTTCCACCAGCGCCAAGAACCCTTCATTACCGTCCCGTGTTCCTAGCCCCGGGGGACCCGGCAGGATTCCGTCCGGTGGGGCCGCCCGCAGGGTTCGCTCTAGTTTTCGGCTTCGGCTGCCTCTCGTACGCGTTGGGACTCGGTCTGCGTCTGCGCTGCTGTGTGCTCCCATGGTCGTGGTCGTGATTATGGTTGTGGTTTTGGTTGCGCTGCTGGAGCCGCCGGGCCGCCATCGCTCGCTCCCGCGGGTCGTCCGGCACGTTCCCGCCGTCCGAGTCGGCATCCGAGTCCGAGTCCGACGAAGATGAGGATGAGTCGTCGCCCGAAGACGACTCGTCGGAGGACTCGCCGACTTGGTGCGGCGCGTGGTATATGCAGCAGACTATCACGGTATACGTTAGACTTGACTTTCCTAATTATTGCGATAGGGCTGATCTTACCTTTGGACCGTTTCCGCCCCAGGCCCTCGTTGTCTACTACGGACTCGGCCCACTGCACGCGGTGGTCGGACGGCGGGTGTGCGCCGCGTAGACGCAATATAGCGGGGGCGGCCGGCGCCGGTGCTTCGGTGCCGGTCTGTGTGCTGGAGCCGGTCTGTGCATGGGTATGGGTCTGAGTCTGAGTCTGTTGCGGTCGCTCGCGCTGCCGCTGATTTGAGTGCGGGTTCGTTGCCGACATTATGTGTGTTTATCGGATGTGTATGTGGGTATAATACTTGAAGATTGTAGTAGAGCAACGAAGAGGGGAAGTATGAAGGTCGACTCGTTCCGATACGGTCCGTTGACCTATATGATGTAGATATGATGGAGCGTCGGTGGCACAAGGCGAATCCAGTGGTGGTATCCGGTGTGGTGGTTGGTGTGGTGGTGTTTGGCGGTTGCGATAGCGGTTCGTCGAGGGGGAGAGCGATCGACTATGTATGCATACGTGTAAGGCGTCGAACGGTTCGAGGATCAACGAGGATCAACGCGTTCACTTTCGGCGCCACCCGAGGGCCGGTGTGTGAATTTTTTTTCTTTTTTTCCTTGGAGCTTTACTTGTATCACCCAAGTAAGACAAAACAAGAGAAGAGAGAAAGGAACATGAGCGGTTTTGTATATAGGAGGAATGAGAATTGTCTGGAAAATGAGCGATATATTCAAGACGTTTCTCTTCAAGGATTGCGATTAATGATTTGGTCGCGAACCCCCGTTCCGTATTCCCCCGCTTCTTTCCTCTCAGCTGGTCAGCAAGTCGCGCACGCGAGCAAGCACAGGGAAGAAAGGAGTAAGGTAAGGGTATGATAGCTTTTGGGTCCGGCTGGGGTAACCTTCCAATGGTAGCTGGGCACGTTTTTTGAGGAGGTGTAGGCTAGAGCAAGTAAAAGGTCCAAGGAAGTAACAAATATATATATATATACGAATATGTATATGTATGTCTGGAACAAACAAAAAAGAGAAAGCCCGAGAAGAGTACAGGCTAGAGTCTAGAGCATAGAGCATAGAGCCTAGAGTCTGCGAAGTCTGCGAAGTAGAGTCTCCCGAGTCCAACCTGTGTGAGCCCAGAGGCCTAGAGGGATATGTAGTTTAGCCGGTCTGAGCAGGCCTCGATGTCTTTCGTCCCCTTCGCTCGAGGACCCTGATTTTCTTCAAATTAATGAATGTAAGGAGTGGTTGCATTTCCCGCGTCTTGAAAGCTTCCAGGGCTGGCAGATTAGACAAATCAATCAAAGGTCGGTCGTGGGGAAAGTGACGGAAGGCAAAACAACCGGGTTGGCATGACCCATAATTATTTGCCCCACGTTGCCCCGCATCATACCTAAATCCGCGGTACCTTGATACATCTGCCCATGCCCATGCAGCCATGTAACATCCATCCTTCCAAGCAAGTTGTCGACGTACCTACTACGGTAGTAGCATCTCGCTGAGTAATGCCAAATTATAACATTGGTACATAACCCGGTAGACCGGTTCAGGGTTCCCGATGCATTTTCCGACGCATCACATTTTGAAGGCCATAACTCACGTGAGATGAGAATGATCTTCATACATTTATATGCCCGAGTGCTTAACACTACTGTACCTACCTACATATGTAGGCAGTAATATCGTTACTACTACTTACATGCATGCCTACATGATGATAGTCTCGTCGGTGTCCGCTAGCATCGGCACATATGGTACATGATCTATCATACATAGTATAGAGTGGCTGGGTGGCTTAAGCCTCAAACCGTATTCCTACAGAATATATAAACCATGCCATCCTTGTACATGGCACAAGAATTGGCATGTCCAGTGTCACCTAGCTTGCAGAGCCAGCGCCAGACGCTGCCTCCCTTTCCCTCCTGCGCTTTTTCTCGAGCTTCTTCATGCCCTTCATACTCTTCCTCGGTCTAGACCTCCGTGACGCGGCCGACACCTTGGGCTTGTTCAGCATCCAGCCGTTCATTGGCTTGCGGCACCATATAAACTTGCCCTCTGGACTGTACACGTCCACGACGGGCCAATTGGGCTCCTTGTCCTCGGTATTTTCCGAGACATAAGCAGGAACGGGAGGGGGACGAGGAGAACGTTTCTTTCTCGGATCTTCGGCAAGAGCTTCTAGCCTCTCTAGAGCTGTGAGCTCTTTTTGCGGTTGAGGTTCCTCCGCAGCTTGTGCGCCCGGACTTGGCTTCTGCCCGAACAGATCTTTCGTCCGCATCTGCGCTGTAACTTCTACCCATCCGACGCCTTCTATTAGTATGTCGGTCGACAGAACACGGTACGGTAGCTGTTCGATCTTTAATCCAACGGAGTCCTTCCTCGTCAATGGTCCCGTACGCTGCTTCGTCACGTCCCATTTCAGCTGGAAAGACCCTGCCAGCTTGGTCTTGTCGCCTGTCCCTGGCACTGCTATATTCTCGATATTAACTTCACCCGTCTGGTTTTGGATTCCAATTGCTTTATCGGTCCTCGTTACGTGGGCCTGAATTGGTGTGAATGCATATGTCAATATAATTGGTGCCGGTTCTCTCGGTGTGATGCGGATGAAGCCGCCAATAAGCAAGGACCGTCCCGGCGTGAGTGTCATTTGTTCTGGCACGACTCGAGAGCGCATAATCAAAGACAGACGATGTTCATCCTTTACATACTGCTCAAGGCCGGTACGTTCTAAGCCGGGGAGATCGATTAGCTCCCCTCGCCCGTTGCCGAACGGGATTCGGATAGGGGATGCCGTCGTCCCTGGTAGATCGGAAACTAGTGGCATTTCTGGATAGTTCGTCTCCTTGTGTGCAGGCGGTAAGAGGGCATATTCGTCAAGCTCTTCCTCCCCAATGTCCTCTATCTCTTGGGCTTCCGTGCTCTCTAGTGTCAACTCCGGCTGGGTTTCTGCTTTTTCTGTCGTCACCGTTTCCCGGCCAGGTGTTGGCTTTGCGTGCATGTCCACCTTGATCTGATGCCTTGAAGGGGTCCACTCCATTCTCCCTTTAGGAAAAACTGCTTCGAACAGCTGAGACTTTCCGACATTCGCCTTGCCAACCATCCAGCCAGCCCCAGCTCGTTTCCAGATGTCTTCTTTTAATTCCTTAGTCCACCAACTCCGTTTCGAGCTCACAGCTATTAGATTGCCAAGACGCACATGCCGACCTGTCCTTCCGAGAGCATCTCGAAGTACCTCCTGTAAGTATGGAAATAAGTTGTCTACCTGGGCCTTTGTCGGTGCAAGTAGATCACATCGCGTAATAACGAAACTCAGTTCGATCTTCTGATTACTGTAAAATTTGCCTGCTCTGGACCGGCGGTTTTTGGTTCTGAGTGGCGCCATATCAAGTATCTCGGAGAGTTGCGGTAATAAGGACATGGGAAAATCGGCAGCATCGAGGACGTGGTAGACATGGTTATATTTGTACGGAGATTCGAGAATCGTGTCCCGAATAGAATCTATCGACGGGTGGTAGATGGACTCCCCACTATGATTATGCATTAAAGAGTGACATCTATCGCAAAGAGGCACCTTGGGCGGCGGTCGTTGAACTGTCTCGGGAGGGACTATGCTTGACACAAGGGCCTCCACGTCGACACCTTTCGCCTCTAGCTCCTCACGGTCAAAGTGTTTAAGCGCATCTTCGTATATCTTATCCTCCTGCCGAGAACGGTCGGCGGTTTGAGGGTGAAGGTAATTTCGAACGGCTTTGCGACTGAGATCAAAATATCCAGGCTGATTGGGGAAAGAGGTTTGAGACAGGGCGCCACATCCACGGCATTGTTTCGGTAATCTCTGAATAGGATACGGTTGAGGCGTGGTACTGCTAGGCGATAGTATGGGTTCCGTAGGGACGTCAGCCTCGACGTGCAAACAACGGCGTTGTACCCCCCATTGCGAAGGCTGGATACGAGACGAAGATGCGACAGCACCTAATCTTTGGGAACGCGATGCTAGATTGATGGATGGACAAAGAAACAAAGGCAGTTCAACTCCTCTTGAGTGTTCTGCGATATTGAGTGCGCTGTTGAGCCATCTCGAGGACAAGACACGGTGCATCTTATCATCTGAGGCGAAAATGCAATCGCATTTGAGACGGCAGGACGGGTAAGATTTAATTGAAAGCTTAGAAAATTTTGGACGCGAACAATGAAACGAAGACAGCCAGCCAGTGACGTTAGAAGCTAAGATACCCGGGACCCCTGATCCCTGTTCCCACTTAGTGTTCAACTTATCGATAAGTTTGAAGCCTAGGCCACAGGGCAGCAGGGCCACGGGGCCACTGCCGCAGGTGCATAGGTACGTACCGATACCAACACATCGGTCAGCTGCTACGTCAATTCAACCTTGAACACAGCTGTCCTCCTGTACCTCCCGTACAACGCAACCTTTTCCTGCGTCTTGGGTAACAAACAACAAGCACTCACACCAATATCAAGACTTCGTGTATCGACCATGACGGAAGGTCTTCAAGCTACCGAAGACCCAGCGGCAGCGCGAGCTGCGGAGCAGGCGCGTATTCGCAAGGAGCGCCGAGAGGCTAAGATTAGAGCTGGAGGAGCTGCACGACTAGACAAGATCACCGGGTTAGGGGGAGGCATACGACGAGGTACGCGAGATATTATATCTTCTTTCTAGAATACTACTACCATTTCCACTCAGTGTTCTAATCAATCTACACAGACCCCCCTCCGTCAGAAACCAGCACACCGCAAGCAGCCACCACTACATCGTCTACCCCGAATACGACTGCCACCCCTAAACCAGACCAGCATGGAGACCCCGAGGAGGTAGACATCTCCCAGCACTACTACGAGCCACGCGCGACCCCGCGAACGCGGCCGCCGAGCGACGCGTCGAGCAACATCTCGGAAGCCCAGCTGCGCCAGATGATACTAGGCCTCGACCGCACCGGCAACGGCGGTACCGGCACGCCGCCGACGCCGGGCCGGAACCCGTTCGCTCAGGACGGCGCCGCACCGCTCGGGCCCATGCCCCCCGGAATGGAGGGGATGGAGGGCATGGACGAGGACCCCATGATGCAGATGCTGTCCAAGATGATGGCGGGCGGCGGCATGCCCGGCATGCCAGGTGGTGGTGGAGGACCCGGCGGAGCCAGCCCATTCGCCGGCACGCCGCTCGACGGGCTCCTCGGCAGCCTAGGCGGCATGGGCATGGGCGGCCCCAGCCCGGCGCAGCAGGCGCAGCAGGTCGCCGCGAACAAAACAGCCAACCTATGGCGCATCCTGCACGCCGTCTTCGCGCTAGGCCTCGGCCTCTACGTGGCGCTGTCGACAACCTTCACGGGGACCCAGACGGAGCGCGAGCTCACCGGCGGCACCACCACCTTCCCCGACGGCAGCAGCGTCACGGTCACCGGGGCAGACGACGACTCGATCGAGCGGACGCGCGCCTACTTCTTCTACGCGTTCACGTCGGCCGAGGCGCTGCTGCTCACGGCGCGGTACTTCTTAGATGCGGACCGCGCGCCGCCCAAGGGGTGGGTGTGGACGGCTAGCGGGTTCCTGCCGGAGCCGGCGAGGGGGTACGCGCAGCATGCGTTGCGGTACGGGCAGATACTGGGGACGGTACGGAGCGACGCGCTTGTTTGCGTGTTCGTGCTGGGGCTGTGCTCGTGGTGGAGGTCGTGATGGGAAGTTGTGGGGGGAGTGGGAGAGCGGTGGTAGCGTGGTGTGGTTGATAAGAGGGAGGAAGGGGGTTATACTATACCTTACCTGAACGTATTAGCAGGGTAGGTGTGTCGATGCCTTATAATACGATAAGAGACTATTCGACATTAATACTTGCCTCGTGCTTAATACCTTTGTATTGGTTGAACCATGAGATACTATAGCACGTTTCCAGCGGATAATGACTCTGGTATGTGTCAACATAACCTGTTGATTGCTCGCGTATTAAAACCATCATAACCACATTGTAACCACTCTAGGTATGTTTGCCTCAAAGACTTAATGGCTTCGCAGTTGTATAGGTCACTTTTCACTATACCTAAGAAGCTACCTACATGGTTACCAATGGTTAAAGATTACTATTATACATACATTTCATCTTCTAGTCTCGGTTATGAGAATCGACTCGATGTATACGACTAGATAGAAGTCCTGGAAATCGTTGAGCTACCGGACACGAACGATATGTTACGGCACAGCAGAAGATCCTAGCGCTATCGATCCCGTCAGAAGGGTAACTAACGGTCTAGGGAATTTTGCTATAACGGCTCTAATATCGAAGCGTACCTAACCTATACATATTACACTATCCTTATCCTTGTATATGTATATAACCCCTTTTTTGAACCCCATGGGTCTAATGCCTTTATCCTACCAAATGCAAATCTCTCTTAGAATCTACATTATACCCAGATGGAAGTCCCGAATCGATACCTATAATGCAACCGACCAAAATTCCACGCGCAACGCTTGGATAGTTGTAAGTCTAACAGCAACTACGCTTCCAGGACCGAACTCAGGACCTTCCCGAGCATGCCGCGGACCCTCTTTGGGTTCTCTCGTATGCACGTAAACACGACGGCCGTGCTGAAGGCGAAGACGAACGTCTCCCGCCACTGCTTGTCGAGCGGATACCGTCTGGGCAGGAGCGTCGCCATGGCCCTAGGCGCGACGAAGAGCGCCAATTCTTTCCTCCGAGCCACCTTCTCGAGCAGGATGCTCCACCCGCACAGAAAGCAGCCCGAGCCGACGCAAAGGCCGCCGTCGATGGTCTGTCTCGACTTCGTGTCCTTGCCGACGATATGCGGGCCGAGCCTTGTTCTCGCGAGGCATACCCCGTAGTAGAAAAGGGTGATGAAGGCGGCTAAGAATGACGAGGAGCGGGCTGCGGATAGGAAAGCTGTCCGGAAACCCTTCATGTTCTTCCCCCGGGCTAGCAAGTTCAGCGGTAGGTATGTAATCATGGACCATTTGAATGAACGGTAAAATCGAGACAAGGCATGATACTCGCAACTAGAACCACAGCCCATGTGGACGATCTCACAGGGGAACGGGATGGCCTTGACCGGATCGCCCCATTCCGACGGTAATTTGTAATCCACACACATCGATTGGAGCAGTGGTGCCTGTCCCGTCTCTTCGCCATAGCGCAGTTCACCGTGGTGGCAGCGCCGGAGCGCTTCTATGAGGCGCGAATCTACGGCGGCGGCTGAACTGATCCATTTCGTGTACGCCCTAGGTAATCTGCAAGGTTCGTAGAACCATGCCCACATAATCAGTGCAGAAGATGTTGCAAAGACAGTAGGGTCGGTCAGCTTAGATATGAACGACTCGACCTAACGCATGTTAATAATGCATACTATGTATATGTCAATACGTATTGCAGATGTCTTGTTCATACCTGGGTCCACTGGCTAGTAGCGGTCCTACGCTGCCTCCTCTTGGCCCATAGCTCTCCGATGATCACGTCAAGAGCTCTAGTTGCGGCGAACAACGTTAGGTCTAGGGTCCGTCCCGCAAATCGTCTCTTCTCCTGCTTCGGGATGTCCGAGTCGGTGGTGATTGTTTCTGAAAAGCCATCGGTCTTCTTCGATTGTAACAATCTAAGACTCAGCCACGCGGCGACGAAGGTCGACACCCATCTTGAAAGTCTAGTTTGAGGAAGGTTAGCTGAGGGATGAGCGCCCCAAGGTAGTATAGTAAGTATACTAGATGCCAAGATCTGCCAATGAAACATCCAAAGCTGTCTGGATTCAGGACTTGGGACTTGCCTTTTTCGGACCAGGGCCGTAAGGTGACCGCTTTGGAGCAGACGACTTAAAGCTGTACCAAGCAAGACCTTCAAATGAACATGTATGTTAGCTTCAATCTACTACGACAACACTGTCTACGAGCGTTGAATGAAGCATCGACAATGTAGTCACGGAAGAAGTCTTGCCTCGAGTAACGTAGTTCCGCCCACGAGCACGGCGCAGAAGGTTGGAAACCTTTGAAGGTCTAATCCCCCACGCAGGATACGTTGCAGGGATGCAATAAAGGAATCGTGGGGCTGGGCGACAGTCACAGCACCCTTGTCTGTCCTCCCTCTCCTTCTAGTTACATGCTGCAGAACCAACGTGAGGAGCCTTGGTGCTACAGCAGAAGCGTAGCCCAGGACATAGGCCCGAATAAGAGGTCTCAAAAGGGGTGGTATAGACGCATCCAGTTTCCGCCGGCCTGTTGGTGCAAGCAGAGAAGATGACATCGTTACAATTCCACGCCCTGGCTATCGCGCGGGTTACGCGACACCGCAATACCGCGACCTGAATAGGTTCGGCGTTGACTTAGATATCTAGGTACTTATGGAAGACCCATGAGAGAAAATAAAAAGGATATAACAAACAATGCTGTTTATTGCGTCTCCCCTGATCCGTGGATACGTTGTTGTCGACCGCTGAGCAATAATTTCATCTAGGAAAGAAAATGTTGTTTTGCTACGATGTCGAAACCGAAAAAGGGGCTGAACACTAGATACGCGCTGGGGAAGGATCTGAGATGCGGCGTTCGTGTTGTGTTAGATGTCAGATCTGTGTGGCTCAAGAGAAACGCATTGTTCTAAGACAATAGGAGATCTAGATTTGCGCCGTAGGTGCCGGCACGTCGGGTCTGATGAAAGAATCCGGAAGGAGGTTGCAGCCGGAAGTCATGCGCGCCGAATAGCAAACATGGAAATGCTGGAAAGTCCGGCGATGAGGTAATCGAGTTGACTATAGGGGGCGCGTGTGTGTGTGACGAGTTGGAATTAATCAAAACAAGGTATCACACTATGCCGTGCGCCAGGGGGGAAGCTGGCAAAGCTGGCAAAGCTGGGCGAGCTGGGCAAGCTGTTGTTACTAGTCTCCTTTGGCGATTCAGCCGAGGTGGCCGGCGATGGTGACCCGGGAACAAAGACGGCTGGACGGCTGGACACTCGTTCGTAATAGGGATTCTTTTTTTTTTGACGGGGCCACAAAATTAGAAGGCTAGAACTGCACGCTGATGAGGTTTATGCATGCATGTAACCTCCAACCTCAGCTATATTGATCTCCCGTGCGGCGGGCTTAAAGTAAAAGCAAAGATGGCCTGAAGAAGCAGTCAATACCCAAATCGGTCACCGATACCACAGGCGAATCCCGGAAATTTGCTGTCGTCGGCTAGGATCAACCAGTTATTTCGGCCGAGTTTCCCGTCTTTAGAACGATTCTGACGACGAGACGACGCGTTATAGAGCTATTGCAATACTCGTTCACACCGTAAAGAAGGCATTGGGTATGTAAGTAGTCATGTCATGCATCTAGGTCGGCATGTTGGGAGAAGGAAAACATAGATACATACCTACATGTACGTACGACTGCAGGTAGCTCGTTCACATCGACAAGGTCCAGGTAGTCCTGGCAGTCTGGTAGTACGCACGTAATCGACTAGGCGCACCCGCGGCCTACCCCGGTCTCTAGCTCGAGGAGGAGAGGAGGAGCGCCGGCAGTAGGAAAGGTAGAGCCGACTACGCTGCCTCGATGTGACAATTCGATGATGGGCTCGATGTAGTGCAACTCATGTGCTCGATCCGGAACGAATGGGTTGACCTGACTCGGTGGTCTCAAGATTAATCCTTGCCTCTTGCCATCATATATTTTACATAGGACAACCATAGGATACCATCGAAGACGAGGGAAGATGGCATGGCAATATGGAGTGCTGGCTCGTGCTGCTCTGCCAGTCCTGCTAGTCCTGTTAGCTACCAAAAAGAGACGGGAAAGAAATTGGCATGTGATTGCGCCTCGGAGTTTTTCCCCTGCCAAGCTAACAACGACTTTTTTTATTATCATTCAAAAAAGTCAAGAGACGTTTATGCAATGCAGACGCTCGAGTCAAGTACGTAAGTCTTGTACCTAAGCTTCGCATTAGGTAACACTGCCTGTGGGATAGAAGCGGGCAGAAGCGGGAAAAGGTAAGCTATGGTTATATTGTTATATCGAGGGATCGGAGTGTGACTATTGATATAGGCACATGTGTTATATCAACTTGACTTGACTACTTGGCTAGATTCTATAAAACAAAACTATGAGTATGCTTAATAGTTTGTTCAAGAATTACCTATACCTATAATATTATAATAGACTTGGTTATAGAGTATTACCCGAGTGAAAAGATAGTACCTAGGTAAAGTCCCCGTATGAAGCCAATCTTCGATAGGCTTATACATATATGTACATATGTATATACCTTCAAAGATGCTATCTACCCCTCATCTCATTTTATTCAAAGCCAAGTCAAGTACTTAATTCTCACTTGTAAGGATGTGTAAGTGTAAGGATGTTAGTATGTAGCAAAGGCAGCAAGGCCAAGAGGAGGTACCCGTTACCCTGTCCTCGCCTGTTGCCTGTTAGTTTATTAATTGTCAACATTGGAACAATGAAAGTGGCTTGTTGAGCTGCTGGGTGCTGGCAGGTGACTGAGACTATGAGACTATTTGCGGAGTAAAGGATGGGATGGTCAGGATGGTCAGGATGGTATATGCCATAATCCCATTCGGTTCTCTCTAGCGAATAATCATTCACTCCGAATTGTTTCTGCTCGTCATTCCCATTTTCCTTGTCCAATTATCTCTCGTGTGTTACACTCCTCTTTTTTTTTCTTTTTCTTTTTTTTTCTTTTTGCCCTTCTTTACTTTCTTATGTTGGGTGGTCTCTTACTATGTAAGCGTTAGCACTTTATTTTAGTACTTCGTACACTGTCACTATTCGCAATGGGTTCTATTTCCTTACCTACTGCAACGTAAACACAACCCTAACCAACCCATACTCATACCAATACCCATACCCATACCACAAACCACAAACCACAAATCACAACCACCGACCACCGACCACTATCGAGGCCGAACAGCCCACCCCGTCTGCCCGTCCTGCCCGTCCTGCTCGTCGACCCTTTCCCACTAGACTGGTTGCACTCCACAGCGCGCCTTTCCTTTCTTAGTCGACCCCAACCTGAGATTCGCATTATTTCACTGCTTGTTCCGTGGAGCACTGTCGATCCCGCAAGGCTCCTGGCTTGGTAGACAGACCTCGGGCTGTACGTACATGTAGCTTCTCGGTAGTCTAATCAATGTCGACGTTACCCTGCGGCCTCATACTCAGGGGCCAACTTAATCCTCCAAGCTCGACGTGCAGGAGAGCTCTCTGACAACTCCGCTGCTATTCCTCTTTTGACCATTGATCCGGATTGCAACCGAGCAGCCTTGTCTCCAGTCTGCCAGTCTCCAGTCTCCAGCTCTCCAGTCTGCCCCGGTCGAACCTCTTACCGTACCGCACTCCATTGTAAACGGCGATCCTCTCTGCAATATTCGCTCCATACCGTATACCTACCCGTTCACCTACCTATCCGCCCCTCCCCGCTGCGGAGGATATGGATGGCATATCTCAACTATACCGTCTTGCAGCGCCTATGTCACGCATACCAAACCGATCCCGACTCCGTCGCCTGTCCCGAAATTTTCGAACCCACTACCACGAAACTACCATCACGAGTCGACCGCGAGTGCCGTTAGAGTATAGAACGAGACTTGCCTTGCGCTCTTCGTCCGCCGTTCTCCAAGTCTGAGTTAAAAACTCGTTGGCATCAATATTATTCGCTTCGCGATTCGCCGCGTCACAGAAGCCCCCATGAGCGCCGTGTGCATCCAACGTCCCAACATGGGTTCATCACAACCGCCTGACGGCAATCAACCGTTTGGCTGTGAGTCTCCCGTCTCCCCCGACCTCCTACCAATACCGTTAAGGCCCAGGGAACTGACTGTTTCCTAAGATCACATATCTGAAGATTTCTTCTTTAGAGCTCCTACGCCTCCTCCGGGCGACCCTTTGCTAGGTCAGGACGACTCTAGACTACTAAACTTATTCTTCGAAGACATGGCATCCGACCAGTATCCTACTTCATACGGCGAAGGGCTCAACTTTAGCGAACAGTGGATAAGTCAACTGCCGCCATCATTTCTGGGTCATAGCACGTCCTTCGGGCAGCAGCCTCAACCATCCACCCTTCCGATGAATGGAATGCCTGCTACTAGTTATCAGGACGTCTTTACCTTTGGCCAGAATCTGATGCCGCCACCGCCGACGCAACCGCACCCGCACCCGCCACTACAGCATCACCCGCAGCATCACCAACATCACCACCAATATCAACAGCATACCATACCACCGCCAAGCCCACACACGCCGGTCGAACAAAATGCTCACGTCGATGTGGCCGCAGTTCTAACCTCCCTTCATCATGGTTACCAGAATGGTCATGCCAATGGTCATTCCAATGGCCATCCAGTTAACGAAAATAACATAAGCCGCGCAGCTGTTATGCCCTCTCAGCATCCTGGTGCTCCCGTCGATCACATGAGACCGTCGCCTCGCAATCACGTCAGTCTCAGACAGAGTAGCCTTCCTCGGCGAAGGCATAGTCCATCAACAGGAGCTGATACCCTATTTACCGACATGATGTTTGGGAGCTCTCCGGGGTTGAACAGTCAACGACCTGTGGAAACACCTGAGCTGCAGTGGGGTTCTGACGCGAATTTTGTGAGAGCACAAGGTTATATTCCACCAGAGCATGAATCCAGCGAGGTCATTGAACAGAAACGGATGGGAGTCCTAAACGCTTTCTCGCTCAATGACAGCGCAGCTACGACTCGACCTCCATCTCCTATAGGCAACGGGGAAAGTTCATCAGTCGCCGTAGGGGCGAACAATTCGAACAGTTATGTCAAAGAGGAGCGTAATGCTGACGCCCCACCAGCCAAGCGCCGCAAGAGCAAGACCAAGGCAAAGGAGGAAATTGAGGAAGACGGTGATGAAATATTATCCATACCACCGAGGGCGATAGCCAAGAAGCGCAAATCGAAAGCGGATCTCAACGGAACTCCCGACGCCTCTTCACCTGCTCAAGAAACGGCTGTGAAGCGAAGGAAGTCGGCAGCGAACGCAGCGAAACAAGCGCGAGAAAATCTAACGGACGCCCAGAAGAGGGAAAATCACATAAGGAGCGAGCAAAAGAGGAGAGGGGCAATCAAGGAAGGGTTCGATGATCTTGGCGAGATCACGCCGAACCTGAAAGGGGGTGGCTATAGCAAGAGTACCATGCTTTCAATAGCGGGAGAATGGCTTGAAAAGATATTAGGCGGTAATGAAGAGCTGGAAAAACTAGCTAGGTAGTAATGATGACGGTGGCTATTGTTGGTAAGGTTTCGATATCGTGTTGTGCATGAGCATGACGACGAGGCCGAGCTGCAAAAAGTACCTACGATCTTTGCTATTCGGCCGGAGTTCTTTTTCTTTTTTGGCTAGGGTCACGGTCGCAGCGAGCTAGGCGATTTGGGAAAGGGGGTGGAAAACTCAGGGGCGGAAATCATCGTGTGGTTGGCGGATATTTGTGGTTTTTTTTTCCGAAGCCATCTTCAGGTGCATATTTTTTGGCTATTGATACCTCCGGAGTTGCTTTACTTGTTTATACGGGATACAGAGACTGAAATTCCGGTTGGCCTCTTTTGTGTCTCGAGGAAAGGGGAGGGGAATGAGCTGTTATGAGGAACGGTTTAACCCGAATACCATTGTGAGTTCAAGTTAAAAACACTAATTTGTTACTATCTAATATACCATATGAATATATACGTTGGATATTACTTCAACAGAATGAATCATACAGAAGATTAATGTGTTCTGGTCTGCATACTAAGGTATCTTCTCAAATTAAATACAAACAGGGGGTATCTATAAGACAAGTAGGTATCCAGAAGCAGCAAAAAATGAGGCTGAAGTACAGGCGCTCAGTCGCCAATGGCATGGAATCTCTCATGTGCCGCCATTGCAAACAGGGGGATCGCATGTCCGCAGAGATGGCATCTTTCAGACTCCTCTTCTTCCTCCCAAGCATCCGCATCTGAGTCCAATGATATATCTGCCGACTCGTCCATGAATACGCTATCATCCCCTTGCTCACAATCCTCTTCTCTATTTTCCCCAGCGTCCTCTGCAGGACTATCAAAATGCGAATCAGCGACAGCATCGTGCACAGGCGTAGTATCGTACACCGTCCACTCGCGCAGCTTACCCTCCTGCGTCCGAAACATGCTCGCGATGTTCCGCCCTCCCCCCCCTCCTCCCACTCCGCCCCCCGCCTCACCGTCGGAGCCCGCGACCGTCACCATGTTCGTCACGCAGACATTGATCAGGGCCAGGTTCCACCCCTGCCGCTCCGGGTTCAGGCGGCGGAACAGGGGCAGCAGGGTTTCCGCGGCCAGCCGCTCGGCGACGGCCTCGGCGCTGCTGTCTCGCAGGTTGAGGGCGAAGCTGGGGAGCGGTTGGCTGCGGGAGATGCGGCTGAAACTTTCTGCGGCCGGTGGGGCGGATGCGGAGGTGGGGGCGGAAGAAGAAGAGGGAGCGTTGGGTTTCGGTCGCGTGCGCGTCGACAGGCGCAGCGTCTTGGGGTATGCGATCCAGCGCTGCTGGTTCTGCGAACTAGGGTCCGAGGGGTCCGCTTCTTCTTCTTCTACTACGAGGTCCACGCGCATGCGCCGGACGAGCGACGTGGCGAGGGCGTGCAGCTCCCGCGCGATCTCGGCGGGCGTGTTGAGCGGCTTCGCCATGTACGTGTCCTCGATGCTGATCTGCGTGGGCACGTCGCTCGCTTCCTTCACGTCGGAGTTGTCGGCGCCGTGTAGCAGGTTCCAGACCTTCTCGCCGCTGCCGCGCTCTGCGCCGGGCCGGTCGAGGATCCGCTCCAGGAGGTCCGCGGACATGGACGGGTGTTGTCGGACTTGGCCTACGGTCACTTTGGCCCCTTGCTCCAGGTCGTGCGAGTTGGAGGCGGCCGTGTTCGTCGAGAGCACGTGGTCTTGGATTAGCTGCGCGATGCGGGAACCTATGCCTGGTATCTGTCGGAGCTTGTGGCCGTCCATGAAGTCCTGGACATGATTATCATGAATGCTGAGGAGCGTCGTCTGATTCTTCGGCTTGTTCACGCTACCGGCTAGTTTAGCTAGAGTTTTGTTCGTTGAGATACCTCCGCTAGAAGTATACCCAAAGTCCTCTTCCAGCTTAAGTCGTAGGTAGCCCCCGAGATGCGATGCGAGCATCAAGCGCACTCCTAAAGGGTCACTCAATATAGTCGAAACATCTTTTAGATCTAAGGACGGCTGGACACATCCGAAGAACCGGTTACCATCGAAGCTGAAGCCTTTCTCGGGGTCCTGTCTGGAGAGCTGAAAGAAAGAATCCTGCAGTGCGTTGAGGTTGAGCAGCTCCACGTTGTACGCGATCACGTCCGTGACATCGAGAAAGACTTCATCAAGACCCAAGCGTTCCACGCGGCCATTCCAGGAGTGCGACCTCAGCACGGACCAGAGCTTCTTCGAGGCGTCGCGGAACGGGGTCAGATCCTCGCCGTTGACTATGATCAGGTCCGGGCACGCCTTCTGGGCCTCGGAGATAAGCATCAGCTTCTTGACGCCCCGGGCCCGAGCGGCGTAGTTGCATGTCGCCAGGATGCTCTTCTGCTTGACGCCCAGCGGGAGCCCCCTGAGGGCCGGGTTCGCGTTCTCGAACACGCTGGCGTAGAAGCAGTCGTAGTCCTTTGCGTCATTGTCAGTGAAAATTATCTCTCGATCCGGACTTTCGAAATAAAATAAAAAAGATGGAGAAAGAGAGAGAGAGAGACAAAGATAGACAGATATGTCGGTGTAGGCAGGAATAAAAATAAATAAGTCTTACAAAGTGTAGGATGACGCGGTCGTCGTTCCTCTTAGGGGCTCTGCGGGCGATCGGCTTGGCTGCTGGTCCCGACGTCAGCGCTGGTATTGTCTTCATCTTGTTCCATTTTTAGATTTAAATTAGACACGGTCAGGTATTTAGAATAGCTGATGTAGATTGTTCTCTCCGAATGGGTCCGTCGTTGGTGATCTGAAGACTAAACGTCACATTATCATGATGCCCAATACCTTTGGAAATAAACATTAGGTACGGATATGTACAGTATCTCCAAGCCACAGTTGCATCTTGATTATGTGATTGTAAATTCGTAAGCCACACGGAAATGGACAAGTATCGGGGCCGTTCGCATTTGCCGCACTGAACCCCACCCGGACCCGAGTAAGGCACTGAGTTGAGTTATATTTGGTAATTTTTAGCCCCTCAACGTTTTACTCTTTCTTGACCATTGACTGTTGAGACGAACGTCACGTTTCGAAACATTCCAATGGCGAATGTTCCTATTTTCGTCTCATGTGAGACTCTGCACTTATCATACAATTATCAATTAACGAGTCGAGCGACATTTGTCATTTCATTTACATGAATGACACGAATGACACGAATGTCACTCTGATCTGTTTATCTTAGTCCACCACCATCCAGCGAGTATTGAGCATTGAGCATTGGGCTAAATACAACCATTGGTCATAGTAAATGTCTGCAGCGACGGCTGATCGAAAGATAACAGCATGATTCGTCTTGTTCCAGAGGAAACGGGGAAACTTCCTCAGTGGTGAGACAAGTTGACGTGTTTTAGACAGCTTGGCCTCTTTATAGAAGACCAGTAGATCGGCTTCTAGTGGAGCGATCAACCGACGATAGGCTCTAGCATTACATCCTCACGGTAGTCCGAGGATGGGAATCTTTGCAAGATGCTGTCATCGTCGCTCAGAAGACCGTCGATGTTTCTAGTTTGCAGGAACGCAGCTTTTGCCGTTGTTTCCCAATCCGAGGGGGTACGTGGGAATGTGGCTTGCGCAGAAAGGGAGATTGGCAAGGACCAACAGCTTGCCTCCTGAAAGGAGGACAGACTCCTTCCAGCACAGCTTACAGTCACCTGCTCTTTTCAGTACCTACCTCCTACCTAGGTATGCATGCAAGCAAGTTGACTTGCCTCGACGGCAAATATGGTGCTTGATTTTTACGCAACTATCTATCCCTTAGATATTCACCGCTTATCTGACTGGGCTTCAATTCAACGAACATATACGTACCTATGAAAGGATATCTCCGAAATGCGGGGAGATCATCAATAGGTGCTCGATGCCCAAGGGAATAGGCGCCATAGAGCCCAGAAGGCGGTAATCGTATACGCGAGGCGGCCCGTTAGCCGACCTCGCCGTGTTTGCCATTGGCTAAGTATAGCCAGGATCGTACAGACCGGTAGGGGTACGTGGGCGCTTGCGCCTTCAATCATATATCCCTCTCTAAGCCCTAGTCTCTTTTTATAGCCAACCACCAACTTGGTCCGTTGAGATGACTGCATTTGTCTCTAGCAAACTTCCTCCCGACTGGTCCATACCTTGCCCATTTCACCTTCTAGTTTCAATAACTCCTATCACCCCGATCCTTTTGGTCTTATTTTCCCACTTTCCCAACTCCCCCTCTCCACTCCTCTCGCGCATGGGATCTTGTTGCTTCACACTGCAGTTTGCATTAGTTCCATGTACCATGCTTCGACCGCTCAACTGATCCGGCTGCTATCCCTTCCCTCGCCCGGTCTTCTATCGATGGCCTACAGGTGATATATAGCCGCTGGCCCCCCCTCGTCCGGCACTTATAAGCTATAATACGTTTACTTTGCGTTTACTGCTCTCAATATATCCCGGCCGGCTGGGGGTTGCTTGAAGGTCCTCGTCTGCTGGTAGCACAGGCTGAGCAGCATTTTCGACAGCCTTTTCTTATATTCATGTATTTTCTTTCATAGCAGTGTCGACGGCTGGAATCATTTTAGCGGCATTCACGAAGCCATCGTCATCATGGCAAGCCCAGAGTCGTCCAAGAGACCTAGGCTGTCTCTTCAGATCAAGTCATCGCCTGGACCAAGCTCTAGGTCAGCGAGGGCGTTATCTCAAGCGGATCCTAAATCTCCAACGTCTTTCAATACGCTGTCAAATATTTATGTCACTGCTATTGAAAGATCGACGCCGACTCAGTCGACACCTGTGACGGCTATTAACCATCATCAACCTCTCAAACTCCAGACTAATCCGGATACACTCAAGACTCAGAAGATGAGAGTAGATACTCCTTACACTGCAGCATTACCGGACACTCCATTATCTGCTAACCCTAAATCGCCGGCTCAGCAGATGGATATGATCTTTCCGAGTACTATGACGGCAACCCCTCCCCTGTCCGCTGGGCCAGTTGAGTCTTCCGGACCTAGCAAATTCCCGTTCGTATCTACCGATACGGGCAAACGGGGCTTTCCCTCTTCACCTGCCCAAGGCCGTCGTCGAGTGATTTACGCACCGTTTGGATTACCAGCAAAGGCGCCGTATAGTCGTGATAGGTCTCTTCACAGCATATTACGAAATTCACCTTTACCCCCTTCAAGTGCTCGGTCACCCATCTCGCCAAGGAGACAATCACGGCGTCTTCAGGAAAAAGCGGCAAAACATGTGGGGTACGTGTCTCCGTTGGAGCAAACAATAACGACAGAGAGGTACACGCAGTCGCATATCGATCTCCTTGCGGATGAAGCATCACCCTACACGCCATCTCCAGCCGTGGAGGATTCTGATATGGCACTTGATCTTGCTATGGCATACACCGGCGATGAAATTCGGGATGGCGGGGAGACTCCAGGACCATTTGAGGAAATGCGGAGGCACATGACAGGGCTAAGCACGGAGACGCCGATTCGGTCACCAAGACCAGAAGGCGTCCGGAAGCGGAAGAAGAAGGAGAAGAAGCGAAGATGGGTCTGGACTATCGGGCAGGACGACGAGGAAAATGAGAGCGGTGCGGTAGCAGCTCTGAGAGCTGCTGCAGAAGCTTCTACTCCAAAAGCCTCTTCGGCTCCGCTCTTGTCTATACCGACGCCTGGACGTGCAAAGGCAGTAAAACCAGGACCTTCGAAAAAGGTTCAGATCAGCGTCGAGACCGTCGAGTCAGGATCGGACATGACAGCTGATAGGATGGACGTCGAGATGTCAGATGCGGGCAGCAGGGTCTCTAGCAGGGCTACGACACCTCTTAGCGTGGACTTGGAGAAGACTCCGACCGTGGCGGCGCCCACCACAGCACTCCTAGATATGGATAGGGTCGATTCGACAGATGCAAGCAACCCCGAGGCGGGCACTAGGAGGGACACACCTATCCCGCCAGATCTAGTGAATAACGAGCTGGTGTAACCTGCGCGGTCAGGGGGCATTGGACATATTGTCGGAATTAGAGCCAAAGGGGCGGCTCTATTTTCGAATTTAGGCAAAGGAAAAAAGCATAGGATATAAACGCATACCGCGAGGAATATGGATGCATCGCAGCATTGGGAGGTTTGGTCTATTTGGTTAGCCTAGGCGTTTATTCGATACCATGGCATTTGTGTGTTTGGGTCTGGTTTCGAGTACACGGTATATAGCATGAGGATATGATATAATGGATATGAATTTCAAATGCCATTCAGCTCAGTTATAGGGTGACTTAGTGAGTGTGATGAAACATGCACTGTAGTAGCGCCCATAGACCACTTGACGACATGTATGTATGTATGTATGTATGTAAGTGCCTACACCATATGGGAGCAGTGTATGCGAACGCACTGCATGTGTTTCATGGAAGCCTCATTGCTAGGTCTAGATCTAGATGGACACACTTTATTTAAACAGGATCAAGAACAGGCTGCGAGATGGTAGGAATCAAATCCCCGAAGTATATATGCTTACAGCAAACAAGACAGGCGTCAAGTGAACGAATCTTGGTTGATGCTATATGACGCAAGTTTCTATATCCACCCTTACCGTAGATCCTGTCTGTGCTTCTCTCCTCGCTAATCTATATCAGCCCACGGTAAAGACGGCACGCCATGTTTTTCTGCTCGCTAATTATCTTGGCCTGTCGTGGCTATTCTACTACTTGAATTGCAATTCTCCTAGCTCAAGAAAACGAAGATAAGATAGATGTTCGCTTAATGGTTCGAGCTACGTGGAAACCCCAGTTCTTTTAATGATGTGTTTTCATAAGGCCCGTGTAAACGAATCGTTGGTAACAGTCTTCCTTTTCACATGCTAATACGATAGGTCATGAATACTTTCCTTTTTCACCCTTGAGTCTTATGAACAGGGTAGAGCTTCGATTATGGTATAAGTGACACAAGCTTTACCGATCTGAAAATCGAAACCGGTCCCAGGCCGGTGGTTCGCATCGCCAAGCAGCCCAAGCTGGCTTTGTGATACCTGGCAAGGTAGCGTCGCAATTCGATAAGCGGGACGGGTACATACAAGATCGAGTTGGAGCCGAGTGGGCAGGTGGGGGTTTATCCAATCCCTACCTATCTGCCTGTCTTGTCTGCCTGTCTGCCTGTCCAAGCCATCCAATGCCTTGGATGGAGATAAAAAGACCAACCCCTCTGCCCCTCCGAATTGGACGAGATCTGGGGGAGTACAAGTAAAAAAGTATTCTGACTTTGTAAAAGAGCTAGACGTCTCCACCGACGTCATACACTCCCACCCAGCACGATTCATCTACACAATTCAAGCTGAAAGAGGACAAACGTGTTTGGCAATATGATGCAACGCTGCCAACCTAAGAGCATGCCTTTCCTACATATGTAGCCTTCCTAGCTTACCTAGCTCTTCTCTGTAGATCACATATCTAAAGTATTTGTCTCCAAGGTCGGTTTCTTTCGTAGACGAACTCTCATCACTTTCTTCCAATCCATAACGTAACTCCTAATTCTTGGAAGCTCGCTCGCTCGCTACATTGCTATTGCTCTCACCAATCCAATAGCTCGACGAGCAAGGGTTGAAAGGACAATTCCTTCCAATATCTCTTATTGTAGATTGTTGCTATACTCTCTTAAAGAAACCAGGTCCCCTGCTTCTATGAACACCTAGAACCCTTTCCATAACCTCCAGACGCCATGGCTTCTGAACAGGAGCACCACTACCCCGGAGGCGGCCACTACTCTGGCGCCAACCGGATTCCCAACATCAAAGAATTCGTCGCCGGTCTCGATCGGGACAAGAAACAGCGAGATGCCAAGATCGACACCGAACTGAAGGCCAACAAGCAAAACGGGGACATAACAGAGCATAATAATGATGTCCAGGCGTACAAGGGCAGCGGTCGAGTCGTCACCGACCCCGTCACGGGAAACCAGGTCACCATCGACGACGTGAACACGAATTTCATGGAGGCCGCAGAGAAGCCTCACGTAAGTTATCCTAAGCTATCTAGAGCGAGGTAGTTTCAAGTATAAGCTGTCTAACTGAGATTTCGATTAGCTTTCTGTACCGAATGCGAACCTGGGCAAAGAGACGACAGTAAAAACAGAAGCAACACAATCAGGGGAGGAGTATAGAAATGCCCAAGATATAACAGCACCGCCCGACCCGGTAGCAACTGGGGCTACTTCGGACGTGCCGATCCACGGCGAGAAGACGAACATCCTGTTTCATCCCACCCCGTCCGTCAGCTATGAGCCGATGTACGAAATTATTGAGCAGAGAGCGACAGTGCTATGCGTCGGCGTCTTCCTCACCATCATTTTGGTTGGCAAGTTCTTCGGAGGCAGGCTGCTGGGCCTGATCCCCCTTGCCATCTGTGTATCCTCTGGCATCTTCTTATGGATGAAGGATCTGGTAAAACGAGGCCGCGATATTGAATGGTCGAGCGAACAGAAGCGCGGCGAAACCGCCGTCGCCAATTTAATCCCCGAATCAGTCGAATGGATGAACACGCTCGTCGGCATCGTCTGGGGTCTCATCAACCCGGAGATGTTTACCGCTGTAGCCGACACCCTTGAAGTGAGTTTTGCCTGTATACCTAGTGTATCAGTCTTCGAGATACTGACAGCAGCAGGATGTTATGCAAGCTTCAGTCCCAGGTATCATCGAGAACGTCAAGGTTGCCGATATCAACCAGGGCAACAACCCTATCCGGATTCTGAGTCTCCGCGCTCTCCCTGACAGCCACATGAAGGATCTGAAAGATGAGATGCATAGGGAGAACGAAAAGGTTAAGGACCCACAGGAACTGGCCGCCGACGAAGAGGGTGGCGATTATTACAACTTGGAAGCTTCTTTCGCCTACCATGCGAAGCCCACGCGTGGCGAGTCCGTGTCGGCGAAGGCTCAGAATATGGGCATGCAATTGGTATTCTATCTTGGTATCAAGGGACTGTTCGGAATTCCCTTACCAATCTGTAAGTTCACAACTTATTTCCTATGTGGATAGATCTGACATAAATACTAACCGTAACTAGGGGTCGAATTGACTGGCTTGGTTGGCACCGTGCGCCTTAGGCTTCAGATGGCACCTGAACCACCATTCCTCAAGGCCGTCACCATCACGCTCATGGGTGTTCCCAAGGTCGCGGCCGGTTGCACCCCAATGATCGAGCGCGGAGTTAACATTCTCAACCTACCGGTAATCTCCAACTTCGTCAATTGGGCCATCAAGGCCGCGGCTAGCATGTATGTTGCGCCCAAGTCGTTGACCCTTGATCTCGGCAAGATGTTGTCGGGAGACGATATCCAGAAGGACACTCAGGCCATGGGTGTACTGTTCATCCGCATTCACAAGGCTGTTGGATTGTCCAAACAGGACCGACGAGGCTCCGATGGCGGTGGTTCCGACCCCTACATCACTGTCAGCTTCTCCAAGTTCGGCAAGCCTATGTACTGCACTCGTGTCATTCAGGATGATCTTAACCCTGTTTTCGAAGAGTGCTGTGCTCTTCCCGTCACTGTCGATCTCATCAAGGCCGACGAGCAATTGTCAATGGAATTATGGGATAGCGACCGGTCGAGTGCCGATGATGTAGTCGGAAAGGTTGAGCTGTCTCTGCAAAAGCTCATTCAGCACCCAGGTAACATGTATCAACAAGTATCCAAACTCCGCGGCGTCAAAGCTGAGAGCGAAATGCCGGGCGAGCTCCACTGGGAAGTCGGCTACTTTGGCAAGACCCAGTTCCGCGCTGCTCTACGGACGGACGGCAAGGATATCACATTGCCGAAGGAGATCCGAGACAACAAGGAGCTGCAAGACGACAAGGGCACTATCCAGAGCGACCAAGAAGATGCTGTTGTACACACGCCGGCTGACCCTCTATGGCCCTCTGGTATTCTTAGCGTTGTCGCTCATCAAATTGTCAATCTCGAGCTTGCGAATGTGAAGGGCTCAGAAGGTGGCAAGCGAAAGGGAGGCAAGGAATACGAACCTGCTCGCGATGCTGGTGAGACCAAGGAGGAGACGAGCAAAAAGTTGCCGAGCGCTTATTGCACCATTCACCTTAACGACGAACTGGTAAGTTTTGATGTCACTGTCTATTTTCACATGCTAACGCACTTCGAAGGTGTACAAAACCCGAACCAAGGTTGCTTCCTCCAAGCCTATCTTCAACGCTGGTACTGAGCGTTTCGTGCGTGACTGGAGGTCTGCTATTGTTACTTTCACCATCCGCGACTCGCGGAACAGGCAGCATGATCCGATCATTGGCGTCGTTCCCCTGAAGCTCTCTGATCTCTTGCAAACGAGCAGCCAAGTAACACGATGGTATCCGCTAGACGGCAGGATTGGCTTTGGCCGTATTCGTATCTCCCTACTGTTCCGATCCGTCGAACTCAAGCTGCCACCACAACAGCTCGGCTGGGAGGTTGGCACTTTCGAGTTTATTTCGGACAAGATTAGCGCATCCTTCCCGGGCTCGGTCAAGGGTAAGACCAAACTCAAGCTGAGGACAGGAGGAAGCTCTGCAGTCGTCAAGCGGGAGCAATGCACCGCGGAGGGCGACAATGTCGAGTGGAATATCAGCGGCATCACTAACAATCCACAACCACGCCTGCCTGTCAGATACCGCTACAGGTCGCCGGTCTTCTTTGAATTCCACCTCCCCGGCAAGCGCCACGTGGACTTCTTCGCGGCCATCTGGCTATCGGAACTGGTGGATAGCGAGGAGAAGGACTTCGACATCCCGGTATGGAAGTGCGACAACCCCATGCGCCTGTCGCAGAACTTCATCACGCCGGGCAACTACCAGTCGGTGCCGGACATCAAGATCGAGGAGGTGGGACGGATCCGGTTCCGGGGCCGGTTCAAGGCGGGCACGGACCGGGAGCACCTGCGGTTCGTGAGCGACAACGACTCGCGCGAGACGATCGAGACGTGGGAGGCGTGCTTCGCCGAGGGGGTGCGGCAGGAAGAAGTAAAAGTGGACGTACCGCCGGCGGTGCAGAAGCTGCACGACGACTCGCTGACGCACGCGCGCGACGTGCTGGCGACGGCGCCCGAGGAGGAGCGGCGGCAGTGGCTGTCGAAAGACGGCACCGACTGGAGCGGCGCGTTCGGACAGGACCCCGCGGAGCTGATGGCGGGGCGCGAGGGCCGCGAGGAGACCGAGTACGAGTCGGACGAGGACGAAGACGAGGACAGCGTCGACGGCGCTGGGGAGAGCAATCTGAACTCGCCCACCTCCGCGACTAAGATACAACACGGCAACACGGACCTAGGCATCCAGGACGCCACAACGTCGCCACGCGCCAGCGAGGACATCTCAGCAGCGGCGGCGGGCGGGCGGCCCAGCACAAGCGGCGGCAGCGCGCTAACCAAAACAACCACGACGGCGACGACGGAGTCGGGCCGCAGCAGCAGCGGGGGCGGCGGGCGCAGCAGCATGAACCCGGTGCGGCAGTATCGGGACTACAGGGAGAAGAGCCGGGACCTGCACCGGCAGCACCGGGGTCTGATGCAGTGGCGGCCCCTGCGCAACGCGCAGTTCGCCAAGGACGAGGCCAAGTTCGCGATCCGGCGGGTGACGCAGATGGGCTCGCTTAGCGGGAGGCAGCCGGATGTGGAGACGGAGGTGTAGAATGAGGTTTCTTTTTGTGTGTGTAGTGTGTACTTGACCGAAAGGGGGGGTTGGATGTTGGATACTAATGATGAGATATGGGGTTGGTTGGACTATATAGGAGGTTTGGAAATTGGTTGTACGGTTTACGACTCCCAGTTTGTTTTAGTATTGTATAACGTACAGTATATAGAATGAGTTATGAAAAATCAAAAGCGTAATCATGATATAAACATTTTCTACCCTTGACAGAGTTTGACTTGGTATATTTTATTAGGATTTTGATATTTAAGATCTATTGCATGCAGCAGCAAAACACGCAGTTTACTCTAACTTGGGCGAGGCATACTATAGACTTTGTAGTTTGGCCTTATACATGCCCACATAGAGACTCAAGCTTTCAGTTTAGATATTAATATCATATAGGCCAACAAGATAAGCCATGGTCCTTTAGGGCAAAGGGAGACCATGAATAATAAGATGCAGTCTTTTTTTCTTTCGATATTCCTTGACGTAAAATTGAGATATGCCATGGGGATCAAGGCGGAAATCTCAGAGTGTATGCAAGGGGGTATGGATTGGGATAAACAAAACGGAGGGAATGGAAAAAAGGGGAAGAAAAATAGAGGAGAATATCAAGTCCCCTTTCTTGTTAAATTTCTTTTGTATTTCGTATAGCAGGCATGCAGATATCCTGCCGCTGCGGCTGTTAGCCACCTTTTCGTGGCAGCCGATATATATACTCCCTTTTCTTCATGTACATAAATATCGCGTTGTTATACGCCGGGTTCCGTATGATACACATCTCAGTACAATATGGAGCGATAGAGCGTCGAACGTAATAGGGGTCATCTCGTCGAGTATTCGCTCGTATCCGTAAAGTCTCCCTTCGTCCAGTTGCCCCCTCCGCGGTAAGAAATTCATTTCCCCCGGATACAAGAGCACCAGGGTCGGCGTAAATATATAAAAATTTGGAACGTTTTCCTAGGTTAGGTAAAAGTTTTATTGGTTAGCCATCTTGATGGCCTCGGCCTCCTGCCGGGCGACGGCGAGCATGCGCTCCTCGCGGCGCACGTCGTCGAGGTACTTCTTCCGGATGGCGCGGTCGACGGCGGCGCGGTCGGCGAGCTCCTCGACCTTGCGCATCTCGACCAGCTCGTCGGGGGTCGGGTGGACGAGGGCGGCGCCCGTCTTGGCCATGAACTCGGACAGGATCTCGTCCGAGTGCACGTTCTTCATGTCGATCGTCACCACGCGCTCGCCCTCCTCGGGTTCCGGGGCCGGGTGCTCGTTCTCTATGCTCGAGTGCGGCTGCTGCGCTAGAGGCAGCGCGCTGAGCTTGCTGGCGAGGGCCGAGGGCGTGTCGGAAGAGAGCGACGCTTGTCGGAAGTATATTGACATCTTAGCTGCCGCGGATTGGTCTGTCGTCCGGTTTACCAGCATGGGGATAGCTGGATTCCAGAATTTGAGGCGGGGGAGGCAGGTCCTCCAGAATTTCCTATATTGGGGAGAAGCGGTAAGTCAGTCTATTATTCTGTTCTATCACTATCATGCAATTGAGGAACGGGAACTTCAACAAAAGGCATGCTGACAGAAATCAGGTGTACTAGGCCGAAGAAAAGAGCAGGAAAAGTCTGCGTACCTGGGTCCCATGTGTCCGTCGTTCCACTTCTGTGCAAAGTCCAAATGGATCCGTGTGATCTCAGGCGGTAATATCGCCGCTCCAGGGCCATGCCGTAACGCCAACAGCTAGATTGGACACTCCTGTCAGAACTTGGCTCTCGAATTCTACTCGGTAATGCGTTTTACCTTCTAGATTGGCGGGTTAGCAGTAGACCTCAAGAGACTCGTAGCTAGCTCACTACAAGTGAGAGCAGAGACAAGAATTAGTAACGAAAAGGCGAGATATCTTACGGCTTGTAATACGTGCATCCGCTTTCCTGGGTTCACCATCTTGACGACCGTCCTGCGAGCTTGACTCGGCTCACATTCAAGTTTTCAATATGGCGTCGAAGTAGGAGATAGCTCTTTGGAGGGTTTTGCGATTGATGCGTGAGGTAATGGCCCGTTTGAAATTTCGAGGAAATGTGGACCGCGAGAAAATCCAATGCATTTTACGGGGATATCGTAAAATAGGGGCTTATCTCACGCCAAGATAATTTCAATAGGAGCCGCATTTATCATCGTCCGGGGCAAGGAACGCGTCTTTGGTCTTTCCTTCACATGAAACCATCTCGGCCTCTATGCGGGAAAAGGCGCCACGTCATGGCTACCATGTGTTTCAATACACTATTGACGTGGCGTGTCTTAATAAATTCTTTATGGTATCGTCTCGATTTCTAATCCTTTTCTCAAGTGGTGGTTGTATCACAGTGACTTGTAATATGCGATATATGCGATAACCCCATAGGATAGAGTTATATAAAAGGCACTGAACTGCCCATTGCCTGAGGATTATGTTATGATTCAAACCATAGTCTCTAGTTACTTGTCCAAGCCAATAGAGCACATACAAAGACTTCAGTTGCAAACCCTTAAACCATGCCGACCGCAACAGTTCCGGAAAGGCATTTCGTTGGCCGTGGCGACATAATAGTTGATGCTAATCTGGTTCCCGAGCAATTCTACGCCAACGCCTTTGTACTCGGGGATCTACAACCGCAGCAAATGGAGATCCTGCGGACACTTCCAATAGACGAATCCCCAGAACAAACACACCCGCGCAATATTGGGCAAGTCATAGAGGGCGCCGGCAGTGATCAAGAAAGGAGTCGCCTGGGAAAGAATCTTCTAGACTCCTTCGCTCTCATCTTTGCCCAACCTGGACCTGAAGGTGTTGTTGCGACCGCCATGGAGATAAGCGACGCAGAACCCCATATGTATACCATCTACTTATCCAAGAATTACATTGACTACTGCTCAATTTCTAGTCTGGCTGGACACATCGAGGAGTTGTTCAATGCCGGAGATAAAAACAACCTTCAGAACAACGTCTGGAAAGCTATTCTCCGGAACTGTTATCCAAGCATTTGCAAGTCTATCGACGAAATATTCGAAATATTTAAGTCCTACAGTAAACCGGAAATCCTCAATTATATTCAAGATACTCAAACCAGTATTAATACATGGGTGCCCGGAGCTACATATCTGTTATCTATTTTGGACAAACTGCATTGGTATATCTTAAATGATCTGAATATCTACAGGAAAAGATTAGACTCAAAATGGAAGAATGAGAAGCACGGGGTCATAGAACTACACTCTACATCAGCAGGCAGCGAGCTCACGGACTTCCTTGATGAAGTCGCACAACCATGCTTTCAGCTACTGGAATTCCACGGAGACTCCTTGCCAGCGTGGCTTAAAATGTGCCTCGAGGTACCCCTTGAGAAGCTGCAGCAGAAGCAGGAACAGAATTGGTTACCAGAGCCCGGGAGATGGACATGGAAGCTCCGTCGGCTAATCTACACCATTGCAAGCTATCGTCGAGCATGGTATGATATAATCCGCTTCAAAAGACATCACAACTCCGCTACTCTACGGTTCGTGACTGTGCATCGTGAAGACCTCACAACTTCGATGGCGGTGAGATGTATAGCAGATGCAGGAATTCGAATGAAAATTCTCAAGGAGGGCTCTAAAGATAAATTCATAGAAAAATATCGCAGCAACCTAGCCAAAGATAACGCTGCCCGGTCGAATCACTGCCCAGGCTGCATGGCAGCTCCGGGATCAGACTCTTCACTCAAATCGTACCTGGAGAATGAGGAGGACTGGGCGTGTCTATGGGTGCATTGCGAGATGCAGATTCTGGAGCTCTTGTTGACACGCAACCATTCGAAATTCTTCAACTACATCGGATGTAGCAAGGGTCCTTGTTGGCTCTGCTATCACACGGTGAAGAACATGACATCAGAATTCGAGATGAGGGAGTCTCACTTGAAACTGTATCCCGGCTGGAAACCTCCAGCGTTTAAGGATAGTCCTCCTCATCGAGAACAGTGTATAAAAGTGCTAAGATTTCTAGACTTAGAGCTGAGAAAATTAGCTCGCTGGGCATACCAAAAACGACCCGAAGGACAGCAGCTTGGCTTCATTAATATGAATGCGGATTGCCCAGATCTCGAACTAACCTTCCTGTCTCCAAGGACGGAGTCGATGCGTCAGTCGGATAAAACCTGGGGCTAGATCTATGTACGGACTTATAATAGGAAGAATACCTTAGGTTAGGTAGGTAGTTAGAGTGCTTAGTAACGCAAACGAGAACTGTATCTGAATCTCTACGTGTCGAGGCTGAAAGTCGTGCTTAACCAGAAGAAGACTACTCTGTCTTTAATTCGGTAGTCATAACCAACTGCCTGGTAAGTGTTAGCAAAGGTACTGGCTCCAAATCGGCTTTGCCTACACTTCGTGCGTAACGAAGATTATATCTAGTGGTTTAATGAACAACGAGAAGCCCGAAAATATGGTAGAGAAACTTAGCATGTTACTAGCTAGAATAAAACTATTAATCCCGTGCGAGACCATGTAGCTCGTCTCCCGTCGCAGTGGCCACGCTCTCGAGAAGCGTAGTATGTAGACTGTCTCCCCATAGCTCTAGCCGCGAAGGCACTTCTCCCCCGTTTATCGTCTCGTGGGTGGAAGCAAGGCCTAATTAAAAGGGTCGCCGCGGTCGTGTACGACATCCCAAAGCTTCCGCCGTTCCCTCCCCCCCTCTTTCTCAAAGTAGTCGGTTGACCGTATAAGCCCGAGCGGCTTGCTCGCTCCGTTATCCGTGAACAGATCGAGGATGAACGGAGCTCGTCTCTTTTCTGTAATAACATTACGAGGGTCGTCATCGCTTGCCGTAATGCATAAGTAATATCTGTTTCGAGCTCTTGCCAGCAGGATGTATTCTGTGTCATAGTCCTCTTCGTATTCATACCACCACGGCGTCCTTATAGTCATACATCTACAATAGTCAAGCGGATAACAGGTGCATGCCGAGAGACGCGCCATACGATATCTTACGAGAAGTAAACGCTGCACACGACCGCAGTCCTCGTCACGTATGGGCTCCGTATCATAATAGCATGGGGTTTGCGCCTCGCCAAAGTCGTGGCCAACGCACTTTAGGTCGTCCTGATCATCCTCCCCCTTTACGAAGATGTCCCTGTCGAAACTAAGATGTAGAACTCCAGCGAACTTGTCGGCAGGATCATGTGAATATGTAGAACTAATCCTGTTGCGATAGACATTTAAGGTGTCAGTGTAGAACGCCTTGGCGACTTGGCGGCTCTCGCGGTTGACAGTCAGAAGGGGCGAGATGAGTTGCTTCACAGGTATAACTGTGCGTCTATAGGAGTAAATGATGACTAGCCGAGTTTCTTGGTGCAAAGCCGCTTCCCAGACAAGTAAGCGTAGCTCGGTGGGAAGGTCGGAAAAGCGAAATTGTGCCATGTCGTAGGTAGTTGATGTGTTTTTTGGTTGTTAAGACGGAATAGGGGCCGAACGAGTTGAATCAAAATCTGAGCATCCTACATATATCTACATATAATATATGTATATATATATATATTGGCAGTAGATGAGTGAGTGACTACAGGCAACAAATAGGGTGTGACAACGAACCACGCCGTTGTTGCCCAATATACATACGGTTTATGCCAAAAAGTCTGCGTGGGTTCTACCAAATCCCACCAAACTCTACAGTTTTCTACAGTTTTCATAGACAATTAGAAATAGCAACCAAATTTCAAGAATTGCAAACTCAACGGAGGCCCTATATCCTCAGAACCTAGCCCCCTTACCCGGATCAACACGGCTGGCTGCCGTTTAAGGGGGTTGCCTGATAACTTGTCAATTCGAATCAAACCAACCCGATTTTAGGCAATGCTTATAGCTCACAACATCGTACATCGTGAAATACAGGCACTCACAGTCTGCCTAATGCTTTGTCAATTTGCATATGGGTGCTCGCCCGTCTCACAGGCTTCTAGCTTTAAAAGAAAGGCACCAGGCTTTAATGACATAGGAAGAGTGTTCGCGTATGGTCGACAGTATTCGGGTTAGGTAGATTTTGACTTGGGAACACGTATGTAGCAATTCATCTTCCACCTCAATTGGCATTCCTCATCTTCGAGTAGAAGCTAGACTAAGTGTTGCCTGATCACAGATAATCATGGACGTGGCACACGACAGCTTAGTAGAGGATATCTAGTTGGTGGCTGGCTCAAGGAGTCTAGGTAATATACTACATCGCGATGGTCCAATTTTGCTGACTCGGGTGACTCTTGTAAGATATGTACACTTAACCGTCCAACTTGGCAGGGAAGTTTCCAGACTCTGTGATATGTTAATATCATCTCATACGGGTAATGGCGATATATATACTGACCTCGCTGTTCATCCCATCGTTGATACCATCCGCTTGGGCACAGAGATCGGTATGCGAGTAAGAACTTGGCTCGTTAGTATATGGGGTCCGCGATACGTGAAGATTGACCTGAAGCTGGTAGTCGTACCTGGCGGCAGGGAGCAAAGTCCTCGCCCTTGGCGTTGATGCACTTGTGGTAGTCGACGTAGTTCTGCCAGCAGTGCTTGGTCTGGTTCATGTTGGGGAATCGAGCATCGACACCTGCGGTCGCGCGGGTTAGTGTCAATCCGGCTAAAATTCAGGAGGGAACACGATGATGCTATCTTGTCTCGTCGGCGGCATCGCTTCGTCGAGTACTATTCTTTCGGACTAGGGAAATGGTGTTTTCTTACCAGCTGTGAGATAGGAATTAGCCTTGACTGTCAAAATTCGGGACAACGGAGAACATGGTCTGAGGGATTTGCAAGGGGGAACTTACCGGTGACGAACTTGAAGGGCTTCGTTACGCGTTCGTCGTCGGACATTTTGGCGGTTTATCGATTTATTTCGTGGGAATATAGATAGTGGTTGGCGCAATGGCAATTGGTTTCGATGTGGTGATGTTATGGATGTAGGTAAAAGAGCTCTCGGGTCATTGAAATCTTGCCGAATCGAATCATGGAGCGCTATTTTGGGTGGCTTAGGCTTTGGGTGGTCAGGGTGGTCAGTGGTCAGTGGTCTGACATAGTGGACGCTTGTGGCCGCTTGGGGGGTGAAATGGACCCACTATGATTATTTCCTACAATTTCACTGGTCGTGGCCTGGGCCAAGTTGCCGAAGCTCTTCTCTCCCCAAAAACATTCCATCCAAGGAAAAAGACGTCAATTCCTACCTGCAAATAGCTTCAGCTAAAGCCTCAACCCAACGACTACCTCAACCAGAGAAAATCTCCCCTCCATCCGCCAAAATGTATGCTACTCGAGCTCTGAGAATGATGCCCACTCGGCGCATGATGTTTCCCATTCCCGTACGGCCCTGCGTTTCCTCTTCAACTATGACGTTTTGCTGATGACTCCATAACAGAAAGAGGACCAGAGCGGTACGTTCTCGCCCATCTCGAACCATTGAACACTAGGACTCGACTCGTGAACCCCTTGATGCCATATCCACGGAAGAATATATAAAATTGCCTATATGTTGATGAATATGCAGCACATACCGTCTCTCAGCGCCTCCGAAAATTGCGACAAATTCCGGCCGAATTGATCCCGCTCGGTTAGTCTACATCCACAGCATGGGGAACAACGGATGATGGGACCATCTGTATGCTTACTATGACATCAGGTGTCGTCGTCGGATTCGCCGTCTTCGCTGCCGGATACTCGAGTCTGCGCAAGTTCACGGTAGACAAGAACCTCCGACTTAACCGCCAAAACCGCAAGGACGAGCCTGCTGAGCATGGCGAGCACAGCGAGGGCCATTAAACGATCCCATGAGAGGGCGTGGGCAGTCGGAGTAAATCCGCCATGGAATGGTTATCTCTTTTAGAAAGCAGAGCATTGTATATGTAGTCACGCAGAGGTTGACATGTCAAATACGGGAGATTAAGCGTGGTATAGACTTCACTCGCAAGCTCCCATCTCTCTTCCTTTTGTGCCATAAAACCCTTTCCAACGCCAGCGCTATGCTAGAAAGTTTAACGAGACCATGACCGGACTATCACATCTGCCTCATTCTGGCTTTGGTCCGGCAACATCTAGTCCCTCGAGTCCCTGCATGGGATCCTCCATTCTCTCATCCTCAATATTATCTCCAGCTCCGGCGGCAGCAGCACGGTCCTCCTCGCTGACAGCGTGCTCAGCGAGCCATCCTTCCTGTTTTATTTGTTAGCAAATAGGTTATAAAATAAATAGAATGAATAGGGTAGAATAATGATATACCTGTTCCCAAACTGCTGTTTTACTACCTAATCCTTCCTGTGCGCTCTTGGGAGGCTTAGCTGCCGAGACCTTTAATACCCTGCCGAATAATTCTGACTGATCCATGTTGTCGATTGCTTCTTTGGCGTCGTCGGCATCTTCATACTCTACGTAGGCAAAGCCTCGGTGCGGCTCGGTGGCGTTTGGCGCATCATTCTTGGGTAGTGTTATATCCGCGATTTCACCAAAGGGTATAAATGCATCGTGAAGATTTCCGGTAGTGACTAGAGAAGCTAAGCCTCCGATATATACCGTTGCTTTCCAACGGGCCGCGTCTGTCATTCTGTCCTTTTAAGTCCGGATTACGGTCGGGTTTGGGCTTCTCTTTGTTTTTTAAGTAAGGTGCCGTCGTGATGTGATATTCAGGTCCCAGCGAATAAGATGTGAGTTGACAAAGAGTTGGGTATGGTGTGGCTGATCGCAACAAATTGCGATAGGATGAACTTGAGATTTTTTTTTAAAAGTACACCTCTAAACGAACATATTCAATTAAACCTCACACAGTTGGGATATCTCTTTGACTTTGACTGGAGTACTTGACTTTCTGTAGGTATGATAAATTAATTCTAATATATATCTACTCATTATGAAAATAAAACTAAGATTGGATAATCCATTGAGTGATACGTAAAATTTTAGGCCTCAAATGCGACTGTGATAAACCGTAGATACATTTCTCAACTTCGCAACCTGCATAAATGTCATGAATTTACATAAGCAAAGAGAGGCGTCGTCATTGAATCGTTTCCTCGGTTGTCATCACGTGAATTGGAGGGCAGCAGGACAGCAGGGCAGCGGTACCTAGCAGGGCAAGCGTGGCAGAAGTGGCTTACGCTCTCCACCCTAGGCAGCCCCAGGGAAGGAAGTTAGGGAAGTTAGGAACAGATTGTGCAGGACCCAGGACCTTGATTCGTTTTTGGCCTGGTGAGCTCATGCGCCCACACCCACACTTACACTAAGGGAGAACCGTCGGACTGCATTATCTGGCAACATAATGGATTCTCTTTCTGCCTCTTGAATCTAAACGAAAAACCTGTCAACCATCCTGTCCTTCTATTATTCGAGCCGTTGCCAACATTCCTAGCTGGCCTAGAGAGCCCAATGCCACCTGGCATCTAAGCTAATTCCCCCTTAAAAAAGAAAAACCCCCTTTCCACTATCACGATTCGACCCGACTTGGACTGCCCCTCAACATCGGTCAAGTCAAGTCAACATGGTCAGACTGCGCGAGATCTCGCGCACGGCCGCCTTTGCATGGTCGCCTGGTGCCGAAAAGCCATTAATTGTCACCGGAACCCGAGCTGGAGCTGTGGATGCCGACTTCTCTGATGAGACAAAGCTCGAGCTGTGGGATTTGAGCCTAGACAGTTCAGAACAAGGGCTTGAGCTCCAACCCATCGCCAGTATCGCCGCCGATTCCAGGTAAATACCCACGGCGATTATGCTAAGGGGATGCGGAACTTTACTAACATGCTACTGCTAGGTTCTACGATATTGCCTGGGGCCAACCCTCCGAAGACCACCCAGAGGGCATCATCGCTGGTGCTCTTGAGAATGGATCACTCGATCTTTGGGATGCCGAGAAGCTCATCGCTGGCGAATCCGACGCTCTAATATCGCGAACGACGAAGCATTCCGGCGCTGTCAAGGCTCTACAGTTTAATCCTCTAAGACCCCAGATCCTAGCTACCGCCGGTGCTAAGGGAGAACTCTTTATCTACGATGTACACGACCCCTCGAACGCTTTCCGACTTGGTACTGCTGCGGCCCATGATTTGGAATGTGTAGCATGGAACACGAAAGTTGCCCATATTTTGGCAACAGGAGGTTCTGGCGGTTTTGTCACCGTGTGGGATTTAAAGACGAAGAAGGCATCACTGACACTCAACAATAACCGAAAGCCCGTCAGTTCTATTGCGTGGGACCCTAACAATTCTACGAAACTATTGACTGCCACACCCGACGATACGACTCCCGTTATTTTACTATGGGACTTGAGAAACTCCAATGCGCCGGAGAGAACGCTTCAAGGACATGAGCAAGGTGTCTTGTCGGTGTCTTGGTGTCAGCAGGATGGCGATATCTTGATATCTTGTGGCAAGGATAATAGAACTTTAGTCTGGAACCCGCAGACGGGCGAGCGTTACGGAGAATTTCCCGAGGTTACTAACTGGACATTCCTTACCCGGTTCCATCCTCACAACCCGAACCTCTCAGCTACAGCCTCGTTCGATGGGAAAATTACCGTGCAGACACTCCAAAACACGAACCCCTCTGCTGTACAGAGCACGACCCAGACCAACCTGGACGGCGAAGATTTCTTCACCCAAGCCCAGAGGCAGCCTCAGGGTGCGGCCTTCTCCTTGGCGAAGGCTCCAAAATGGCTCGAAACTCCTGTTGGAGTTTCATTTGGATTTGGCGGAAAGCTCATTATTTTCAGGCAAAACCACACGCAGCCCGGCCAGAAGCGTTCTTCTAGGATCCAGATCTCCCAATTTTCTGTCGATTCGGACATTGGCACCGCCACCGAGAAGTTTGAAGAGTCGCTAAAATCAGGAGATGTTACCGCTATATGTGAATCACACATCGAGCAGGCAAAGACGGATGAAGAAAAGGCCGACTGGCGTGTTTTAGAAACCTTGCTCACTGAAAATCCGCGAAAGCAAATAGTCGACTACTTGGGATTCAATGAGGACGAAGCGAAGGAGGAATCAACCAACGGTGTAGCCGAAGAAGATGCCGATGCTAAGGAGGCTGAACCCGCGAAGTCAAGTTTAGAAGTAAAGGGGCATAAGAAGCGCATTTCAACTTTCTTCTCAGACGGAACAGAAGGCGACGGCGAAGATTTCTTGGCGAGTCTCTCGGCTACGAAGGGTGCTAAAACAGACAACCCCTTCCATCTATTTGGTGAGGAAGATTCCTCCGTCGAGAAGCAAATTACGAAAGCTTTGATGTTGGGACGATTTGAGAATGCAACCGAAATTTGCTTGAAAGAAGGCCGGATGGCGGATGCCTTCATGATTGCAAACTGCGGTGGAAAGGAGCTTGTTGACAAGGTCCAGTCTACGTACCTATCTCAGAAAACTGGCATGCCTAGCTACCTACGACTTCTCGGTTCTGTTATAGTCAAGAATCTATGGGACGTGGTTTACAATGCGGACCTAGCTGACTGGAAAGAGACTATGGTGACGCTCTGCACCTTTGCGGATCCCACCGAATTCCCAGATCTATGCGAGGCATTGGGTGACCGCATTTTCGAATCGGGATCAAGAAAGGACGCATCTTTCTGCTATTTGGTTGGTTCCAAACTCGAGAAGGTTGTAGATATCTGGGTTGCCGAACTCGAGGAAGCCGAGAAAGCTGGTCTCGCCGAAGCTGATGATTCTACCTTTTCTATCCATGCCAGATCTCTGCAACACTTTATTGAGAAAGTCACGGTGTTCCGCCATGTGACGAAGTTCCGAGATTCTGAGACAAGCCTTCTTTCTGGCTGGAAGCTTTCTTCACTTTATGACAAGTACATCGAATACGCGGACATTGTTGCTGCACATGGCCAGCTTGAAATTGCCCAGAAATACCTGGGTCTTTTGCCATCGAAGTATGCTGCTGCTGATATGGCACGTGAGCGTGTGCAGTTGGCGACGAAGAGGGCAGCCCCTCAGCCTACTGCGAGACAGCCAGTCCCGAGGCCTGCGGCGACTTCGCGCGTCCCATCTCGAGTAGCACCCTCGGTAGGCTACCAACCACCGCAGCCAGCACCCGGTGTCAGCCCCATCAACCCACCAGTCAACCCGTATGCGCCTTCGGCAGTCCAGACTCCCGCGTCGAACCCTTACGCTCCGCCCAACGCTGGCAACCCATATGCTCCGCAAGGATACCAACCGTCGCAACCGCAGCCCGTGCAAACATCTCAGCACCCGGGCTATGGCCCCCCGCCGACATCTTTTGGCGCTCCTCCAAGAACATCAACTCCGTCGACGAAGCCTCCCCCCAGAGCCTCTGAGGCGGGAAATTGGAACGATGTCCCGATAGTAGCTAAAGCACCTCCCCGGAGAAACACGCCAAGTACGGCTCCTATCACAGCTCCGTTCCCTAACCAGCCAAACCAGTCGATGCCTCCACCACCGCAGAGTCCCTACGGCTCTCAGCGTGGAATGGCAACACCGCCGCCGCCTCCTCCCAAAGGCCCGCCGACCGGAAGGGTAATGTCTCCCCTTGGCGGACCCCCGCAAGCTGGTCATATAGCGCCACCCCCTCGACCGGGATCGTCTGCAGCACAAACATACGCACCACCACCCTCTGCCCAAACTCCTGGAGGTGGCTCCGGTTTGCCTCCGCCCCCAATTGGCCATGTTGTACCTAGAATGGCCTCTCCTTACAATCCGCCACCGGCAGGTGCTGCTCCCGCGAGCCGATATGCCCCGGCCCAAACGTCTCAGTCGTTTAGCAATCCCCAGCAGCTAGGCGTCGCACCACCTCCTAACGCTGGACGGATTCCTCCGCCGAACCCGTATGCTCCACCTCCCCAGACGACACCTCACAGCCAGTACGCCGCGTCTCCTTATGGTGCACCACCAGCGCAGCAAGGACCGCCCTCGGCCGGGCCCCCGTCGTCGAGCGGTGGTCCGCCACCTGCAGTATCCCCTGCTCCTCCTCCGCCACGGGCCGCAGCACCGCAAAAGGCCAGACACCCCGCAGGTGATCGGTCTCATATTCCTCCCGGGGCTCAGCAGTTAGTCGACATACTTAGCCGCGACATGCAGAGGGTAGCTAGCAAGGCGCCAGCTACGTTCGCTCCTCAGGTCAAGGACACACAGAAGCGCCTCGGCCTCCTATTCGACCATCTTAACAACGAGGAGCTGGTGCAGCCGGATACTATCGAGCAATTGACTAAGCTTGCTCAAGCGGTCGAGGCCAAAGACTTTGCCGAGGCGCACCGGCTTCAGGTGGAGATCCAGCGGGACAAGACAGATGAATGCGGCAATTGGATGGTACGTGTGATACCCACTGATATAGTCTAAGTACGTTCACTAATGAAGCAACAGGTCGGTGTTAAACGGTTAGTCCAGATGAGCAAGGTTACGAACTAGTAGAAGTAGGATCACGCCGAGATGATTGCCCGTCTTTTTGACATCAACCAACATACAGCATAGGTCGGATGGTGTAGATGATGAGTAGTAAACCTGCCCATGAGTATTTTGTAGAGTGGTTACATCAGTAGGGTAGCCCACAGAAATAAAAAATGTCGTGATAATACCTACCTACCTTACCTACCTAAGCCAAGAAATATCTTTACGCGCTTAGCACGCGCTCTTTGCTAAATTGCCAAATTAATATTCTTAGGACGCGGTGAGACGCGTCTTCCTGCATAGAGTGATTTCTAATTCAAGATACCAGGTGAGTCAGAGTAGATAGCCTATCTCAAAGACGAGGCTACGGCAGTCTGGTATCACCAATGTGGTTACACGAGGTCCATCTTCAAAGAATGTAACGGGAGCTGTGCCCAATTGGAATTCCGCCGTAAGGTACGGCGACGGAGCTACGCGGACTTTATGCACGATAGGGGTAATTAGGGGATAAGGGAGATTGATAAGTGTTGATATTGTGTCTTGGCAGGGGACCTATTGAGTCATGCCTTAGGTAACAGCCTGCTAATTCATCGTGGTGATGGTTTCAAAGCTGGCTTTTACGGGGTTTACATGCGTCTAAGCTACCCATTGCTTGGTATGGGCAGTTGACTGTGAAAATCTACGATGCTATGGGTTACCTTTTTGTTTCCAATGGCTATATCCGTGCGGCTGGCTGTAGGCTCGCATCAGGATGATCATGATGACGAGAGACGTCGGGATATAAAGAGGACGCGATGGTTCCTGCGAATCGATGAAGTAGAGACATAGAGAGACAGAACATTAAGCAAGAGCAAGAAAAATAGAGGAAATATTACATTCAGACACACCTATCCCTTGATCTAGAATAAATCGATAACCAAGTCCTTCAACACTCCAAGATGGAAGGGCCCGCTCCGAAACCGTATAACTTGCCAGCCGACGCTGTGTGGTTCAGTAAGTCCAATATCGTGTTCTAAGGCCGATATACAATGATTCTTACCACAAACCAAAAGTCACCGGCTGCTCCTCTGGCATCGGGCAAGCCTTAGCCCACCACATCGCCACGACGTTTCCGTCCCAGCGCGTGGTCGCCACAGCCCGCAACCCGACGTCCCTCTCTGCACCCGAAATCCCGAACGGACCTAATGTGCTGAAGCTAGCGCTGGACGTCGCGTCGCCGCCGTCCATCGACGCCGCCTTTGATGAAGCCCTAGCGCGCTTCGGCCGCGTCGACGTCGTCGTCAACAACGCGGGCTACTCGCTCATGGGCGACGCCGAGGCCTCGCCGGCCGGCAACGCGGACGCGCGGACGATGCTGGACACCAACTTCTGGGGCGCGGTGGACGTCATGAAGCGCGCCCTCTCCATCTTCCGAGACACGAACCCTCAAACCGGACAAGTCGGCGGCGTGATCGTCAACGTGAGCAGCATGGGCGGGATCCTAGGCTCGCCGGGGAGCGCGTACTACCACGCGTCCAAGTTCGCGCTCGAGGGCTTCGCCGAGTCCGCGGCCAAGGAGCTGAAGCCCGAGTGGGGGATCCACGTGTGCAACGTCGAGCCGGGCGGCGTGCAGACGCGGTACGCGACGTCGTCGCTGAAGCTGCTCGAGCCGCGGCACCCGGCGTACGCGGGGGGCGCGACGGACGCGATGCTGGGGTTCATCGGGAACCGCGAGGCGCACAAGGTGTTCGCGCGCCCGGAGAGCGTGGCCGTGGCCGTGTGCGAGATCGTGGGGGGTGGCGGTGGCGAAGGGAAGAGGAGGAGGATCCCGATGCGGGTGCCGCTCGGTAGCGACGCGTACGGGCTGATCAGGCAGAAGATCGAGAGGCAGCTGCAGGATATGGAGGAGTTCAAGGAGCTGAGCTGCTCTATGGGCGATCCTAAGTTGGACCACGTGACGAATCTTGTGGGATAAAGGGGTCCTTGGGTTGGTTCTTTCAATGGGTAATAGATAGATAGATAATTGTGATAGGTTGGCAAGCGTTCATTGTCTCTTCCTTGTTGAGGATATTTAGAAACCAATGGCACATGTATAACATATGATAATTGCCATCTTCAGAGTGATCGCAAATTCGATTATTGTCAGTACGCCTAACTATGTAAATGCTAACGCCATACTCCGTCACCGCTATGGAATGGCCTGGTTAATTATTTTGTCCGTGGGTATCATTGGCATTTCTCGACGTAGTTTATTTGCCCTCCTCGTCGTCAGACGAGCTCATAAACTCGTCATCCTCGTCAAACCCGGCAAAGGCTCTTGTCAGAGGCTTCTTGGCCGGCGCATTCGCATTCGCAGGCGGAGTGGGAGCTTTAGAACTGCCGGACGCCTCGGATTCCCCTTCTCCGCTTGACGACTCTTCCATATCCTCCGCCGAAGTCGAGCCATGCGACGTGCCGAGCATATTGTCCTTGTAGTTTCCGGCCTTGATGGCAGCGAGAACCGCTTCGCGCGTCTTCTCGCTCGCCTCCTCCTTATCCTCGACCCACTTGCCGTCCAGTCGGCCCTTGGTGCTATTTCTGATCTCGTGTTCTTTCTCGTCCGCGGCGTCGACGATCTGCTGCCACCTCTCGCGGCGCTTCTCCTTCTCCTTCTGCTCCATCTCCGGCTTGATGGCCAGGTACTCGGCCAGCGCCTTTGCCTCGTTCACCGTGCGCAACCGGCGTCCGTCGAGGTTCCTGCTAGATCCGTTTTCGTCGCCCCGGTTCTTCTTCTTCTTGGACGACATGCGGCCGCCGGCTGCTCGAAGCTGGGAGCCGAAACCACCCTTGCCGCCGCATAGCGGAAGTGATAGCCGCAGCGAGACGAATGCGTCATCGTCGTGGCAGAGATCGGAAACAGGGGTGGTAGAGTTGGGAAGAAGCTGTCTGTTGGATAGCGTGGTCAGAATGAGCCGCGCATCCGTCTGTGGTAATCGGGTTTCGATTCGGTGGTGTAGGTCGGAGAAAGTGGTGGTGGGAGGAACAGGAAATGATAGAGTAGGAGGTAGGCCTAAGCCTGAGAATGTGGTAACGAAGACGTTGATATTTTTAGGCGCCATGATGCCTGCTTCGTGTTGAGGTGTAATGAGTGGAGGAAGCGCTCGCCAGAATCGCTGTCGTGTAGGATCGAAGATGTCGAAAGTTTGAAGTTGAAGGGCTAAAGAACAATGCCGACGGCAAATCATAACCATGGAACAGGGGACGAATGCGCCTTATCTTATCGCCGATTGAATCACTAGCCACAAATTAACAACCTTGGATATGTGGCTAAGCATAACTATGCACAGACCAGCTCAGTTTCCTAGCGTCGCTTCTATCCCCACCATAGGGTTTCCGCGCACAACCAAAAATTCCCAGACCTTCAATTCCATCGCAAAAAGTGTCAACCAGCCTGTCGACCTCTCATCAACCACGTCCACCCACTCCCAACATCAACATCTTGTCACCATAACCAACCGCCAAGATGCTGATTCCGAAGGCTGACCGCAAGAAGATCCACGAGGTTAGAAAATGAACAAATTTCGATATTCTCGGACGCGAATGATGGAACTAACATTTCTTGTTTGTACAGTACCTCTTCCGAGAGGGCGTGCTAGTCGCAAAGAAGGACTTCAACCTTCCTAAGCACCCCGATGTCGACACCAAGAACCTCTTCGTCGTCAAGGCCCTCCAGTCCCTGAACTCCCGCGGCTACGTCAAGACCCAATTCTCCTGGCAATACTACTACTACACCCTCACCCCCGAGGGTCTCGATTACCTCCGTGAATGGCTCCACCTCCCCGCCGAGATTGTTCCTGCTACACACATCAAGCAACAGCGATCGCATGCTCCTCCCCGAGGCATGATGGGCGATGGCGAGCGTGAGCGACGACCGTTCGGCCGTGGCCGTGGTGGTGACCGTGGAGATCGTGGCGACCGTGGCGACCGCGAGGGTGGCTACCGAAGACGTGATGCTGGTGAGGGCAAGGAGGGCGGTGCTCCTGGTGAATTCAACCCTCAATTGTGAGTTTCCTCCCTTTTGAGCAATAGTGGATTCCCCATAGTATTTCCCTATACTGACTACGTTTTAATAGCCGTGGTGGATTCGGTCGTGGCCGTGGCGCTCCTCCCTCGTAAGGAAGTGCTTTCTCTACTACTCTGGAAAATCCCTTCGAAGTACATGATAGCCGGCATGGACGTGTACTCTAGGGAATTGGTGCACCTGCATAGTCTCGCTTCTACTCGCGTGATAGAAACTCGTGGGGGGGATCTCGGATGCACGGTTGGGAGTTATTAGGAGGCTAAATCCTCGGAAATCGTCAATGAATTATGGACATGTTTTTCGCCGTGAAGAAACCAAAATTTACCCAAAATGGAGCTACTATATTGGTGAACCAAGTTATTCGAGTGCAAGAGAAGATACCCAATTCGACCAATACCCCTTTTTGGACCAGTATGGGGAGGGACTGACTACGAGTACATAGTGTGGAGGGTAAGGCACATCTCTGTTTCGAGAGTTGAGATCTGCGAGTCGTGAGTCCAAGACGAGATGGTTGGACATTGAAACCGTCCATTTCCTAGCATGTCCGGTCGTAGCAAGATGTTACATGTAGATGGTCATACGCGCGTAGGTGGCTCTTTAGATATAAAGCGGCGTTCACCGTCCGCTACGCCTGCCTACCTCCTGGAGTAACGACATATAGCCCGAGGATTTCCGCCTTCCCCCGAATTTACCAACTAGACACTTGATTCTTAGTAATTGTCTTATAAAAATCTCGGCAAGGTATTACAATGCTTACAATATCGGTCTTACAATGGAAGTAATAGTCGAGCAATATCGATATCGATGTTGCCAAGCTCCATCAAAAACGCCGATTGCCCCTCAGCCGTCTCCGATATCGATCAATTGTTCTATAAAACCCGAGACTAACCAGACGCAGCTTGCGTAAGTTACAAGTTACCGAGAGCCAACAGATACATATGGCACATGCGGATTTATTCAGATGTTCCCTACTCTAGCCGCGCACATAAAACACCTATCAAACTAGGGTATCGCCAAGAACTTATATCCTAAGAACGGAGCATTCCGTCGTTAAAATCTTACATGGCACACGACCATAGAAGCACGCTTGGTCCCGAGGACTTGTCACTAAGCAACCCATGGAAGCTCCTACAAGTGTAGTAATGCTTCCAACAAATTAGGGAGCTCACCGTGAAGGCACGGTGTTACCTTTACCCAGTCTTGCAACCCAAGGCCGCGGAGGCCGTTATGTCAGTCGACCTTAACGTGGTATGCCGTATATCACATATCATTCGACAATTTTACCAATCGATTTGAGGGGTTATCTTAAGCACTCAGCTGTACATCCCGAACACTAGAGTCAAGCGACAACCGGAAGCGTCCCCGAACGACATGGAGGGAGGGCTTCAAATAATGGAAATACATCTAACAAACATGGATGATAATAGGCAATACTAATACCATTGGCCTATGGTTCAGTAACACGAACAATACGAATATGGGTAGTTCCGTTCAAACACGGAGTTATGGAGCCACCGGCAGTCGGCGTCTGGCCGATACTTTTTTTCTACAGAAGCACGATGACGCCGCAGCAGCCAAGCCATATGACGTCTGAATCCATTGGGATACTGCAAGTGGACTCTTTTTTTCACATCCTATGAGACCATTCTAGGGACAAGTGTGTCTCTCCAGGCTAGTCAGCTCCTGCAAGCAGATATTGCTCGAGTGGGGTCAGTGACACTCTCAAATCCCAGTCTATGCTAGAAGAATGTCTTCATGGTAGTCTACGGCACGAGCCCAGACTGTCCAAGTATACTCTAGTGGGTCTATTTCGTCTATTTCCCGTTAGTCAACCCATCCAGCCCAATCAGCCAGGGTCTGGCTTGTCCGGTCGTCTGCGAGGTGAACTCATATTCTCCTACATTCTGCTACTGGCGGGGTGTAGGGGGGTAGGTCTGAGCTAATGCCCCTCCTTTGCCCTCCTTCATGGCATGGAGACCATGGGATAGCTTTGCAGCAAACGCCTCGTGGGAACCAATCCCATTAGGTCAAGGAACTGTACAGTGTACTATGTATATGTAGGTGCTGGGCTGGTTCTGGTTCTCTTCCTCCTCTCGAATAAAAAAGACTGCTCTCCCCAACATCTTTGTACATTTCTCCAGCTTCTCCTCTTCAGACTACGTAACTACAAAGAACGCTTGCCTCGGGTTTGACATACGAACAAACATACCTTACTTGTCTCTGCTTATACGCGTCCTCTCAAACAGCTCCTCTTTAGTATACCCCTCATTACACGATAGACCTTGTGTCCCTCACAGAACAAGATGGCTTCACTCCCAAAGACCATGAAGGCTCTCAGGTAAGTTTCACTGTTCCAATTGAAGCTTCAAGACGAGCATATTGTGACGGTGGAGCTCAATAGAGCCCTCCGAGTCTACCAACCCTTTTGCGTACATAGCCCACTAACATCTACGTCTTTCGTTAGATATGAGAAGCCAGAAGACTGGAGCATCGTCCAAGTCCCACTACCCAAGCTACGACCTGGTGATGTCTTAGTCAAGGTCAAGGTAAGTCAATTCACCTCTCCCATTGTAATTCCACCAACCGTAATAACACGGTTTATTGTAGGCCTGCGGTGTTTGCGGTACCGACTTGCACATTCACGAGGGAGAATTCATCGCCGAGTTTCCTCTCATTCCTGGCCATGAGACCATTGGCGAGGTCGTCGGTAAGATGAGCAATTGTATTAGCATAACGCGTAGTAGGACACTGACAATCGTTAGCATTCTCCGACGACGTAAAGGGCTTCAAGATTGGCGACCGTGTCGCCGCCGACAACTCAGAACTTTGCGGCCACTGGTAAGTCCAAGCATCCTATTGTGTCCTCAGTTATGGGGAATGTGGCTGACTCGCGTTTCGAAGCTTCTACTGCCGAAGAGGCCAGGAACTACTCTGCGAGGACTTCAAGGCTCACGGTGTCCTGGGATTGGATGGTGGCTTCGCCGAATACGTACGTATTTCGAATCCTTTACATAATCCCCAATTGCCTAACTCGTTTACCCGGAAATGTAGGCATCCTACACACAAGGCCGCCTATTCAAGATCAACAACCTCAGCGATGTTGATGCCACCCTAATCGAGCCCGCCTCCTGCGCTATGCACGGTTTAGAGAAGATCGCCCCTAAGGCTGGTTCTCACGCTCTGCTGATCGGTGCTGGTCCTACTGGTCTCATGATGGCTCAGTTCTTGTACGTATAGCAAGCTACGACTCCTCTCGGAACGTGTGATTGACTGTCTTCAATAGGAAGAACAGCGGTGTTTCGCAATTGACCATTGCTGCCCCCGAAGGTTCCAAGATGGAACTAGCTAAGAGCCTCGACGCCGCCGACTTCTACATTCCTCTATCCCGATCAAACCCTGCTCCCCAATGGGAACAGATCAAGAAGGACAACCCCTATGGCTTCGATATCGGTACGTGAAGAGCATACACTAGGCGAAGTGCAACAAATATTAACGAAGATATAGTCGTGGAAGCTAGTGGTAGCTCCAAGGTTCTCGAGGATGCTATCAACTACGTCCGCCGAGGAGGCAAGCTTGTCTGCTACGGTGTCTACCCCGGCTCTGCCCGCGTCACTTGGGCGCCATCTAAGATCTTCGGTGATGGTAAGTAGTGTGATAGTTTCGGTTTTAGGGAAGCTGGCTAACTCGAACTAGAAATCACCATCATCGGTTCCTTCTCCGAGACTTACATGTTCCCCGCTACTGTCGACTACCTAGATAGTGGCAAGGTGAAGACCAAGGGTATCGTCAACAAGGTCTTCAAGCTCGAACAATGGGGCGAGGCTCTTGAGAGCATCCGAAACAAGTCGGCTATCAAGGCTGCCATCGTTTTCGACTAAATTAGGAACAGCTCAGAACGAATGCAAAAGTCGCACAGCAGTTAAAAGTACCTAACCTATCTAGTAAGTGGATAGTCGAGTAAGATAGACTGTAGTTAAAACAGACTACTATCTTGAATAGAAGGAAAAAATCTCCGATTCGTCGTGTAGATCTTAGACCAGGTGGCAAGGTGACTACCCCGAGCCTCACTTCCGGCAATGGCCAATGAAAGACTACCAGCATTCCCAAATAGGGATGCGGACCGGTGATGGCGTTGCTAGACAAGTTGTAAGGCGGACGTCATTCGTCAGACGGCTTCGTGTCGTCGTCAATATAAGCATCGACGACCCCACGACCTTGATGGCCAGCCCCGGTCTTCGTGGGTAACCGGCTTATGCAGGTGTCTATATAAATCCCACCCTCCCTCGCTTGTCACCCGAGGACTTTCGTGGCCGGAATGTCGATCACGGTGGCGACGGGAGCTAACATGGGTATTCGTTCTGTGTTAAGTCTAATTCTTTATTTGTTGAAGGATACTTTCCTCTATCTTCGCTATTGTTTTCTACTACAGCTATCATTTCATGGCCACTACTACTAGCTAATACGGCATGCTAGAGTTGTTGCGATGTAAAACGACACGACTAGACGTTCGTATCTCTAATCTCTGTCGCCGCTTTTGTCAGGTCCTACGGCCATGGCTTGCTCGATCTACTTCTGCACATCGCGAAGATTACTGACTATGTGCTAGTTAGTGACCTCCTCGTATGTTTTGCTTTAGCCTAGACGTTCAACGTAGATAGCTTCAATTTAGTGTTACTAGTGCAAGGTCCAGCACTGCTGGCGAACTGAGATCAGGGATACTTGGCTTGGGGTTAGGTGTTATATCTAGTCGTGGGGTTGGGAGCTAGAGGAACAGGTTATGCTAAGAGAAACGGAGGGCAGAGTGTGGGTGTGCTTATATGAGGTAGGGGATCGAGAGACGTGAGGTGGTTTTAGCACCAGGAGGGTTTGGGTTAGAGTGGTAGGGACATTTAAGAGGATAGGAGGTACACAATCACATCAAAGCTCATGACAAGAGAATTTTGGTGACCCGAATCATGGTGAGTATATGGCGAGTATATTACGGGAGTGGTGCAAGTTTGCTGGTTAGCTACCTAAAGTACACAGGTCATAGACGATAATTCCTTTTGCCCAACTCCCCTACCACCACCATGTATGTAACTTCACCCTTCGCGTCTATGCCTACTCTGGGATTTTTATCCTTAGCGTGGGTTACGAACTACAATCAGTAGGGGGCAACAGCTTACTGGGAAAGAGTAGTAAACCGTTGCCCCCTCCTGATTCTGGTTCGCAATTTACCGCTAAGCATAAAAATTCCCAGAGCATAGGAGAGGTCTCCCCGTGCCTTCGGTATCTAAGTGTCCTAGGTCCTGTCCGCCGTTACCAGGATGCAAATCGTTCCTCTGCCCCCTATACAGCGCAAGACCGCTAATTGGTCAAGAGAGGGACCGGCCCCCCCTGGTTTGTCGGGAGTGCCATATGCTTAGGTGCAGTCCTTGCAGCCATCCCTAGCCCACTTGGTCTACGTGCTGGGTTACACGAGGGCCCAGACGGTGTTTTCTACCACAAATGTAGAAAACACCGCGCAGACCAAGCAGGCTAGAGCCTCTGCAGTAATGGACTTGTGTGGAATAAGCTATTAAGTCTGTCGTGTTTCGCGATGGTCATCTGGAAAATTCGCATACAGAAACTCGTCTTCATCTCCGAATGCTCGTCACTCGAGGCCGTCTGGGAGAGCGACGGGCCCCGAGCGACGAGTCGTTAAGAGAGTAGTTCGAGTGTGATGAGACCTCGAGCTCGGCTTCAAATTTTTTTAGAGACCCGCCGAGCTGAGATTTTGGCGAGCGCTAGTGGCGCCGGGCGGTCCCGCTCCCGGCCGCCGCCCTGTCGTCCAGGTAGCGGCGGAGCTTCCAGATATCTCGGAGAGGCAGCTCGATCATCCGGAGGAGATCGGCGGCCCAGGTGTCCTCGAATTTTGGGCAGACCCTGCCGACGAGGCGTGGCGTGCCCTTCCGAACCGGGACGCCCGCGTACGCGACGCCGGCGAGCGTGACGGTGCTGTAGCCGCCGGTGATCTCGAAGCGGCCGCCGAGCCGGGCGAGGACCTCGTCCGCGGCGTTGCGGACGTCGAAGAGGCACTCGCCGAAGTCGATGGCGAGGCTGACGTCGCCGCTGCAGCGGTTGTCGACGCGCAGCCGGACCACGACGGCGGTGCTGCCGTCGGCCTCGTACTCCTCGCGGGGCAGCAGGGGGCACCGGTGGTACGCCCCGCTGTAGACCTCGCTGACGGAGACCCAGGGCCCGTCCATGGCGGGGATTTCCGTTGACTGGTTGAAGACGACGGGCTGGCTCTCGAAGCCGGCGGCCTCGGCGAAGAGGCGGGCGCGGCCGTCGCGGAAGGCGAGGGGCGCGGTGGGCTGGTGCACGAGGTAGATGAGGAGGGAGTAGAGGGCCATGCGGCGCACGACGCGGCCGGGCTGGTCGGTCATCTCGAAGGTTACCTTGGCGAAGTCGGTTGTAGTGGCGGTGGTGAGGTCGGCGGGAGCGGGGCCGTTACCGGTGGGGCTGAAGGCGACGCCCGGGATGACGACGGAGGCGAAGCGGCCGGCCGGGCCGTAGAGGTCGACCGGCATGTCGGTGATGGCGAAGTCGTTCGATGCTGGGCCCGACATGGTGATGGTGAAGGATAGGGAGAAGCCGCTAGGCCGTCGGTCAGCAACGAGAAAAGGGAGGATATGGTTTGGTGTATTTCGGGAGAAGGGTGGATGTGAGAGGACGGTGGATGTAAGAAAAGGGTGGATGTAATAGGAGGATGGATGTGAGGGTGGATGTGAGAGGAGAGAAAGGTGATGAACTTACACATCAGTTCCTAGGTTGGCGGTTAATTTGTCGAATTTCATCCCGTTGATCGTGATCGAGCAACATTCAGCAAGGAAGGCTGAAGCGGAGCGCTCTAGGTCCTTAGCTGTCTCGTCTCCAGAAGGACGCGATACAGTGGTACCCGTAAGGGTTGAGTTGAAGGATGAAGATGATCCTCCAAACTCGTTTCGGCTGCTACGCGTGCTGGTGCTTCCTTGGTAAGGCATGTTGATCATGTGAGGATGGTTTTGTAAAGAAGTGTGTGGGTTTGGGGAGGAAAATGCAGAGTGAAAGGAGTCTCTGTCTGTGGTTGGAAAAGAAATTAAGAGTGAAAGAAGCTGAGTCCTGCGCAGGCAAGGTTGTAAATATAAGTAAATAAATACAAGTGAGAGCTTAATGTTTTCCTGCGCAGCGCAGGTGCGGTCTGTGTTCCTTATCTGCAAACAGGAGGAGGTTCCTTCAAGCCATCCATCGCCGGGTCGATGGCCAGGTCGATGGCGGAGACCATGCTGCCAATGAGATAAGCAGGTTCACTACAAGTTGTGGTTGCCCCATTATCGAGTCTGGTTGATTGTCAAACCCAGTCGAGAGGGCAGGTTCAGCCATTGTCGAGATGTATTTGCGGTCCGGAGGCTCGGTCCGGAGGCTCGGCACGGAGGAGGAGTTGTGTTCTAAGTACCTAGGTATTCACAGAGAGTCTTGCTTCAACGTTAAAACCATAGGGGAACACGGTTCCATTATATGGTAAACGTGGGACTCTATGGCCCATCCGTTTCTCGAGAAAGACAGATATAATGTGAATCTGTGAATGGTTTTGTCCTTTAACTATGACCGAGAGTTAGCTTTGAGCCCCTGAATCAAGTGAGGACTTCAACATTGCTCTTAGGAAACTTTCTCTATGTTAACATGTAGTTGAGTTACGTAGCTTGGTCTATGATTCAAGATTTAGTATGGCTGGGTCATCATATTGAAGATATGTAAGTCTTTTCGACACAATATTAGAGCTCGATACCTTGCTAGGGGTGGTTGATCTCTATATTTTCACCCTAATTATCAAACCGTTAGCCACATATTTTACGCATTTCAGAGAAATAGTTGAACGGTGAGACCATTATAACCATGGAACGAGCAGGTTCAATATGACATCTGTTATTATTTAGCTTTATATTTTAGAAGACTCCTGAGTTCGTGATGAAGGGTGTCGTTGGATTCGGCAGCAGAGCAACTTTAATGACAACTTAAACACAACTTGGCAGATTTAGATATTAGATACTATCCTCAGTGAACTTTGCCTTACAAGTAGCCCATATATAACCTTAAGCTAAGGATCGGACGAATAATCTTGTTCTAACGTCGCTTGGACACTGATATACTGGGAGCTCCTATTTCCTATGAATGGTCAAGTGATTGTGGTTTCAACATGCTATGAGGGTACGGTTGAGAATCACCCCTATTTCTTACCCCTGGATGCTTTCCCATATTGGAGGTAACATAATTCGTTGTCTTAGGACTAGCTCATATGTGTGTCGTTCTCTCCGGATCACTTCAGCTTAGGTAATGTTTTCATGAGACAAAAGCCATGGCCCGTAATCGAAGCGAGGATATGAAACAATGTCACCACCCATGCGTGCCATGCGTGGTTCTTCACAGGCAATGAAACCTAGTGCTCATTGTTGACTCAAAACGGCGGCCGGGCTTCTTAGGTAGTAGTAATAATTAGGTGCCTGGGTATTGGAATACGTCTGAAGTTTTTAGTTAGCAAGTCTAGATGTTGTTACCTAAACTTGAGGCGGCAAGTCAAAAATGGTTAGTCCCAAGTTTGCGTCAACGTCAATTGGAAGTCAGTCGAAAATTGTCACGTTTGTATGTTTTTATACCCCCTGCCCGAACCTAAATGAGGCCGTGTACAGGTGTCGTGGGCGTACATAGTAACACCTAACGCCAACATGTAAGTACCGGTGTCATACCCATCTGCGGGGGGTTAAGCCAGCTGGGGGACGGTGGGGCAGTACTATACCGTAACGCTAACACTGGGACCCGCTCAGGTACCTGTCAGCCTGTTTTCAGGGGGGTCTCGGGAAGCGGCAAGCCTAATGATTGGCCCACTCTCCCTTTTCGACCCGTTCTCAATTTCCAAAGCGATACGAGCCTTTGGGCAATTTCGACTCGTCAACTTTCTCATCCATGATCTCTCCTCCCAAGACGCAAGATACCCGAGATAACCACTGCTGTCTGTGCTTTCTGTTCCACCGACCACTACAGACCTGTCTGCAGTGACCCTTGGCATCTATGTCGTTCCTGGAGACCCTACATGAGGGATCTTTGGCAGATCTTATCTTTGCATCGAATATAGCTGGTGGTAGTTCCCCGTCAAGCTTTGGCTAGGTAGGGTAGGGGATTGTCACCATCAAACGTCAAACAGCGCCGTTCCGTTCGTCTACGAGCCAGCGAGCCTCCTACTTGCCCCAAGTTTCCCAACGTCGGACCACCTCCTCTCTCCCTCTCCCCTTTGCTTTCCTCTTCGTGTTCCCTCTAGGCAGAGTGGTTATACGGATGCAAACATAATCACACTTTCTTGCTTGCTCCGGCGCTTTCCTAGTCCTCGCAACTACAGATTTATCTATAAACTAGAACAACATGTCTCGTGCTAATCGGCCAACTCTCGGCCACTATGACTTCGCCTTTCGTGATCCACCCGCAAACGAACAAATTCGTCGCCCGAGAGCCAATTCGAGATTTCCCGATTTTGAACCCCTCAGACCCGTCCAGGTCGAAGTCGATTCTAGTTCTGACGACGATATCCCCATCTCGAAGTCGAAGCGACCTCCCCAACACTCCCGCTCAATGAGTCATCCGTTCCCTTCGCTGTTCTCTAGCAAAAAGAAGAAGAATACGCGACCCGATAATCAATACGACAACGAAGATTTCGTCGGTGATAGTAGTTCTAAGCCTAGGGTACAGCCCAACCTGCAGCAGAATGCTGCTCCTAGGAGGATACCGCGTGGGCCAGTAGACTTCGCAACGGGGACCTGTATGACATGTGCTAGCTTGGTAAGATGGCCTAAGGAGCTTCATGTCTTCAGATGTACCATCTGTTTGACGATAAATGACCTCAAGCCACACGATCCTACTGTTGGTCATACTGGTACGCAACCCGGCGCCAGCGGTAGCGCTTCGTTGCAGCCGAATGAAAACGAATTAGGCCATCCGCGACAACCTTTGCAGACTCGTACGTTTCGCCGTATTTATAAGCAATGAATAATACTTACGATTGTAGCAAATTCAATATCGCTCGATCATACGAAAAATATGGCTAAGCAATGCTTGCGCTCGTCGTTGTATTCGTGGATGTCGGCTCCATCACCCCAAGAGAATCTTGAATCATGGCCTGACAAGGCCCCTTCTCGGCCTGATGATTATCTGGTCCCGCACGACTCTCCGATCAAGCAAGACAGCTCGCCCGCTTCAAGCGCCACTCCGCCTAGATATATTTATAATGCCGTGTTCGAAGAATCCCCCGACCTTAATCTAGAACCGAACCCCCTAAATAGTACTGCGTCTTTGCCGAGATCGTATTCAACGTCATATCCTGAGGGCAGAAGCTTAACTTTTCCTCTTGCCGGCCAAATCAGTGCGCCTTCTTCCGACGCAGACGCCACAACTTCTGAGACAGACCCGAAAAGAGTATTTCACAAATTGGAAGAGTATCTTGTCTCATGTTTTAGTTCCCATTCATGTATTAACCATTCATTTGTCACTCGACATATGAGCGCCAGCTCTAAACTACCCTCCGAAGCTGTTAGACGACGGCCTGTGGAGTCTAGAGCGGAGCCTGTACGCGACGATACTCCTATATCAGAGCTTGATGCCAAGTTGCTCCTTTTAGGCGACTTTGCAGAGAATGGCACGTGGTGGACTGGTGGCCAAGAGGACGTTCGGCCTTCGAGGAATCCATCAAGACGGAAGGACGACGCACAATCATTCGTGACGGCCAAATCGCCTCGAATCGATTGGGGCAAAGCCATGGAATGGTACCACATAGTAATCAATGCAGCCGAAACATGGCCGGAAGTCTACGCCGAGATGTTGCAACTCGATCCATCTCAAAGGTTATCGGACACAAGACTGCAGCAGTTCGAGGCATTAGTTATCGCTGCCCAAGAACACATTCAGAAGGTTCTATTGAAATGTATGGAGATGCTTCTGAAGCGTCCCGGACGGGTGCTGGCAGAACCCCAGGATGTACGCTTCCTGCTTCTGATGCTAGCCAATCCTCTCCTTATGTCGGGATCAAAATCATATGCGGGCCAGTATAATCATTCAAATAAAGGGAAGGGTGCTGCCACAGATCTAGAGCCCCAAGCTCGGTCCTCGTTCGGGCGATACTCCGGAATCATCAAGCGAATTTTCGGTCTCCTCGCGAATTCATCTGAACAATGCCATCATCATCTCATTACGTGGTTTTCTAGACTACCTGAACACCTCTTCCTCCAAACCAAGGACCTAATCAGTGGCTTCGTTACCTACCGATTGAACCGACAGAGTGAAAAGAAGCTAGAGCCCCAAGTCGACATGACGGGCGGTTTGATACCTCAGATGTCCAATTCTCGCTCTGGTAACACGCCGGCGACGTTGCACGCTGCGCTTGAAGCATCAAAATCGTCCAAGAAGCAAAAGCAACCTGTCGAACCAAAACGTGCTGCGTACACGGATGATTGGCAAATCAGGGCTGCTGCTAGAGTCATGGCTCTTATATTTGCCGCCAATGGCCTAACACACGTCCGGCGCAAGGATAGACCCGATGGGCGCAGCCACGGCCATTTATTGACGACGAGTGACTTCTACAATAGCCTTGTTGACTGCTTGGATTTCAAGGCTGATTTTGAATTGTGGGAATCGAGAAGAGGCAGATTCGCTTTCTGTCAATACCCATTCTTTCTAAGTATCTGGGCGAAGATACAGATACTGGAATTTGATGCTAAACGACAGATGGCCGGCAAAGCTCGAGAGGCTTTCTTTGACAGCATCTTGTCCCACAGGAACTATGCCCAATATCTAGTTCTCAACGTCCGTCGAGATTGCCTTGTAGAAGACAGTCTCAAGAAAGTGAGCGAGGTTGTCGGCAGCGGAGGTGAGGAGATCAAGAAAGGTCTGCGTATCGAATTCCAGGGCGAAGAAGGCGTCGACGGTGGAGGACTTCGGAAGGAATGGTTTCTACTTCTGGTGAGGGAGGTGTTCAATCCAGACCATGGTGAGTGTTCCTCTCTTACATCGGAAGATTGTGTCTAACATGTTCAGGACTCTTCGTTTACGATGAGGACTCCCGCTTTTGCTACTTCAACTCGAATACATTCGAGACATCTGATCAATACTTCCTTGTTGGAGTAGTACTTGGGTTGGCCATATACAATTCAACCATACTGGACGTCGCCCTCCCGCCCTTTGCTTTTCGGAAGCTCCTTGCATCTGCCCCTCCTTTAGCTGGTGGTGCACCTGCTCACTCACGCCCTTCGATGAACTACACCTTGGATGATCTGGCCGAGTTCCGACCCGCCCTTGCACGGGGGCTTCGGCAACTGCTGGATTTCGAGGGGGATGTTCAATCTACTTTCTGTCTTGACTTCGTTATCGACATCGAAAAGTACGGGACTAGAGTCCGAGCTCCTCTCTGCCCAGGAGGGGATACGAAGATGGTGACGAATGCCAACAGGCGGGAATATGTCGATCTTTACATTAGATATCTACTCGACACTTCTGTTAGCCGTCAATTCGAACCTTTCAAGCGAGGCTTCTTCACTATATGTGCTGGTAATGCACTGTCACTCTTCAGACCAGAGGAGATTGAACTTCTCATCCGCGGTTCGGATGAACCGTTGGATATCACTTCTCTGCGGGGGGTTGCGATTTATACCGGCTGGCCGAAAGGGGTAAACCCTGAGAGGGAGCCAACGATACAATGGTTCTGGGACACATTTCAACGAGCTTCGCCCACAGGCCAACGTCGGTTGTTATCCTTTATTACCGGTAGTGACCGCATTCCTGCCATGGGTGCGGCATCTCTCGTCATTCGGATTAATCTGGCAGGCGATGATGAAGGGAGATTCCCCTCTGCAAGGACGTGCTTTAACGTCTTGTCCCTATACCGGTGCGCTTCGCGAGCAAGGTTGGAAGAATTACTATGGAGGGCGGTTAATGAGAGCGAAGGGTTTGGGCTCAAATAAACTTAGGCACGCGGGCTCATTGCAACGGCGTTCTTGGACTTGGGACGGGTCCTAAAAGACGACATACCGGAAATGCTCGCGAACGGACACCTTGGGATATCATTTTGTCGCTGTAAGCATGGTATTTGGGTGGCAGGGCTCCCCTTCGGCGAGGGACGACCTGCCAATTGGGCGGAGCAGAGTGATATACCCCGAAAGCAGTATTGTTACTACGGTATGTAATAGTTGTATCAAATAACCAACAAAGTTTGAAGCGCTTGAAGACTTGAAGCAAATTAGAATAAGTGACGCCTCCTTATTTTAGGTGAACGTGTCAATACTTGTGGTTCAAAAGGGTGCTTCATAGAAGTCTTACAATTCGTAGAACTGAGTCACTGCAGTACATATTAAGTAATTGTCTAGGATGTTCGAATTTCCGTCTTAGTTATACAAATACCAGCTATGGCAGCTAGAATAATACACGGGTTTCATGAGGCTGGCCGAATCTAGGATAGAATCAAGGCACGTCGGCAGAGCTCGTCGCCTTATAAGCTACTTCATGCTAACCTTGGTCATGTTAGGGGTATCTGTCTGATATCAGGGGTGAGACGTTTTCGAACTTCGGGGTTTTGAAGAGTGATTTGAACTGTTGTAGCAGATCCTATGAAGAAGAATGGATGTCCTCCATATATGTGGCGTGTTGGCTTAGTGTCTAGCGCTGGGCATATACTTTGAACTATGCATCTCTGTATTCCTGACTTATTGAGCCAGTATGAGTACCTCGTTGCATTGGGCCACTATGTTGGTGCACTACATTATGGTGCCATTCTGACTATAGCATCATGTGAAATGTCACGAAGATATGAGCCGTGGGTGTTAGAGTATTGCATATCGTTTGCTCCTCTGAATCAGGACTCGAGTAGTGATTCTCTTCAGGTACTAAAGCCTGAAAATAAGTACAGCGTTACTAAGTTAAAAGGGGTATGTTGGAGCCGAAGTTGTCAGTAATGATCTGGACTAAGTTAGGGGGCGTGTTGAAACTTGTCGTTGGAGTTGTATTAGCATACTAAAACAATGAGAACTACTGTCTATGTTCTATAGCTTTGGTCCATGAACTTTAAGGCTAGATGATCTAACAATATCTTCAAATTAGCTAGCATAGACATGCCTTAACTAGATGAATTAGTTTATAGTCCCCATTTTATGTCTAAACCTAGGTGTTCCAATTATAGACTTTCTATGTCACGGTAATGAATGATCTATGAGATAGTATTTCTTCTTTCTTGTATATATATCTGATACACCTCTCGTAGTTGTTATATTTGATGAATTGAGATAGGCGAATGAAGCTGTTAAAAGAGTTGTGTCGTAACTATAATGCTCTATTTCTACATCAAGACATAGGCAATCGCTGTTTCTATCCTAAGACAAATGTAGTACAACAATCTTAGTTCTTATTAGTTTCTCTAGCATCACTCTCGTGAAATGTCAAATAGTGTGTGTTGTCTTTGTTGGAATTTTGCCGTTTGATAATATATGTATGTAATACCCCGCTAGCATAAGCGGGTTGAATATACGAGTATAACACGTCCGAGTTATACAGAGTTAAAAAGACTCAATTCTGTATCTGATTGGCTAGCAACTGGGGCACAGATGGATGCAAATTTCCGTGGGCGACTTGTCTAGATGGATCCCACTTTGCACCGAGTGGGAACGGGCGTGGTCTGGATGGTGCAACGGGGGCAATGGTGCTATGCGTAGTGCGGTTAGTCGGCGCGAGGATAGTCTGATCCTTACCTGTCTAGACTACCTAGGCGCAGCCTTGGGCCATTGGGGTGATATCAAACGTTGCCCGTAGGCGTGACCAACCTTCCAATGATGAGATGGATCGGCCCTATTTCCCAGCCTTGCGTGGCGTGGCCATCAATTAGTAACGGCTTCACTAGGTTAGTGACATTACCTAGTGACAAAGATGGGTGGTCGTACATGTAGGTTAGGTATCCTACTTTGCTCTACTTGATTAGCGAAAGGATGCTTTGGAGGGTGGTAAGCTCTTGCTTTGTTTTGCCTTGCTTACTTCTCAACTACATATACGGACCTGCGTATGCTTCCATTGGCGCACGTTTAGGCCTTGCCCATCCACATTGGCTGGTTTTGGTATGTCACTGATTGCGATGTCGGATTGGTAAGGCGAGCGTTCGTCCCTTGGGCTCGGCGAGTCACACGGTAGGGCGTGATAAAATCATCAGCAGGAGCTGGATGGCGGGCATTGATAGCAATTTATGAGCAATCGAATGCATCGTCTCGGCACGTTAAACGGAGTAGGGGTGTTCCCAAACTCCGGTACCTTGCGGTCTTCTAGCATGCATATAATTGGGGGGACCCTGAAGGCAACCCTAATACTTGGACATTCTGCTGTCCGCATGTGGCATGTGTAAGCTGGGACATCCACTAAGCAGTGACTTGGATATGTCCATGTAGCTCGCCGTGGGCCGTCCCATGCTTGAAGGCCGGGACTAAGACAAATGCCATTCTGTCTGACTTGCAGCTTGTTCGAAAATAAGAGGAAAAATCGCAAAAACCGCGAGAATGTTATTCTAAATGTGCCGGGTCGGTCAATTGGGCTCTTCTCGTCTTCTCGTAAGAGCCGAGCTACGTCGGATAGAATCGTGAATTGTGAGCCGTACCATGACCGAGAACCCGTTTGACGTTCGTGCCATTATCGTCTAACACAGTGACAAAGGCTGTCCTCGGCTGTAGCAAAGTGACCTGGTAGATACATAGGTCCCGAATGTTGTTTGAAACTCCTGGGAGCCCTCGAGATACCTGTGAGATCTCAATCTGAGGAATATAATGAAATTCCTTCCAATTATGAGTTGAGTTATTTTCTCATGAGACACATTTCTTTGATGGGGGTGGTTGATACTGACAGAGTAAAATGGTTCTTCTCGAATTGGATCTTGTGTGATGTCAACGGAGGTCGGCCACGCACTGTCTTAGGAGCTCGCCGGAGTTACGAGCGCGGTACTTTCAAGCCAGCTGAGAAATGGGGGGTTGTCCGTTGGACTATATCGCCTATCACCTCTATTACCTGCGGACTACAGGCTTCTGAGAGCTTCTAGACAAGAGGCAAGGTAAAATAAGAGAAGAAAAAAATACGAATAATATCAGTAATTTCACCGAGATATCCTCGAGAATTTATGTCTTGTGATTATCTGATCTTCTCGTTTGATTTATGTCAGCTCATATTTCTCGTTGTTGTACGTCGACTCATCATTTTCTCGTCGAAACAGCTGATCTCGAGCATGATCATGTTAGCGTGTTAATGCTGAGCTGCGAGGGACTGCGAGGGATGGCCAATTGCTCATGGCGGGGTGGTGCGGATGTTACTCTCAAGTACCGCCCTATCGAGCGTACAGTAGGAATTCCCCGAACCTGGTGCTTTTACCCCTCCAGAAACAAAGACCCTGTAGGTGATCTGTAGGGTCTGTAGGGGGTCTATAGGGCCAAGAATCCCTGAGAGGGATCTAGCACCCCACCTAGGCTACCCTGCCACCTTACCTATACCCACCTAGCTGTATCATATTTTTTTCTTGGTATTGTCTCTCAACCGTTTTATTATTATTTATGTCGCTCATATGCCATCATCAACCGCCTAACCCCTCCAAATTCCCTCTACCCGCACTCAACAACTGGATATTTAATCTGACCTACTTCTTCCTCAATCTTTTTTTTCTCTCCTCGAGACTCTTTTTCTGATCAACTCTCGAGAAAACACCAGACCGCAATAGAAGAAAACCAATTCATTAATAATACAAGGTAAGAGCAAAGCTTCCTCCCCCCAGTTGAATCCCCGACAGCTCCAGCTTCAGCTTCAGCTTCTTTCATTACCCCGCTATTGGTCCGTTGCATGGTACATGGTATCGTAACATCGACGAAGCTCTTGTTTTCCTGCCCCGCCAGCCTGAAGCGCCTGGCTTTGTTTGGAACTGACGGGAAGACGCGAGGTCGACAATTTCCAATCGGTTGTTGCCCGTAGAGGCTAGCAGTCGTATTCGAAGATTGTCAAGGCGGCTGCCGTTTTCTCGTTTGTTCGATTGACTACAAATACCTCGTTTCTCGGACCCCCCTTTTTGCAGAGCTCCGAACATCCAGCTTCCATCCTTCCACCGAATTTTCTACTCATCAATTTCTATTATCTTTCCTAGAAACCAAGCAATCCACTGACTCGAATTGTTCTTTCATCTAGATACAAAATGGTTGTCAAGGTCGGCATCAACGGATTTGGCCGTATCGGCCGTATCGTCTTCCGCAATGCCGTCGAGCACAGCGACATCGAAGTCGTCGCCGTCAACGACCCCTTCATCGAGACTCACTACGCTGAATACATGCTGAAGTACGACTCTACCCACGGTATCTTCAAGGGCACTGTCTCCCACGATGCCGACGGTCTGATCGTCAACGGCAAGAAGGTCAAGTTCTACCAGGAGCGTGACCCCGCCAACATCCCGTGGAGCCAGACCGGTGCTGAGTACATCGTCGAGTCCACCGGTGTCTTCACCACCACCGATAAGGCCAAGGCTCACTTGAAGGGTGGTGCCAAGAAGGTCATCATCTCTGCCCCCTCTGCCGACGCCCCTATGTACGTTATGGGTGTCAATGAGAAGACCTACGACGGCAAGGCCGACGTTATCTCCAACGCTTCCTGCACCACCAACTGCCTGGCTCCCCTCGCCAAGGTCATCAACGACAAGTTCGGTATCATTGAGGGTCTCATGACCACCGTCCACTCCTACACTGCCACACAGAAGACCGTCGATGGTCCCTCCAACAAGGACTGGCGAGGTGGCCGTACCGCTGCTCAGAACATCATTCCCAGCAGCACTGGTGCCGCTAAGGCCGTCGGCAAGGTCATCCCCGAGCTCAACGGCAAGCTTACCGGCATGTCCATGCGTGTCCCTACTTCCAACGTCTCCGTTGTCGACTTGACTGTCCGTATCGAGAAGGGTGCTACCTACGACGAGATCAAGGCCGCCATCAAGGAGGCTGCTGACGGTCCTCTTGAGGGTAAGTTCAAAGTTCCACTTGGCATTTAACGATCGAACCAGAAACTAACAATGCCTTAGGTATCCTCGGCTACACTGAGGATGATGTCGTCTCTACTGACATGAACGGCGACACCCACTCCTCCATCTTCGATGCCAAGGCTGGTATCTCTCTGAACAAGAACTTCGTCAAGCTTGTCAGCTGGTATGACAACGAGTGGGGCTACAGCCGACGTGTCCTGGACCTCCTGTCCTACGTCGCCAAGGCTGATGCCGCTAAATAATTCCCTAGACTGTAATGACCTGAAAGCTTCTCGCGATCATATTAAAATGTGCGGGCGGCTTTCATGAAGATAACTGGTTGCGCCAAGGAACATGGCCGGGGCTCTTGTTTGAGCAATGACACATTAGTACGATCCAGAGATTAATGAAGTAAAAAAATACAAGATACTCTGTATAGAGACAATTAATGCTCCCTTCTGTTGTGAAATGGCATGTGTAAGCAATCTTGTCCTATTCCAAAGTTGAAATGCCAATTCTACCGATGGAGTGCTTTCACGTAGCCACATAATATCATGGTTGCAATTTATCCTTTGCGTATCAAGAACTGAGTTGGTTTAACACATTGTAAAAAGGAATGCCAACCTTGCAAAAGGTATTGGCGTTGCTATCCGCTTACGCCGACGCACCTATGATACACTGCTCTCTATCTTTCGTTCTTTCGTAAATTATGCATCCAATACTACTAGCAGCAGTAGTAGCTTTGATTGATCTCTTTCGTCCGAGCTACCCGTAGTTTTGATCCCCTCGTAACGCCAGCATTTGTAAAAAAAGAAAAAGGCATTAAAAATACGTCCCCCCTTACCCCCCGAGTCTTCGTTCAGCTGATCTCCATGGCGTCGCCGTGGCCGTTAGCGACGACGAAGTCGACGGCGCCGTCGATGCCGATGAGGCGCTTCTCGGACTGGTTGACGAAGGCGACGCTGCGGGCGGGGTCGTAGAAGAGGCGGAAGGAGCGCTGGACGTCGTCGACGTGGACCTGCTTGGCGCGGCGCTTGGCGCAGACGAGCTGGGAGGTGGCGATGAGGTTGGAGGCGTAGCGGAGGCCGGCCTCGCGGCCGATCTTGGTGAGGAGGGCGAGGGCGTCGGGGGACACGTCGACCTCTTCTTCCGCGGCGCGGATGGCGAGGATCTGGCGGATCTCGTCGGGCGAGTAGCCGGCCGTCTGGATGATGACGACGCGGTCGAGGAAGTCGAGGGGCAGGCCGTGCGGGCTGCGGTAGTCGGTGCCGCGGATCTTGGTGTGGCCCCGGTTGCTGGCCATGATGACGATGGGGGCCAGGTCGACCTCGAGCGCGCGGTTGATGTAGCTGAAGCACTCGATGTCCAGCATGTGCACCTCGTCGATGAAGAGCACTCCCGGGACGATCTCGGCTTTCCCTTCCTCCTTCCACTCGCCCACCTTGGTGTCGATCTGGTCCCGGATCTCGCTCCGGATCTCGCCCGTGTCGCCGCTGAAGAGGGCCAGGAACCCTTGGGTGCGCGAGTTGATGACGTCGATCTCGTGGAGCGTGACGGTGTGTACTACCTCCTTGCGCTTCTGCAGCTCGCCGTCGGGGCACTGCAGGAACTTGGTGTCGACGCCCATGGCGTCGTAGTCGCGGCTGCGGGCGTAGCTGCGGCCCAGCTTGGTGATCTTGCCGCTGCCCTTGTCGATGCTGATGATGTCGCCGGCCATGACGCGCTCCTTGGTCATGGCGTCGATCATCTTGGCGCCCATGTCGTAGACGGCCTCCATGTCGGTCGTCTTGATGGTGAGCTTTCCTTGCTTGGCCCCGCCCGTCACGCTGCGGTCGATCTGTATCTCTACCACCTCGCCCTCCATGATCTCCGACTCCTCCTTGATGCGCACGCCGATCGACTTCCGGAACGCCTGTGTTAGTGCCTCCGTTTTGGACATCTCTAGCGAGAAGATCTCGGACGAGGCGAGCGATGTGAAGGGGACGTCGGGGCCGAGCGATTGCGCCATGCCCATGGCTATGGCTGTCTTACCGGTGCTGTATAGTCATTTGTGGTCAATGGCAGTTCTCTAAGAGATTGAGGTAGTAGAGAGCTGGCTAGCTTGGGCTTGGGCTTACCTAGGAGGACCGGCAATAAGAACTGCCCTGCCTGCAATCTTCCCTACTTTGATCATCTCTAATATGACCGCGGCCGCTTTTCGTGCCTTCTCTTGGCCTACGAGGCCTTGGGATGCCGCGCGTGGCTCTAACGTATCTGGATCTACTCCTAGACCTCTGATGTGCGAATGCGCTGCGATGAGGTTGAGACCTCGCAGCTCTTTGGTCTCGCCGACGGTGACCACGGGCTATATGTTTTGAACATGATTTGTTAGCTTCTGGAGCTTCCCTTCTCCCAGTTCATTGAGAGCGATATCGTATGCGCTTGTTGACTTACAGCAGCCATTTTGATAACTTGATTGAAAATCCTGTAGTGTCTCCCGGTTCGAGTATTTGTTCAGCCTCGTGGGTTTGGTTCAATAGCTGTTTAGAGCTTGTCGAGGAAAATGAAATCTTAGCTGCAGCTCTAAAAATGTGATTGGTGGAACGCGCTACAAGAGTACATACGGCGCGAGTTCGTTATCGCGGCGTTATCGTAGCAGCCAGCGTGCAGCGTAGCTTATCAATGAACCAGTACCCAGGCTTGTGGGTTGTGTGGCGGTATATCAGCTCCCGCTCATTGGTCAGTTGTGGCTTGATTTATCTGTGCTATCTGTGTGATGGCTGTTTGATGGCCGTTGGTGGCTGACAATTTATTGGTGGCTCCGGGGCGGTGAGAAAAGGCTGGCCAACCAGTGCTAATTAAATGCTGCCCGATTGGTGGTGCCACGTCAATGGCGATATGCAGTGAAACCCAAAGGGAATTTCTATTACCCCTCTCGTCTATAATATCGCCTGGGCGCTTCGTACTTACTTAACATTTATAATAAATCATGTGGGTTTCTTTTTTTTACGTATCTTAAATTAATAAGTCAAGTAACTCCCATTTTGAAAACGAAAAGAACCGTGCTTAAAAAGTGATTAAAACTTTTACCTTGTAAATTTCCCCTTTCGCCACTTTTTCTCCGTTAGTAAGTTACCTGTCATTTCGCTTCGACGCGTTAAGCTGTTGGTCGTGTAATTTAGATGCCCCAGTATCCGGAACTCGTATATAAGGTTTCATGTCTCTGGTCTCTTCTCTTCTATCTATGATTTGATCTCGAGTCTCCACGGTAACACCCACACGACGCAGGTGTATACCAACAAGAGACCGCTTCCCACAAATCGTTTAAAGAACCACCGTTTGCTCTATCTAAAACATACGGGTATAGACATTTACCTTGACTGTTTTGACCCCATCCATGCTGCTTCTCTTTGCCCGGAGATCAGGAGACCCAACAAACCCATCCGTCAACCCACCAACCTACAGGAGACTACCTTGCAAACTGGCAGACTGGGTACTCAGCAACCGACTTTCTTCTCGTTTGTTTGACTGCCCAAATTCAACACGTACTTCCCCAATGTACATAAAAAGTCCGTCGTTCGCTTATCCGGCAGTGATTAAGTTGCGTTGCCCGGGAACGCATTCTGAGCAGTAATAGCACTAGGACCCATCTCTCATGCTATGAACCTTACAATTACTACGCGTATTATTGCTCGTTCTATACGTACATAACACAGACTTACCCTGGCTGGCACTTGTCTACCACTACTCGACCTAATCTCCCTACACAAGCTCGTCCTACCTCACCTCGTCTTGACGAAGTAGTGACGGCAACTTGTGACACAGGGTCGCGTCTTGGAATTGAATCTTGAGACGTCGAGACATCGGACGCCGTGACTACCGCCGTAGTTAAACCAAGCCTACTGTCCGCTCATTTTCCATCGCTCATTCTCATACTCTCATCTCTCATACTCCTTCCTATACTCATATCGCTATCCACCATCATCATTCAAGCTTGCCAAATAGAGCTAAGAGAGGTGAGTCATTTCAAAGACCACTCGATACCTTGGTGTGGTTGATTGAATTTCATCATCCACCATCTATCGTTCATCGTCGCAATCGCCATCGCCAGTACCAAATACGGGCTCACATACCTAGTACGGGCTCCGGTACTTCCTATTCTATTCTCAGTTTGGCGTCTTCAAACTTAAATGTGACAACCCGGCAATTAAAGCAACTCGCACTTTCGAAAGTAATGCGATTGTCTTGAACTGCATGTGGTTAACTAAGAAGTTGCATTCTAGATCTGAGGAAGTAGGGAGGGAACGGGTGAACCTAGCTGCTTTTCTCTTTTTCGGCTGGCGCGATAGCCTATTGCTACCTTCATCATGCCTCATCGTCCGTGGAAGGCATACGAACCCCGACGATTCATTCCATACAACAAAAATGATAACAGACCTGACATAGATCGCTACAAACCATATTCACCGAAGGGGCAGGAATATAGGAGCCGGTCTCGTGATAGTAACAGGGACCGAGAGCCCGAGCGAGATCGGAATATGGAGCCAAATCGACGCGATTCATTATATACGCGAGACCCCAGACTACTACAAGCCTCCTCTGGTAATAAGGGGGACGTGAATGCACAGAAACATCTGCATGTAGACACGAGAGTGCCAAACGGACCTAGACGCTCGGTATCTTCAACTAACTCACCGGCGAGCGCCTTCAGCACCGCCCCGAGTACCCGTCCGACCCCGACCGAGCCTGGTAAGTGCTTCTTTCCTAGTGACCAATTAATTCATTGTCCTAACATGAATCATAGCTGCCGAGAGGATGGCAACAACATACAAGATACCAGAGGGAGGTTGCCCACTTATAAGAGACTCGGAATTGCAAGATATCTTTGGGGAAATATATCAATGGAATGAACTGCAGCATAAGCGTATACCATTAAAGCTGCAAAAAAACAAGCTCGCGCAAGAAGGTCATCGACGACAGCAGGAACTTAGCAAAATTGCTAACAAGGCTGATGGTTTTGCGCCGTTTTCCGAATTTCAGAAAAGATTTGACGAAAGTGGTAAAGCAGAGCAGGAGGGTGTTGATAAACAGCTCTATGAACTCCATCAAGAATCTGTCCAGGGTTTAAAAAAGGTTCTGTCTGTTGCGCAAGAATCTGTCAAGTCGTGGGTGATGACAGTTGCAACACAAACTGAAAACGATTCCCTTTCAGCGCTAGAAGCCAAGTTTGCCAAATTCGAGAAGCAAGCTGCCGAGCAGCAAAAGGAAATGTCTGAAACCCAAGCTCGAATCCGGGATTTGCTGAAGGACCGAGAGCAATCGACGGAATCGTTTAACACCTTGAGTCGAAATTTTGAGTCACTCAAATCTGGTCACGAGAATCTTAAATCTGACCACGACAAACTTGGAAGTGACCATAAAAACCTTCGCTTGGAGTATGAGAACCTTCGGTCTGACCACGACAGTCTTCGGTCTAACCATGAGAGTCTTTGGTCTAACTACAACAGTCTCCAATCTGACCATAAAACGCTGCAGTCTGACCATGAGACGCTGCAGTCCACATGTAATAACCTACAGTCGAAGTGCTCGGAGCTTGAGCTCCAAGCCACAGGTATAGAGTCCATCAAGGAGTCCGGTAAGGACTGGAATCAGCTGGCCGAGAAGCTCCAATCTCTCGTGACTCGAATAGACAGCACCGAGAGCCAAGTTGGTGCCTTCATGGGCAAAGTGGAAGATCTTGACATGGAGACTTACAACGAGATCCTTGAGACATGGATTGATCACGATTTCAAGAACAAAGTCATCTCCAACGAAAAGTCGGTCACAGCCGCACGTGAAGATTTCCAATCCCTCCAAGAGTTGGTAGTCACGGGATTCAACAGGTCCGACCAACTCATCTCGGAGTTGAAGAAAACCCCAGAATCTGTTGTGTCCCACCCGAGCGATCACACTACAGGAGGAGAACTCGCGCAAAACGCTGCTTTCGAGGAGAAGTTGAACGAGAATAATAGAATCCTGCAGAAGCTTGTTGCCGATTCGGGTGACATCTGTGCCGGCATGGTCGATGAGCTCGGAAGTCGTATGAACAGGATTGAAGCAATGATCACAGCACTTTCTTCAGAGAACGCCGAGACGATTGGGAAAGTAAGCTTATTAGAACAGGATATGGCCCAGCAAGTTGCGAATTGCAATGGTCTGGTAAAACGTATCGGTTCGCTCGAGGAGCAGAGGCTTGGTTCAAGGATCGATAAGGTTGGCATTGGACTTGCCAACCTCGAGAAACGAGTCTTGCAGAATGCTCAGCAAGTTCCCGATGCCCTGTTCAATGAAATTAGGCAGGACATCGAGATTCTCAAAAGAAGATATGACGCACTGGAACTACCCATCCGACAGTTGAATAGCCAGTGGTCGAATCTGAGCTCAAGGCAGATGGCCGAGAGCATCCTCACCCTGGTCGACCCGCATGCGCAACGTAAGGAGCAACGAATGGCTGGTTTCGAGACGAAACTCGGACAGCTAGAGGAAATAATCACGGATATCAAGCAGAATATCCTGGCGAAGCCGCCTCTGGATGGGAAAAGGCAACCTTCTCCGAGATCATCTGATCCAAACAAGAAGAGGAAACTGAACGAATTCGTCCAGTCTCCCTCGTTCCGCAGTAGTACTCTCGGTCAGAACGTGGACCGGCCAGCTTGAGCTAGTGATTGGCCTGAAATATCTAATCGAGGCCTCCGACATGGCAAGCAAACTTGGTGTCCGTTTTACGTTCCTCATGAGGAACGTCGATATATCTTGCGCTACCCACTGCTCTCGGTAGTACGCATATCGCGCGGGTGAAGACACCGGGGCAAAAAATCGGCGTTCATCCGACTCGTTGCATTTATACAAATACCCTTTTGCACATTTTGTAATTTGTTTTGTATGGCGGAGGCAAAAGAAAAAAAGGAAGATGAGCTCTAGAGCAAGAGGGTTAGGAGAGGTAGAGAGAAAAAGGATGAAAAAGAAAATTCGACGAGAGGTTCAAAATGCTTCGGCAACAAGGGCGTGTGTTGGTGAGCATTATATGTATGTAGAGAAAAAGCTGTAAAACCCCTAGCTTCATGTGGATCGAAGGGAGGTCACAAACAACGCGAAGAGATTAATGAGACATTGCTAATTTCGAAAGCTTTGACACTAATATTTGATTTGCGCTCCTTATGAACTGTACAAATGTGCCGCCGCCTAGTGGTATTTTGCAACTTATGTAGTACGCTCCCATGATGCTCCATATGTCTATAACCCCCTTTCCCTTTTGGTAGTAGTTTTTCACTAAGCTGTACATGCCCATTATTTCTACCGCCGTCTGCCGCCGGCCGAGTCTATAATTCTCTATGATAAATGCTTATAACAACTTGAGACCGCCCGTGACCTTGTCGACGAGGCTCTTGGGGGCCGGGCCGACGCCCAGCACCGTCAGGCTGCCGGGGTCGATCTGGGTGCGGCCGGCGTCCTGGATGACCTCGGCGGTGATGCCGAGGCTCCGGGCCCTGCCCATCAGCTCCAGCAGCTCCGGCTCCGACTTGACCTGGACGGCGATCTTGGCCTGGCCCCTGCGCTCCCAGCGCTGCAGGAGGCGGGCGGCGGGGGACGAGGAGGAGGAGGAGGGGGAGGCGCGGGCGGCGGCGCGGCTTAGGGTCTTGTAGCAGGCGAGGGTCGCGTGCGAGCATTGGGCTGCTATCTTGCCTGCGTGTGGTAGGAAGAGGGTAAGGTTAGCAATGATTTTGTGTATGTATGTGAATGTGTGATGCAAGCTAAGAGATGGACGAACCTTTTGTCATTCCTAGATCTGTCCGGACTACTAGGACTAGCTTGCACTCCTCGTTGGCGGGTCCCTCTGCTATTACTGCTTGTTGCGGACGTGCTGCTGCGTCGGCGGCGGCGGTTGTTTCTGCCTTCTCGTCCTTCTTCCCGTCCTCATCCTTCTTAGCAGTAGCAGCAGCAGCTTTGGACTTCTTCGTCTTCTTGGGCTTCGGCACCCTGAGCCCGTCTCGGCGGTCCGCGTCCTCGCCGTTGGCCCAGTTGGGCGCGTGGTCGAGGATGGTGTCGCCCTCGTCGATGTCGGACTCGTCGCTCTCGGGCATGTCGGCGAGGATCTGCCGCCGCTCGGACTCGAGGGCGGGCGAGACGAAGAGGTAGCCCCGGAACGAGTACACGCCGAGCATGAAGCCGGATACGAAGGCTACGATGCTGGTGGAGACTATCATCCCCGTGGTGAAGGTGACTGTCCTGTCTGCCATTTTGATGTGAGAAGTGGGTGGTAGGCAGTTCGAAGGAAAGTGGATAGATCGTTCTAGTTGTTGGAACGTTTATCGGCGATATAGAGAAAAGCTTCTCGACTCGAAGGTGTGTTTTGTGTTTATTGGTATGGTCGACTTTTTCCAAAGACTTGCAATAGTTGAAAAATTGCTAGTTTTGAGATGGAAATGACCAAGCAGGGATTGTGCAGATCTACTGTCATTAATTACGACAGATATTTTGAATGACGAGGCTGACAAGTCGAACTGCTCAAAGCTCTGAGCTAGGATCTTTTTAATAAATAAAAAAATCTTAAAGATCTTACGGGAAGATCCAATGTGAGGCAACCCCACGTCAGCCTTGCGTTTTTCCATGCGAGCCTGCCTTGCAACCCTTGCGACTTTTTCCCTGCCAGCGGCTCATACTTGTTAGTCTCACCCCCTTCCCTGGTTCTAGCACACATATCTACATGTAAGCTTCCACGAAGCGGGTTGACAGAAGTGTGAGCTGACTCTGTCCCTACCTCGGTATTTATTTTACCTGTGAGGGCTTTGTAGCAGCAGATTTATAGATCTGTGCTCCCCATCCCAAGGGATACCTCTCGCTTAGCGGAATTATTATGCACATCGGAAATGCAGAGCTCGGCAGAAGATACAGGCACGATGCTAGATTTGTGTCTGCGGGCTATAGTCCGGAATCGGTTAGGCAAAGCGTAGGTACATTGGAAGATAGGCAGATAGGGTAGCAGCCGGGTGTGCGAGTTGGACGTTGATGTTAGTGGCCTATAGTTCTTTTTGAACTTGACATTCATCCCGATGCGCGGGGGATCCGCCTTGAAAAAAAGAACAGAATAAGCCACGTCAAGCCACATCCAAGATCCTACGGTCCACGTAAGGTGAGGTACATAAGGTAAGCATTGGTGTGAGAGATGTGATTCGATTTGCTTTGGGTGCTTTTGGAAAGTTTCGACCTATCACTGATCATCACTGGTCTAGGGGAAAAAAGAAACGCTAGGTCGGTCAGCTGGCGAATGACATGCTAAGTGCCTAGGCAATATCGAGAATTAAGTTAGGATTCAAATCCCCGGGCGCTCGGTATCCTGTATCTTTAATCCTTACCAGTTACCAGTTACCAGCCGCACCTACAGATAATAGAGATAATGTTGTGAGCTGTAAGGAGCGCAGCAAGTATACCTACACGTATAGTAGCAGTAGTACGACAAGGCAAGAACTTAGCAAACATACTTCGTACATACATATATACATATTTCTGACGAACTACTGAGCGGGCAGACGGGCAACGGGAAAAAAAAAGAGTACTTTGGGGGGAGGTCTCCATCTTTGCCCGTCCCTGCCCCATCCGAGCCATCTCTGCCACCATCCGGCTCCAGTCCCAGTTCCCAGTCCCAGTCCCAGTTCCAATCCCATCAGCCAGGCTGCCAGGTCCCCTTTCAACCACTGGCACCCACTGCACCAGCTGGTCCAGCGCTCGTCTCCCGCCTTCAAGGCAACCCAAGCAAGTCCCATACTGGAACATCCCTGCACCTTTATTCTACGTAGCACGTAGCCAGGTAGCGTATCTACTACGCCTTTACCTAACCACCTAACGCTACACGCTACGCTACGAACTGCTACCGTTCTTTCACCCACTCGACTTCAACCAACTCTTCCCGCTGCCGATCATCACGCATCATCTGCAACAACAATCATCGGCACGCATATTCTCTGACTTCTTGTCTCTCTCTCTTTTTTTCCTTCTTCCCTCCTTCCACCGCTTTTTCGCGAGATTACGTCGTCGTCCCTTACTCTCCGTAATCAAAGCCTACCATCATCCTCCGCGACCCCGGGTCTTTTTACTCATTCGCCGACGCGAGCCACAATTTGATGAGCGATGCGCCGGGCCGAATGTCACGAGGATTTATTGGAGGCTGGATAAGACAGCAGATGGTGTCTACGCGACAACAATAGCTTGTGTCTATATACTGCATTGCACAAGCACTATATTGCACCGGACTGCAGCGTACAGGCCAAAGCGACCGTCACCGTACCGCACCCAACATTCAAGGTGAGGAGCATACCATTTTCCCCGGGGTACCTCTATACTTGTATTTTTCTCTCTCTTCTTTCTTTCATGTACCTTTCCATTATTGTTTCCAATTCGACCAATGCACGTTCTTTGGGTTCATTGCGCCATTGTTAGGGCTATCCTACATCAAAGCGTCCCTAGATGTCTTATTCATATGATGCTTGTGCTGTTCGAGAGCGACAACTATGGCTAGTATGCTAAACTCAAAAATAATTACAGAAATTCCCTTATCGCAACAACTCGAAACTTAATGATACCTCCAACACCGCACCTGTCTATCTATCTAGTGTTAGCCACTGCAACTGAACACACTTCCATGGTCAAGGCGTTAGGCATCGCGTGCAACATTATATAGTTGTTCCAACAAAGAAAACCATGGAGGAGGCAACCAAGACGATTGATACATTGGTTAAGAATATCCTCCCCTTCAAGGCACATTACCTGTCGGTAGACACGCGACGATTTCGGCAACACGTAGACGAGAAGAGATTAGAGGAACAAGAGATCAGACAACTCCAGTACACGACTTTCGTTAGCGACGCAGAGCGTGGCATCCTTCTAACTCGTGCCTACTTTGACGTGCGAGAAGAGCCAACAAATCCTACCAATGCGACTAATACTCCCTTGCCACGAAAAACCGATCCAAACAAACCCAAAACCAAACTATCCTTCAAGGATTACAAGAACAGGAAAAAGAGTCCTGACGGCGAGGAAACCCCCAAACCAGCAGCGCAACTCCCCAAAGTGAACGCGCCTCCAAAGAAGCTACCAGAGCCTGTCGCGAAGGACATGGAGAACCGCCGAGATGGCAAGAAAGAAATACTTGACGCGAAGTCCGACTTGAAGACTGAGGCACGTCGTTATCGAAGTCCCTCGCCGGAGAGGAAAAAACGGGTTATAGAGGCAGACCACGACTCTAAACCTGTCAAGCGCAGCAAAGTAGAAAACGCCACGCCCAATTCTACGAGCTCGCGCACTCTCAAGGACAACACGCCTCTAAAGGCTGAGCGACATGCATCTTCCGAAAAGAAGCAGCCCAAAGAGCCCAAAGGTCTGCCAATTACTAACGGGAAATTGGCACTGAACAGCACAGGGCAAAAAGGTGTTTCGCCCAGACCTAGTGCTCAAGTGAACGGCTCCCAGAAGCCTGTTAAGAGCAGGGATGGGGCCGATAAGAAGGAGGGCAGCACAGGCTCGAAGATGCCGCCTTTGTTATCCCCAATCGACATGTCGGACTATATGGAGAATGATACGAAAGTACCGCGCCCCAGTCCTAAGAAGAAGCCGACAGATTCCAGCAGCCTAAAGCCTCCGCCGAAGAAGAGTCGAGACGATCGCGAGCCATCTCCTAGTCCTAAGAAGCGGAAGATACCTCCCCTTCTATCCCCGACACTCCCACCCATCGTCATGGAAGAATTAGCAAGATCGAAGTTGACGCCATCAAAGGATTCGAGCCAGAAGGGCAGTCAGACTTCGGATTCTCCAAATGGCGCGAAGAAGCCGCTCAAGAATGCAAAGCGTGAAGAGACGATTCATGTCGAAAGCAACAAAGGGCAGCGGGATTCGCTCATCGTTGCCTTGAAATACAAGAAACGAAATTCGAAAACTGTAGAGCGACTTCTAGCCTTACCTCCGGGCGGAAAGAAGAAGAGCGATCTACTTAAGAAGGATGATCGCGCGGCCCGTGATCGTTCCGATAGTTTGGAACCGGCAACTGCACGTAAGCGACCCTTTCCCGTGGCAGAACCGAACGAGGCGTCCAAACGGCCGAGGACCTCGGAAAACATGCGCCCTACGACGCCACCGAGACAATCATCGGCAATGACGCGGGTGGCATCCAACAGCTCCCAAGCTGGCACCCCAGGGGTCGCAAACGGCCTCACCCCCGCCGCGCAACCACCCGAACGCCGCCGCCCGCCCGTGGACCCAGAAAAACTGCAGAAATTGCACTCGAGAGCCGGTAGTTTCATTCAACTCGGCACGAAGCTGAAACATGAGAGGGATGGAGTGCTTAAGAAGCCAGAGGCAGGGTTTTCAGAGCGCGAACGTCAAGTCGCCATTGCCGCTGGAATCCAATGCTTAGTTTCGTTCCTCCTCGGTTTCAAACTGCAGAGCGACGCAGCCGAGCTCGAGCGCAAACACTGTTCAACCCGCACTTTCAAAGACACTCTTGGATTGTTCCGGGTGACCCGAGCTGATTGTGCGAGGCACAGTCCTCTAACTGCGCTGGTCCTGCGCCTTCAGGGTATCTGTTTTGGATATATCGGCCGCATATTGTGCTCGTATCCTCCTGATCCCGAATTTGCCAAAGAGCTAGTTGCAAATAATAAGGATCAGCAAGAGACATGGCGACTTTCGGATAATGCACGCAAGGCCATGGGCGTGTATGACGGAGGCTCTAAGTCTGATGACGGCGGTCCGATAGGCAAACTTATCGACCGGCTCGGCCCGTGGTCGACAGCCGAGGAAGCCATTCCTATCACTCTCGAAGTCCTGCGAAAAGTCATGCAGGCCAACGGCCCTTGGAAACCAGCCGAAGCTCTCAGCAAGCTCGGACACCCAATGACGAATGGTGTCACCAACTAATAACGCAGCCTCGAACGACGACAAGAAGCTGGACTAGCAAACGACACCCACGCTTTTCTTTTTGCGGCCACGGCGGCACTAATTCTTTGCATTCTAATGTATTATACGAACCATGATTTTCCTACGACATGATACCAGAACCCTTTGTGCATTTCGACCTCCCGCAACAACCAACCCATTGGAACGAGCGGGCGGCAGTTAGGATGTGAGAATAATTGGAGGTCGAAGGGCTCGACCCGGATATGGGCATTTTGCGGCGTCTCGCTGGAACGGACGGAATATAGGGGAGGCTTCATGTGAAATTCATTGCAGTGATTTGTTTGGCTGAGGATGTCGAATGGGCTATGTCTCCTTGTTTTTTTGGCGGTCGAATTCGCCGAACGAAAAAGGGGGAGGTACAAATTCAGAAAAGGACTAGGCGAATAGGGGGAGTTTAAGGAGACGGGGATCCAAAAAGTGGATAGAAACCAAGCAGGGGAAGAAGAAGATGGCGGGATGGGAAATATCCCCTTGTCTAAAGTATAGTTGTTGTGTTGTGTATTCCCCCCCTGCTTTGAATGATATCCCGCCGGCACGGCCGAGCAGCAATGGAACTTAAGATAAACCACTTTGCCTCTTTGACTGGGTATATTTGGATTGAGTGAAGATCTTGATTGTGTCTAATGCGTGTTGTTCCTAATTCCTGTGTCTGGTGAAAGTCCATGGAAGTGCTCTTACATGCAGGAGTCGCCTGGTAGAGTTTACCGAGGTATATTATGAATAAAAAACAGCTTTCAGCCGAAAGAGCTCTGAATATTGTAGCTAAGCAGTCCACTTGTAGTTTGAAATAAAAACGGGACTTTGAGCTAGAGAATAATAGGGGCTTGGTTAATGACTTGTGCTAAGGAGACACTTTGGTAACTTCTACGTCGTATAGGGGTAATCTGCCACATGCCACCAATCAAACAACGATATGTCGTGTTAGGTAGCCAAGCATGCGGACGGAGTATTAGTAAGACCCTTTTTATATTCAGGATACGACTCCGAAACCGAAAGGGCAGGGCTCTAGAAACTCATGTATGACTGACTATACGCGGGATCGCAATATCAGTAGCATATGGCAGACAAGCTACCGGAATTCGTCTGTAGACAAAATGACGGACAGGGCATTATTTTCTAGAGTGTCAATAGTTGTACATTTTTGTGTAGTGGTATCAACTATTACAGTAGTAGGCGATCATGCAAAACTAGCCACACGGCTCCAGCTGCCGTCGCCGGCCTCCCGAAACTCGACGCCCTCCCCGAAGTAACCCGCGTCCTGCCAGGCCTTCATCGTAGGGCCGTCGAAGGGCCCCTGCTTATCCGCGTCGTCCCGGCCGTCCACCCACCGGTACTCCCACATCCGGGTCGCGGGCGCCGCTTTAATCTCTTCCCTCCGCGGCTCCGTCCACGGCTCGTCCGCTTCCCGCGTGTATTCACGGATCAGGCGTTCGCGCTCCCGCTCGTAGATGTCGGGCCGGTCCCGGCCCAGCAGCTTGTCGGCCGCTTCGGTGATGGCGTCGATGGCCTCGCGGATGCGCGTCTGCTCGGGATCCTCCGGCGGTTTGTTGTCAGCATCCACGTCCATGGCTTCGGTCTTGTGCTGCTGCTGCTTCTTCTGCTTCCACTTGGGCACCTTTTTCGTCTTCGTCTGGCCCCGGCCCAGCCGCGCCAGCGCCTCCAGCGCCGTCTCGCCGCGCTCGAGGTGCAGGATTAAAGACCGGAGGAGGTCCGAGGTTAGCGCGCTGTCGTCCTCCTTGCGCTTCTGCCGCTGCTCGGCCTCGCGCCGCGAGTGCGCCTCCGCCGCCTTCTTCATGTCCTTCCTGCTGACGCCCTCGAGCCAGCGGTCGTGCACGGCGTCCGGGTCGACGGCCTTGCGCACGAAGTTGCCGGCCTCGTCGAACCGCCCCTCCTCGTTCTCCGCCTTGAGGTTGAAGGCCTCGACCTTGGGCGCGTGCTTCTTCAGCCCGCCCGCGCCGATCTCCTCGTCGAGGCCTTCTTCTTGGATCGCGAGCTCTACGGCCTCCTCGTCCTCGTCTCCGGACGACTCGTCCGCCGACAGGTGGATGTGCCCGCCTGATTTCGACTCGGCTTCCTGGCCCTGGATGTCCGAGGTGTCTTGGAACCTGACCTCCTTGCTCTTCTTCCCCGTCGCTTTGTCCACCGTATCGTCCTTCTCGTCGCCGTCCTCTTCCGCCGCGAACATGTCGTCCATATCCTCGTCCTCGTCTTTGTCCTTCTTCGCCTTAGACTTCGACGCGTGTAAGGTGCCTAGCTCCTCCCTGTCCGAGTCCGAGTCGTAGCCGTCGATGTTGACGGCGCCGCGCTTGGTCGCCGCGCTCCCGCGGATGACGTCCGCGTCGGCTTCCAGGAATACGTCGACCTCGTCCTCGTCCTCGTCTTCGGCGTCGGGGGCCAGCGCGGACGGATTCCGCATGTCGAACTTGACCTTCTTGTTGTTGGGTTCGGCATGGTGCGTTCTCGCGTAGTTCTCGCCGGCACGCTTCGGGCGCGCAGCCCTGAATCTGGAGGACATGTTGCTTGCGACGCGGGAGCCGTTTCGAATTGGTGTGTTATTGATTGGGAGAAATGATTTTCAAGGATAATAATTCGAACGGGATATGACGTTAGTAGAAATTTGCCCCTGTTCTAGGTAGTAGCTAGAGCTCTAGCTCATTAGTGGGACTTGGTTTAGTGGAGTTTTTAGAGCACGAAGGAGGGGTTTTTAGCGTATGCCCTGCCCGTGCTGCCCGTGCTGCCGTGGTCCCTGAGCTTGCACCTTCAGGAGGTACATATACGGATTAATGCCTAGACCGAGGTTTCGTCATCACGCGCAGGTGCCTTAGGTAGGCGAATCCGAATCGGTTGGAGCTTTAAGGAAAGCACCAAACACACCTTTCAACCTAAGTACCTACTTTGCGAACTTACGAGAACATTCAACTACCTACATCGGTACTTGTATCTCTTCCATTAAATACAAATTCCGTATATATTTCCTTCCTACTTACGTAGTGCAGTCTGAGTTCATCAAGCAACCCCACGTCACCATGGTTCGTTACACACCCGGCCCTATGCCTACGCCCTCTACTTCGCACTAGACTAGATCTTGCTAATCACGACGCGTCGTAGTACCGTGGACTCAACCCTTTCGACGCCGACGACCCAGCCGCCATGTCGTACATGGCCCGTTCTGGCATGATGCGTGGCCCAGCCATGCGCCGCTTCGACGAGTACTTCCGATGCTACCCCCTAATCATGGCACCCGGGTCCGAGAGACCGGAGCTGAACTATGGCTCCAAGATTTTCCTACCGCCCTCAGCTCTCCAGAAGATATCCCAGCTACACGTTCAGTGGCCTCTAATGATGGAGTTGATAAACGGCGAGAAGGGTACTCAGACCCATGCAGGTGTGCTGGAATTCGTTGCGGAGGAAGGTAGAGCTTACATACCGCAATGGGTTGGTTCTAACCCCGACATCTACAAAGCTATCCGAACCCTAGCTGACAAGAGCAGATGATGCAAACACTGCAACTTGATGTCGGCGATATGATTCAGATCAAGTCGGCGTCTCTAGAGCTAGCCAAGATGGTCAAGCTACAGCCGCAGTCTACCAACTTCCTCGAAATTAGTGATCCGAAGGCGGTCTTGGAGAAGGCATTCCGGAACTTCGCTACGCTGACGAAGGGCGACATTTTCAACTTCGAGTACAACGACGAGGTATACGATGTAGCAGTATTGGAGGTGAAGCCCGAGACGGAGAAGATGGGTGTCTGCATGATCGAGACAGATGTCTCTGTAGAATTTGCGCCTCCCGTAGGATATGTCGAGCCGCAAAAGGGTAGCGGAACCAGCACGCCGAGAAGTACGAAGGGTGGTCTACCCGCTGGCGGAATGATGCATCCACAAGGCACGATGGCACAATCTATCAACTATGATTCTATTGCGCCCAACGCTACAACAGCAGCCGCTGGAGCCCGAGCAGTTTCATCGCATTTCCTGAATGAAGGTCACAAGCTCAACGCCAAGAAAGGCTCCAAGGCCCCAACACCCAAACCCACGACCCCCGTCGCTGGTGCTTCCTCCAACACGGTACCCCTTCCACAAAGACGGACGAATGGTCCCATGCCGCTGCGACTTCCTCCGAACAAGCTATTCTTTGGTTACGAGATCAAACCAGTCAAGACAGATGCGGATAAGGAAGCGGAGAAGGAGAATGCTAGCAGACCTCATTTCGCCGGCCAGGGCCAGACTCTTAGGGGAGCAGTTAAGCGGAAGGGCGAAGGAGAGGATAAGGGCAAGGCGCCAGAGAAGAAGTCAGAGGAGGGACGCCGTCTAGACGGACGAAAGGCATGAATTAATAAAGGCTATGGATTAGGCGTTTTCGGTGTTGCTAGATGATCTAGCGAGGCTAGCAAATTAATGCGACTACGGTATTCCGACGTATCACGTACTGATGGTATGTTTTCAACCAGTCGCATACTCTAAATGAATAACAATGATTACTAGTTTAATACCCCATGAGAACCTCTTTGACTTGGTATAGAATTCAAGATGCCCTCCACCATCGGTCCTAAAGTCGAAGTCAACCTCGCGCAGCGAGCTACTTTCCCTCTGTATGCCTTCAATTCGTCACCATTTCATCGTCTTTTAAACAAGCTACACCCAGCGTGAATTTCAGTACCGCCTTCATTTGACACAATAAAGGCGGACGCAGCTTGCCTGGTCCGTTAAGCTTTGGCTTCTTTCGGCCAGGGCCACCATCCTTTTAAGGGCATGTCGTCGTAAATGCTGATACAGCATTTGGGTGTCAAGGCACTAAAGGAGTAGATTGTCTTTTTCGAAAGACCCCAGGCCTCAACGGACCGAATCATATTGATGCTCCAATTTTCGAATCGGACTTTAGATATGACATCGTAGTTTGGGGCATGGATTTGTAGGCTGGCAGTCCATCGCGGTGGTTGTTGCAAATCTTGTAGGAACCAATACCTTTTGATGGTACATGGGTTGTTGGGATGTCCTAGATTAATCTGTTGCGGGTTGATGTTCTCGACGAAGCCTTCTTCTTTAATTATATTCGCCGTCGTCCAGTAGAAACCCTCGCGCATCAAAAGGGGCACATCGTCGCATTTAACGTCCATTTGCCCAAACCATGGCTGGAGATAGTTGTCCACCAAAGGCTGGGGCCTAAAAGAGAAGCGGATAGACCTTTCTCCAGGTATGTCGTAAAAGATCCTTCCGTTTCTAGCAGGACCAGGCGTTCGCAGAATTGTTGTTTTGTCGACTGCTTCGCTATAGGGAGGGGGTAGGCGTTGAGAGCTCTCGTCTTCAATCTGGGGTTCTGATGTTGCTGACATTTTTGCGCCGCTGCAGAGAATTTGTCCTGTCGTAGAGAGTCTGTATTGTTGAAGAGAATGTTCACTGTCGTAAAGTGACGAAGGGGTAGATTACTTGAGGGAGGACGGGTCTTTCGAGAATGCGAGGCATGGCTATTTTATAATGAATATTTGAAACTTACTAGCACTGCCTGATAGATCCCCGTGAAGCCTAACCGGCCCTCTTTACGAGATTCAAACCCCATTCGAACTTACCTAGGTAAATAAAAGACTATCATCGCGACGATCGGGGTTTCACACAAACCCAGTCAAATCAAGTTTTCATATTTAACTCGTATCAATCTGAGTTAATTAATGTTCATTCGGATTGATGCTCTGAGTTTATGAACGGCTACTGTGTCGTGTTTTTTCTAAGCTTTTCATTAGCTCCTATTTTTAGGTTAAGGGGTCGAAGGCCAGAAGGCTTGAGCCCTGGTATTAAGAAGCATCGATAGGTACGATAGGCAATGAAAACATTGCAAATAGCTGTAAATAATTAAGAAGAAGAAGAAGAAGAAGAAGAAGAAGAGACCACCGAAGCTCGTAGGGTGACATTGGCAGCTGTCACAAAACCACATTTTCACCCCTTTTTCCATACCTATAAAAACCTAACAAGGTACCTAGCAAATAAGATGTACGATAAGAGTAATTTGATTTAGATCTGATTGGGGTATCCGATAAGCTAGCTTGGTCTTCTTGGTGTGGGAGATGCAGGCTTTCATGCCATGTAGGCATTATTTGTATGCAAAGCCTCGAAAATGGTACGTCGCACAACGTCAAGGTGGAAGATCGTGGAGAAGCATATTACCGTTAGGCATAATCCTTCAGGCATATATCAGGCTTTGGACCCAACAGCTCACTCCCGATGCTTTTCCTTCTTTATCTTTCCAGTGAAGCCGAGACGGCACGTCGAAGATGGAAGCCCTCGTAGCTGTAGGGCTTGCATCCAACGTGCTACAGTTCGTGGACTTCACTACTAAGCTCGTTTCTAAAGCTAGAGAACTCCGACAAGACGCAGCCTCGTCGGACCATAAAGATTATGACGCAATTGCAGCACACCTGCAAGTGTTGGCTGCAAAAGTCAGCGCTTCTGCCCATTCTATAGCGCAATCATCGACAGCTTCCCCTGAGGAGGTGGGTAATTGGTAATTTCTATACCCCTTTTTTTAATTTCTAACTCATTTCGCTCTATTACTTCTCCTTAACCAGTTTCGAGTCACTAATATCAGTCGGCGATACACAGAAGGCTCTCCAGCCAGTGGCTGATGGGTGCTGCGAACTGTCAAAGATGCTCCTAGAGCGCCTCAACGGCTTAGGCCTCCTGTCTACCCAGAGCGGTAGCCTCCTTCACCGCGGGAAAGCGGCTTGGCGATGGGTATGGAGCAAAAAGGAAACCGAAGAAATTGCTGAAAGACTGCACTACTTCGGGAGCCAGCTTGCTCTGCACTTGACCTACCAGATTAAGCAAAACCAATTGGAACAACGGACATGGCAGTTAAGTAAAGATGACATACAAACCGTTCTCGCAAGAACTAATGATGTCCTACTATCTGTCAATGACCTGAAACTTGGTATCGAGGAGAAGCTCGACAAGCAGCACGAAGATGTTCTTAGATCGATTGGAGATTTAAGGTTACTGAATTCGCAACTCCAGGTCCAAACGACACAAGAAGTGTCATCGGCCTCACGGGCATCATCAGAAGGAATCAGTAACTTGGAGGCTTCATTTAGTGCCCTCATGTTGAAACAAAATGAAGATATGAGAACGTATAACTCAGAGATCCTCGAGTCTCTTGCTATTGTTCGAGTTGAGAACTCCAAGCTTCACGGCCGGGTGACCCAAGTACTACCTCAAGCTTGCAGCTTCGACAATACGTCTTTGAAGAACCTTCTGGGGTCAATGCTAGATGAATACCAGGAGAGCTTCATTTCAGAGATAAGAAAGGAGTTTCGAGGCACTGCTCGATCTGAAATGAAAGGCATGCGAGCCCAGGCTCTCCAAGCAATAGACACGATACAACCAGACAGACAAACTAGGAACCTAGAGACACAGACAACTACAGAGTCAGCAGTGGAGCCGCCTTATCCTTACGCTTCCGAGCCGATGCAAAACGCGGAGAAGGCCCCCACCGAATTAGGGGAGCGTCAACGGCAAGAAAAGGACGACATTGCTATTATTTATACAAAGCAGCGGTTCATAGAGACGAGAATGGGAATATTTTCGCTCATAATTTTGGATAAAGTGATCTTTGATCCTGTCAAACCGCCAGTCAGCGTATATGAGCTTACGACACACTTTACCCCGTCACCTCGTTGGTGCTCTAAGGGCTTCTTCGTCGCATACCAGAAGGTAGCAGACGCGCGAGGAACTCCGAAGTTCGGTTTGCAGCTCGAGTCGTATCGCGTGTTGGATAGGGACCACCATATCTGGGAAGCTATTAAGAAGCGTGATATCGAATGGGTTCGTAGCATGCTTGACGAGCGGGTTATCTCCCCTGACGATCGCAATGAATACAGTCAAACTGTCCTGATGGTGAGCTCTGAACTATGTATACCCACTAGATTAATCAATGCTAATGTAGATAAGTATGCCGTGTTGGGCGGCAATTTGGACATAGTCAAAGCGTTGGTTCACAGCGGTGCTAACATCAATGCTGTCGACAGGTAAGTCGCATGGCAACTGATGCATCAATGCTAAGCAAGCAGTCTAACTCTATTTATTTATAGCCTTGGTTTAAGTCCCATATGTTGGGCTCTTTTTTCCGGCCTTTGGCCTAACGAATCTGATCAAGAAGTATTCCACTACCTCCAAGGCTTGTCCAACATCAACATGCAAGACCTCTGGTCGAATCAAGCTATAGTCCACGTATTCCTTAGCTTCACTTTATTCCTTAATGAACACGCAAATATGAAAGATGTAAAAGGTGTCATGCTCAATTGGACATCTCTCTGCCGAGCAGTGGATTTGGACTTCGATATTCCAGGAGAAAGAACCTTCTTAGAAGAATTGATTTTTATTTATGGGCTCAACCCGACCGTTTACAGCTTGTGCTCAAAGCACCTCGACTTGATAACAGCATTTGATTTACTCCTTGGTCAAGTCGTCAATACCTATCCGAAAATTGATTCAGAAATACCAATGTTCTACACGGCCAGTATAATAGTTGACAAACTTAGGACGGCTTGGACAGGCGCACGCATTGCTAGAAATGCGTCTACTACCCTAATCACGCCGTATCACAGGTATTACGTTACCGAAACTTTTGGCCAGGCTCTGAACTTCCTAGAGCACGTCATGACGAAAGCTATCGCACAACGCCCTGATTGTATATTCGATAGCGGCGGGAGCAATAACAGGGGTAGTGTCACAGTCTGCAGGCTTTTTGAGTCGTTCGGGTTCTGGGACATTTGGGCGGATATACTAAAGGGCAATGGCTTTGACCCAGACTGGGTCAGGAGAGAAGACTATAAAAGATGGTCAGCGAGGACAGCAGAAACTTCGACGTATGAAATGAGCGTTGAAATTGATGCGGCTCGAGCTCTAGATGTTAAACGGCGGAGAGGATATGTGAACACCGAAGAGTGAAGGGTGGAAACGATGGATAGGGGTGATTGTTTCAACTCTGTATCCGGCGCAAGGTGGCAAGGATTCATTTATCTAAGTGTGTAGGTTCGATCTTCGGGAGGCTTAGAAGGCATTTTCTTTTATAACTATCTGGTATCCTATGTATAAGCCACTATAGCATGATTGAGTACAATATATCGTTCACGTATTGAGTAATAAAAGTTGCCATAGTGGTTTCTATAAACGTGTTTAGTTACCATCAGAACACCTAAACCTAGTATAAGTATAGTCTTATCTTCGCTACCTTACACCTAGCAAGAAGCACCCGAGGGAATATTCGAACACTCGGAGCTGACCTTGCCCCCGGTCACGCTCACGTCCGACCACGTCCATCCGCTGCACGATCCGCTACCACACAAGATATAAACCTCAGTAGCGCCATCCGCAACAGTCCCCGTCACATTACGCAGCGTCAGCGCCGTGATCGGCACCCCCGTAGTAGGCGTGCCGGTGGGACTACCATTCTCGTAGTCCTGCTCGACGACGACGCCGTACTTGGTGATGTTGCTGAGCGCGACGTCCGAATACGTGACGTTAGTAACAGAGCCCGTGGCGCCGTACACCGTCTTGACGCGCACGCCGTTCTGCGAGTCGCGGATGCTGGAGCGGGAGATGAGCACGTTGCTCACGTCGTTGTCGGCGCGCCCGCCCACCGACCCGATGCTCAGCCCGTGGCCGCCCGAGCACGAGCCCCCGCTGAACTCGATGTTGGCGCCCGAGTTGACGGCGAGGCAGTCGTCCTGGTTCTTTACGTTGGCCCCCAAAATTTTGACGCCGTCGGACGAGCCCACGTCGAAGGCGTCCGTGTTGTGGCCGCCGCCGGCCGCGTCGCCGTCCGAGTTGTCGATTTTGATGTCCTGCAGGGTGAGGCCGTACGCCTGGTTAACGGAGAAGCCCTGGACCGGCGTGTTCTTGACGTTCAGCCCGGTGATGGTCGACGCGTTCATCTTGTGCGCGGCGAAGAACTTGGGCTTCGTCTTGCCCCCGTTGCTGCCCTCCCCGTCCCACCACCGCGCGCCGTCGCCGTCGATGACGTGGCCGTCGGCGCCCGCGACCGCGATGCCGACACCGGAGACGCTGACGAGCGGGCCCTCCCACTCCTCGTACCCGAACGTCGTGGTGCCCTGGAACGTGACGCTGGTGCCGTCGCTGAGGCCGGTCAGGTCGAGCGTCTCGCCCGCGGTGACCGTGATCCCGTCGAGCACGATGTCCGTGCAGGAGTCCTTCCCGGCGGCTAGCGACTCCGTCGAGGTGAACGTGCAGCTGCTGCTACTAGCCCGCCTGCTCAGAGTCCTGCTCGGAACCGCGTGGACTAGAGCGACGTAGCTGAGGAGTGAAAGTGTTGCATAGGACTGCATTGTAAAATGTACTTAGAAACCGGATAGCCCAGCTTGTGGAAAAGAAAGAATAGAGCTTCGGCTCGGGTGATAGAAACGAAAGACTAGAAGAAAAAAGAACGAAGGCGTGATGCAGACACTGCTAAGCGCTCCAGTGAGTGCCATGGCTTGTGAGAGTGGAAGTTGTCGTCTTATACCTACTCTACATACCTACCCCTTTCGACTAAGTGGCATGACGATCCCCGAGACGGCCCATAATTGCGGATGAGACTTACGAACAGCGACGCGCACTCGCAGGGGACGAATTGCCTAGTTGAGCGGATCTCCGATACGTATCCATGTGCCCACCGGAGCTGCCCTGGTCGCCGACCACTTAAGCACTCTCTAGAGATCATCAAGCGATTCGAACGATGACGAACGCGCATCGCTGACGGCGCATAACTCGTGACAATCGCTGCTACATAACATATTAAAGGAGGGTTGGGTGGAGACGAAGTCGAAAGGAAGATGGGGAGATTCTCGTTGGTATAAACATCATGCGGCTTACCGTTCGTATCCACGTTTGAGACGCACCGGGTTGTTACAGATCGTATGCTACGATACCAACTAGCCGGGACGCTAGACTAGGGGGTTCGCGGATCACAGCACGGGCTGGCAGTCCCACATGGCCACAAGCCTTCGCCAAGATAATCCGGGGAAATTTAGCCTATAGGTACGTCCTACGTATATACCTTATAAAGACTACGACGTTCCGCTGAGGCTGATGGAGGTTTGGGCTATTTCGAGCGTTGGATGGATACTAGCTTTGGTTAGGGGTGGTTGCACAGATTTGAGTGGGAGTATGCGGTGTTTCATGCGGAGGCTTCTGACGATATACCGAGTGAAGGCATCTACAAGTTAGGATTGACTCGAGTCAGTAGACGTTAAAGGAAGAAAGCCCTTGGCAAGCATTTACCAACTCCTCACATGAAAGGCATAGTCGAGGATCAATTAACAGTATGAAATGGGAAGTCAAGACGTATGGAATTCAGTCGTATCGCGTTCGTCAGATGCGTCTCGAGAGCATCGACGATGAGAACTATCTACCGACGGTGTAGTGTTGTTGCCCATGCAGGGCCCTTGCCACACGAGAAACGGAGAACTCAACGAATGCTCATCTTCAATGTGCCCAGCCCGAGGTTGTCGTGGTATTCGAACCTAGGCGGCGAGCTGAAAAGCAGAAAGAAAAACAGAATGCATCGCAGCGCATAGAAAACGTCACGCGAAGGAGGACTAGACGTCTACTCCTTCGCACCTAGGCTTCGTCCTCGTAGGTAGCCTGAGCTAGCAGACCCATTCGTGCTTCCTCGCGACCACTCCAGTGTTCGTCGTCATCCTGAGAGGTCGGGGCCTTCTCGTCATCCTCCTCCTTCTTCTTCTTGGTCGCGCGCGTTCTACTCAGGTTAAGTTAGCCTCCCGACACGCCATTGAGGTGTATTGGTTTAGTAGTGGAAGTGAGAGGACACTCACTCTTTCTTAACACGCTTCTTCTTCACATCGAGTTCCTCGTCGTCCTCGTCGGTATCGTAGGCAAGAGCCTTGCGCTTGCCGGCAGCTTTGCGCTTGGGGCGCGACTGCGTGGCAGAGTCGCCACCAGAGTTGGGACTGCCGGCCGCAGCATCGTTGGAGCCAGACGCGGCGTTCTCGGTTCTGATGATCTTCTGGAAGCGTTGTCTACAGATAGAAGTTAGTTGTGGTCACCAAGTAACTATGACTGGAACGACATGAGACTAAGAAAGACTAGTAGAAAGCATAGAGGAGGGTGAGGTGACATGTAGATTTTCTAGGAGGAACGCAGAACTAAGCCAGCATCGAGAGCCTGGAAAGGAATGCCCTGGAAGAATTTTATGATTGTGCTAGGTTACACCCATGCGACCGAGTTCGACCCTCCTTTGGCTCAACTCCTAAGAACTTCAGGAGTTGGCAGAAGCGACTATCCAGGATTCCCCAGTGAGATAGCAAAGGAAACAAGATGTTCGTAGATCTACTGATGACTGTGACTTGGGACAGGGATGATGACTTGGAAAGTTGTTGAGATGATTAAAGAGAGAGGAAGTATCGACAAAGGCAGAGGTGATGTGAGGTGTACGCTTGGAGCGTATTGGGTATCCTCTCGAAGATACCGAGAAGGGCAGTGATGGTGAGAAACACTCGTAGACAATACTGAAAAATGAAAGGAATATAGAACCAATGCATACCTCAGGGCTTCTCTGGTCAAGGTATGGCCTTTGGCCTCGAGTCTACGGATGACTCGGTCGACTTGGTCGGGCGTCAGCTTGGCAGCGTCCCAAACGGCCACGGCGATGTCTCTGTACGTATCCGCCGACCATTGCGTCTTGGGTGGCATGATGGCGGCGTATTCCGTTGGCGGATCTTAAACGATGGACGGAAAGGAGAGATGAAGAAATATTAATAGAAGATGTGACGATCACAAGGAACAATCAAAGATTGATCACGGATGTGAAAGTTGTGGAGGGTGAGACGCGAGGTGTTGTGGTTTAGTATTGGACAGACCCAGCAGCCTAGAAATAGAAATAGAGAAATAGGGTACGTGTTGATCAAGGAAAGAACGACGTTCAGATATACACCACAAGCCGGTGTACCTACGTAGATGAGATACCTTCTGCGGGGTGTTACGAAGGAAGGCAGCCAGCCTGGTTACAGTATGCCACTCGTTGCCTTGGGTACCTATGTAGTAAGTTCAAATCCAGTTGCAGCGATGGCTTGCTTCCAACTTGGAGTTTGTAGCTACTTACATGGGGGCAGGCTACCCTACTGAACCCTACTACCTCTTGTAGCCCTGCCACCGAGTAAATAACTCCATGGAAAGGGCAGATTTGCCTCTCATCACCTTGGTAAGACTGACCTTGGGACCATAGGCGTCTATGTACACACTCCTTCGTGGTCCCTGTCTACAACTAGGACTAGGGGACTAATACGTCATCTAATAGGATTGTTAGCCATCAAATTTTATTCCCATATACCTAGGCCTGCTCCTAACTCCAGACTACCTGATCAACGCAATGCCACAGTGTTGTACAGAAGCCCCCCTGGGCATGTTCCTCTAGCCCCCCACCATTCCCTAGACAAGCACACGTGAGTCTTCATTCTCTATTCACTTCGGGTAACAATAACGACTCAATATGAACGGGCAGAGGGCGCCAAAAGATGCCCAGCATGGCTCATTAGCTCAACTCCACCATAGCACAGCTTAGTCAGGTTGGGATGTTCTGTGCCGATGCAATCTTCGAATGGCTCCTATGCCTCGCCATAAAACCTATTGAACTGTTTTAGTATCTGGCATGTGAGAATAGTAAATATGAGTGTAATGAGCTTACCCTGAGGAACCGTAATGGTCATCAGGCCCCGGTAGTCCATCTGCTGCCAAGGCTAGAACAGCTTCATCCTCGTCCTGTGGCTCATCGTCCTCCTCAAGCCGCTGGCGTTTCGAAGGCTGTTCATCGAGGGCCGAGCCATCTTGTCCCAGACTCAAGTCGTCTGTCTCTTCAACAGGAATTTCCGACATGTCAACAGCTGCGCCAGTAGCATCTGACTTGTTCTCATGCACATGGTCCGGTGATTGGTCGGAGCCGTCAATGGGAGCAGGCTGCTTCCTAGGTCGCCCACGACCCGGACCAGGGCGTCGTGTAATGGGGTTTGAAGTAGGATCGTTTCTGCGCTGGCTATCTGTGGAGCCGTTCGACTCGGTCTTGTGTTGAGCTCTGCGAAGCCCTTGGAAATGTTGGCTAGCATGAGACCATTAGCCTCTTGGTTCAGTACATGTACAAGGCTGAACGTATCGACAGGTACGAGGGGGGCGTGGGAGTCCATAGAGATCCTTGTCTCGACTACCACGCATCCGCGACCCAATTGCCGCATTACATCACCTCGCCGGTAAGCTAGATAGTAGGCGACAAGGCGACACATTACATATCATATGCAGCTAAGTTGATATCTACATAGTACTGTGCCTAGTAAGGCATCTCCGAGCTATCGGAGTGGGATACAAGGTATATGTAGACCCTAATGCACAACTATGCATACGGTGAGAGCCGGGATGAAATGCGCAGTTCGGATTAAGAGACTTAAATTCGATCATCTGGACTGGGACGCTATTCTGCAAGACAAAGAAGAAACAAAGCTTCACTCACCGGCATCCCTCATTAGTAAAGCCATATCCTAGGGTTCGCATATGGTTGCCAATGGTAGTCCATTCTGCGCCGCTTATTACGCCGATGTTCTTGACTGAGAGGATGGTGAAGAACAGGTCTTTATCAGCCCTGTCATTCCAGTTCTTGTTCATCTTCGCACCCGAGTCTTGGTAGCTCCGAGCCGTCAAGGCTAGAGCTGAAAAGTGACGGGGTGACGGGAGACGGGAGACTGGTACGATTCAGGTACTAGGTTGAGTATGTGTATGTGGGAACTACTATAACAATAAGCTGCCCTTCACGTGCGAATCACGAAAATTGATAGAGATGGGAGCTTTTGAGAGGTTGAGAAGAATGGGTAAAGGAGCTTGAATTGGAGCTATCTGAAATCTGAATTACGCGGTCCGAAGCAATAGTGGGCCGACTTTCTTGGCTCTGGTCTTAGGGGGGGACCAGAGGGCACCTAATAGAATGGAACTTTGAAGAAAAAAGATCCGAAGTTGCTGGCTGGACCCTGACGCACGGATTGTATGATGATCCGGGCCCTTTGCCGTGTCGCACTGAATGAAAAGCCTGTAGCGATAGTATTAAGTTTAGATACCAAGATAGATATATCACGTGAGCCCACTCTAAATAATATACGTACATGTCTCAATGTCTTAATGTCTCTCTCATACTCCGACAATTACTATAATCATAAGTAGTAACGAAATCGGTGAATGCAGCGAAAACTCAACAGGTAAAAGCACCTACATATATCTAACTCCTGAGTACATAAGTGCCTAAGATGTATGCATAATGCACCTCAACTACGGGCCGAGGCGGAAACGGGAACTCACCGTATCTTCCGGACATGACCAAAAATTCGAGGTCATCGTTTGCTTCGCTGCTTCGTTCGGTCTTCACACCTCTCCTCCGATCTGCGCTAGTTCAAGGCATATGCATGCACTTTACACCAAAACCGGAAAAGCGCATCTATTCTGAAACATCACGTGAGATGGCGACCAGGACGTGAAAGGTCTTTAGGTCCCCCTGTACACAGTGTTGACATTTTCGACCCCAACGCGTCCCCAACCCCAGCCCCGTCATTTCTTTTTATTGACAGATTTTCGTGTTTGTGACCTATTTATTTCTTCAACGGTCACACTCCAGATCGGCCAAGTCTCCCAAGTATCTTCCAGTGAATCTGTTAAGGGAGAAGCAACGAAATATTGCTCCCCGAGGTACTTCGTACGTATGATACTATGTCAGACATGTATATGTGAGTACGAAATCTTTTTCTGTCGTTTGAAGAAGTGCGGTCTCTCCCCACTAGAGGATCAAGAGGGGCTAGGAGCAAACAACTTTGAAGTCTCGGGATGTTCAACATTCTCCTCCCAAGGAACGCAAGCATCCTCTCATCTGCTTCAAGCGAAGAGTCTTCATCAATTGACTACAGGGGTATTTGGCAGTTATCTCAATGTGGAACAAGCTGTTCCTGAATAGAACGTGGTTTGCTTCACTAGGTGTTCGTCACGACAGATCTCTGGGGATTCTGGAGAGCCATTCGCCAATGGATGATCTGGACATGTTGCCTCGAGATAGAGGTGTGAGATAATGCAACGAATTCGCCAATGGCTCGCCTCGATGTTGGAACTAACAGGCCAGATCGAGTACATGCGAGTCCACATCCCAGCCTCCTGAATTGTTCGATGACTCACACACGACTACACCACCCCCCAGCACCCCTCGGTACCCTCGAATTGTACCCACCCTCTTTCGGCATTTTTACTACAAATGTGGCGGCAGCCGGTTGCTCGGAGATCTGTTCCTGAAGCTAGCTTTGTGTTACTTCTATCTTATGGCCCTCCCGATTGGTTTGTGAATTCCATCTGTTAAGACAAGACTACGATGACTTTCTGTTGGGCTTCTGCTACACCGTGAAAAAATACTGCAGTTAAAAGTATGATGGATCTACTTCAACAAAACTCGCCTTGCCGTCACTATGCATACCTATCCAGCTAATCGCTTTCCTCTGAGCCTACTCAAGCCTATGTGTAGTCAAAGCTGAAAAGGTACCTCCAAGACTCCAAGAGCCTTTGAGAACCCCTGGGTAGAAGAGAGAGAACAGAGCAGGGGTTAGAAAAACCACTTTACGCGGTGTGCCGCGTTACCATCCCACTTTCGCGCCCAACCCCACCAGACACACGCCCCTTTACCCCTTGATCAACCCTTAGCCAAGACAAAGTAGTCAATTGGATGCTCGCCTCGCTGAGTTGCTAGGCAACCGTGCCTCTCGTACTGTTCTCCATTCGGATACTCGTTGAAGGTAGAATGGCAGCGTGAAGCAAGCGTGCTCTTCATGCAAGCACTTAAAGAGGCCTTGTCACGATACCCTTGCCCTTTTCCATTCCCAATGTAGCCAGCAAAACGGGAGCTAGATGCATTTTGATGCGTTTCTCTCCCTCTTTCGTCCTAGACATAGCTCTTTTTACAATGGAAATAATATTCCTTTAGCTTCATTATCTCTCTCCTTCAAACGCTTCCTCCTCTTGCCACTGGCTATCCGGCTTGTCCCCACCCTTCGTCATACCTCACCTCACCATATTCGATCGACAACCTGATGTGATCCTCCCAACGACCTGCCAGGCTTTCCAGGAGCTTTATCTAGAAGCTTTCCCATATATTCCACTTGCCTGCCCTCACCAACTTTCACAGTTATTCAATTCGTGACTCCCTTATTCCATTTTCACTCCTACATGTTCGAGATATCCTTGAAATCGAGGGCTGTATCCAACCGCCTCACACCCAGCTGTGCACTTCTTATTCAGAACGCTCGGCTTCTCTGAATCCCTCACTTGCCCTACCATTATCGAGTTATTGGAATAGCAGAGCACTTCCATCATGTCTACCAACAATGACAACTCCATGGCCAGATTCCTGTTTGCTATCTTGCAGCAGAAGAACCTCAAGGATGTGAGTTTGAACGGCCATCGCAAATGTATTCACCGGCCGCCGAGAGAACTAACACTGGGGCTAGATTGACTGGAACAGGGTTGCTCATGACCCAGTTCTGACCCAGCAGATTACCAATGGTCATGCTGCTCGAATGAGATACTCGCGCTTCAGGTCCTCTATTTTGAATCTTGAGCCGACCCGGCGCAACCGGACAAGTCAGCCGAGATCTCGAGTCACCAAGTCGAAGAAAGAGGCGAAAGGGAAGAAGGACGAAATCGTCAAGTCCGAGTCTGTCCCGCCCTCGTCCATGTCTCCAGAGCCCCCGCTTGCACAGGATTCGCGCGAGGGCACTGCCACAATAATCAAGCAGGAGAGCTCGCCATACAGTTTCGACTACCGACTCACACCACGCCTGACTCCGGGGCCGACCTCAGCTATGTCGCACACACCTGGCCTGATCCAGCCCCGGCTTCTCACCCCGTGCAGCGACGGCGACGGCTATTCTCCCTCCCCTAGCCTGACATCTAGCCCTGTTGGTGACCTGATCAATCCTCAGAGCTCATTCGATTACCGATCGTCCCCATGCCCCGAACGACCCGATCCGATGTGGTCGCAAGTGCCATCCTTCCCTACATTCGGCGCTACTACGTACTCGTTCGATGCGTACGAGAACGGATCTTGCGAACCTTGCGAACATCCCCACATGCACCATCAATCGGCAGCAAATCTGGGCCTCCCTACACAGTCGATTGAGTCGGAAGGGGATTACATCGTGGTGAAACATGAGGACTGGGATCAATTTCACTGATGGCAAGACGATATGACGCTAGACGCTATGATATCAATTCGTATGAACACACGACTCTCTTTGCTGGAAATTCGGGGTTTGGGGGGGTCATCTCTGGGGGTCGCAGACGCGCTACGAACTAGTATTTTCAATTTGGATCATAAAACTCGGGCGTTCGGGGAGTGAGGACGAGGTGTCGTCGTGTCTGGCGTTGTGTGCTGTTGACTTCGCGTGTTTGAAACTCTGTACGATTACTGCGCTATGCTGTTGTGTGCTGTGACGTGAATACTGTAGTACATACCTGGCATGCTGGGAGTTGGACAAGGATGAATAGAATCGCCACGATCTTCGAATGGACAGGTTCATCATTCACAACGAGTGTTAATCTGTGCTGTCACGAAATCGCACTGCAGAAAGCAATGCTAGCCCCGGCCTCGGCACTGATGATGAAGATGTCGTGTGTTGAATCGTCCCAACTAGGCAGACTAACTCAGATCATCTCAAAGCGGCATATTTCGGCGTACATGATGCGTTGCCATCTTGAGTGTATTGCCTAAGTAGAAAAAAATGACGATACCCTAAGTCTTGTGTGGCGAGAGTACCAAGGGTTGATAACCATGCAATTGGAGTTGTTCTTCGGCTGTGACAGATAGAGAATCACGATACCGAGCCATCTCTTCTCTAATGCAGGTTCTACCACAGTTGGTATCCAGCTCGTCGGCCTTGATCCTCTACCATGACTTCTGACAGGTCATACAGTACTTCTGCGTGCGTGTGCTTGGGGGGGTTTGGTCGCCGTCATCATTATCGAATGATTTTCGAATAGTATCACATAAGAACCGTACATAGATGATGCCCGTAGGCTATCCAGTTTCGTAAAAAAAGGATGGGACATGGACAATCACCAGTTCAATATTTGCACATTGCCCCAACGGAACCCCCTGAGGGTTTAAGGCTGATCTGGTGTTGCATCGGGCGAGCACACCAAACAGCCTGTGATATATACCGTTAACGACTAGGTAGCCGGGTACTTCGCTTCCCGAGAACCAGGTTCGTCCGCGGATGTTGACATCAGCGGCTTGCTACCTAGGTAGTGGTACAGGTACCGGGCATGGGGGCCCCCCTGCGGCCCCCCGGTTCACACCCAGGCATCGCAGCTTTCTCACCGAGATGGTGGCGTTCAGCCATCCCAGAACAGGCCAATATCAGCGATGGAAGAAGTCGATCTCGGCGCCCGTGGCTTGTCTTCTATATATAGCAAGTTAAACGAGAAGAAAAAAACGAGGAGAGAAACGCGGGGTTATCATGGTCTTTAGTCATATCTCAATTCACCCGTTTTGCTTCTTCTTCTTATCGCCCCAAGTATGTATCTACAGAAGAGAGAGAGGCCGTGCTTCTGCGGCACGGTCAGCTACAGCGTATCACAGGCTTACACCGACTTCTTGACCTAACGGGCCTCGAGGAGGCCGTGCAAATGCATAAGTGCTTTCCCATGAGGAAACTCGGTTCGGCACCAGAGTGCTCTAGATGCCAAGTACCTACCGTGAATACCCTTATCACATCGGCATATCGTCAGATGCGCAGCTAACCCCTCCCTCACCAATGCCTCGCTTAGGAAGTACCTAGCAAGCCGATTGTGGCCAGCATCTCCGGCTCGCGTCTTTTTTCGCACTTTTCATGTGCGGTAGGCAATGCCTCTAAGAGCCGGTGAGCCAAGAAGCACACCCAAGGAAGGTGTGCTTCTTGGCTTTCTACCTGCATTGATCGGACATCTCGTGACGCCTAAGGGCCTAATGCCGACGCACGGACTCCTGACTGCGAAAGAAACCGCCGTTCTCCCTCCACCACCATGGTCCGGCCAGCCGACTTGTTGGTTGTGGATCTTTGCCCATCGTGCTCTGGAACCCGCTGCAGAAAGATAGGCGAGCAGCAAGCAGGCAGGCCCACTGCAGAAGAAGGGTGACATCGAGAATTTCCCGGTTTGTAAGTTTACCATGCCCACGATCTTGCTTTCGGTGTGCTCTGTTTGTCCTTTCTGTCACTTATCAGGTTGCGGAGTTAACGCTAGGTATTGCTATGTAGCTTTTATGAGTTTTGACAAAAACACTTCTGCATGGGTCCTCTCTCTATCTGGCCATCTTCCCGCCGATGCGGACTTAAACATTGAGAGATGGGATGGAGAAGCGGTCCCGAAGTGTTGCATGCGAAATGGCTGATGTAACGTCCTGTCTTCTAAGAACCAACGATAGTCTTATCTAAGTACCTACATGTTTATTGTATGTCGACAACTTGAGACGGTACATGTGAGATGAATAGTTCCGTACTGGAACCACGATGTGCTATTTCCGGTCGGAACACTCTGGATCTATGTGGCCGCTGACTTCATCAGGTATGCTGTAACAAGAAGCTGACTACACGATTCCATCTGTCTAGATAGCACGCGGACTTGTGTAAGACTTGTGCAAGGTTTAGACCTGTGCAAGGTTTGTGCAACCCCCGGGGGTGACCGTCTGTCTTGGGTCATCTATTTGGTGAGATTGGTCAAATGTTTCCTGGGACAGCAAGAGTTACCTACCTTCGACATCTTGGTTTCTGATTTCAGATTAAAAATTTGAAACTAGTTGTAGATGAATGCACACCGTACGCGATTGATATTCTCTCTCAGGGAATCTAACGTTGACTTGAGTCTCTTTGGGACTGATACTCATTGAAAGCACTAGTACCCCATTACCCGAATATTGGATTTCCATATGTATGCACAAGTGAAGGGAGTTTCCCCAGGATAACTAGATCCTTCGTTCTTTATTCTTTTCTGATTAGTCATCTCAAACTGAGAATAGCTTGGCTGAGGCTTCTACTCTGAACTCATAAAGCAAAGCTGACGAACTTGATATTGATCTTAATGACGCTTGTAGTTGGTAAGACTGAATATGAGTTTCTGTAGGTAACCTTACGTGTGTTTTGCTCGAGTCTGTCTATAAGCTGGATTGATAAGTTTTCTAAGACGCTCACGTGTTCTTAGAGGCTCATTCGTACTTCATGTAATCTTGATAAGAGTCTGCATGAACTGGAGACATACTGTTAACATGTCAGCCAACCAGGAATTCTTGATAGGCAATATTTACGTGAGTTGAGCCTCTTACTAGCTCCAGTTTCAGGGGAGGATCAACGTCACCCTACATCTACTTCTCAAAGCAACTTATTCAATAGATCTCTTTTACGGATATAAATAGTTATCTCCTGGAAGTTGGTATACCGTGTTAGCGTCAGCTTAGCAATATTATACTAGCCATGAATGCTTTATAATCTGCTTTAAAAATATTTCAACTACTGGGTCTTGGCAACTTCGTTGCTATCAAGATTTTTTCGAGTATCCCCATAACTTCCAAATATTACGGCATATAGACCCGCAAATCCAGGGGCAAGTAAAATTTTTTTTTAATCAATAGGTATGATTTTGGAGGATTCATCGGGAACAATCAACTTTCTTTTATCATTGACACATTGTAAAAGGATGAGTTCTCGGGGTTTCCCTGGTGCCCGTATGGTGGTCTTTGAGGTGGATTGACAGCAGTTTTTTCCTGGTTAAGAGTTCAAAATACTGAGAATTGATGCCACAGTGGCATCGCCATTAGAGCAAAAATGTTACTTAGTTTCGCCAAGGTAACATTTTATGGGTTCACTTTGAACCTGCTTAATAATATCGGCGATAGAGAAAAGCTGACTCGTGGACATACATTCTTTACTCTGAATATTTGGCTATTCCCGCGGTGATACTGGTTATCGCCGATCTTTTAATATGTAGTTGGTGCCCACCCACAAGACGACATCTTGGTTTTATGATACGTTGGCAGTAAAATGCATAGCAACTGCAACGCATTTGCGAAATAATTGGAACCCTACTCCGGCGAAGTTGAGTGGATCCGAAGCCGTGATTGGCAACTATTCCGGTTGGGTGACGTGACACGGAGCTAAGTAGTTTAATTCCACGTGTTCCGGGGCTACCGTTCGTTATAGTGCAGATATTCCGGTATGTGTCTTCCAAGGAGCCCTCCCATATTGAGAATGCCGGCTGGAGAGACATTTCGAACTGCCGTCTTTCTATGAAATCGTGTCATTTTCATATACGTATAATTTTCAACATCGAAGGACATATAGTGACGTCTAGTACTAAACTTTGCTGGCTCATACGCCATCCACTTTTGTGCGGATCCATCCTCCGCATCTCCCGCTGCTAACTCCGGACCTAGGTTCGATACATCATCAATAGTCGATCTTGTGTTAGAGCTATCCGTATCTATGTGGGGAGGTAAGCTAATGAGATACGTGACCGAAAAAAGCTAGCATGTCCTTCCATGCCATGCAGTAAGGTGACAAGCGGCTGATTAGCCTCAACCCAAGTCTGGTTTCAAGATGCTGCGAGTATATAGCCTACCTATCTTTATCTCCCAACCCACCCATCTCCACACCCGCGTCATGAATGCGAAATCCGCAGACTCTGGAACCCTAAAGAAATGAAGTAGGAGGATACGGTGAGCGATATGTACCTAGGTAATGAATAAGCAGGAGCAAGCCTGTGTATTACTATATAAAGGCAAGACAGGAGTCACTTTTAGTCCAAGGCCCTGTTAGATATCACTAATCCCTCTCAACAACACTCACCTGCTTAATACACACCACACCCTTTGAAAGACCCCCTTTTCAAACAACCGTACCTAATTCGGCATCTCAACATGGCGAGTCCCAAGTTCCAAGGCTGGTTGGGCAAGACCCCTGAGTCGGTCAATGGAAAGATGGAATGGGGAGAATTTGAGCCTAAGAAATGGTCCGAAGATGATGTCGACATTGAGATCTCACACTGCGGTATCTGCGGCTCCGACCTTCACATGCTGAAGTCGGGTTGGGGACCAACCCCTTATCGTTCGTCTTCCCTTTCCACTCTTCGTACGCTTGGTCTAACATTCTTATAGCTTGCGTCGTAGGACACGAGATCGTCGGCAGGGCGGTACGTGTGGGAGACAATGTTAAGCACGTCAAGGTCGGCGACAGGGTCGGAGTAGGTGCACAAGCTCGATCTTGCCAGAAGAGCACCTGTCCGGACTGCAGCGCCGGCTTGCAGTCGTACTGCGGTAACGAGACCATCAACACCTACGGCTCCATCTACCCCAACAACGAAGGCAAGAGCTACGGTGGCTACGCAGATTATAACCGTACCAATGGCGGTTTCGTTGTCAAGATCCCGGACGGACTGGATTCGGCCGTCGCGGCGCCGATGTTGTGTGGTGGTGTTACAATGTACTCCCCTTTGAAGTCCTACGGTTGTGGCCCGGGTAAGACAGTTGGAATTGTCGGCGTTGGTGGACTGGGCCATTTCGGTGTCCTTTTCGCCAAGGCTTTGGGCGCGAGCAAGGTCATTGGCATTTCAAGGAAGTCCGACAAGCGGGACGATGCGCTCAAGCTTGGTGCCGACGAGTACATTGCCACGGGCGAGGAGAAAGACTGGGAGACCAAGCATGCACGATCTATAGATCTTATCGTCTGCACGGTATCCAGCGAAAAGATGCCCTTGGAAGGCTATCTCCGTCTTCTGAAAACGAAAGGAACTTTTATCCAGGTTGGGTATGTTGACCCCTATTCTATCATTGATTGAGGTTGTGGACTGTGTGCATACTAACATCTAGCACAGTGCCCCTGATGGAGGTAACCTACCTCCCATCAGCGCTTTCACGTTGATTATGAACGGCATCAAGGTTGGCGGTAGTGCCATTGGTTCTCCTGGGGAGATCGAGGAAATGTTGCAACTTGCAGCGGACAAGAAGATTAAGGCGTGGGTCCAAGAGCGCCCCTTGAAGGACGCGAACAAAGCCATCGTTGACATGGAAGATGGCAAGGCACGTTTCAGATACGTGCTTGTAAATGAGAACTATGGTCATCATTAGAAGAGTACTGGGGGAGCACGAGAGATTGGTTACCATGCATCGCATCTGATTAAATCATAAGATAGTCTGAACTTTGTTCTGTATATATTGGCTGGTTCTTGATTCTGCATTCACTGGAGTTCTCATAGTTGCTGTACATAAGAACGCTTATATCAATTTCCTCTATCCAAGGAGTAGACTCTTATGTTAAACTGAAACATGTTGTTTACATGTATGGTTCTCAATCATTCTGCCTTTACTAGTTGAGACAGTGTGTCTTATTGGCATACGGTTGAAACTACAGCAATAACGTAGAATGAATAGTATAACCTAGGTGAATACGCCCTGAAACACGTTGCTACATTCCCGCTTGGTGTATTACAATCTATATGTTGAATAAAGGTAACAATTCTAATAGGTTCTCCGTACCCATACCAGTTCGCAATATCATTTCGACGATTCGGGGTTAGTAACTTTCGTCACTTTAGCACTTACATCGACCGGGGTCGGGGTACGTATCCCCGGCCATATATATAAGATCTCAACCTGGTTAACCTCAAGTTCACTGGCTTTTTATTCTCTAACGCCCACCCCTGCTCTCATTGAAGTTTCTCAAAATCAATTATTTATACGGCAAGAGGCTACCAAACATACCAGACTTCGAATCTAGTAACTTGATGTGAGTATCAATATGGTATATGAATGACATTACCGTCACTATCCTAGATATGCCTTTGGCTAACGACCGTATACGTTCAAGACGTGCTAAATAGTCATAGTTACAACTTGACGTATTATCCAACTAGAAAGATCGATACTCTACTACGTATAGCGGTAGAGTGTTCGAGAGTTAAACGCTTGATATAACTGGTTAACGGTTCATATGAAAGGAGACACAAAGTCTCAGCCGGCAAGTCGCCATCAGCTACAGTACTACTGCTAGTGTAGGTATGTTAACTTCAAACTAAGAAACTAGAACTCTGTCAAAGGTAGAACCGTCGGACATGCTACCATTCTGAAGTACACGTGGAGACTGCCGTTCAGTCTCAAGCCACATATCGTCAGCCCTGCTGTCGTCCCCGACTACACCTTACCTCATCGCGGCTGTGCTACGGCCAGATCGCTGCGCCAGCAAGGTCTGGAATCTGGGTAGCAGCCGCACCTCTTCTGCTGGTTTCTATTCCTTCCGGAAGGTTCCTTTTTACATTCAAATACAATTGTCCCCATTCCTTCCCCCAATTATTTACTCGAGTATCTGGTCTTTTTTCCACCACCACTCATCCCAACTTGACCTTCATCTTTCACAAATCATCCTAGACTCCCTTGTCTGCTCCACGAGCATCACCAACAACAGCACTGAAGACATTACACCATCTTCAAGGTAGGTCCAACTAATTTTCATTGCTTATATTTCCCCTACATCTCCACCTCCCTGCACCTCCCTGCATCTCCCTACATCTCCCTACATCTCCCTACACCTCGTTTCTCCATATACGAACAAACACGGGTCCTTCCCCATTGCTGCCGTTGAATATCAGTCTCCGCAGCTTCTTGACCAGTTTCAAGAATATTTCGATCCACGACATAGTTGGACTGTCACCTACACATTTTCCATTCTTGCCTCCATCCAATATCTGCCTGTGTCACCTATCGATCCATTCTCACACTATAGATTCAAAGGCTCAGTGCACTGCAAGGTCGCGATACTCGCGTAATCTTTCAGGTAAGTCCCCATATCACCATGCTCGCGACCCAATCAATGAGCCCTACCCCTTCCGCTACATGATCGAGAGATTACTCCGGGTGTACACCCTGTAATACTCATTTGATACACATCTACGCAGTTTGTGTGTCAAATCATCCAAAATCCTACCTGAAGTCATGATTCAATCGATCCAATGTAGGGATCTCTGCTGTTTTCTGTCCTGGCTAACGATGTCGCACACTGTAGCATCACAGGCACCATGGACGCTCCTCAGGCCTCTAGCAAGGCTACTGTCGCTCCTGCTGCAGCTATCGCTCCCGCTGCAGCTGCCGCTCCCGCTGTAGCTGCTACTCCCGCTGGCGCTATTACTCCCCGTATCCCCGTCGTCGACTATCCCAAGTTCACTTTGCAGGAAAAGGGGTTCGCGGAAACGCTGTTCAGGTACCTTCCTCAGGGTCTCGACATTGACTGGGAAGGCTTCGCCAAAGATATGGCCTTCAAGAACGGTACAGTCGCCAAGGTTCGCATTACTCACCCCCGCCTATGATCTGGTGAAACAGGACTAACAGTTACAAGGTACGATATAGCCAAATTCGTCGCAAGCTCTCCGTCTCTACCAACCGTTCCAAGGTCACGAAGACCGTCAAGAATGTGACGAAGCGCAAGGAACTCACAGGTTTCGAATGGTTCGCTCAGAAGCAAAAGGAGAAGGAACTTAAGAAGCAGGAGGAGAAGGACCTTAAGAAGCAGGAGGAGAAGGGCTTTAAGGAGCTGGACGAGGAGGATGTCAAAGCGGATCCAGGTGCGAACTAGGCTGTGGCTACCGAGGAGGTCCCATTCAGGAAATTCTCGTTTAAGCTGCCATTCCGATACTTGCTTCCGAGATCTGATATTTGACTCCGAGAGAGGACGCAAGTAGTCATGCAGATAGACTTCATCAACACGTACTGATCTGCCCGCAACTATACCTAACTATGCTCTTTTCCTTGTGACAAAGTTTCTAGTCTAAAGCTACGCACCACTAATATGCGCATACTATAAAAAGGTACAGAATTGTCATGCAGATCCTATGTTACAAGTTGAGCCTGGCAAAACCTCATACAGCCGACAGCCCAGTGGTAAGGAAATTCCCCCTACTTGTCCGCTAAGCTAGGAAGATTCTAAACCGAGACTGCAGATGAAAACTTGACTGTCTGGCGAATCTAGCCCCGGGAGTCCTCCTGTCCTGCCACATGTCATCACAGTGCTCACCTTCGTGTCACTCACTGGGCAAAAGAGATAAGGGTGGCTAGCCCTACATACCTACCTACCTATGTAAACACCCGCATATATACGTACCTATGTAGATGTGCTTGTACACGCTAGTCGAAGGAACCTACGATATACAGGTGAGATACAAGGTGAGTAGTCGTGGTGGGGGCCATTCTACCTACATCCTTAGCCTAGAAAAGCAAAAGTGTCGGGTGATATTTCGGTCAAGGATACGGCCAGGGTATGACAGGGTAGGTAGACTAAGGCAGATTCGCATCACATCACATCAATATTTATGATAGAACTCTTATCATTGTTGCCTTCATACGAATGCGATACGTCATCTCACATCTGATGGCTAGCCGTTTGATTCTGTATAACGGTAGGCCAAACATTTTCCACCTCTGACTCCAATCTGACAAGAGAAGTTGGCAATATTTCTACCCGCCGTCCGTCCACCTCTCGTTCTAGTCAAAACAACCCACAACTTCTGAACACATCATTCAGTCTTCTCAAACCACCCAACTTTTATCAAGACCTTTCCCCCTGATATTTATCTACGAGCTTAGCTCCCATCCGAAAATGCAGACAGGTGCCATCAGTACCCTCAAGCCCGCAGAGGCTGAGCTGCTAAACACCGTGCTCAAGAATTCTGCGCCCAGCCTGAAAGGGACAGTCGATTGGAATGCTGTTACTCATGATTCTGGCTACAAGAACCGCAATGTTACCCTTACGATATTCGGAAGGCTCTGTCAGAAGCACAACGTAAGTAGTCATTAGCATTTCTCCCCCACAGCAGCATCTCAAGTTCGAGGCAATAAATCCGTAACTGTGATTGGATAGCTAACATGTCGTATTAGTGGTGTCAAAGCAACAGCGTAAGTTATCTCAATTTATAATATGCTCGTACCTATGACGAGAGAAGTGAATATTAACAGGTTGGGTCCCGTCTAGAAGGCCGCTCAAGAGCCTCAGGCTGAGGACAATGCCGTTGGCAATCATTCTGGGGATGCTCCGAAGGTCTCGCCCAAGAAACGTAGGCGTAATGTCAAGGCGGAAGAGTAAGGTGTCAGGGCAAATGGCACCTACCTAGTAGTGTAGACAATAGCAGATTAAGGGGGAAACATTGTGAATTCGGGTTGACAAAGGCTAGCACAGAATGTAATCTTTTAGCCTTTGACATGAGATTTTGAAAGGTTCAACTAGACCCAATCCCCCTATCTTTGTGATGGCCCCTAAGAGTCTGATCTAAGATTATTCACGACACTCAAAGACCAACGTCTGACAGCTTCCTATAGTAGTGTACAAGATTCTTCGTATTTTAGTAGATCGTCCTGACATCAACTGTCCACGGGACGCCTGAGTGTGTCTGTTGCTTCGACAGAGTCTAGAGTAATACCGGTGGGTGCCACGGAGCCGACGCTTGCCTCCAACGTCTTCTACTGGCGCCAGACGCGACCCAAATCCTCCCAAGATCGGTAGAGACGTTGCCATATCCAAGGCAACCAGGAAGGCAGGATCCCAAGGCACCTTCCATCACACATCACACCGCTGCTCTCCACTCTTGGGCCATTCTTACTTTGAATTCCCCTCTCCTCTACACACCAACCTTGACTTGTCCAACTACTTACACCAACCCAACATCAACAAGCACACAACAACAGCTCATCTTTTGCCTCTCTCTATTTCTCTACTTGATAATCTACTGAGCCAATCAATCTTTCATTGCCGACAAAATGCCTCCTCTAGACGTTGACTCCCAATTCAAGTTCCTCATCGTGTGCATCAAGCACTCGACTGCTGGAAGGGTAAGCAACCCTCTTGACAAGATTCCCTACACCACTGCGACCTAGACACATCGGTCGGGCCTTTTGCTAACTTGGACAGGTCGACTTCACCGAAGTCGCTAAGGAATGCGACATCGTCACCAAGGGCGCCGCGTAAGTCCAACCCAGTCTTTTCCTCAACACGATCCTTTCATCATCTAGCTAGTATGCTACACATATTTGATCTTCAAGCTAACCTCATTCTTCCTCACACTCTAGAGCCAAGCGATATGAGCGCCTCATGAAGGCCCACGGAATCACCCTCAACGGCGGTGCTGGTGTCAAGAAGGAGACCAAGGACACCAAGGATGGCGTCAAGACCCGCCCGTCTAAGAAGCGCAAGCTCGCTGCCGTTGACGAGGACGCTGGCGACGTTGATGAGCCCGTTAAGACCGAAGTCAAAGGTGAAGTCAAAACCGAAGATCTAATTGGCGTGAAAGCAGAGCAAGAGAATGGTGGTGTCGCACCTGCTACCATACCTACCTGTGTCGTGCCCGCTGCCAACGGGACAGAGCCGACGGCCCAGCTTAACAACACGTCGCCTTCTGCCAACGCCGCGAATGACGAGGACGACGATGACGTCCAACTCATCAGCGCGACGGAGAGGCGCGACGACGGCAGCAGCAGCTGCGACAGCGCCTTGGTCTACGGTCACGGCGGCAGCGTCGGCCACCATCATTCTCATTCGCACTCGCACTCGCCGGCCCCGATGATCCCGGGGATCCATTCGTTTGATTACGCTGCTAACATGGGTTTCCCGCAACAGATGGCGCCGACGGCGAGGATGACGACGGCGCCGTTGACGTCGTCGCCTAATTCCCTCCCCTACGGATTCCCTCCTCATCCCTGGATGTACACCCACGACTCGCACGGTTTCCTCTAGCAAAGCACAAATACCCTTCATGAATCGGCATCGGAAATTCGTTGGGTCCAAGTTCCTGCAATCTCGTGGTATGTCTTTCATTCTATGCAATTCAACTTCGTTTCTCATGCTGACTCTACGATGGCAGGATATCGTCTAGGGGTACAAAGGCTGGGGTCAAATATTAGGAGGATTACGTCTTGCTTTCGGTATCACAAGGGTTGTTTTCTTTTTCGAGTAGATCCTTCATCGGGACGCTCATCAGTTCGGTAGTTACAGTCTACTCATCAGTTGACTCTCATAATCAAGTCTGATTCCACAGTATTCTGCTCCATTATCGCTTGTGTCTATGTGCTGGATTATTTTGATTCATTACAATATGCGTAATATCCATATTTGCCCCAATGACTAGAAGGCCCAGTCAAACCTACTCGCAAATGGACTGGATGGTATCTTTTCATCAGGATTACCAAGTTCAAGGGTGATCCTCCGCCGAATTATCAAGAGTATGTAGTTCGACAGCACTACACTCTGTCAGCTTCGTCTTCCAAGGTCAGAAACAGATGGCACCTCACGGAGGACGACGTCTCGTCATCCTTTCGCTCCATGTATCTTCACGTAGCTATCCTGTTGTCACTCGTTGTTTACCACTCCAAACATTCCCAATCACAAAAAATGCGAAGCAAGCCAAGCTCTGTATAACGTGTCATACTCCCACGCAAGACCATCGTATGCCAAAAGATGATATATGCCTCAATTACTCTATCAATTCATGATATCCGTCGAGTGTACGTATTGATATTGACATATGTAGAATGATCGTCACCTTGATCTATACCATGGCGGCTCTGAGGATTCCTATGACAAGAGGTTTCTAAGCACCGCACAGGATAACAAATGCTGGAATGGGCTGATGCATATTCAATCTATAGCGCTCCCATAGTACAGAGACTCCAAATGAAGCAACGGCTCGCGAAGCGGGCCTCAAATTTATTTCGCTATAATTGATATACATTCGACGGCTGTCTCTTGGAGCCTCTACTTCTTGTTGCGCCATCGCTTACCCTACCGTTCCTTCATGTCACCGTACTTCAACTTCTGGGCAGAACACAGCTGGTATACCATCATGTCAAGGATAATGCTGACAAGGACCCTATATTCCCTACGTTTCTCTGTACTAGATCGCCGTAGTCATTCCTAGGCTACTGGTTTCACCCTACCCTGACCATTGCACTACACGTATAACCTTTACGCTCTGAACATTTTGCTCTGGACTTGTCTCTACAGATCTGGATGCCGATCACAGTAGTGAATACTTCATTTGCTCGAAGAAAAAGCTCGCTCCAATTTCTGTCTACCTAGAGATATGATACAAATTCCTCCATGCATCGCACCAAGTCTGCCGGCTTGCTCTGACCACTTCGCAATCTCTCGCACACTCTACAATGTTTCTTTCGCCCAGCAATTCCCCTTTCTTCCAATCAATTCGAGTACATAGCGCTACAGTAAAGATCTCGAATGTTTCTAGTACTGTGCAAAACAGCTATCTCCCCCATCGTCAGGTGACCGATTCCGGAGTTCCACGTCCGGTCGGTGCTGGCAAAAATCATTTCAACGGGGCAGGCACCGCCCTAAGCCTTCCCCAAGTTTGTGCCCCGCGTATTTACCCGCACAATAGGCTCCGACAATGGCCCAGTGTTAGTGGGTGTGCCGGTCCGTGTGTAATTGCCTTTTCTTCGCTAAGTACCCCGCTGTCCCGTAGTGCGGGGTACGGTGGCTGGTCCGAGCCTGTCACTAGGTAGGTACAAGCGCAACTGCCCCGATAATGGCGGAGCTGTAGCAGTTGGCTAATGTACTGCAAACATGACTCATTTGGCACTTGCCAATTCGCTTAATAGGGGGGCTGGGGTTTGAACTGCCGGCCCCGGCGCTGGCCGCGCTCTCTTAGGTATCCTCGGGGGCCTATTTTGGGGATGATTAGGTGTAACCAATCTTTCCCCCACGCCAAGGGATCTGTAGCGGGGCTAGTGGTCACACCCGCGATCCACTTTGCCAGCCAGGTGCAAGATGCAGGGTACCCTGTGGGACGCTAGCGCTAATTTCAACTTCAGGCCACTTGAGCCGCATTTCCAGGGCAATTGGCAGTGTAAGACGCTCAGTATCGTCGTCGCCTAGGGACCAGCAACACCAAATGGCAAATTCGTAGGTATCTTGAATGAATTATATTGGTAGATATGATGCTAGCTGTTGTGGTAATTTAATTGAAAAACTGGCATTGAGCTCTGGGCAGTACCTGTAAATCGAGTCATAGGGCTCGAGGTGCACTTGTATATACCTAATTACATCGTGAAATTCAAATCAGACTTCCCTTTCGATTTACATAATAGAATCTTACAGTGCGGGGACAATGGCCTGTGCAAATGAGTCACAATAGCTTAGTTAGTGCTTGAGGTATCTAGGTGTTGCTGGGCCAGGTGGTAAACCACCATAAAAATTTGATACCTGAGGTTTTGAGGGTCCCACTGGTAACTGCCTCAACTACCGCAACTACCGTAATTACCCACTAGTGAGCTAGTGAATTGCAGAGGGTAATTGGAAAATTAGGGGACTGGTTTTTGAACTGCCCAATGCTCACCGCTTTTGGCCTCTCAGGAATTTCTATTTAAACTCGGCCCCCCTCCCACCATTTTTCTTCCCTTCTCATCTTCTCCCAGAGCAATACATCAGCAACAGATCGACCTTCGACAATTCGACCTCCGACAATTCGACCTTCGACATTTCGACACTTCGACACTTCGATAATTCGGCACTTCGACCTTCGACCTTCGACACTTCGGTACTTCGACACTTTCGACACTTCGACAATCTTCAGTAAGTCATCCCATCCCATCTCATCTACCAACTTCAGCAACACTTTGCACAATCTTTCCATCCTTACAATCTTTCCATCCTCACACATCTTTCTCCTCTGCACAACTTCTACCTTAACACTTCTGCCACACCACTTCTACCACACCACTTCTACCATTCCACTTCTGCATTACCACTTCTACATTACCACATCCCAACAATCTCAACTATTCCATTAATTCCACTGACCAGAATCTCAAGTTTTCGCCCGATTCACTCTCGCGTACATTTCGTACAGCTCTACGACACCTTTCTCTTCTCCTAGGTCTTCTACAAGTAAGTAACATTTCTTCTCGTCACTGAAATTTGCACACGCAAATTTCTCCCCACAACATTTTCCTACTTCCACAACCACTACTCTACAACTTTTTTTTTTTTTTTTTCATTTTTCCTCCAACTTCACCACTCTACAATCTCTTTCCATCACTTCCAACTTTCTCTACACTCGATCACCTAGTCAACTGCAAGACGATCACTCTCGCATTGCAATTTTTACGCAACATTTGCAAGTACCATTTGTTGTCTAGGTAATCGAAAAAATCACGTGGAACTGGTCTGTTCCTCCATTCACACATTTTACTTGACACAACCAGCCCTACCTTTTTCCCACTGCCACAACAACCACACTTTTTTTTTCCACCCATCCAACACACCCCTCCACACAATTACTTCTCAACAAGAAGTAAAAATTTTCTACTTCCAACTTCATTCACCTTTTTTTTTTTTCAATCCATCTCGTCCCACATCCACCATTACTTCGCATCAAGAAGTAAACTTTTCCACCACAACCATCTACACCTTTGGTACACCTCTCTCATCCCACAATCACTTGCGCCTTTTGGTACATCACTTTCATCCCAAACCACCATTACTTTTCATCACTTCTCATCAAGAAGTATAACTTTCTAACACACTTGCACCTTTTGGTACATCTTCCCCATCCCACAATCACTTGTTTTTCATCAACCTCTATTGATAAATTGCTAATCCATCTCTTCAGAAGCACCTATCGTCCCTGCTCTTGGCACGTCAAGATGATGGCATACAAGGGTGGTCAGGAGAAGTAAGTTTTTTTTTCCTTTCTTTTCCATTTCAATCCCATCTTCTCTTGTAGCAACATTTACTAACCTCAATCATCAGGTACTCCGAGGAGTACTTCTCCGACGAGGAGTACTTCGAGACTCCGACTCCTGTCGAGACTACTTCTGTCGAGACTACTGCGACTTCTAACGGTTCTGCTTCTAACGGCACTTCTTCTAACGGCACTTCTTCTATCGGCACTTCTACTTCTGACGGCACTTCTTCTAACGGTTCTTCTACTTCTAACGGCACTTCTGGCACTTCTACTTCGGACGGAGATTCTTCTCCGTCTACTGCTACTTCTACCGGTTATACTACTACTGTCAACTCTACTATCATCGAACATCGCGGCGGTCAACCTGACTCTGGCGTCGCGATGTCCTTTGGTGCTGTCTCTTCTTCCGTCAATGCTCTTCCGGTCAATGCTACTCCCGTCAATTCTACTCGTGCCAATCTTACTCCCATCGATGTCGATCTCGCCAATTCTGGTAAGTATCATCTCATAATAGCATGTCCTAATGTCCACGATATCTTCGCTAACATTTACTTTCTAGCTGTCCATTCTCCTCAGAGTGCTGTCGTCACCATCGATCTCAACGGTTCTACTCTCTCGTACACCATCGGCCAGATCGCCGAGATGGGAGCAGATCTAGCCAAAGCTCGCGCCGATGGCCTCTTCCCCTCCACCAACGCAGCTACCCATAACATGAAGGCAACTGTTCAGGACTACTTCCATCTGGTCACCCTCGACAGCGTTCGAAGCGCCTACTCTCCTGAGCAGTGGAACCAGCAGCGTGACGTTGTTGATCTCTTGATCAATATCACTCGCGAGATCCGTGCCCGTGATAAGCTCGCGGCTGATCAGACCGAAGATGAGCGCGTCAAGGCCCACGTTGCTAACATGATGAGCGGTGTTGGCGCCGAGGCCAAACTTTACAACATCGTTCACCACGCCGTCACTTTCGCTAACAAGAACGGATCCAGCGACGAGGCTGCTACTCAAACCGGACAAAGCATGGTTGAGCTTCTCAACGGCATTCGAGGTTCCATCAACGAGATGGCTGGCAAAGGCGCTCACGGTGTCAACGCTCACAACGTTGAGTCTGTCCTTGAGGAGGTCTTCGGTATGATCGACTTCGCTCTCGGTGCTTCTCTCAAGGAGAACTTAGGTGGACATGTCAAGCAGATGGACTGCCAGCTCAAGGACATGCATGGTGAGATCGTGCACCTCAACGCCATCGGCCAGCACGTCAATGCAATCGATGGCCACGTTCACTCTCTGGGAAACAACCTTAACTCTATGGGAACTCTTCTGAACTCGACTAACGGCAACGTTGTCTCTCTGACTACTCAGATCGCTCTCCTTCAGACCATCGTTAACATGCTTCCTCGCCTGATTTCCGATGCATGCGATCAGCAGTTCCGACAAGTTCTCCAGACAGCTCTTGTCCCCGTCATGCAGGAGTTTGGAGTTCAACTTGCCGCTGTCTATGGCCAGAAAGAGAGCAAGACGAAGCGTTTCCTAAAGAAGTTCAAGAACCTGTTCAAGAAGTCCTCTTGAATCCTCTTCACTCCTCTGGATTGATACTCGACTAGAATTCAGATGCTACACCAACGGCACTGGGTCACTTCTACGGTTACTTCTTCACGGTTAATTCTTTCCCGGCTTCTCGTTTTTCTCTTCTTCTCACTGTCGCCATCGATGACGACCTTTCTCTGATTTCACTTTACTTTGCATTTGACGATACCCATCTTCTCTCGTCTTCGGACCATACCGGACTACATTGTGGACTGGGTAAGTTTCATCCATCACTATCCATTGTCTCCTCTGAACAGGTTACTGACGATATCACCAGGGAGTTTTCACTTCGGACCGGACCACATAGGGATTAGGGATCAAGGATTAGGGATTGGGCTCCATGGCAAGGGAAGCCCCCCCAAAAGATAGATAGCAGATAGCAATGGAGTTGTCCTGCTGAATATGCTGAATATACTTCATGAGTGTGACTTGTATGACTCTGTGACTGTTGTGAATCATCGTAGAGCCATGGCCATTGGAGGCCGCGTTTCGAACAACACCGGCTTTCGCTCTTTACGCCCGCCCTCAAGGCATATCATGTAGTCTTCCTCACTCTCGCTCTTCAATCTACATTCTGTCGCAGCACAGCTCGAACACACCTCCGCCCATGTCGCACCTTGACAGTGCCATTTAGTACCTATTTCGATATGTTCATTGCATAAGCTCCCTAACATCGCTAAGTACCTCGGCTCTAGCTACCTCCCATAAAACTGGAGCGTTTTATACTTCGAAGTCGCTAGATGTTGCCATAAGACTATTTGTTCCCACTACGGATTCCTACTTGATCTCTGATAATATTGCTAGCAGGAGCAAGAATAGGGCTATGATTTGTCGAAGATTCTACTCTAAGCTGTTCACGTTGGTCTTCGGTTCGGATGCTAACATTAACTAGTTCACCTACCGAAGATTACCTCGATCGATTGAAAGAACGAGATCCATCGCGCCCCCATTGACACGAATGCGACGGTATCAGTATCAGTAAGACATCCCGCGGCGGGCTTCGAATCGCAGACCTGACTACGATGTCTCGAACTCCCTCACCGCGTATCAAGATTTCGTCGAAGCTGACTCTAACGTAACGAGATTCTCCAATGCCAACTACACTATTGTTTTCGCACGCCATGATACAGCAACCGAGAATGCCTATCGCCACGATTTCTTCCCCAATTTCAAGTCTAACGCCGCCGGCCTTCGAGCGCCTATTAGAGACCACAGATGTCACAAGAAGCTGATCAGCAGAGTTACGACACTGCTCCCGCGATACCCTTCTCCACGTTTGGGTCGACTAGACATCGATAATTGCTACTACTCCTCTATCCTATGCTACAATGCTGCTCCGCCATAGATCACGACCCTAGGACGTATTAGAATACCTAGGCATGAAAAGCAGAGACGAGAACAAGACCTTTCAGAGATATTCGGAGTGAAGATCGCTTCGAACAGCGCAGAGGAGGATTTGGTGATGACCGTGAGATATATACATGACCTTCGCGAGGTCTACGGCGACTGTAATAGGTATGGTACTCAGCCGATAGTAACAGCTATCGGTCGAATATTTTCTCCTCCGTGATGCCTTCATCCTAGTAAGAGTTATACCGTTTACTCGCTATAGTGACTTGGAACAAAAATGCCAGCCGTAATACGCGTTTGCCCATTACACCTCCACTAAGCATGGGTTCTCTCAAAGAAACAATAATCATGGTGTATGGATATTACCCAGAAGCACAGCTGTTACCAGAGGGTCTTCACAGCCTAGGAGTGCTCTGGAACCAAGCTAACTTTCATCATCATCCCATCTACTGGCCTGGCATTGACCTGCCTCGTCTACGCAGCGTCAAGTTAGCCTCGGGATCGCCATACAGCGGGTTCATACCATATAAAATTGGCCATCACTTACGCTGTAAAGTTGCGACTTGACTCTATAACTACCGTCTTCTCCGAGCACTGGCTGATTCTTCTCATCTAGCACGAACTCTCCAAGTCCCACTTTCGTGAAATCGAACCGGCGAGCGATAACGGCGACGATAACGCGCAATTCGATCATGGCGAACTCCTGTCCAATGCAGTTACGCGGCCCCCGTTCGAACGGTCTCCAGGCACTCGTCGGGATATTCGAGTTCGAGTTCGAGTCGTCAGCAGCGCTGCTGAGCCACCGCTCTGGCATAAAGAAGTCGGCAGAGTCTCCGTACACGGCCGGATCGCGCTGTATGATGCTCTCGCAATTATAAATGATCGTGCCGTCGAGGCAGTAGTCTTCGCCCTCCGGCGTGCGCACGGTGAACCCAGTGCCGCATTCCACATAGCGCGCCGTGGCTGACGGCGGCTGTAGCCTCAACGTCTCTTTGATAACGGCCGATATATACGACATACGGTGTACAATATCGGGTCCGCCAGGCGAGAGAAGCCGAGTGTATACAGCTTCGGGATCTGCTTCGGTACCTAGGAGGCTATCCAGTTCGCTGCGCACAGCCGCCAAGGCGCGTGGGGTACGCGAGAGCCAGTAGAAGACCCAGGAGATGGAAGAGCTGACGGTGTCGTGGCCTCCCAGCAGGAACGTCTTGACCTGGTCGCACGTCTCGTCGAGAAGCTCCGGGCTAAGGTTTTCGGCGTCTTGCAAGCTAAGAGACAAAATACTACGCGGCTTATCGGCCTTGGCGCCGCCATGGGTTTGCTGCTCGGCGTATTTGCGGCGGATCATGTCCTTCACGAGCACGTCGATACGTTTACTAAGGCGGCGGCGCTTCAACTCTACGTAGGGAGTAAGCCACCCAGGAATGTCGAATTCATCGCCCCAATAGGTGCGGAAGAGTTCGGAGTAAAGCCGAACTAGTTCGCCTTGATATGTTGGGTCTATGGACTGGGCATTCAGGTCGACGTCCATCACGACAGCACCGATAATATCGAATGTTAGATTCGTAGCGAGCGTGGCAAACGAGAACTCTTCTCCCGTCTGCGCCAAGGCATCGAGGCGCTTGACGAAAATTAAAGTATTTTCTAGGATACACGGCAAATGCGTCATAAGGTGCTTAGGAGCGAAAGCCGGGCTGTATCTCTTACGGAGCGCCTTCCATTTGCCGTCAGGGGCGTGCAATATAGAGGTCGGTCCTGTCAGAGGCAGAAAGTAGCTCATGTCGGTCTTGGGAATACTGGTCGGGAAGGCCCTAGAGGCTTTTGAGATCTGCTCGGCAATGTCGTGGCGGCTAACGATAACCAAAGGACGGTTCACGGGACGGATATCGACGAAGAAGAGTGGTGGTCGCCCAAGCGTCTTATGCATATCTGAAAACAGGAGGTCTGCGTATTGATATTAGAGAATAGACTCGTCTTGGAGTTAGAATGAGGCTGGGGAGGTACCAGGATGCCTATCTGCTTCCCCTTTATAGATAAGGTCATTGAGTGTCTTAAGGTGACCTAACAGTAAGGTTGATGGCATCTGAGGTAGTCTCGCGTGCTGCTTGAAGCGCTTATATTTCAACTTGCTGTATAGATAGGCTATAAGCAGCGACAGACCTGCAAGACAGATAGGTTTAAGCATATCCGCAACAGAATTGACCGAAGACGACATGGTAAGCGAAGGTGTTCGTTGTCAGGGCTCTGGCCTTCTGGCCTTCGACCCCTTAGATGGGCGTGCTAGTAGTGTCGGCCGTTTGTTAGCCTGTTGGTCCGGACAGAAGGGGTAGATTCAGAGGATAAAGGGTTTCAGAACCTAGGTAGGTATATATATAGCTTCTTACGTAGTAATATTGTCGTTTTCGCGCGTATCATAACATTGGTGGCGTATATCATATGATAATCCTACAGGTTTTGACGTGGCATCTTACATAATCTTGTACAACTATACAACTCCTATTTTCTGCCGTTCTGCAGGTCCATTCACCCAGGCAGGGAGTAAAATATACCTGTACCTGTATAGCATCTGGCGTGATTGCACCTGCTGCAACGTTCCACGGATGAGGATCTAGAGGTGCTCTAAGGGTTACACAGGCATTAAGGCGAGGCGTATTCGAGATTGCCACGGCACATAAGCAATTGCCTATGGGGAAATTTACTGAAGAGATTCGGCAGTCAGGAACCGCGACTGGAGGCGTGCTGTGGCCGTAATATGGAGATATGTACAAGCATGTTAGCTGTTTGACTGATTTGAAGACGAAGGTAATCAAGCATACAAATTCAACTCATGATCGTCAGCGCCAATGGCATAAGTGATCTAAATACGAGTATAGAAACGAGAAGCTCCAGCAATGACCGTAAGAGGAAATGTCACACTTATGACTACGGTATTCTGCAGATCGGAGCGAGCGAGCATGGATTTCAGGGACCGTTACCAAATAATTACCATGTCATTAAAGTCTCTTCGATAGGTACACGTCTATGAATAATATAAAAGAATAAATTCAGAAAACTATAGCCTGTTTATTAAGGAGATGAACTCAAGGTATCTAAGAACAAGCATATATCTATCCAGATGATCCTTTAGTATTCCTAGACACCCCTATTTGCCGGTAGGAGCACTCCCTATCTGCTAGGTCTCTCGCCATCAGTCCTCCCATTCTAACCGAAGAGGAAAGCTGTCACGAAGACAGCGAAGAGAGCGACCATCGGAAACGACGAAACCAAAGTCTGGGCCTCGGACCACGGCCAGTCGCCGACATGCGGTGAGATGTACGACTCGCGGGTCGCGCAGTCCGGCGGCGTAGTCGCTCGGCGCTCGAAACATGTAGCAAACGTAATAATACACAAGATTGTAGCAAATGAATGTAAGGTTTCTTAAGGCATGGAAACAGTGGGCATGATAGATGCCATTTTCAGATCCTAAATTTTCAAGTGCTGGATGCTTCTATGTGCAAATATTATTCGTATATAAAATTACGCTACTATATCAACTATATACGCGAAGTAACCAGTAGTTCGTGCCGAAATCGTTTTCCCTCTAGCCTCTAAGGCAGACAGGTGAACATGCTGCTCAACTTCTCCAACACGACAGCCTGCTTCTCTGCCGGTGCGGTGGTCTTGTCCGTCGAATCGCCCACGCTGACGGAGATCCTGCAGCCACCGGCGTCGATAATGCTCGACTCCGTCGGTAACCGGGTGCCTCCGCACCACTCGACGTCCTGCTCGGAGAACAGACCGGGGTTGATGCGGCTCAGCACCCACTCGAAGTTGGCCGGGTCCGTGCAGTCGCCTTCGACCTTAGGGAAGTTCACGTTCAGCCAGACGTCCTCGGGGAGGTAGGGCGCGCCGGCGTCCAGGACGGCGTTCGTCAGCTGCGTCGCCAGTTGTGCGTAGACGGTGCTCCGTGTCGGCACGGGGGACGTGTTGAAGGCGAGGGTGCCGTCCGACGCGCCGGAGAACGCGAGCGCCGGGATGCCCGCTTCGTGGGTCGCGTATACGGCTACGCCGACGGTACCGGAGAACGGGACGGAGAGGAAGAGATTGCTTCCCACATTGGGGCCGGAAACTATCAGCTCCGGGGCTTCTCCGTTGAAGAACTGGGGGGCGATCGTGTCGATTCCATAACGGACGGATGTGACTGGAAACGAGTTTACCCAGTTCAGTCGTGTGTTGGTCGCGTTCGTCCCAATCGGTCCACTATTCGCTGGACAGCTGTCATATTGGCAGGCCTGGGTGCGAGAAGATGGCTCCACGTCGGTTGATCCTGATGAGGTTTAGTCTCCGTGTGATGGATTGAGATTGCGCGGATTGTGTCTTACCTGAGCCAGACTTGTTCTCAGCTGGGGCTGATAGAACAACATCGTGACCGGCCTCGTTCAGCGCTTCATTTAGCGACCGGATGTAAAGCTCAGCCCAACCGTCATCGTTCGATTGAAGAATACGCGCGCCGTGAGCACCGAGAATAGGCAGAGCCGATAATAAGGATTGGGCGCGCATTTTCGCGACGAGACCTGACGACGTCAGTAAAACTAGAGGATAGGCGATGAAGAAAGGTCCATCTCGTAGGCACAAATAATATGGGCTATATGTTCATTTAAATATTTCGGCATCCTAGGTTTGACCAATTCGCCTCCGTCGAACCAAGTTCGCATTTAGCATGTGGTCCGGGTTTTGTCGTCAGCCCCTAATGACCCCCTGAGTCTAATTCAAGAAACGAAGCCAATCATGACCCCTAGTGAGATGGCTATGCCGACCGGCGAAACTGCAAGACTGGGCCTAAGACGGGGTGCCGAGCTTTAGGGCGCCGGGGCCCCCTGCGAGATCAGCAGCCAATCCTGTCAGGCACGTGGGGTTGATTGGCCGCCACAGATCTAATGCGAGTGATTTTGAGGCAACCCCAAGGCCACCTTGGAGAAGCTCCCCACTAAGACCATCGCGCGCCCAGCTGGGCAGGTCAGAGGTGCGCCAAGAGGGTCGGTGTTCGATGTTGTCGATGTTGTCGCTTGTTACTGTCGGCGAAACCCGTATTTGCGTGGCTGTTGAAACACGTCCATCCTCAAGGAATAAGAAGCGCTGCTAGGCGACGCTTCTCCAGAGAGTGATGGTATGAGATCTTAGCGATACGTATTCAAACGGAAAGTTCAATGGTGAAATTTGGTTAGTGAAGCCGGCAGTCTCCACAAATGCATGAATTAGGTAATCCCCGGACCCCCGTGTGTTACCTACCAAATACGGTAGGTAATACGGCGCGGACGGGACTAAAGAAGCGGGTGGCTTGTCGAAATGGACCGATTTAAGTCATGGCCATTCAGTTCATGCAATCAAAGAACGTGTTAATATCCCTTACAGAACACATGCGAGTAGTTGCTACGAGAGGAATACCTTGGTAGCTTACGTACCTATAACAGAACTAACAGATCTTGTTCTCCTCGACAAATCCTTGGCACCTTATAGCTTACACATGACTTAACCTAGACTATATATGCCTCGGATGTTACAGTTCTATGCTTTTAGAGTACGATACTAAAGCCAGAAACCTTCCTAAGCTTCCCATACATCCGTAGCACTATCTACATTTCCACAGATAGGTACACCACGTAAGCTATCATGGCACTGTCTCATTACGTCTCGGGATTTTTATTTTCATTTTCTGCAATCTATCGTCCTTGGAAAGACCCGCCCCATTCGCCCGATTCAAACAGAATCAGTATCTTGCCTCAATCGCGGAGTACTCCACCCCTTCGACTTCAATTGAAAACCTCATCAGGTCAGATGGTAGATTTTCAAGAAGCAAGTTGTAAGTGATTTGGGAGAACGGCTCTCCTTCAAACATGTTCTTCTGGAAGTACTCTTTTGGGACGCCCGACAAGTCTGTCTCAAGCTCGCAGTTAACAGCTGTATCCGCAAAAGCGATGGATGCGTTATTGTAGATCGCCCTGCTAGGATGCATCGGCGCCAACTCCCTCGTCGACTCGAGAAGTTGCTGTGTGAACTTCAAGTCCTTCGGCTCGGGATTGTGACCTGGGAACTTCTGGATAAACTCGTACTTGTATTTCTTGCCTCGCACGAGTTCGTCTCCCTTTTATCATAATATTAGCCATGATTCGATAATTTGGACGGCTGGACAGCGGGTTTACTTACCTGGTATATATACCATTTCATAAGATCACACCTATCTCCAGCCCAAAACCTGTACTGCCTTTTCGGTTGCTCTTTGTCCCGGAAGTGCTCCCACTCGGAATGATATACTGTTCCGTAGTGCTTGCTAGCTGGTCTCGATTCAACCCTTGGCAGTTGTGGTACTGGCGGGAGCTTGATCATTACAGCGCCCCTATCGAGTTGTAAGTAACAGTACCTGAGTTCTGATGAAGGAGCCTTTCCTTACTTGAGAATAGCAGACCAACTAATCAAGAAATTAGTACTGAATACCAGTTCGTGCGGAATTGGCATTTGGCTTACGCTCCATGAGGCTGTATGACCTCAACCTCGGGATTTAGTCCCCGGATTTCCTCTCTCAGGAATGTGCTGGCTCCAAATCCACCAACAAGAAAGACCGCCTATCGAACGTCAGCCTCTAATAAGTATGATTCCTGCATTGAGACTCTAGACCTTGACGCCATTATGGGGAGTTCCTCTGTATCGTTGAAGCCCCGCCTCGTGGACCTGGTTTTTCACCAGGATTGCAATCTCCTGGGCTATCGGGTTGAAGATATCAAGCATGTCCTTTCTGTAGTTGTTCGTTAACAACCATACTAATAGCTTATTCTAGATGATATACCCTACCCGGTTATGGTCATGGTATTCTGGAATAGCCCCTTTGCTTTGTTGTCCCTAAGGTTGGCGTGTGCAAAGCTGACATAGATGTCATTGTCGTTCTGTCCCACAAATGAGGGTTTCCAGAAGGCATCAAAAGTTCTTATTGCTTGCCGGTATGACGGCGTCGTCCTCAGTTCGGGGAACGCGTCTTTACCCACAACCTGTTCGATGTATTTCTCGAAAGACTTGTTGAGCATTATGGATCCGAACGGGCCGCCTAGGATATATCAGATCCGTTATATATATGACGAAATATCTCTCCAAGAAGCAGACTGACCTGTAGGTCTGGTCAAAGCTTTTACCAAGAACGGTTCAAGCGACGTAATCGCATAGGAAACCAAGTCTACGGTGCCGCCCCCAGCGTCACAGATAACAATGGCATCTCCGTCCTAGATCAACTTAGTCATTGCAATCAAAGACACAATTTAGATGCCTACCTTGAGCCTCTTGTCCTTCATATCATGAAGCGTGTAGAGAGCCGCTGCCTCTGGCTCCGTGATCATATCCACAGGCGATATCCCTGCTTTTCGTACGGCCTAATCTGTGATTTAGAAGACTTTCATACACCATGCAGTGGATAGACATACACGTTCTATCCTGGCCTTGGCTGAATCAGACCAAAATCCCGGGACAGTGAGCACATATTTCCTCTTCATCTTCAAGCTCTCGCCTCGAAGCTTCATGTACGCCTCCCTGATCTCCGTCAGCGCATAGTTGAAGAGAGATGCAACGTAATCCGCCACAACATCGTCAATCGCCTTCGGAAGCTGGTCAATCTCTGCTTTCCGATCGATTGGTATCCAGTTGGGTTGGTCCTGGTCTGGGTTCAACAGCGACTTCAGTTCAACAATCTTGTCTGTGAGCGTTTGATCAAGCTGATAGCCCCATTTAATGAGGTTACTCGGTTGGTATATGTATTGAATAGCCGTTGGTGTCTTGGGAGATATACGACCATCTGCCCCTGGCCATGAATCTATGGTATATATCTGCCCGGGATCGTTGGTGAATGCGTATGCTATCCTACGAGAGTTATTATTTCCTGTACTCTCGTATAGGTTCTCGCTTTTGACTTACCCACTGAACGTCGTTCCAAAATCAAGAGCAATGATCAAGCAGTCGCTATCATCAGTGCCTCCAAACGTAGCACCTGAATAAATGTGCCCTTTGGTGCCATCCATTTTGAGTGAAGTCTGATCAAATTTGAGCTGTAAACGACGAAGATGTAGACAGATTTGCTTAAATAACGCAACTAAGGCTAGTCTAGTACTTGGATTATGTGGGAGCAAGATGCCCCTGCTTGAATCGTAAGATACGTAGTTTGATAGTGATAGAGAGAGAGCTGTTTATATCAAGAAACTCTAAGTAAAATTAGTCGATTTGGAAGTTTATGGGTGGCTACATCAGATACCGGAGCCCACGGGCCTTACTCCCAAGTAAAGCTACCAATAAAGGCAGTATCTTGTCGTGAGCTCCGCTATATGCCCAAAAACTCGCGCATGATCAAATATTAGGAATCCTGCCCAACATGGATTGCTTCCAACAGGATGCCGACAACGAAGCACATAAGACTGTTATAATGTTACGGTACATGCACACGCCACTTGTTGATACAGTCGATCATTTATGGTCTCGTGAGAATAGCATTGGCTGACGAGGGTTGGACAGAACATCACGCCCGGCGCATACCAAAATCGACGACACTCCTAGTACGACTGATGGAAGAAACGGAGAATACATTTGGACGAATTTGCCTACTACTATGAAGAGTCAGCTGCGTACCAGTCATGGAATTAGTGATTCGTCTGCCAAGAATGAGCCGCTCGCGCGTGCCCAATACAATTTCGTATAAATATGGCCAATGAAGATACGTGAAGCTATTATTGGCCTCTTCACACGCGACCCCAGCCGTGGTCCTAGGTAGTAAAGGCATATGTGATCTATAAAGGCGAATAATGTCAACGACCTAAGATTTATGAGACGAACGTCCCAGAATTCTTGAGTTTCCATTGCTTGAGATCCTCCCAGACGTACCCGGCCCCGAGTTTCCTTTTCCCTAGTGGCGAGGCACCGAAGGCGTATTCTGGTATAGTCTCCCAGCATTGGAAAGCCCATGGCTGCCTTCCAATTCAAAATACTTAGTCTGGGACCGGTCCCCTGAGTGTTCGGGCCCAGCCACCATCCCTGGCCAATACCTCGAGATCAGCGGTTTCAAGCAAATGTCCATTATAGGCACCAGAGCCGGTACGCAAGTTACTATGACCCCCAGACATAGTTCAAGCATTACAATCAATGCGAGGTCTGGTAGTTGACTAGTGAAGTCCACCGCCGTATCATTGACCCAATCTTCTATTGCAATAACTCTCCAACACATAACACCGATGGTACTAGATACGCAAAGAACATTAGTTTAATCCAGTAGCAATATAGCATTACAGACTCACATCATGCCGATACCAAATACAAGGCTTAGAGCAATTCTTTTATACGGTTCTATTCGCAAGCTCCAAAGCATCGGTATAGGTAAAAGAATAATTATTAGGCCAATGCAAAGGCTCAATATAGTAGAAGCGACGTCTTCAACCCTCGAATCTCGACACGAAGTACCGGGCCGAAAATTCCAAGCCCCATCGATTGGGCGACAACGGGATAGAATCGCACCCAGGAACGAGATGCCGTATAGTGTGGTTAGCCCCATAACCATATATAACAGGCGTTTAAACCGGGTTGAGGTGAATGTCCTATGATAGAGACAAAGTACCGAAAGCTTCACGGCGACATTCCCTACGAGCCACACGAGGCTGGATGAGAATACCATCTAGACTCGCACAGTCGTTAAGTTATGTTGGTGAAATATTTGTATAAGGAGGGCTTACCTTAGCTAAAATTATCATATCAATGAAAGTGAGCTCGTAGATTGAATTCCCCAATGAACCTTCGAAAAGGCCCCATGTGAAAAGGCCGGTTTCTATCAGTATAGTGGCCTGCGGGCTTTTCTCAGTGAGATATCCTGATATTCACCATGGGCATGTTTAAATCCTACTCACATATGCCAAAATTACGAAACCATCGTCGGCAGAGAATGGGCGCTTCACAAGCCACGCCGCCCAGAATCGCAGAAGTAACACAACAGTAGCGAGAGACGTGAGGCAAACGATCCATATAAATAGGGATTCGCTTCGAGAAACAAGCCCAGACATGACGCGACTATTGGTAACGTTATCTTACAATGCTGAGTGAGTTTTATTGTCGTAGGAATGAGTATTGCATTCATAAGTGAAGATCAATGGGAAAAGCTAGATATTCAAAATCAATCAGGGGCCCTAGGCATATAGGTCAAGACGGTGGCTACCAGTACATCTATTAAAAGAACAGAGGTGCGCGTCACTTCTGATTCGTACAACACGACATGATATGATGGACGCCCGTGCTTTGCAGCAGTACTGAGGCGCAGTCAAAAACGAACCGCCTTTGATGTCTGGAGGGTGTGATAATATGTGTAACTGCAACCCCAATCGACTGCAGGCGAATTCATGCGAAACACGCCGAGCAGGTTCATCGCCTCCCCCCTGCCGCGCCGCTTTCCATCCGGTATGTCCCAAGCGCACCGGTGTAGCGAGATCGATTGCTTATAGGTTCATATATCAAACCGTGGTTACTCTCCGGGGACCTGATGGTTTCGGTGGCGTTGATATGCACTACAGACTGGTAAGGTATAAATGTAATAGTGTTTCTGATACTCTGGTACAGTTATTTAAACAAGACTCTCTCGAGTGGAAATGGCGCAGTCGATGTGCCTGAAAGTAGGCAGAAGTACGTACAGGTCGCTAGTGACTTTAGGCCCGCCTTGTACATATTTACCTAGAAGGTAGATTCGAGGCAATGATCACGCTGAATACGAGGCACTTACACCTCTACTTGTTTCGATACTGGGACCATTCATGTCCTACGATACCCGTTTGGCCACGAACTCGATTATACGGACCTCAGGCTCCATCCAGGCACCGTCCTTTGCGTCCCAACCCATATCTTCAAAAGTCCGCAACCAAGCCTGCGTCTCCCACCGAGTTCCCGTAGCATCACCTACCGCCTCGAACATCTGAGCGAAGCTGTCGGGGTTATGTCGCCATAAAGCCGTCGAACGCGACATGAGAGAGACGGTCTGCGCTTTGGGGTTCCCGATCTGGTTGCCCACTATCCAAGAGCCCGGCCTCGTAAAGGAGACCAGGATCTGCGCTGCCTTGAGTTGGTTATCCCAGTCCCACTGATGTAGAACTTGCGAGACGACAATAATATCTACTCGCCCCTTAAGCGTCATAAGCTCGGGCGAAGTGGTTGACAAGATGTCGGCTTCGATAAAGTGGCCCTTGAAATGCTCGCGGTCGCGGAAGAGGTCGTAGCCAACGTCGAAATGGTTAACAATATCGACTCCGTACAGCTTGTCTGAGGGCGCTCCGTCGTAGACCAATCGGCGGAGATCATGGCCAACAAAGGTGCCTACATCCATGAGGATTGCGCCGTCCTTGACGCGCTTCAGGATGTCATCGTAGACAGGCAAGCGGCATAGCTGGGGAGTGAGCCAGGAGCCAAGTCCTATACAAGGATAAGCGCGGATTTCCCAGGCTCGGTCGCGCTGCGTGGTGTTTAGTTCAGCACCGGTTCTGCCAGTTTGCTATGCTATCGATCTGCAAAAGGCGACTAACAATCGTATGGACGTGCTCTGATTGCTGCTCCCTCGGCACATGGCTGTACTTCTCTAGCAGTTTTTGCGTCTACAGCAAGCCAAGTCAGCTAAAGAAGTCTCTGCGATGTAGACGGATGCTCATACCTCTGGGACGAGCCGGTGCTTGATGTCGGGATGGTAGAACGGAGCTTTGGCCTTGTCTTGCGACTTGGCATACTCGGGCTCGGAATAACTGGTGGCTCCTGGGGTGCCATAGCGGGATGAAACTAGAGAGACGGGACATACAGGAGAGCGGGGAGACGTTGGGCGGGTTGTAGAAAGGGATGATAGATGTGTGTCGCACAAAGAAATCTGGTACATTCAATAAAAGCTCCCAACAACTTACCGCTCAAGGTCAGAACGAAAAGAATTAGGGCTCTCACAAACAGTTTTTAGCTATATGATGGCAAGGTAATGTTGGTGAGAGTCCAAATTCTTTTTGGCCCTGACCTTGCCGTCGCGAGGAGATATCAGGAGATATCCCCCTTTTGATGTTACACAAATTATGTAATTATGCAATGATGGTAACACAAGATGCCATATGCATGTGTGTTGCATCTGAATTGTTTTCTCTAACTTTCCCTTCGTCCAATATTTGCCAGAATTTCATAACTTGGTGTTCTATCTCGTTGCCCAATATGGTGTCTTCTCCTAACCCGGCAGGCGTCTACGCCGTCTCTATCGTCCTGATCCTAGCGTCTACTATTGCCATCATGCTCCGCTACAAAGCGCGCCGTATTATGGTTGCAGCGTGGAAGGCTGACGACTGGCTCGTGTCTTCTGCTATGGTAGGCCGCGCCCTACGCAATACGTGCCGGGCTAATCGTGTCTAGCTGCTCACATGGGGCTTGGGCATAGTTCTCATATACGGTAAACTGCTCCGATGGTTGGTATCACTATCCCATATCTGATCACTGCACTCTTTAGGCGCCTCACAAGGGACAATTGGCACACACACTATGACCGACCCTGAGACTGGCGCAGTCATTGTCACGTCGCATGAAAATCAGATATCTATGGTAGGTTACCTAAAGACAGAGCCTAGGTGCTCAAATCGAGAACCTCAGGCCTTTCATCTTGCTAATGAGAGAAGTTCGGGGCTATTTCGCAGCTCCTCGCGGTCATCGCGCTTGGTACCCTGAAATTCGGTGTGGTCATGTTCTACCGCCGCATCTTCATCAGTAATTGGTTCAAAAAGCTTTCTATTATCATTCTCGTCCTGATCACGTTGTGGTCCGTGGCTTTCTTCTTCGCTACTCTATTTGAGTGCAACGGCCGCAACTTGGATCTGATGTGGAAGTCCATCCAGACATTCAAGGATGTCTGCTACAAGTACAAGAACGTCCAGCTCGCCCACTGCGTGTCAGACGTGGCCACCGACCTGATTGTGCTCTCCATGCCGTTGCCGGAAATCTGGAAGCTTCGCATGACTACTCGGCAGAGAGTAGTCATATCTCTTATTTTTCTAATTGGTCTGCTGTACGTTGGCGTTTTTAACACAAAACATAATCCGCCCCAGCCATGCCACTTACATGAAACATAGGTCTACCGCCGCAGGCACGGCTCGTCTTGTCATCGTCGCAATAGATATCGTGGAGACTACAGCGGGAGCGCGCGATGTCAGGGGTTCGTTCAGTCTTAACACCACTATTTGGATATACCTAATAGGCTAACCAATCTTTTACAGGCGTTGAGACAAACGTCCTGGTGTGGAGCTACGTCGAAGTGGGCGTAGGTGTCGTGGCAGCATGCCTCCCGACACTTAAGCCAATATTCAACAGCCGTAGTCTTGACAGTCTCGTCGCAAGCGTTCGGTCGGAGGTATCTCTCGGATCCATGAACTCCAGCAGCCGTGACGGGAAACCTAACCCGACGCCGAATGGTTCTAATGACTTAGAGATATTTCCTTACGACGGCTCAAATCATACTTTTAACGAGATCAGCGGTGCTGCTGGCGTTCACAAGCCACCTATCCATTCGACGAACACAATACTCCGAGAGGACGACTGGGTCGTTCGGAGTGAGAGAGCCGACAGCCATGCCGTCTAAAGTGCGGAGACCACTAACGAGCAGCACGTTAAAGGCTAGAACACTTCGAATCTGTGTCAAACTAGACTCAGTGCTTCAGCTATATAGGGGGAAAGCTCCTCATTACCTTACAATGTAATCGGTTACTTCGGCCTACCCTACGGATCAGCCAATCACTTTTTCTCATCTTGTTCTCATCATCTAATATACCTACCTCTATTATACTGTTGTCGCTCGCAAAAGGCTTTTCTGTAGGGAAAGTGGCCTCTATTAGCTATAAAGTGGTCTTGTCACCTGCGCAGCGTCTGGCAGAATAATACGCTATAATTATAGGGGAGTCAGTGGGTAAGATATGCTATAAATTAAGTACTTAATGGGCTACTGTGCTGTAATCCTTTTTATTTATAAGGAGTTTAGTGGGTATGGTACGCTATAACTATAGGGGACTTAGTGAATATAAGGGCCTAACTGCAAGGCCATCTGGGAGCTTCTCCGCAGCTGCATAGCATAGCAGCTGAAAAAGCCCCTATCGAAAAAAACTTTTGCGAGCGTCCTCCGTAATACGCCAACCCTTCAAAGAAACTTTCCAATCAGGTTTGATCGAGCACACGGAGCATGGTACCAAGTCACACCTATCGCTCGAGAAAAGCAAAGCAGTAGGGTCGGCGGCTAGGTCACTAGGTAAATGGCAGAGCCGGGTGGGATATCGCTAACCCGCTTCTGTTAGCCTGTACCTTGTAGGGTATCACATGCCTGTATTGTACGCTACAAACCATTTTCCCCCGCATATCACAGGTGTGTCATCTCGGTCTCCCTTTCTTGATTCCGCCATGTCGGACCGTCTTTTATATCCCGAGAACCGGTTTACAGCGGGGCCGGATAACGTTTGTTTCAAACGGCTCCGCCGTGAATCCAAGACATCTACTCGTACTGCTCCGAACGGCACCGGGTTATCCGCTTGCACCCCTACATTTCCCCTTTTACCGCTAAGCTGGAAGGCCTGGAGTCTGCATAGGTATCTACATGAATTACTTTATTACTGAGACTTTAGTCTTTCCTTAACCTCGGCAACACTCACGAAGTACGACCCGCGCTTACATTGAAACCTCCACCCAAATCCAGAGCTAAAAATAACTTCGCGCTCCTCCCCCGACCAGCTTACTCCGTCAACTTCCCCGGCCATTTACAGTCTCTTGACAATCAGTCATCGCAGTAGAAGTCGTCAGCCACAGCGCTAGATCCTAGTCCGTTGTAATACACCTTTTGAGGGTAGGGACACAATATACTACTACGCCTGGTCCCATTCAGCGGGCCAATGTGCGCAGTAATCCTGTCAGGGGCAACACCGGACTCAACCCATGTAACTAGCGCCTCGAAAATTCTTTCAGGATAATAGCCCCCCGCGTCCAAAAAGCAGTGACCGAGCCCCGGTGCTTCAAACACTCGGTAATAGTCGTGAACCTGCTTATCTTCAGCCGCAACGCTTTCGAAATAGTGTCTCGTGGAGTCCGGAGGGACAATACTGTCGGCCTAATGTCGCCTTATTAGATACCTAACATATGGAAGAAAAGACCTTCAAAAAGTGTGATACGTACTAGACCGTGGTAGGATATGACTTTTCCCCCTGCATCCCGGAAAGCATCGAGGTCGGGCTCGATCTTGAAAGCCGGTCCATATTCTTCCATCGAAATCTTGAACAGCTTCCAGAAGTCGTCGATTGCTACAGTTGAAACATCAAAGCTGGGGTCCTTCTTGATGAGCAGTCGTATCCACTGCTCGGAGATGCCCGTTGGCTTTCCCACGCAAGTCCCATCTGTTGAGCATACTGTAGTTGCAAGCCCTGGAATAACCATGAAGCCGATATTCTCTTCAACTAGTCTCGCCCCTTTCTTCAATCCCCACCAGGTGAGCGAGTCGTCTACTGGCCGAGGGCCAGTCCACGTAGCATTCGCAACTTTAGCAGCAGTTTCAGAAATATGCACAATCTCAGGGCTGCCTGTGTCGTTACAGCTGACAGCTTGGCCTATAACAGAGTACGGGTCGAAGTTGCAGCTATCCGGGTAGGAGATAATGTTATCGACTAACCCATCATCACCGTCGCAATACTCGAATGCCGCCTCAGTGATGGCAATAAGCTCGCAATTCTTTGAGTATTGACCTAAGGTATTCATGAAAGCCTGCGGCCAAAGACTGCCGATTCCAAGCCCGACGGAGTCTAGCGCCGGAGCTGAAGCGGCTATACCATCAAACGCAGTTGGATATTTCGAGGCGAGCTTTAGTCCTTGTCGTCCACCTTGAGAACAGCCATTCCAGTAAGAGTAACGTGGCGGGCTTCCGTAATGACTCTCGATGATTGCCTTGCCAATGATGGATAACTCATTGAGTGAGGAGGAGCCAAAGTCTTCTAGTAGATGATTGTCGACGACCCCGGGGCTTTTCAATACCCATTCATAAGGGTCCAATGAAGCATGGCCGGCGTTGGTAGTTACGGCAGAGTATCCATCGACCACGGCCCCCAGCATGGACATGCTAGGCCCTGGAGCGTTGATGCCTCCGGCCGTCCATCCTCCGCCGCCAATGCCTTGCATTCTGCCATTCCAATCATCCGTTGGGAGATAGACGTCCACTGTGATGGTTTCATTCTGTCCTGTGTGGGTGTAGGTTGTCGTGACATGACAGTAACTCACCCCTTCAGCGGCAACAGCTCCGTGGTTCGCGTAACCACCTTTGGGTATTTTCACTGTCAGATTGGATACCAAAGAGGCGCTCAGCGAGGTGAATTGGGCGTCGGGTAATTCCGGGTACGGTATATTGGAAGGACTGCACATATTTTTGAATGGAAAGTCTCGATATCATGATCAGTGGCTTCTTGGGACACTGACTTGGGAATGACCGCCTAGATTCCCTAAATTCAACAATCTGACGGACAAGTACTTGTCTTCCTTGGATGGACCTTGGGGCAGTAGACGCAGTGTAACATTCGCGAATATCTTATTGGGTCGATCCAGTTGGGAGTACGCAACAGTCGCGCGCGGCGGTCTTACGTAAGTGCATGATATTCGGAAGAAAAGGCCTTTATTTGAGACTTCTCGGGTAGTACAAATCTCACCCGATATACCCGAAAGGATTCACGTTACTGTAATAATCGTTGCTTCTAAAGAGGTGGATAAATTCCCCATCTCCAAATTCAGGGGCTATCTCTACCATCAAGTGCCATCAGCAAAGCGACTTCACTTGTTACTTGGTAATGTGATTACTAAAGAGGAACTAAACTGAGATTTTCTTCTTCCTGTGGCTTCGAATTTTTGCTCTTCTTCTTCTTGCAACCATATGACATATGATGTGATTGATAACGATCTTAGACAGGAATTGTACATCTTCATTATGCAGGCAGTCATACATATGTATATACTAGTATACATGTAGAACTTGATATATGCATATATTAGTAGGGAACATTATAGTCTACCTATTAATAGCATATCCTATTAATAGCATATGTACCTACATAGTCTTCAGGCACAATTTTCAAAGGGCCAACCCTACAACCTACGATCGTCCTACGAAAGGTTCCAATAAAAGATACAGTGAAAGCAAGCGGCATTTACTAACGTGTCGTCAAGTAGATCCGCCTGCGATCTGTGTAAAGGGCAGAAGTTAGCATGTTTGCAAGAGAGAATTCGGTCAGCTCTCAGCGCTCTCATCAGTGTGCACGAGCCCAACTTTACGTATTCGCCTATTTCCGGGCTTAGAGCGGCCGCGACAGGATAGCCACCAACACTCTAATATAGCTGCCTCAAGTTTGTGGTATAGAAAGAGAAGTTGGAAATGCTCCGAGAAAGGTATCATTGGAGTTGAGAGTCGACTGGCAAGATAATAGACACCTACGCGAGTCCCGAAAATGCGCAGAGCCCCAGCTGTTTTCCCTTCCGGGGTCCCTAGATTCTGTGGCTCTTCTAGTGAGCCCAACCAATCGTATCGTTAGAACTAGGTAGTATATGTCCGTAAATGGCAATCCGCACCGGCACCGATTCAAAACCCGACCCCAATCATGTTCCTTGACTTAGCGTAATTCGAGAAGGATATTGTGAAAAAATGAAAAGAAAAAACTATGCAGCGCCTAGTTATACGGTTTCATAAGCCTTGTGAGGTTCTTACTGCAAAATCAGATGACTAGCATTTCCTCAACTGGTGTTTAGGGTGCCTGTTGCCTTCGACGCATCAGCAGCCCTACTAACTCCCTGTCAAAGCGGACGAGGCAGAACTTGACGTGGAGAGTATATTGAAAGTTGCACCTAATAAAGACACCATAAAGCACATGAGTGGTGTAGAGAGTGTTAGAGTATAACTAACACGGACTAGCCGTAAGATCTTCACAGTTATCACTTAAAAAAGACGAAGAGTAATATAACTTACTTCCATAGTTGCCTAGCTGTTTCACTAAGCAGTTAAGTAGACCGCTACTTTCGTTGCCTTCTTGATACATTGATGGTGACGATGGTAGGATTCGCAGAGAAATGACCTCCTTCCGGTCATATTTCTGCTGTGTAAGAGCCACAGGTGCAACAACCTCCAATAAATAGCGTACCTCTCAGTATTTTCATTCTGCATGATGTCACATATATCAGCTTATGGCGCATTTGAGGCACTCCAAATAGATATCGACGTCTCACAAGAAGGGTCTGTCTCAAAAGCCCTTCTCAATCATGACTCTACGTGCAAATGCACTCAGAATTTTGTCATTTCCACACCGTCACTCGGATCTGAAATAGGAGGAGGATGTTTGGGGGCCGTGTTTTCGGGATTAGAATACTCTCCTGACTTCTTCTGTAGATCAAACCAAACCGGAGATCAGGCATGACTACCTAAGTACCTGACTTTATACGCTGAAGAAATACTTATATAAAGGGCTTGGCAGCTTCTTCTATTCAACTAAATTTTGAACAGCCAAAGCATTCTCTGTCGAACAAATCCCAAGCAAAGCAACCACCGCTACAACTTCCAACCTAAATAAACATAGCAACAAAAACTGCCTCCAATTTCATAGTCAAAATGAAGTTCTTCGCTGTCTGCGCCCTTGTCTTCGCCTCTGTCACAGCAGCAGCTGTAGCTGGCGAGACCCTCTATGAGCGTGTGAGTAGTAACTGGACCAAATCATAATCACCCTTTAATAATCTTAGGCTAACAATACGAACAACACGAACAGCAAGGATGCCTCGTTTACCCAGAAAGCGGGTGTAGCGAGACAAACCACGAGAAGTGTTGCTCTGGGTACAACTGCGTGGACGACGAATGCATGCCGGCCTAGCTTTGATTTCATCAACACCATTCTCCTGAAAATGCTGGTGATAGATAATAGGGTATACGAATTAGTAGGGAGAGGGGGAATGAAATAGAATACGATTGTTGAGAGTGGATTTAGGCTAGCTTCTCCTTAACACACGCTCTTGAGAACCACTACATACCTTAGGTACCTGGTATCTGGATATAACACACTCTTTACATCTACAATAAAAGCTGAATTGTACCAAATTTTCATTCTTCGCTTTGAAGAAATAGAAATTCTTGATTATAAACCAAATTGATAGCTATCTCTATAATGGTCTGAGTAACTCTCGAAGTAGTGTCTTGGGTCAGGTGTGTCCGAATTGTTGAACTGCGAGTCCGAGTGAAGAGCCGTGATAGTGGGGCCGATATTACTCTTTGCCAAGCCGGAGTCCGAACTATGTAGCACCGGAGACATCATTCAACCAACCTCGCTGAAGAATTTGACCTACTCACCAAGGTTAATTAACTGTCTTGGCTCAATGATAAATTAAGCCCACGCAGCAGAAGCTAAGTGCGGTTATATTAAGAGATGGCCTTCACTATTCCGACCATCTTTGGTAAGGTAGGTTAGGTAGATTAGGTAGGGATAGAATATCTCTCACGTAGAGAACTTATGCATCAACATGTATATAACATCATCTGACCGGCGGCTGCTTAGTCCGTCGCGTATCTTAGAACTACCGGTACTTCACAAGCCGATAATGAATCAGCTAGGCAGCCAAGCCTTCTTCTTTCTCAATTTCATCCTTGGTCGGGCACCACTTGTCCTGGAGATGCTTATCCAGGGACAGCTCATATACGTCTTTAGACCACCATTCTCCCCAGCTTGTCAAGAAGATCTGCTCAGGATCTTCGGGGAAATCGTCTCGCGTGAAAGCGCGGAAGATGGATTGTGCACCTGTCAACTGTGTAAGATGTCCATGGCTCTCAGATATAAGAATAATGTGGCAGAACATACCTTCCGGAACGCTCTTCGCATCTGGATGGTTCACAGGCAAGGTCATGGTGGTGCCTCTGGGGAGACCGGTGCCTGGAATAAGACCGGGCGAGACAGCGACGACGTGGCATTTACCCTGGAGTTGACGTCGCCACCAATGAGCGCCAAGGAGCTGGATGAATTTCGTGGCGCTGTAGACGCTACGCTCTGTTTTCGAACCACCTTTGACATCGCTTTCCAATAGACCTATGGCTAGCTGTGAGACCAATATCCGAGTATGATCGTGAAGGGGGTGGGCTTAACATACTGGGATCGGTTACCCCACGGACGGCACCAGAGGAGACAACTACGATGCGCGACCGAGACGCCTCCAACTTCTCTCGAAGCAAGTGCATGAGGTAGTGTTGGGCTTAGAAGTTATATGTCAGTCCTAAACCCAGAATTCGAATGACAATAGGAACCCTTACAAAGATGATTGACGATGTATGGCTCGCTCCACTTGGAACCATAAGGGCCAGGCTTCTCTGCATTTGTGGCTATGGCCGCATTGAGCATGAGGTAATCAATCTTGTCCTGTCCTACTTTTCCGAGGGCTTGCTGCGAGAAAGTCTTGACAGTCCTCAGGTTTGATAGCTCTAACGGGAAGATGGTCAAGCTGTGTTTGCTGCTGTCATACTTGAGGCTATCAAAGGCCTCCTGAGTAGTCTTGGTGTCCCTGGCGCCGAGGATGAACTTGTACGGCTGCGTCTGCGCAAGAAGCTGTTTGATGAGCTCGAAGCCCTAGGTAATTCAAGTCAGAATCATTGTGGTTTGAGGGGATGTTACTATGGCTTTGACCTACCAAGCCTGAGGAGGCACCTGTCGCCACAACGGTCTTTGCAATGCTTGCCATGATGAAGATTGGAACGATGAAATTCACAGATGGAATATCCTGGAGTCAGACAAGTTGTTCACAAGAGAATCTTAAGGCTTATATATCCAGTTCTTTGCTGAACTGTAATCACGGGATTAGTTGCTAAACACCGTTATAATCCGTTTGTCTACAGGACAGCTTGTACAGAGGAGAGTTGGTGCTGACAAATCTAGCTGAGAGCTTGTTCATTTAACCATCATATCTACATATGTAAGCATAAGCGCATCATCTGAACCATTCATTATCTCACAGCCGCTCCAACAATAATTAAACATAAATATGTAAATACACCTAGGGAGTTTGAACATCGGTATAAGAAATAAATGATACGCGCATGGAAATAGAGTAACAATGGTCAAGCACAACATCGAGGTCTAGAATCGCAACAAACTAATAAATCGAGTTCTACGAATTTCCATGGAGTTGTTGGTAGAATAAGTTGTGGTGCCGCTAAGCCAAATAAGGTTAGCGACAAAACAGCTTCGGCTTCTGGCCGGTTCCTCCGTCATTGGACCGTCCAAAAATTTTGAAGCTTTTCTCCAAATTCAATTCTTCGCCGAACATTTCTCAATCCCAATTCAACATCGACGACTTCTCCTCCCTCCTTGCAGTCCGTAATATTTGTGGTGGATTCTCCTTTCGCATATAGCATATATCGCTTCCTTCCGCATATATTACAGCCACAATGCAGCGTGCTCTTTCCTCACGAGCGAGGGCCTCGGTCCTATCTTCGGCTGCTGCCAACAAGTACCGAGCTGGTGCAGGTCTTTCACAACAGCTTCGATTCGCACACAAGGTTAGTGCCCTAGCCTCCCATGAGCCTCTCCTTCAACGACTTTGCGTATACCGGCCTTATGCAACTAGCTAACTAGTTCCTATAGGAGCTGAAGTTTGGTGTTGAGGGCAGAGCTGCTCTGCTTGCCGGTGTTGAGACACTTGCTAAAGCAGTGGCCACTACGCTTGGTCCTAAGGGCCGAAATGTAATAATCGAGTCTAGCTACGGCTCCCCCAAGATCACAAAGGGTATGCGATCGACTTCAAATTGCCTAGAATTTGATCAAAAGTACTAACCAAACATGTGTAGATGGTGTTACCGTCGCAAAGGCCATTAGCTTACAAGATAAATTCGAGAACCTCGGCGCCAAGTTATTACAAGATGTTGCATCCAAGACGAACGAATCTGCCGGTGATGGAACAACAAGTGCCACCGTGCTGGCTCGAGCTATCTTCTCGGAAACTGTCAAGAATGTTGCTGCCGGCTGCAACCCCATGGACCTGCGACGTGGTACCCAGGCTGCGGTCGACGCTGTTGTTGAGTACCTCCAGAAGAACAAGCGGGATATCACAACCAGCGAAGAGATCGCTCAGGTCGCTACTATCAGTGCCAACGGAGATACCCACATTGGCAAACTGATCGCCAATGCCATGGAGAAGGTTGGCAAGGAGGGTGTCATCACCGTCAAGGAAGGAAAGACGATGAATGACGAGCTGGAAGTTACCGAGGGTATGCGATTCGACCGTGGCTTTGTGTCTCCCTACTTCATCACCGACGCCAAGGCCCAGAAGGTTGAGTTCGAGAAGCCCCTGATCCTCCTTTCCGAGAAGAAGATCTCGGCCGTCCAAGATATTATCCCCGCTCTCGAAGCATCCACTCAGCTGCGACGACCCCTTATCATCATTGCCGAGGACATTGATGGTGAAGCTCTAGCTGTCTGCATCCTGAACAAGCTCCGAGGTCAGCTCCAGGTTGCTGCGGTCAAGGCCCCTGGCTTTGGCGACAACCGAAAGTCCATCCTTGGCGATCTCGCTGTTCTCACCAACGGTACTGTCTTCACCGATGAGCTCGACATCAAGCTGGAGAAGGCTACCCCTGATATGCTTGGTTCCACCGGCTCTATCACCATCACCAAGGAGGATACCATCATCCTTAATGGAGAAGGAAGCAAGGACGCGATCTCTCAGCGATGCGAGCAGATCCGTGGTGTCATGGCCGATCCCACCACGTCCGATTACGAGAAGGAGAAGCTACAAGAGCGTCTTGCTAAGCTCTCCGGCGGTGTTGCCGTCATCAAGGTTGGCGGTTCCTCCGAGGTTGAGGTCGGTGAGAAGAAGGACCGCTTTGTCGATGCCCTGAACGCTACCCGAGCTGCCGTTGAGGAAGGTATCCTTCCCGGTGGTGGGACTGCCCTCCTCAAGGCTGCCAGCAATGCCCTAAAGGATGTCAAGGCGGCCAACTTCGACCAGCAGCTCGGTGTCAGTATCGTCAAGAATGCCATTACCCGACCGGCCAGAACAATCGTCGAGAATGCCGGTCTTGAGGGTTCTGTTGTTGTTGGTAAGCTTATGGACGAGTTCGGCGATGACTTCAACAAGGGATTCGACAGTGCCAAGGGAGAGTACGTGGACATGATCCAGGCTGGTATCCTTGACCCTCTCAAGGTTGTCCGAACTGGTCTTCGCGATGCCAGCGGTGTCGCATCTCTTCTAGGCACCACCGAGGTTGCCATCGTCGAGGCACCCGAGGACAAGCCGGCTGGTGGCATGGGAGGAGGTGGCATGGGCGGTATGGGAGGCATGGGTGGTATGGGCGGAATGATGTAATAGGTTCATGAACTCATGAGCTTATGTCTGCCTTGTCATGTATCAAAAGTTTGGGATCGGTTGCATTAACCTGGGTGTTATGCGGACGGATTAAATGTGGCTCTGTCATCTCTTCGACCTCTCCCCTCTCTCCCCTCTACTCCCTTCTTTCCAACGTCTCCCTGCACTTCCCCATGTTCATACTTCTTGATATCCCGAGCGGCGTTGTAAAAAGGATTGTATACTAGATACAAACTACGAGCTACGAAGCTACCTACGCGGTACTTAGATGATCATAATTGACTCTGTCTAACAATGAATGTAGTTTGCCTCTCTAATTTTTAGGCATCAAAGTTACTACTTGTACCTATGTAGGTATGGATTCATTTTACTTGTGTGTAAATTCTGCCTGGTCACGGAGAATGACATCTTAGTGTGTGATGATATGCGATGACGAATCCATGTGGCTCATCTTGAGAGGCAGCAACAACAAATACCTACCGTACGTAGCATGACCCGAGTAATAAAAGGAGACATCACGTGCTGTGGAAATGGGCATGAAATAATGAAACTTTGTTAATATTTTTGCCTGACCTGTCGACCTGTCGACCCAGCTGCCCAGTTGCCCAGTTACCGCCAAGCAAAATAAATATCACTCTTTTACCAGCTTTTTACTAGCTATCTCACGGCCAACGGCCAACGGCGCAACACAAGGTCACACTCCCCACCAATACCCCCCTAAACAACCCTGACACCAACCCTGACTCCCTAAATAACCCTGGACAAGGCCTTTGCCCCCTTCTAACCCTTCTAACAGATTACAGATTAGTCCCCCTCTCAAAAACATTTGACCCCACCAAGGCTTTGTGTTGATTTCGCAGTTTCGGTTCGTGCCTCTTTTTTTTCATCAGCCCAGCCCGCAGAACGTAGGACGCAGCCCGTAAACCCGCAGCCCGACCTTCTCCCCCTCCATTCTCCATTGCGATATAGTGCCCACACTAAAAACATTGCGTCTCTCCGACTCTTTTCCCTCTAACGTACTCTTCTAAACATCGCAATCCTTTGCAGCTCAACGAGGACAAGTCCCCCGGTGGAATAACACAGACAGCAATTTCATGTTAGTTGCAGATTAGTTCCCCGTCCCCGTTCTACGCCATCTTTTCGCATCTTCTTGTCCCCCTCGTGGACCCCGCTGACAGCCAAAAAAACCCACATCGTAGCTCGTCTCCCCGATTCTCATTTGGTACCAGCCGCAGCTCAAGCATATTCCGCCAAAATGGTGAGTCTTCAAATCCAATCACCCCTAGGTACCTACTAACATGGAATTCTGGTAGTCTCAATCAGGGTTCGTAATCCCCTCCAACCCGCTGCTCCTCTTGTTCCTGTTCCTGTTCCTGTCTCTATCTACTGCGATCGCCTTCCGCGCGCCATTATGGGCCTTCGCGATACACAGCTCCGGCTCCGCGAGCTCTGTCCTATAGACTACATAGATGGTCAAGAAGAGGGGCTAATATTGTTGGCCTAATCTAGAGCATCAGTCTCTGAGGAGTGCATTGCTACGTACAACAACGACCTCAAGCTTGCGAAGAAGTACAAGTACATCATCTTCAAGCTGTCCGACGACAACCGAGAGATCGTCATCGAGGAAGCCTCCGCGGATAAGGACTGGGATAACTTTCGCGAGAAGCTTGTCAATGCCACTACCAAGACCAGATCCGTAAGTACTGGCTAGGCTGCCGCAATCATTCACCATCATGAGCTCTACTCTGACGATTCGCTGCTAGGGTGCCGTCAGCAAGGGTCCCCGATATGCCGTGTACGACTTCGAGTACAGCCTCGCTAGCGGAGAGGGTTCACGGTGAGTTCTCTGCGTCGGTGCAATGCGTACGCTGTGCTAATGATGCGTAGAAACAAGATTACCTTCATCGCGTGGTCGCCCGATGATGCCAGTGTTATGGTTAGCATAATCCTATCTCTTTAAAAATGCCCAGGGTATTGTACTGACACTTTTAAAAAGGCCAAGATGGTGTACGCTTCGTCGAAGGACGCCCTGAAGCGCTCCCTGACGGGCATTGCTACCGAGCTGCAGGCCAACGACCAGGACGATATCGAATACGACACTGTTCTGAAGGCGGTCAGCAAGGGCTTGGCCTAAGCGTGCTCAGTTTTGCGAAAGCCGGAGCAACGGTCAATAGAAGTTGCGCAAGATTGTTAAGTTGAGAGAAACGCTCGACTGCCAAGATCCATGACGCCTACGACACTGCAGGATGGTAATGGACTTCTCCTCTACTACGCCATTGAGTAATAGGGATAGTATCTGGTCATCTTTTTTCTTTAGAGGCATGACATGAACTTTCAATTTCGATGTTAGCCATGGGTATACACCGCACAGAAACCAAAAAAGCCACATTGGAATGTAGATCATTCTCATTGCTCTCCAAAGCAAATGTCTATGCCATTATTAATTGAGATTTTCGTCATTCCTCCCATAACCCCTATTTAGCCTGCCTAGGACTCCTCCGTGAGGCGTACCCGCCCTAAACCGTCTATTGCGTAAATCATGCTTTTGCCTTCCAAGCAGCCTGGAACGTGTCTGTCAGATCCCCGGCCGTCTTCTCGTCTCGTATTCGCTGTAATAAGAAACCCCTCAGGTCATCCCAGAACTCCTTCGTGTCCAGAACTTCGCCGCCACTCTGCCCTTGCGCGACATTGCTCTGTGTCGGTACCGAACGGATGGCTGCTGCTCCACCCATAACCATGACCGAGAACTCCACGCTTGTCTCCGCTTCGGTTGTCAGATCCTTCAGCACCTTGCTGTCTTGGATTGGCTTCTTCTTGTGTAGCAGCTTCATCTTGTCGACAGGTATGCCCGTCTCCTGGGAGACGGCAGTCTTGACATCGAGAACGGACGTATTCGGTGTCTGGGACAAGAGCTTGATGTCTAAAGGCGGGTTACGCAGAGACTTGACGGCGACCGTGAGGCTCCGTTCCTGTCCAGGTATGGATGTGGCTTTACGCTTGGTCATAGGCTTCGGCATCTTGGGGAGTATGTACTAATAACTCTCGTTAGTCGAGGGTAAAACAAGATAGTGAAACAGAACGGGACGGGACGTACAGCGCCTCGCGCCGGGTAGCTCTTAGGGTCCTCGACATGATCGGTGGATAGTTTGAGTGGGCGTGAGTCTAAAGCTGCCAGGAACGACTTGGCAAATGAAACTTCCGTCATCTTCGCTATCTGATGCTTTACGAGCTGATGGGTGTGTGTAGTTGTATCGTAAACGATCTAATCCGCTTTCCAATTGTTCAGTGACGATCACGATGTCCCACCGTAACGCCACGAAATATCCCACTTGTGGCTAAAGCTGGTAGCCCCACCTCTATTAACTCGGATTTGCTCGGCGTCGCGCTACCGTAAAATGTGGGTACCATGATCGCTATCGGCTTATCGCAAAGAAAAAAAAAGTTCCAGATCAAATTGGCGGGACGCATTGAAATTTCAAGACACCAGCACAGTGATACCCTTAAACATTTACAGCGCATTCTCAGTGCCACGATATCAAAATGGGTGTCGGTCGACGTATGAGAAAACAGGGCCCTCCTGAGCCTCTATCAGAAGAACATTTCGCAAAACTCAAGCGAAAGGCCGGAATACCTGTAGACGATATCCCCACCGAAACGCCGAATAAGAAGAAGCGGAAGACCGCAGAGCCTACATCCAAAGCCAACAGCGCGGGTGCGAAGAAGGCTGCGCCCAAGGCCAATGGAAGATCAAACGGTGTAACGGCGACCCCGGCGCCTAAGCAAAATGGAAAGATTACGAAGTCGAAATCGAAGAAGCCCCTACCGGAGCCCGAATCCGATGAAGAACTCAGCGAAGGTCTTGGTGAAGGGCTCAGTGGCTCCGAATTAGATGATGACGAGTTCCCTGATCTTGATGGCGATGAAGTAGAGGGCTTAGGGGACGATTTCTTAGGATCCGACGACTCGGTTTTCGATTCGGATGCAGAAGGCCAAAACGAGCGAAGAGCAATGTTCTCTGAAGACGAAGACGACTCCGATGCCGAAGAGAAGCTCACTGCAGCCAACATTGTTGGTTTATCAAGAAAATTGGACGAGGATCAGGCGCGAGAGGAGGCGGAAGCGCAGGCTGAGCTTGAAGAAGCAGCACTCCAGACCAACATCGATCGACCTCACGTACTCGGTGATGAGGAAGAGGACGACCTGGCATTGAAGACCAAGGCTCTGTTAGCTCCGGATTTGCAATTGCTACGAACAAGGATCACAGATACGATACGCGTCCTAGATGATTTTTCGAATCTAGCGGAGGAAGGCAGATCCAGGGCCGAATACACTTCACAGTTGTTAAAAGACATTTGCGCCTACTATGGTTACTCAGAATATCTCGCCGAGAAGCTCCTAAACCTGTTTCAAGCAAGAGAGGCATTCGCATTCTTCGAGGCAAACGAAACGGCTAGACCCGTCGTCATTCGAACAAATACTTTACGGACACATCGCAGAGATTTAGCTCAGGCCCTCATCAACCGTGGCGTGACTTTGGAACCTGTAGGAAAATGGTCCAAGGTCGGACTGCAAATTTTCGAGAGCAATGTGCCCCTTGGTGCTACTCCCGAGTACCTCGCAGGTCACTACATCCTCCAGGCTGCTTCTTCATTCTTACCCGTCATGGCTCTAGGTCCGCAGGAAGGCGAGCGGGTGCTCGATATGGCCGCTGCCCCCGGTGGTAAAACGACACATATGGCTGCTATGATGAAGAACACAGGTTCCATTTTTGCCAACGATCCCAGCAAGGCTCGTGCGAAAGGTTTAATTGGTAACATCCACCGTCTCGGCGCTCGCAACGTAATTGTCTGCAACTACGATGCCCGAGAATTCCCAAGAGTTATGGGCGGCTTCGACAGAGTACTTCTCGATGCGCCTTGCTCGGGTACGGGAGTTATCGCCAAGGATCCTTCCGTGAAAACGAATAAGGACGAGAAAGATTTCATGATCCTGCCTCATACCCAAAAACAGTTGCTCCTCGCCGCGATCGACTCCGTAAACCATGCGAGCAAGACTGGTGGTTACCTAGTCTACTCTACATGTTCAGTCACTGTCGAGGAGAATGAGCAAGTAGTCCAGTACGCACTTAACAAGCGACCGAACGTCAAGTTAGTCTCTACTGAGCTCCCCTTCGGAAAGGAAGGCTTCACTAGCTACATGGGCAAGAAGTTCGACCCGAGTTTACGTCTCACCCGCCGATACTACCCACACACCTACAACGTTGACGGTTTCTTCGTCGCCAAGTTCCACAAGGTCGGCCCGACTCCCGCCAACCTCATTAGAGATAAGTCTACCAAGACCACCCCAGCCTCGCAGGCAGGCGAGGAAGAAGTTATAGACAAGACACCTATTGCAACGGATGACGACAGTGCTCGGGAGCAGGACGGCTTCGGTGGTTTCGATGATGAAGAGGATAAGGCGTACATGGAGAGGGCGAAGCGCAGCGCCATGAGGCGACGCGGTCTCGATCCCAAGGCGTTGGAGAAGCCGAAGACGAACGGACAGGCTAAACCGGAGAAGAGCGAGGGTAAAACGAAGAACAAAAAGAAGACGTAGTCAGGGATTTAGAGGCGCAAGGCTGTTTTCTATTTGATACTAGAGTATAGGTTCGGGCTGCTTGGCACTTCGTCTGATTAATGCGTAACGGTTGACATGCTGTTCCTGCACATAGTTAGTCTACGCTCCGATAGACTTATACGAGTTTACGATCAAGTCCTAGATCGAATCAAATCCTATACATACTCAATTGACCCAAAGTTCGCAATTAATACCCAAAAATTCAAGGGTTCTTATAAATGAAAACTAGAGGACAACGCCACTTCGCCATAAGGAGACGAAGAGTTGTCTTCTATACTATGCAACCAACCGTAAGCAACACTGCCAGGTATTCGCTAGCATTGAAAGCTTTCTATTCAAGCAATGTTACAATAACATCATATAAGCTGCAGGCTCCTCGAAGCCGGCGCCGATGTGGCGATCAAATCGTCTGCGTCTTTTACGCAGCAGATAAAACGAGACGATCATAGAGAACCTCCTCGACGCCGGAGCTACCATAGATTCTACGCTAGACGGTGGAAAGTATTGTAATGCGATCCCCGCTGTGGTAACTTGTTTGCGAGCTGATATTTTCCTCAATCACGGATTCGTGGACCAGGAGCAGGGTGACAGAGTCAGGACGCCCGTACAGGAGAGAATAGGCTTAACAACGCTGAAGAGGTAATTGAGTCGGACCAATTACAAGAAAAACCCGAAGCATACCAAAGGATTTTAGGTATGATTATTTCGAAAACAATTCATGAGTCTTCACGGTCGGGCATCACGGAGATTCAGAGCTGTGTTTGATGATAATAAATAGGGGGTAGGTGGCTTTCTTCTTGGCAGCCCATCCATCCCCCCCTTTTTTTCATTTGGTTCCATTAAGCCATTACTCTAGCTATCCAGCGCGCAATTGAATGCAAATCAGTAGAAGCTCTACTCTGTCTGTAACTTCCAATGCAGGAAAGCATCCGCAACGCGGAAATCTATAGCTAGATTCCACTCCGCTCTAATAGCTTCTTTCGTCACCGCGACGCTGCTGGGTATCTCATACTTTACAACACCGCTTGCAGGTCATGCGAGTCTTATGCGATGCAGTCTAGTTTCTCTCTCTCTCTCTCTCCTTCCTTCCTTATTATGCCATCCTCTTAATCCTATCCACCAACGCCCCCTAAGCATCCTCCTCCAGCTCCTGCCCGGCCCACATCTCCGCCATCCGCGCGTGCCCCTGCACGTGCAGCACCGCGATCTGCTTCTGCAGCGCCTTGCGCTCCTCGGTGTCGGCAACAGGCAAATAGTTCTCGCGGCGCTCGAGGCTCTCCGGCGTATCAATCTCGACGAGCGTGGCGTCGTCGTCGTCGCCGGTGTATTGTAGGTCGGCGAAGCGGTACGAGCGGAACTCGGCGGGCCACCAGGCCGAGTTGCGGCTGTTGGTGATGCCGGCGAAGTCTTGCGTCAGCCAGTGCGCGAACTCGCCGTGCGTGACGACGACGACGTGCGCGTCCGGGTGGTGGCGCGCGGCGATGCGGGTCGCGCGGCGGATCGACTGCCGCGCCCGCCACGCCCGCACCTCGACCTTGTCCGGGTCCGGCGCGTTCTTGGTGTCGGGCCCCTTCAGGTACCAGTCCTCGGGTACCGTCTCCTTCTCGAGGTTCTCGCCGTACGTGTCGACCAGCTTGCTTAAAGGGGACCCCGTGCCGCTCGGGCTCGCGTTGACTTCTTGCAGGTCGGGTAATAGGGAGACGATGCCCTGGCCCTCGTCGAGGAGGGGGGCGATGCCGCGCAGGGCCGTCTCGATGCAGCGGCGCATCGGCGACGAGATGATGAAGATGACGTCGTCGGCGTGGGGGTACTTCTTGCGCAGCGAGGCGCACCCCTGCTCCCCGCCGATCGGCGTGATGCCCGGGTCTCGGACGTGCGGGCCGAAGAGGTTGTGGTAGGCCTCGGCGTGGCGGATGATGTCGATGGTAGGTGCCATGGTTGGTTGTTGCTGCTGCTGTTGTACCTATATTTACGTGACGATGTAACGAGTGATGTTTGAAATGAATGTATGAATGTAGTAGATTGGTGCTAGTCCGCTGTTGATCTGCTTGATCTGGCGCTGGTTGAGATGTTGGTTTGAAGGTGTTTGTTCTCAGGTGTAACATGAATTTATACTGTCTCGATATCGCGATATTACAATTGCATTTTTGGGTAGGTACCTAGGGCAACCACGTAAATTTTCGTTGCCAGGTTGCAGCCTCGCAAGTGCGTTACCCTCTACCATGCTATCTGCAATCAGGAAAACGGGATGTTTATAAAATTCGAACGTTCTCCAGGTTGCCCATGCAATGAGGCGGTTTGGACACAAAGAAGTCATGGCTTCTAAGACAAACCCAACCCACTAAATAGGCAGGTACGTTAGTCTATTTGCGGGGCCTATGCTATTTTCAGGAACAGGAACCTATTCGAAAAATACCAGACCTTGATTAAACTTTCGGCAGTGTAATGTGTCTACTCTCCTGATCCTTACCCCTGGCGTGATACGTGCCTGGCTAAAGCGAGGCTGGGTTAATTAGCATACGGAATCAGCGGATAGCCTCAAGATTGGATACCCAAGATATGTTATACAGGGATTCAGGATTCTTAAGAAAGAACTGCAAGTCCATTTCCAAGGTCAGGGTATCGGGGGGTAAGGGGACCCCTATCTCCCAAGTCGCTATCTTTAGGCAGCAGCCTTCGAAGATATGATCACAGTATCTTAGTCGCATATTCTAAAGAGTAAATGGTTCGTATTAAAATACTATTCTAGAGCTAATGGACGTGTTACGAGTCCTAGTGGTTCCGGTAACCCCTTATCGCGGTCCTGGTTCTATACCATATTAACACTCTACCCTCCAGAGGGCCCGGCCGAGTTCTTAGGTTGTTCCAGGCGATGACTATTGGAACCCCTGGGCTCCGCATGGTTATCATCAGTGCTTCCACTAAAGCGTGCTCTGGAATGGATATACATGCTCCCATTTCCGGTGGCAGGGCCTGGGAGCGTCTCTTTCTCGTTGTCCATCCGCGCGGCTCTCCAGCCAACCCGGTTCGTAAACACCGCGTCCGAGCCTTCACACCCTTCGCTCCCTGTAAATGCGGTTCCTCGGTTGAGGGGAATGTGGTTGACGCGCCAGTCCCATACACTCGCATATACCATGCGATATGCTGAGAACGCAAACATAATACCGATGCCAGCGCCGGCCAGGATATCATACCAATGGTGAGATTTATCGACGACCAAAGCTCCGCAAACAAGGACGGCGCCAAGGATTGGAAAGTAGAGAAGCACAAGCTTCCACATGGACGGGTGATAGTTCGCAAACACCTTGAGCTTGGCGTTTAGATACAAGTACAAGTACACGCTGGCGGCGAAAATCGTTGTCGAGTGGCCGCTCGGAAAGCTCTGCATCGCATTCCATAGTGGCCTGCCCTGTGTAGTGCAGATCTCCGAGGTATACATGTATTGCATATATCCGACGCCGTTTAGGCCCGTGGTATTGAACGCTGGCTCTCTCGCGAGGTAAGGGGTAGGTTTACAGACGTCGTAGAAATTTGGCCTTAGGCCGCCGATAGCCCACTTGATCACGACCTGGAACGCGGACGACGTCTCTAGGGCATAGATGAAGCCGATTATGGCGTTGTTGAAATCCCAAAAGCTTTGAATGCGGACCTGGACGATCAAGAAAAAGAAGAGGGGCACCAAGATTGCCAGGGCTAAATCTACCCAAGAAGAAATAATCTGAGGCATATACGGGTATGCGAGCTCGGGATAGACGACCTCGCCAGTGTCTTGGCCGGTAAACGCATTTATGACGGTAAGGGGAAACGTTCGTATTCCGACAGGAGGAGCATGGTAGAGCTATTCCTGTTAGCATGCTTTTCTATACCACCAGGGAAATATCAGACTTACGCCAACGGCTGCCGCCCCAATAAGGAGCATAGTCAAAATATCGGGCCAAGTGACTCTTAACCACAAGCCGAAAGAGGGCCGTCTAGCCATGGAATATGGCTCTCTTTGAAATATGCTATGCCATTTCTGGGTGAGGGTGTCTTCCGAGTCATTCTGGCCCGGTGGCTCACGCCGAATTCTCATGTCCCCGATGTATGGATCCATCAGGCCAAAATATCGAGGCAAGAGGGTGGATTAACGTAAGGTCAGAATATGAGAAGGGTGGTGGCTGTTGGCGAGGCTAAGAGCTTGCTGGCGAGATCCAACGCATTGCGGAGGTCGAGACATTCAACGAGATATATAGTTGAGAGGGAATAGCAAGGCTAGAGTTGAAGACCGACCTTTCCTCATAAAATGAACTCGAGTCCCGAAATTAGCACATCGCAACTCACTTACAATGCTCAAGCGACAGGCTACGTCATCGCATTTTTCTTTAGAGGTCACCCTGGGGCCGGGTTTGCCTAGATGGCACATTACATACCTTCAACCAACAGATAGTATGTATCTCTGATAAACACATCGTGATTTCGTTATGAAACCACAGCGTATCGGGTCTAATTCAGGTAATGGGTCGAAGTGTTTTTGGCTGTTGATTCTTCGTGGTTCAAGGGGAGGACTCCAAAGATTAGTCATCTTCTCCTGGTATGCAGCAAGCCCCTTTTATTGCATGCCCATCTCGCAGCTACCTCTTAAGCACATATCACCATGCGAAGAAATTACGAAAAGCTTCAATCTCACCGCTAGAGGTACTTGCGCGGGTTAAACGACAAACGCCATTGGTCTAGCTAACTGCTCTCATACTAGCAAGCCAATTCAACTCCCTCTATGTGTCCGTATTGAAAAGTTTAAACATCATTCTCACCTACATGTAAGTAGTTAATGAGCGAATGGGCTCTATTAGTTAATTCATGAGTTTTTGCTAGAAATCTTTTCAGAACCGAGGCAATTCGGACATCCTGACTTTCAGATCGTCAGCTAGCTGGAGGTTGGGAAAATTCTCTTATCTAAACCCCGCTCAAGGTCATGATACTTATCACCAGCTCCTATCTCGTCAGCGTCCTTCTAGTAGATTGGAGGTGTACAATCCCAGCCATTTCTCATGGTATTTGATAAAAGTAAACATAGCCCATATCTATAACGCTAAGTGCTTTTATATATATATATATTGAGATAAGACCATTATCTCAACCTTTCTCATCTTCAGCTCATTCCGGCAGCCCTTGATTTTCCATCGTGAAGTTAGCATTGAATAAGCAGAGATGTGGACTTATAACATAATTGGCCTGCTCGCTCTTAGCGAGTTGGGACATGCGGTTCCAGTGAGTCTTATATGCTGAATAAAGTCACAATTATTCTTGCTAACGACATCATACAGTTTTCAAGCAAAATACATAAAAACACAGCCCTCGCCATCATCGATGTGCAAAACGACTTCATCAACGGCTCGCTGGGAAGCCCGCGAGCGTCGGCGATCCTACCTAAGATCTACCAGCTCCTAGATAATCATGAGTGGCCTTTCATTTTTGCTTCTCAAGGTAATACCTACCCGGATTCTCTACATAGCAAGTATATCGCTAACAGGGGAGGTTAGATTGGCACCCGCTGGACCACGTCTCATTCGCCTCGAGCCATCCGGGCGATGTAGCCGGGGACTCGGTAAACGAGAGCTTCGTGGACACGCCGACGAAGGTCGAGACGCAGGCGCTGTACGCGGACCACTGCGTTCCCGAAACGTGGGGCGCCGAGATCGAGCGCGGGGTGCAGACACGTCTGCACTCGCTCGAAGGGTACCGGACGCCGGTCAACTACATCAAGAAGGCGCAGGACCACCGCGTCGACTCGTACTCGGCGTTCGCCGACAACCAGTACCACCGGTTCACGACGCTGCACTCGGAGCTGGGCCTGCACGGCATCGAGACACTCGTCGTGACGGGGCTGATCACCAACGCGTGCGTCCGCGGCACCAGCATCGACGGCGTCAAGCTGGGGTACGAGGTCGTGCTTATCGAGGACGCCACCGAGACCCTCAGCGCCGAGATCAAGGCCGCGGCTATCGCCGAGCTGGAGGGCTGGGGCGTGCAGGTTTTGAACCTGACCGATTGGGAGAGCGCGAATCCTACTCCGGCGAAGTTGAGAAGGAGAAGGGAATTGTAGTGTCAGGATGACTTCAAATGAAAGATAGCAAATAAATTTGAAGAAATGAAACCCATCTCAGAGATACGTGTATGTTCCCGTGTTTATCAAGCTAAGGAGGGAAAAGGAGAAGAAGAAAAAAAAGAAAGAAATGTTGGCTGGAGAGGGAATCGAACCCCTTTGCAGAAGTAAGTAGAGACTAGAACGCCAAAGCAACTCTGGAAAGCAACTTGCTGGCAGCACCAGCCCAGCCCTTAGGAGCATAGTACTCTTTGAGATATCTAACCTTTTTTTATAACAGTATATATGGCTGTCTTGAATTGAGGTGTTACAGTCCATGCAGCAAACAAAGCAGGGACCAAGTTTGTGTCATGTGGTTTTCAGATGTTGAACTTACCAGGTTCATCTTATTTTATTCACCTCGGATAAATGACCCGACGAAGAAGTAGATATTCAGCCGGTATGCAAGTCGATTCCCATCACCTAACCTTATCTTTAATGTTATACATAAGGGCATATGTTCTGAATCAAGTCGAACAGAGACTGCTCGGACGTGTGTCCAGATTGATATGTTCTCAAAATCATCCAGCGCCCGAAATGTCTGAGCAAGTCTTCCCAAACCCAAGTCCTTAACCATATTCAATATGATCTGCATGGCAACGGAAACTCCCCATGTTCCTCCATCTAGCGTCTTTCGCTCAACCAGTGGACGAAGTAAAACTCGCTAGCGGCGATCAAAACCATGGCCAGGACTATCGGGACAGATACAGCCCAGACCTTGGCGCACAGCTTGACCAGTCGGATCCAAGCGGCGCGAGAGAACGAATTCCAGGCGTCCTGCATAGTCATGTACTCCTTGCCGGAGGCTCTGTGAAGCGTCAAGCCCCTATCGAACGCCACGATCGCCTGGTCTCCCTCGGGGAGCAGCGAGGCCTGCACACGGACTAATACCACCGTGGCAGGTGTGACGATGAAGACATGCAAGAAGACCCAGAGTCCCAGAGCAAGCAACCACCCGAAAGCATCGTACTTGGTGTCCTTTGTTAGTCCGTCGACGATGACAGGGACCTGCTGCGTGAGGCCCGAAGCGAGCCAGACGGTAAGGGTGGGGAGCGCGGTGGCGCGGAACGCGAGCTTGAAAGGCGGCAGGCGCTGCCAGAAGGAGGTCCTCTGGCTAGGCTCCGAGATGACGCTGTGCGTCCAGGCGACGCCGAGCTGGACGGTGAGCAGGCTCGCGACGGCGAAGCCGACCAAGCTGAACACGGACGGGAGAGCGCGAAAGGCGGCCATGATCAGGCCGGCAAAAATCGAGTGGACCAAGGCGTAGTCGAAACCTCGCCAGAGGCCCCTGAAGCCGCGGGTTGCGCGCAGGAGCCGGTAGGTCGAACGGAGATTCGACGTGACGGGCCGCAATCGCGTGACGGGCCCCTCTTCATTGCCAGGACTGGTCATGTACTCAGCAGGTTTCTCCAGCTCCGAGTCATCCTTAAGTTGCACAGGTTCGTAGTCTAGGGTCGCCGCATCATCCTCGACGATGGCTAAGAGGGGGAATACGCTGTTTAGAGTGTACGAGATCTGCCGCAATTAGTATACATGAAAAAAAAAACATTCTCACGGGAGGTTCGAAGAGTTAGATACGTACAAATAGGAAGATAGCGAGAGCAACGACACACTCGATAACGACGGCAGCAACAAAGCCAGCTGAGCCAAGGACGCCAGCAACGGAGCGGGAAGCTAAGGGTTCGGCGGATCGCTTGGAAATGACTTGCGAGATCACCTCGCTATGAAATACATCCTTCAGAGCGACTGTACCGATGACCACATCGGTCCAGGCAGTACGGAACACGTCCATGATGATTGCTATACAAAATATCTTGAGATGTGATTGAAACGAATGAAAGCTAGATTGAAAAAGGAATAAGAACACGGGAACGTAAGGGTCTTTAAAAGGGCTTGAAATGAGGGGGTGAATGATCCTGATGCCTAGAGCTGCGCCGCAAAGCCCCCCTGCAGGGCTGAAGAGAAATACGAAACAAAACAGATCATTGAACAAAAGACTACTGCGGATCGCTTATTGAATGACATCTATTGGGCGCCAATATGCCGCCAACATGCAGAAATACTAGTTCGGGTGACACAATGCTGACCCTCGCCACCACCGATCAACGATGCGAGCTGCAACTAACACCGTTCGTGATGCGGCAAAGCAACATATCAATGGGTATAGGTGACGTAAAATCAAACTGAAACCTGGGCATGGAGATAACAATAGCAACAAGTAAAGTCACAGTAGTGAGTGAGTCAATCTCGTCTTCTATTCTCTCAGTACCAACATCTACGAACTGCAGCTACACTGCAAAGCCCTTCCAAACCTCGGCACATCCCTCGTCCACCTCGTCTCCTCCTCCAAGTCGCCCTTGTACTCCTTACCGTCGAACGTGTTGCCGGCCCAGCCCTCCTCGAATGGATGCAGGGCCATCTGCATGACCCTATCTAGAACGTCCCTCTCGCCGTCCTTCTCTACTTTCTGGATGATCTCGTCGAGGATCCAGCTCCGGGGCACGAAATTGGGGTTGACCTTCTTCATGGCCCGCATCCTCTCCCTGTCCCGCTCGTCCGAGATGGCCTGCCCGTCTCCCCAGTCCTCGAGGATGCGCTGCCGCCACTTGCCCAGCCACTCGCCCACGCGCTTGCGGCCCTCCGCTTCCCCGCCCACCCCCGTCACGCCGTCGCTGTAGAAAAACACGCTGGCCCTGTCCCGCCTCGCCGCTTCCGTCTCCAGCTCGTCGACCTTGACCAGGCTCAGCCGACGGAAGAAGAGGTTGAAGTCCAGCTCCAGGGATTCCATGGTATCCAGGATCCCGCTGAACAGCTCCTCGAAGTCGCCTTCCTTGCAATTCTTCAGCCCTAACCGGGCCGTCATGACCCTCTTGTACTCGCCGAGGAACACGGCCTTGTACTCCTCGCCGGTCTGCGTGATGACCTTCTCCGCCCTCGCGATGATGCCGTCCGCCTCCTCTTCCTTGACGCCGTCTTCGACGAACTTAGGGTCGTCTACTTGCGACCCGGCGCCGATTAGTTCGCCCAGAGATTCACCGAGGCGGACTAGATTCCACCATATGATGCTAGGTTGGTTCTTGTAGTTGTAACGCAGCATGCCGTCGTCGTGATTGGGTGTATAGGTAGGATCGAAGTTGTCCATGAATGCAAAGGGGCCGAAGTCGATACTTAGCCCGAAAAGGGACGTGTTGTCCGTGTTTAGTACGCCGTTCATGAAGCCGTAAGCTTGCCACTTCGCGACCGTGAGCGCATTGCGCCGCACGATTTCTCTGTACAGCCGTGTGAACCGGTTCTCCGCAGACTCTGAAGGCCCCTCGATAGTGTCGGCAGGAATGCCGCGCTTTGGAGAGGCTGACTCCGTTGGCTTATCGGGGTCTTCCAGGCGTGCTGGTAGTGTCTCCCAGCCACCAAATACATCTTCCGCGACATATGTCGCAAGCTTGCGGATGAGATCTCTGTCACCTCGCGCTCGGAGGATATCGAAATTTCCAATGCGCAGCCACGACTGGGCGAATCGTGCCACTATAGCGCCGGGCTCGGTTGTTTCCCGCCGTACTTTAACTTCCGGCAGCAACGTTAAGCTCAGTGCTCTCGTAGTTGGTATTCCAAGCGCATTGAGCGCCTCGCTAACGATGAACTCCCGTATGCTGCTCCTGAGCACGGCTTTGCCGTCCGCAAACCGACTGTACGGCGTCAACCCGGCGCCCTTTAATTGTAACTCGTAGCGTACCCCCGAACTCGGATTCGTGGTCTCGAATAGTGATATAGCGCGCCCATCACCGAGTTGTCCCGCCCACTGGCCGAACTGGAACCCACCGTAGCATTGCGCCCAAGGGTATCCTCCTTCTTGCTTCTCCTCATCCCACCCCTGCAGTTTGTTGCCCGCGACGGTGTTCACGAAATCCTCGCTCTTCTCGTCGCCCTCCGATATGCCGAGGTCGCGCATGGCAGCCGGACTCACCGCCAGCAGCTCGGGCTTCTCGACGGCCATGGGCCGCACCCATGTGAACAGAGCATCGCGAACCTGTCGCGGAACGATTTGGTCGCGGGGCGTCTTGTGCGAAGCAGCAGGCGTAGAGAATACGGAGTCTGGAGGGAGCTTGGAGGTGAAGGTCCAGGATTTCGGGATCTCGGTTATAGGCAATGCGGTGGCGTTGCCGGCCGTCGCCGCGCCGTTGGTCGAGAATTGGGAGGACGCCATTTGCGCCAGTCGCAAGTGTGGAAGGCTTCTATGGACGATACGATGAAAAAGCATATAGACGGCTTCGCCTGGCCGGAGAAATCTAGGAATCGGGTGGCATCTATTGACACGAGAAGAAATTACAAGACGAAAGGATTATATAGGTGGTACATGTAGGACATGGAGTAGATATGCGGTCATTCATCTTCGATTGCGATGATCATGCCCTAGGTTATTGAAAGTGGCGATCCTCGGCATCACGTCAGTGATAAAGCCAGTTATCTTGACCGTGTCAAAGCAGATATACACGTTGTAGGTATTGTGTAACACCCCTGATATCCGAAATTTCCCTCGGACAACATCAAGCTACTTGTGCAGTATACAAATAAGGACTCGCCTATTTGCCCTCTAGAAGAAAAATTACTTGCATGACACAGGCAAAGGACAATGGATTTCTACACTTCGATAATGTTTCTTAAATCCCGTCTTGATCGTAGGGAATCAAGCTCTATAAAGAACCCTCAGGGGTTCCCCGCAGTCCCGGCCCCCTTAAGGGACCGGAGGAATAGTCTGTGCAAGTAGGATCACGGCCTGGACATAACCTGGGTATTTACGTATGAGTATAGGGCTATGGTATACTTTCGAAGAACTCAATTATGTTTAGGCATAGGTAGTTGAATTAAAAGTTTGTCTTCTCGCCAAGTTCATGAGCAATGGGTACAACTTAAAAGTTAATGCTTGCTGAGTTGCGATTCGAGAATCATCTTATGCTGCTTGCTATCTCATCCTCCCTCCACCTTAATATCATCTCGATTCGTCTCTCTCTTTCCCTTCCTCTTCCTCCGCGGGCCATTCCTCCTACGGCGCTCAGGCCAGGGCCGACGACGACGAACGGGAAAACCAACCACGAGCTCTGATATCAGGTAGCTAATCGTTCTGCGCAAGAGGCTCCAGGTTCTTCTCGTCGACGTCCATGATCCAGTCGGCGATGGACTTCACGTTGAGCTTTCGCAAGCCGTGGCGCGTGAGGACGGGGCGATCGTCGCGGATGAGATCGGGGGGCATCTGCGTGTACCAAAACTCGCCGACGGTCATGCGCGCCGTCTCGGGGCGCGGGATGAGCTGAAGGAGCGTCCGGGTGTTGGGGTTTCCCACCGGCTCCATGTCCACCACACACTCTTTGAGGAGGTATCCCGAGAGCTCGGGAACGCTCCAGTCTGCGGGATATCCGCTCAGCAGGGTGATGGAGGTGACCGTCTGGGGAGCTATCATTCTATAGCTCAAGGCCCAGGTGTGGTAGTCCACCTCGTACATGTCAAACGCGTAGCCGTCGTCGATCGGGCCGGATACCTTCTCCTTGAGAGCTTCTAGGGAGTAAGCTCGGCGGTCTTCGAGCAAACGGATTGGTTTGAGGCTCGGATGATCCAGGTCATCAGTGCCTGTGGTCATGATAGACATTGTGTCGATGTTAGACCTAGGATAGTCGAGGTATTTGAGCAATGAGAAATTCTTGAGATGGCGAGTTACTAGAGATAGCGAGTTGCTAGAGATAGCGAGTTGCTAGATGCGTCGATGCTTGTGATCCCGTCAGTATGTTTCGATGTGGTAAGTGGAAAACACAAATGATTCGAGAGAAGCAGAACTAAAGTGGCTGCGGGCATACCTTTGGAATTCAACTGCTGCTGAGGGTATTTCTTGCAGAGGATGAGAATGTAATGGTTCTCACGAGTTACTTGGCAATGTTGTGTGGGTGTCAACAAAAGAAATGAAGTTGTGGACAAGTAGGGCTGCGCACCCACGAGCTGTCGTCAAGTCGATGGTATTAGCCTCCTTGGTATGTTTTGTGTACGGGGTATTAACGAATATCTAGCTCCTTAGATACGCGCATAGAGTGAGGGGATGTTTACTAATGCCTCTATACTCGCAAAATCTGTGAAAACAAGGACGAATAGATTCGCAGCCAGCATAGCTAAAGAGACGGCCATAAGCTTGAAAGAGGTGATCGTGAATCCCCATTTTCTCGCCCTAATCTATCGTCTTGTACCCTTTCGACAATGATAATAACATCCTAGGAGATAGACGACAACTACTCTCAAAAGACTCGACACCGTAGTCCTTGAATACCCCTATTTAAATGCGTTCAACACTGTCAGAGATTTTTTTTAACACGATGATCGAGTGGCGTCAGATATCAGTCTGTTACACAGCTTATAGACAAGTAGAGCCCCTTTAAGGCTGAAGATGATATACGGAACGCATGCTAGGGATTAGCCTCTTAGCACCCAGCTGTCTAGATAGGGGGCTGACTAAGACGAGAGCACAGAGAGCCTCTTCCTATATGTAATGCGGAGTCTTTAGTATTTAAGTCGAGGTCTCCTTCCGCAACAACATTGTTCCTACATCACTAGGTTTTCAACGTGACAGTTCGTCGAGTAGATAATATAGAGTTGTTATGAACGAGCCCCTTAACTACTATGCTCAGAAGTAAGTAATTTGTCATGGTCCTGATGAGTAGTCTGCTATATCAAACGATGCATTCGAGGCGTTTGTCGTTGCTGGCATCTATCTCTGTACGTATAGCCCTTTATTTAATTGTGGCACACGTCATGTCTACCTGTGTCCGTGACGCCCATGATTCCACATGTTTCTCGTTGAACAAATAGTGAGCCCAACATGTATACTTTCGTATGGTTGATTAGTTACCTTGTATCTTACCTAGGTAGTTAATATGAGATCTGTGTTAGCTCAGGGAGTACCCAGGTATAATGTAATGTATATTGCCTGATTGGTACATGGACGTCCAACGGGATGCTGTGGCGAGTCCTGTATCCATAAATCGTACCTAATAGCCGGAATAACGGAAGCGCTGAATGTTCAAGCCAGCGAGCTAGAGCTACGCATCATCTTCGGGGATAAGGCGAGCCACGTCTGGCCATCCCCAGTTTTGTTGTTACATTCTCGCTATAGCTGTCGTTTCGGATACCCCGTAGCTGCATGGTTCCGCTGCAAGATCGCCTCTCACAGCTGCGAGTCTGTGTGCAGATGTGCCTCGGGTACGTCCCGCTAGCTTGGTGCCAGCAATAAACCCATATTTTCGTCATCGATTAATGATGGATCTAGTATAGCGTGGCGGAGTGCTATTCAACGTCGCTGCTGTCGGATAGCGCGACAAGCGAAAGGTGTGCTCTCGGCCGATAATAAAAGATTCCATGATCGCAACTCGACCTCGCATCTCTTTCAAATTTGTGCAAGGTGTCACTTGTATACTCAAACTTTCTTCCGTTAAACCTCAAACACCTGCACTCGCCTACCCTCCAAGATGAATTCTATCGGGTCAACATTCCAGCCCGCTGCCACTAACGGTACCGGCCCGAAGCAGACGGGGTCGATCCCGACTCTGAAACTGAGCGACGGCAATGAGATTCCCATGGTAAGAGCTAAGAATAACCATCGGGTTGCAGATTGGCGACTGGCGATTACCGATCACGAGACTAATAGAATCGGTTGGTAGCTCGCATTCGGGCTAGGCACGGCCTTGTCTAACGGAGAATCGGAGCAAATCATGAATTCGGCTCTCACGGCCATCAAAGCCGGGTTTACCCACCTCGACGGGGCCGAAGGTAAGGAAATACCTAATTATCTCCAGTAATCTCTGCATTGGCCATTTCGCTGACGAGCTGTGTAGTATACGGCAACGAGAAGGAACTCGGCAACGCCATCAGGAAGTCCGGGGTGCCCCGGTCACAGCTCTTCGTCACGACCAAAGTATGGACGATATCGACGACCGTGAAGGCCGCCTTCGATGCGTCGCTCGAGCGCCTGGGGCTCGATTACGTTGATCTATACCTGGTGCATTGGCCGCAGGTCGCGGAGACGCCGGACAGGCTGCAGCAGGTGTGGGCGGAGGTCGAGGAGATCCACGCGTCGGGGCGGGCCAGGTCGATCGGGGTGTCCAACTTTCTGCAGGAGCACCTAGAGACCATCTTCAGGACGGCCAAGACCAAGCCGGTGATCAACCAGGTCGAGTACCACCCGTACCTGCAGCACGGCGACCTCGTCGACTTCCACCGGCGGCACGGCATCGCGACGGCGGCGTACGGCCCGCTGACGGCCCTCACGAAAGCGCAGCCGGGCCCCGTCGACGACATCTTCGTCTCGCTGGCCCGGAAGTACGGCGTCACGGGGTCCGACGTCGCGCTGCGGTGGATCATCGACCAGGGCATCGTGGCCGTCACGACCAGCAACAGCGAGCAGCGCGTCCGGGGCTACATCAGCAAGCTGCCCAGCTTCAAGCTGACGCCCGCCGAGGTCCAGGAGATCTCGCACCTGGGCAGCCAGAAGCACTACCGGGGGTTCTTCAACGACATCTACGGGCCGAATGATAGACGCTAGATGGCATAGGGGAGCGATATACATAGCAGTGTCCTTTGGTTGATGGTTTGGGTTGCGCAAAGGTGTCCATACAGAGATTTGTTGGAAGTTGTTGAAGAGGCTCTGCCTTATCTAAGACGAAGTATGGTTTCCAGTCTTACGTCGTTGGTAGCACAAGCAATAGGTGACACGGATATGATTAGCTAATCCTTTGTACTACCTACATCTTCAACACAGTAGGCGAACTAATAAAAATTACGGTGAATTGAAAAGAGATTGCCGAATGTTATTATACTTATTTCGTGAATTCGTGAATCCATTATCTCGTTGCTCTAATAACTACCCAGGTAGTAGGTCGTGGTATCTAAAAACATTCATAATTCCTCGTCAGACTCCGTTTCGTCATCATCAACCGGCTTTGGCGCTGGGGCAGCCGGCTTCTTCATAAACGGCAACTTCCGCTTCGGCGGGGGCGGGCTATCCTCTTCAAAAGTTGCGTTCGAAGCCGACGTTGATGCCGCAGCTTGATTTCGCCGAGACCTTACCGGCAACTTGCGCTTTGGCTGGGGAGCTGGCTCGTCATCTGAGCCTGTTCCGCTCGCGGTCTCGTCCGCCGTACTTTCTCCCTGATCCTCTCCACCCTCCTCTTGTACACTACCGCTGTCGTCTGCCTCGTCAACATCCATCTTCTGAAACCCGTCGTCGCTGCTCTCAGGCTCTTCCTTTACTTTTCGTTTTGCAGCACGGGATGCTTGAGCTGTACGCTTTTGCATGCTCTGGCCACCGCTGACGTTGGCAAGCTTCTGAGGGTCGACATTCGCAGATGCTAATAGGCGCTGCTGCTGCCGGATCTTGACCTTCTTCTCGTTTAAGAGGTCTCGGAACTTTTCAAGGAGCTGGGTCTCATCCTCTTCCTTTATCTTGATAAGCTCGTCCAAGTGGTCCTTCAACTCCTTCAGAGAATCCTCTAGCGTCGAGATTTTGAGGTGGGTAGTGGCCAGATTCTCCTGGACTTTTTCTCTCGAGCCAAGGGCTAAGACACACCAATCGAACGGCGAAATTTCGGTCTTCTCATCTTCTTCAAGTGTAAAAGACCCTAGTCGTCGCTAAAAATTGCTTTAGTAAAATAGCGAGAAGTGACATGTTAGAATAGGATACTCACTGTGATGCCCTGAATGTTTTTTCGAAACGAGAGCGTGACCGACGAGCCGTCGGATTGGGTATCGGCTCTGATTTCAATATCGGGTGTCGACTGTTGGTCAACCAAAATCGAAGTCAAGATTTCTTCCCACTCCTCGGGTGAGCAAGGGGCGCTTGAAGCCCTATAGTCGCCATATCTCTTGTGACGTACTAGATGGATAAATAGAGCAGTTGAGTTTTTGAAGCATAAAGTTATGACGGCGCACGAAATGGAGGTGCAAGGGGGAGACCGGGGAGCTTGGGCGCATCGATGCTAGGGGTTGGACGGAACTTACACTTCATCGTGAATACGGCTGTGCCTTCGGATCCAACCAGCTTCAAATCTAGTGGTTGTGACCCGTTCGAAGATACTTCTAGTAGAAGGTACTCATTATCCTTCCCAGAAATGGGAAAACGGAATATTGAGGCTTCTGCCATGTTGGAATGATGGGATAGTACGGATTGAGGGTTCAAATTGGCTGGTTTGTGGTTTCGTATATAACCTTACGGACCACGACGGCTAGGAGGCGGAATAATTGTCACTGGATACGACGAAGGAAGACTCCGATTTACAAGCAAATGTTGCTGTTGCTGTTGTATTGACGAATACGGCGAATTACGTACTCCTGAGGAGGGTATGTATGAGCAGCTCGGATGGTTGAGACGGACGTATATCTCGAGCTTTACGTTCGGAGGGTACAAACTGCTTCCGTTTTACCATGGATTGCGTGGACCAACGTAAATGCAATCAAGGTGGAGTACACATGTTAGATGTGAGTGAGATCTATCAGATCTATCTAGCTGTTCAGGTGATAACTGGCTGCCTGGAGCAGGCCTAGGCATCAAGCAGCTGTTGAACTGGTTTGTGATTGGAAGGTCAAGAGTTTTGCATGGCTTGAATGGTTTGAGGCGGCTTAAACGCTACTACAGAGGGGCAAGGTGCTCTGGGTGCCCTGTAAATTAGGTGCATACGGGTGGGTGCTGTTTATTTACTATGTACATATGTACCCAGGTATACGTGGGTGTTTACCTACATATGTAGGTATATGCATATGATTAATACACGTGCACATAGTGAAGTTATAGACATGCCTAGGTAGATTTATTATTCAGTTGTTAAAGCTGGTTGGAACCCTTCGTACAGGTAACCAAGCCCCCTAATTTACAAAGTTGTTGTAAAAATTCCAGGTTGCTGGGCACAAAATGTCAGTGTGTAGCGAAAATATCTTAGGGAGGGGTCAAGGCAGCTAGCGGGTAGCTTAGCTGCTACTTAGGTGCCCAGGTGAAAACCTAAGGTCGCGTTTCTGTTGTCGCGTTACTGTCGCGATCGTACTGCCGTGAGATACCGCCTAGAAAAATAGACGCTTATTGGCTGCAGCATGCTGTAAAACCCTTGTAGCCCTAAATATGGTCTGTGCTTACATCCCAGCCACCAAAAAAAAAATTTGTTGCTGTACCTTAGGTACCTGAGCTGATTGTGGGGCTTCCAGCCATCCCGCCTCTCTTGGCCAAACTTCCGACCCTCCTCCACCCATTCCATCTAATTTCCAACTTTCCATCCCTCCAATTCAGAAGTGCACTCACAATTGTCTTGGTTTGAGAACTCATTCAATCCCACTCAAGCCAAACCAATTAATTGATTCTTCCAAACTGACGATCCTTGCGATCAATTTCCAACATATTCAATCTGTTCTGACGACGTCGCTTTCGTCCAACTTTTCGGCACCTTGTCAATTTCATACCGTGCAGTTTTACTTTAGCAAACCTACCTTAGGTAACTTTAGGTACCTTACTTTTTACCTTACACCTTTACCTTACACCTTTACCTTACCCTTACCTAACTTCCGACTTTCATCTCATCCTCAACTTGCGCCTCATTTCGCGACTCGCCATATCGATTGATCTCAACCACCACTGCACTTTTTGCGCGCGACTCGGCCCAACCCCGCTGTCGTCAAAAATTCAGTTTCTTCAATTTACACTCCAATTCTGCACGCAGTCTCGGAGTATATGACGATCGATTACTTGCACCTGCGAAACGATGCGACGAACCGCAAAGTATCATTGACCCAGAGCATTGTTTTCGGACATTGACCTCGAGAACTTTGATCGCTTATATAGTTTGATCTAGTTCTTTAACTGACTTGAACACGCATCTCGCGCGTTTCTATCCTATCCAAACCTCACAATCATTCTATCATACGACATCTCTTCCATCATGAGTCCCACTGACCATTTGGATGAGTATTACCGCCATCACAACCGTTTCCAGGACACCCACGTGCTAAGATTGGAGGAAAGCCAGGCCTGGAACAAGTTCTACGAAGAGACGGCTGTGCTTGAGGACAAGAGAGAAAAGGCTAGCAGAGAGAAGAACAAGCAACTAAAGATGCAGCTGGCTTCGCGAACTAGTTCTGTTGAGGATTGGGGCGATGACGACGACTTCATGATTGACAATGACGACCTCACCTTCCGAAGCAACTCCACAGCTGCGAACCCCCAGACTCGCCACCGTGATAGTCTGTCCTCGTTCCGATCCGACCGCGATTCTCTTCCTGGCAACGACGAGAAACATCTACATCTACCCGGCGATGATGAGAAGTCTACACTAGATGCGATTGCTGCCGCTACCCATGCAGGCATTCCGATACCTACGAATGTACCGCCCTCCGCTTTAATGGGAGGTACCATTAAGCGACTGGGAGGAAGGAAGATGAAGAAGATCTTCCAAGAAGATTACGCCGACGACCTGGATCTTCCCTCAGCTGGTCAGCTTCGACTCAAACCTCAGGGCGGCATGATATACCCCGAGTCGTTGACACAAGTAACTGGCGCAGCGAATTCCAGCCCGTCGAAGAGAACATCTCCCTCTATTACCCAACTACCTCTTGAGAAGCTACTACCCAAGAACTTTACACCACCTATCAACCTGGACAAGTTCCGGGATACAGACGACGATGACGATGTATTTGGAGACGGAGCTGCAACTATCAAGGCCTCCAAGCTTCGTTCTCAATCTCGACCTATGTCACTAATCACACCACCCACACCTTCTCCTCGAAAGCGAGAGGATGATGATTTTGAAGGTGATCTGGAACTTCCAACAGATGGATTCCTAAAGCTTACCAGAAAGATGGACATTCCCAAGACACCAGCTCTCAGTGCGAATGACGACTTTGATTGGGGAGAAGGCAGCTTGGGCACTCGATTTGGCGGTACGAAGCGAGATGCATTTTCAACTCGCAGTTCGTCTGTATCTGCTCTTAGTCCAAGTCTGGCTAGTTCTATTACAGCTGAGAGTGAAGATGAAATCTTCGACGGTCTGCTTCTGCCAAATGGACCTTTGGACCTCGGCGATCGACTGAAGCGACGAAAGCAAGATCCATCCCCGGAGAGACGACCTGATCAGCCGGCACCCAGCAAACGAGCTCCGTCGCCCAAGACTCTAGACAAACTTGCCGCAGATAAGGAGGACCTTTTGGATGGGCTTGACTTTGGTGACGGCGACGTGTTCTCTTCGAGCAAGCAGACATTACATCGCAACGTCAAGGTGAAAGAGACTCGACCAGTCAGCCCCGTACGACCTAAGACAGCTGTTTCCGTGACTTTCACCAATAAGCCGGTTATGTCCACACCTACATCCCGCCTACCTCGACCTATGGGTAGTCACGAACGCACACAAACCCAACCCTCTCTTGAGCCGGTATCTGAAAGCGGTGGTCCCATTCTACCCCGTCCGTCTCGCAGATCTCAGTCCCGTCTAGGTCACTCTGCACAGTCATCTGTCTCGAGTGTTCATACCCCTACTACGCCTTCCTCGGTCCAGTCTGCTCTATTTTCTACGCCGCGAAGAAGGGAGCTCAACCAGAAGGCATCCACAGGAGCTTTGCGTAATGAGCCCACCACCACTAACGCACAGCTACTGAGATTGAAGCGCTCTTTACCAGCAATGCGCCATACTACCGCGCCAGCGAAGCCCATGGTCTCGCGATTCGACCGACCACCTTCTCGCACTGATTCGCGTATTGATTCCGGTCGCCCTCAGTCTGGCATGCGACCGAAAACTCCCGTCGACCGTACGCGGCCTGCCCACGAGGGCAGTGGTGCACAGCCAAGAAAGACTCCTTTCTTACCTGCCGGCGCATCGCAATCTCAGTCGCAGCATGTGACCGCGAAGAATGCCCGACCTTTTCAGCGCCACAACTCAGATCAAGGTCCAGAGCTTCGACCTCTCTCACGCGCCATTTCTCGCGCCACGATGCGCTCTCCAAGTCCGAGAAGAACTCGCAATATGACAGCCGAACCCATCTGGCAACAGATTAGCAAGCCGCGTCGGGTGCGCCGCTTTGGCGACGGCCACGAACTCGACTCTTTTGATGATCTTCCAACCTCTGCGCAGGCCGAATCTAAGTATGTGAAGCAGCCGATCGCTAGCGGAAACCGCACGAATATTCGAAACAAGATATATCAGAACGTTCTGCCCGATCGAAACACGCCGAGCCCGGTGTCTCCTTACTCTCCTGCGAAGGTCGATTCTCTACCCCACTTCGCTCGAGATACGGCTGCGAGCCGCATCGCCAGAGAGACCTGTCTTGCACATCGAGCACCAGCTTCAGGGCCTCTCGCTCCTGTACCCAACCAGAGAGTCGCCCAGCTGTCGAGCCGAGCGCATAATGCTTCCAGACTCAAGAAGTCTCAGAAGACCCCGCAGCTGAAGCCTCATTTGATCTCCAATCTGAACTCATCTAAGGAGACTAAAGGTATGAATGCAATTAAGAACCCTCCCACATTCCTGCCTCCCAAGACACCCGAGCGGCCCAAACAGCCACAGAAACAACAAGTATCCCGAATTTATCGGACCCCCGAGCCATATCAGAAGCCACAGAAGCTTCGGACACCTCCGATGCCATGCATCCCTGAGATCCCTGAGATCCCTGAAACACCAAAGCGACCTCAGAGACTTCCGGAGGCCCGAGTACCTCCGAAATCCCCAACGCCCCAAAAGGTACAGCTACCTGAGAAGCCTCAGGCGCCTAAGAAGCCACAGGTGCCTCTAAGAAAAACTTATTCAACCAAGACTCAAGCGACTCAAACAACTACTAAGACTCAGTCACCTGCTAAAGTCCGAGCACCTACTAAGATCCAAGCGCCTGCTAAGATGCAGACACCTGTTAAGACGCAGACGCCTGTTAAGATGCAGGCACCTACTAAGACGCAGGCACCTACTAAGACTCAAGCACCCGCTAATGCTCGAGCTCCTAAGCCTCGAGCCCCTAAGACTCAAGGAACTCAGAAGCCGAAGGCACCTGAGACACAGACAGCTAAGAAGACACTCCCACCCAACAAAGCACAGACATTCGTGAAGTCACAAAGACCGCAAGATGTTCAGAAGCCTAAGCAACCTCAACAGACCCAACGGCCCAAAAAACTTGAGAAGTCTCAAAAATTCCATGTCCCACAGACTCCTCCCAAATCCCTACATTCTCACGCTTCTCATACCTCTCATATTTCTCATGCTCCTCACACTCCTCGCGCTTCTCACACTACTCAAGCTTCTCATACTCCTCGTAACAACTCTCAGACACAAGTTACTAACTTAACACCAGTTGTGAACGGCATGACATACAACCCCGCAGCATTCTGCTGGGAAGGGAACGATAATGCGCTCAATGCGTTCGACCCACCGGCTTCGTCACCGATAGTAGCATCTTTACCACCGCATATGGCTCGCGATAGAGAGGGTTCGATCTCTAGACCTGTACTGATCACCAACATGACTGCCACTAAGGGTGTTAAGCGTGTTGGTGACATGATCTTCGATCCCCAGAACATGTGCTGGTTGAAGGCAGATACGACGAGCCCCAGTCCATCTAACGATCCCATGGAGGGCTTCAATGCCTTGGACGACGAAGATCCTTTCAAGGATATCCCCGACCTCGACGATAAGGATAAGGATTCGGCTTCGGGTGGACATGGTCGCGGAGGTGATATCAGGGACGACTGGCTAGTAGGCGAAGAGTTCGACGTTGGCCCGGAATTCATACGACGCCAACACGAAGAAGAGACGCGCTGGCGTCGGAAGTGCGGACCTTGGGATCTCACGGGCGATCGCCCCCGAAACGATCGAAACGATCGACGATGGGCACTTAGAAACATGATCATGGAGAAGGGATTATAAAGTGCGATTCACCAGACTCGGTCGAGCGGCACATATTACACAACTGAAAGGGCAACCCTCGACACATTCACGACTCGCATACGATGCATTTACTCGGCGTTCGAGGAAGCAAGCACCCTTTAATGGACATACCCCCATACCCCCCTTTACTTCACTCATGTTGTTTATACAGCTTGCTGTTTACGAAAATGATGATATGGATGTACAATAGTTACAATCAGGCGGCAGGAAGATACCAGCCTTGGAACAATACGACACGGCACATGAAGACACATACACTAATAATGATCTCGGCGATGTGGTATACCCCTCAATTAGAGGCCGAGTTGGATCGAACCACTGGGCAAAATGCATTCACGACGGATAAAGGACAACGGTTGGGACATGATGATGTGGTTACGCGTTACGATTACGGCTTGTAAATATAGACGGCATAGACACGCAAGCATATTCGGTCAGGCCCGGTTAGGCCAGACCTTGGTAGACTCAATAGAGAGCGAACGCGAAAATTGGGAACCATTAATACGTTCATAATTAACCAGTGTTTTTTTGTGATATAACTAACATAGTGCCTAGGTCGTGTAGTACGTACCTAGTCAAAATTCACGTTCTCCAGGCTAATGTACCTAGGTAGGTTCGCCGGTTTATTCCAATGCTGCTCCAGCCCATCTGCCTCCTGTCTATCAGGCTTACGAGTCTCACGTCACGTGAAGTGGCTTAAATGTTTAACCTAGCCCACGATTCCGGTGGCTTGACTTAAACATGGTTTACCGTATGAACGGCACAGGAGTCCCCAAGTTGAAAGGGATTCCTACAGAGAATACAACTCTCGTCAAGGTTCGCAGGTGCGCAATGCACCACTAGAAACGCTTCCCCCTGAAATCCGGCGGGATATACTCGCTATCTTGACATTAGACCGGCTCAACTGCCTCGTCCGGGCCTCCCCAGTTTTCCACCAACAGTACCTAGCAAGCCGCAAGTATGTACTCGTTTCATGCTTGAGCGATACATTAGGCAGCGTCCTCGTTGACGCCCTCCTCGTCTGTCGGACCGGGTCGACCATGTTCGCCGGCACACGCGGGGATGAAACGGTGTCTCGTGTTCTAGATGATTATCAGAACTTGCGGTTGAAGCGAAACCAGACATTGGTGGAAGAACTTAGCGAGGTCGACGCAGTGAAAATGGCGAATTTCCACTCGACCGTGATTTTGCCTATCGCCTCCCGATATATTAGCTGGGCAGCGCACTATCCCGGTAACGAGCTAGACATTCCGGCATTTCAACAACCATTATCTCTCAGTCCCGTAGAGGAGACGAGGTTCCTGCGCTCTCTGTACCGCTTCCAGCTTTGCTGTCAGCTTTTTGGTTCCGGGCCTTACCCCAACCTAGTGCCTGAGTCACGTCACAACCCCGTCGATATTCTCACGAGATTCTTCTTCTTGTATGAGCCCTGGGAGGTTGAGGAAACTAGGTGTGTCGGCGTATTCGCCGAGGAAACGTATGAGCGTTTCTCTAAGGTTCTTGTCCGCGGTATCAACTCGGGGAGCGTTGTATTCAATGGTGAACTGCTGTCACCCAATTCCAACTTACCATTTCCTCTCAAACAAATCAGTGAGTGCCGCTTCGTTTGTTGTGTTTTCTCCCAATACAGACGGACGCACTCACTCTAACTCAATCCGCCCACCGATTTAAGGATATCGAAGTCGCTTTTTCAAAAATATAGCTTATTCGCGCGGTCTCGAGCCGCTCTGCAGCGTCCTGTATACCGACAGCGACGACCACGAGGGCCTCTTGGGAGTCGTGACAGGCGTGTTCTCGCGGTCAATGACGGACGCGTTCTCGCGGTCGGTACCTTTCCTCTTCGACGACGAGGAAGACCCTTTCAAGTATTTCACGAGGCTGGTGCGGCAGCGAGGGCCGCCGGCGGAGCGGCAGTGGAGGCAGGACGCGCGCGAGCCGCTGCCCTTCGAGGGGGACTCGGTGGCCGGCGCGCCCTTGGCCTGGACGCTGGTCTGGGGCGGCACATACAGCACCATGTACAACGCGCTGTCGCGCATGCAGCGTGCGTGGGCGTGCGTCATGTGGGATGCGGCGCGGCTGCGCGGGACCGGGGCGGACGAAGCGGTGCTGCGGCAGTGGGCGGCAGCTTGGGGTAGCTATGATCCAAGGGACTATACTGGTCCGAATATCCATTAACATGTGCCGCCCGGTGCAGTCGACGTATCACGTTTCACCTAGTCAGTTCAAACCTGTATTAAATACTGCCGGAGTAGGCTGTCTATAACCTGGAGCTTAGTAACCGCGGCGAGGATAGTCGGCGAGCTATACCTCTTCCGATTTTCTATAGGGATCTACTTTCACATGCGTATGTCGCGTAGAGAGAAGGAGGCAACACTGGCGAACAGTGTGAGGCTTCCAAGGTTTTTTGACAGCTCCTTTTTTACGAGGCTACGTCAAGCTACGTCAAACCTCATCATTTCATCATGACCACTCGGAGATTGTGGCCGATTAGGAACAATTCCCTCAATACTCGCTGCTTCGTGCCGTCATGGGGATCGGCGGGGCAGTCGTGTAGTACAGCATGATGCACCTGCATGGGGGCACATCTGGCATCTAACATTGCTTTTTTCCTTGGGGGCTTATGCTCCAGATTCACATATTCCATGGGAAAGTGGGCTGACTTCCCTTGGGTACCTACGCAATGCTTTAATGCAAAGAAAAGCAAACTCGGGTGGATTCATGTCTTGTCGGTAGCGGCGGGCAGTGGACAGGATATAAAAAGCATGAATGATGGCCGAATATGGGGAATATATGATAGTCTCCTCATTCCTACAGTCCGTGAGCAATTACTAGGACACCGCCGTTTACCATGCCGTCTTTCACCGTATTCAAGGGCCAGGACAATGGCCAGCCGAAGAAAACGACCACTTCGCAGCCTGACCAGCTCGTGCGCGATAAGGTCCTCGTAAGGGTCACAGCATCTGGTCTATGCGGAACAGGTACAATGACGGCCACTAAAACTACCAATTCTTTCGAGTTCTCACCGCTGACAGTGCTATCTAGATCTACACTATGTCAGCCACAATTCACACACTCCGTCTTAAGCTATTGCCCAGAACTAACGAAACCCCAGAGAACACGAGACATGGTCCTAGGCCATGAAGGCTGCGGAGTCGTCGAGGATGTAGGACCCGACTGCAAGCACTTGAAGAAGGGGGATCGCGTCGGCTGGGGCTTCTCAACCGACAGCTGCGGGTACTGCGACGAATGCCTCGAGGGGTACGAGCAGTTCTGCGTCGACCGCGGCATCTACGGCCAGGCCAACTTCGACCAGGGCAGCTTCGCCTCCCACGCCATCTGGCGGGAGGGGTTCCTCCACCGGACGCCGGACGGGCTCAGCGACGCCGAGGCGGCGCCCCTGCAGTGCGGCGGCGCCACCACGTTCGCCGCGCTGTACGACGCCCAGCACGGCGAGACGGTCGGCGTCGTCGGCATGGGCGGGCTCGGGCACCTGGCCATCCAGTTCGCCGCGAAGCTGGGGTGCCGCGTCGTCGTGCTCTCGGGCACCGACCGGAAGAAGGAGGAGGCCCTCCGGCTCGGCGCGACCGACTTCGTCGCCACCAAGGGCGTCAAGGACCTCAAGGTCTCGCGGCCGCTCCAGCGGCTGCTGGTCACGACGTCGGCGCAGCCCGACTGGGACGCCATCCTGCCGGTCATGGCGCCCCGGTCGACCATCTACCCGCTCTCGGTCTCGTCCGGCCACCTCGAGGTCCCGTACATGCCGCTCGTGTTCCAAGGGATCGCCGTGCAGGGCTCGCTGGTCGCGTCGCGGATCCAGCACCGCAAGATGCTCGACTTCGCGGCGGCGCACGGGATCAAGCCGATCATCGAGAAGTTCCCCATGACGGAGGAGGGGATCGGGCAGGCGATGCAGAGGCTGGAGGAGGGCAAGGTGTACTACAGGGCCGTTCTCATGGTGGAGTAAATCCGGATGGCGATTTATAAGCTCGTTTGGGGGCTGGTTTGGAAACTTCTCGCTCTCGCCATCGAGACTGGTGAAGATGGTGAAAAAAGGGGAAGAAACAAGCTACCATAGGTCCGGAGTTAGGCTATTTGTTTTGTGCTACAGAAGCACCAACCACTCCTAATGAATCGTTTAAAATGCACTGCAACCCCTTCTCTGATCGCATTTCTCAGCAAGCTGAGTCCCCCAAGGTAAGAGTAACAGGGCTGAGTCCTGCATACGGTACTGCTTATGACGCATCGTCACAGCGTGAGCTGAAATTTGATATTCGATATAGCGGTCGGTGTACAGTCATCTGAGGCTTGATATTCATGAGAAAAGAGATGGTATTAGTACGTGAGAGCTATAAGTATTTCCACGCCGTGCCTCTTTTTCTTTCTCACTTCATATTATACACTTAAATAAGGCATTATTGTTTTTCTTCTTTTCTCTCCTTTCCTGGTAAGAAGTAATCATTATATGAATCTATTTGACGATGCTAATGCCTTCACAGCTCTTCCTGCTCACATGGCCTCGACAACCGTCTTCCAAGTAGAGTGTACGCTCCCTCAAGGAAGCCCAACTTATATTTCTAGACCTAACGTACGGTCGACACTAAGTATCCTATCGAGTACTATATCAACTATCATACTTCATACCTAGATGGTTCTACATCTATCTTTACCAACTAATCGGAAAACCCTTGGGAAAGGTTTCAGTGCGTGGGCTCGGCGGGTGTGGCAGACGCTGTGGAGAAAGCTGAAATGGACGCTGGTAGCATTGATCATGCCCGGGTTCGTGGTCGGTAAGGCTTTGGGAGACTACGTCGCCACCTACAGGTCAGTACGATGCAAGGTTATTCAATCCCACACCAAAAGATCAGGAACATCATGGACTATGACACACGCCTTCTTCGCGAACATGGGTGGCTACATCTTACACCAAGGGGACGTAGATACTACGTCCCGGGCCGACCCTTTAATAAGTTATCACTATCGATGCGGTTGTGTCGCCTCCAATCCTCCCAAGGACACTGAGAAAACACCTGAACACAGTCCTTGCCGACGCTGTCGTCATAGTCCCTCCAGAGGCGCGACAAAACAAGATTCCCTACATCCTCCCGCGCTATCTCCTGAGCTGCCGTCTCAGCTGCCCCAGAGAAATCGCAGTCACTGTTGCTGCTCCAAAACTAGCCAATCCGACTTACCATCGATCGCAAGTTCGAACATCTCAACTATGTCTCGAATATCCGATTTTTTTTCTTTCATTCTGACGAGCACTGGTGGCAGGAGGAGGTACCAGATACAGTGCGGTATACAGATGAGGATCGACATTTTGAACTACCTTTCGCCATAAACTCCGCGCAGTTATGTGTCTTGATGAGCAAGGGGCTTATCACTCAACTTCCTGACATCTCTGAAGATGAGATCAAGGATAGAAGCAAAGAAGACATGCTCGTGAAGCTCCTAGCTCTCGGACAGATTGCCTGGATCATAGTGGATATAATAGCACGAAAAACTAGTGGACTTTCTTCCACATTGCTCGGGGTGGTTAGTCTCCATTTCTCCGTCTGTGCAATTCTCATGTACTCGTTCTTGCTGGAGAAGCCAAAAGACATAAAAGAGTCAACGAAAATATTCCTTACGAGGCAACTTGACGACTATGACAAGGACCAACTTCTCTGGCTAAATGCGGCGGGCTTCTTCAGGAATGCCTTATACAGAAGAGGACTATAACTCCCCAACAGACCATCGAGAACGACATGTATAACACAGAGGCCCGGTTAGGATCCTTGAACTTGAGGGTTCATTGGCACATCACAGGCGGGGATATTGGCTTTGGCCTTGGAACCGTTATGTCCAGCACAATCCACAGTCTCGCCTGTAACTTTGCATTTCCTACGTGGGCCGAACAGATAATATAGGGGAGTGCCAGCGTGTACATCCCGGCTGTATTCCCAGTGTACTACTTCGTTATGCTTTTCCATTTTTGGCTCAGCCAGGAAGGCCGGCTGTGGCATCTGGTCCGACGAGTCATAGCCAATACGACATACCTGCTATATGCAATATGTCGGCTTTTCATGATCGTCGAAGTCTTCCGCTCTCTGGCATACCTCCCCCCGGATGCGTTCTTGACGACATGGTCAGATTTAATCGCCTACATCAGCTAGACAGATGACTTTGCATTATGCCTTACGCCTCTTGGCATACGATGAAATGGTGCTGCAGTGTGCTAGTGGAGTCCTGCCATCCGGAGGACCCCTATTCGTCGAGTTAGGTGCCATCGGATAGGGTCCGCTGAGATGGATACCGGTAGCCGGATCCTGTAGTGCCAAAAACAGAAAGCAGCCTCCATAGGCAGAGACAGGGGCGATTGCGTGCTCGATGCCATCGACCTTGACGACCAACTATATCTATGAGCATCTTCCTCTTCGTTATCGAAATTGATTTTGTCTTCCCTTCGCATTTTTAAAGCGTGGTTCATCCACACCAACTTAAGTCGTTTTCGCGGCTTTTGTACATCAAATTTTCCGTCACTTTTCGATAAGTGAGGCCCCTTTGGACATGATGTAACAGACACGAACAGCTCCCCCTGTCCTTCCGATGGCGGCCCCTAGAGCCCGCAGAAAAAGGACGCTCGGAGACTGACGAAGACTTTACGGGGGGCTTTCGAGCCAATGCTTATAACTTGCTCACCTGTGGGACGATCCAGAACAGGTCGAGAATTCATCAGGATGTCGGGCTTCGGCTATCGCAACAGCCCATCATTGGTTGGCACCCTCGAGAAAAACTGGAACTGGACGGCGACCTTACGACGGGTTTTGGAAACGTGAACGAGACAAATTTATTCTGTTCGCTACATACGAAATGTAATCGGCGACCTCACTGGGGAATGGCAAATCCACCGGCTCGAGGAGTCATGCGATGATTGCGGGGTCTCGTTACGACCCTTGTCGCCAGTCTCGAAGCCATAGACTACGATCATATTCCAGCGCTACCTGTGAGCCGCTAAGAGAGCCGGGGATGTTACATCTTCGAGTGGCCCTTGATAATCATGCTCGCAAGTCGACCGTCGACGAAGGGCGGAGATATTTGCTCGGAGCGAAGGGTCGGCACCGATATCCTACGCCTGTACGGCAAGCCGAGTCAATGAGATCAGAAAATTCCCGCCCTCCGCTCATGGAGCTTGCGATGCTCAGGGAGAGGGTGCTAATAATGCAATGGTTCTCCTTATTCCCGGTTGAAGCGAAGTACCTTTCCTCGTTGACCAATCTTGCCGGCGACGTGCGGTCGCTTGTCGGTGTTCTGGCAGATTATAAAGACGACTCTACGCGCCTTTCTACAAGGAAATTAAATCCCAATCACTAGTATTATCCGGTTCCAAGCTACTTCAATCGTCATAAATCGCCATTCAAGCCATGTATTCCCGTCAGCTTATTCTCGCACTTTCTAGCGTGCTAGCTTTCCTTTCGCAGAGCCTATCGGCGTCACTCCCATTCGGTCACTATGGCGCCGAAGGCACGGTATTGTTCTTGAACGGCTTCCATTTCGTCTCGGGGCATAGCGACTGGGAGATATCTGCGAATCACTATTGTGTAATCATCCGCGACGATATGCTCCAATGTGCCGTCTATAACACCGCCACGACGCCTGCCCATCTGGCTGGTATCGAATACATCATCACTACGGATGCATTCGAGACTTTGGATTACGAAGGTAAAGAACTAGATTTTTTCATAGTAGAAGCGCACAGCTAATTCTGAGTAAGAACGTCAACTATGGCATAGTCACGTCTATGAAATTACCAGCGGGTTTCTCATTGAGCCAGGGCTTCCAAGCTCCGTGGACCATACCATCATGAAGGATGTCTGTATGTACACCTGATATTCCTACCCCCCCTGTTCTCCTTTCCTTCATCTTTCAATGCTCAGCCTACCTCCTCGGAACCTTCTGGAATACTATCATTAACACTTTATTCGCAGTGGTCGGGACCTACGGAAAGACATTCCACACTTGGCGGTACGACCAGCAGAACAGCACATACCCAATCGGTATCCCAGAGCTAGTCATGGGCTATACCGGTGACGACCAGATCACCCCTGACTTCGTCACGAAGCGAGATGAGCTCTTCGGGGTCAACACGACCGAGATCAGGGAGTCCCGCACGGATATTCCGCCGCCCGCGGTTGTTGCTGGAGCAGATAGCTGGAAATACGGATATGTCCTAACCTTAGGTCTCGTCAACAAGACTTCAGACACGAATTTCCCCCCGAATGACGACTGTTCTAACGCAGTAGGTGTTTGACACCTAGCAAGATTCGTACCCTGAACCAGCCTAGCTCGGAAGCCGCTCAATTGATGAGAGTCCGGAGCTGCGTGGGTAGAAAGTGGAAAAGCCACATAAATAGGTAGTTTTTAGCTGGTAGAAAATGCGAACATATTCCACTCATGCGTATTGCCCTAAAAATAACATCGACAAGATCTAATACTCTTGAATTTAGTCAGAATTCGATCCGTACATCGGCCCCTGTCTACTTAGCGGGCCCCCTATCCGTTGAAAGCGGGATCCGCGCGGCAAAATTGCCGTTAGAGACCCGCGAAAGCCGGACCTACGGACTTTAAGGTGGACCCGATGCATGATATAGGGCTTACCTACAACTAGGATCCTCTTATATCTTCTTACGTGAACTAGACACTGCCTCTCTACCTCCCTACCAATGGTTCTAGAGATATTGTCCTAGTCTATTTGACAGTCTGGCCTAGGATTGGGCGGAATTAATTCTAGAACTTATCCATATGCATCCCTGGTATATTCCTAGAATCCCGCCCCGGATTTTCGTCGCTGAGATATCGTGGCTGGTCGGCAAACAGTGTAATCCGCTCAGTGACCAGGTCTAGCTGACTGTAGGGATACATATACTTCGCTTACCATCAAATACGTATATAAAGAGCTTGCTGCTTCTGAATGTTTGAAATATCATGAACTTGACCAAGCGTATCCAGGAACTGTAAATCTAGGCCATTAACAACACCATGGCTTTCAAGCTCGCCGAGGTCGACACACTGACCATCCACGCCATCGTCAACGACGAGATCGACCAGATCTCGCCGTCGCCGCACCCGGCCGTCAAGCACCCTCAGTCGTTCATGGGCGCCCCGCTAAAGCCGCTCCCGGCCGGTACACAACGCGGCGGCGCGTCGCTGCAGATGCGCATGGACAGCCTGTGCTGCGGCGCCCACGGGCTGTCGCTGCTGATCACGGTGACCAAAGATGGAAAATCGCACAGCCTGCTCTTCGACGCTGGGCCGGAGGAGGCTGTTTGGGAGCGTAACGTGACGAGACTGGGTCTGGACCCGAGCGCGATCGAGAGGATCGTGCTGTCGCACTGGCACCGCGACCACTCGGGCGGGATCCTCAGCGCGGTCCGGATGATCGAGGCGGCGAAGAAAGACTCGGACTCGGGAGACGCGCAGAAGGTCGTGGTGGACCTGCACCCGGACCGCCCCGACTTCCGCGGCGTCATGGCCCACGAGCCCATCTCGCTAGAGCCCGACCCGAGCTTCGCCGAGATCGAGGAGGCGGGCGCCGCGGTGTTCACCAGCGACGAGGTACACACGGCGCTCGACGACACGTTTCTCATCTCCGGGTCGATTCCCAGACGGACGTCGTACGAAGGCGGCATCCGGAGCGGCATTCGGTTTACCCCGGAAGGGAAATGGGAGAAGGATGAATTGATCATGGATGAGCGACTAGTCATGTGTAACCTCAAAGGTAGGGGGCTCGTCGTGTTCACCGGCTGCAGCCACGCCGGCGTGGTGAATGTCGCAAGGCACGCAATTGAGTTAGGGGGCGGTGTCCCTTTCTACACTCTCGTCGGCGGATACCATCTCGCTGACGGCACGCTGGAGAAGTTGGAGAAGTCAATGCAGGATTTGAAGGCCCTGAAACCTCAAGTCCTCATGCCTGGACATTGTACTGGATGGCGGTTCAAGGTCGCGATTGAGAAAGAGATGCCGGGGTGTATGGCCCCTATATTTGGTGGTACGAAATATGAGCTTATTTAAAATGGAAAAGGGAGAGAAATGTAAGCCACGTCTCTACTCATAGAATCGGATATTCGAGGAATGACTTTTAGTCTGGTAGTTACATTTTAGGGCAAGTAATAATATAAAGTTTAAGATGAAGTATGCTTACCTAATATGTCAAGAACTCTGCCTCGAGGTCCTTTTAAGGTTTCTTGAATTCTCTTTCTTGATAACACCCCTTAGCATTATCTGTCTCCCTCTCTTTCTCTTCTTCCAACCTACGCCAGACGAAGCTAGTATTTCTCTTTTTAATAGACCTTTCACACTATGCTCAGTCTCAAAACTGGACATTTAGCATTGAGCTCTTCTAGGGTCTTGGGAATGTCTCTCGTTGAAGAGTATAAAACGGCGAACACTTGCTCGCGGAGATACAGAACCCGAGCCTCTATCGGTATATCTTCCCCGAGCTAGCTCCCAGTTAGGAAGCAGAAAATTAGCCATGTTCATGTCCAACTTTTTTCAGCCGACTGTACGACCCCTTTCAATGCTTTTTTTATTAAAGCTGATATCATCATCGAATACCTAATGCAAGCCACGGCACACGCAGCTTGTGGAATGCGACCGCTAGGTTCTCCGGAAGCCAACGCCTTCTCTTTTAGGAAACCGCCGCGGCACTAGAATGCCGGACTACGATTAAGCTTGTACGCGGCCCGCCGTGTCTTGTATACCCCAGCTACTTTCTCGCCCAATCGTCTGGCCCACGGGCTACGGACATAACCCGTTCGATGCAACAGCATGTCAGGGTATCCATGATTGGCTTCTTTTTCGAACCTGCACGACGCACTCCACGACAGCGCCATTTTGCATATGATATCGCACGTGGGCCCCCGTATTCGTCGGCCACACAGAATGAGTGCATTATAAATACTGGGGATCTCTGTAGGTCGTCGAATTACTGGGGCTGAGATGTGAAGCTTCAGAATTGTTTTCGGCTTCCTTCCCCGTCGTAGAACATTTGCATCATGGTGAATGTGCTCACGTCCATGAAGGGACTGCCGGTCCTAGCTGGCTGTGTATTCGCCGCGGCCAGCTATCCGACAATACCTATCGACTTGACAACACCCGTCCAGCAACGTCTTGCTATAAACGGCCCCAACTGTAAGTAGAGAAGACTAACTAGGAATAGTAGTCGTCATTAGAACTCAGTTACTTTATACTAATATGAGTCTGTTGCTTTTTAGCTGTCGCTATCGGCTGGAACACCTACCAAGAGTTAGATCAACCGTGTGTTCAGTATGGAACGTCTAGCAATGCACTCACTCTTCAAGCTTGTTCAACCTCTTCGGTGACATATGCTACATCACGCACTTATTCCAACGCGGTCACTCTTACAGGTCTGTCTTCGGCTACGACGTACTATTACAAGATTGTATCGACGAACTCCAGTGTCGAACATTTCTTTAGTCCGCGAGTGGCAGGTGACACAACCCCCTTTTCCCTAAATGCCGTGATCGACATGGGAGTCTATGGCGCAGACGGATACACCATCCAAATGGATCAGACCAAAAGGGACACAATCCCTACCATTGACCCGTCGCTGAATCATACAACCATCTATCAACTAGCAAACACAGTCGATGACTATGAGTTCATCGTGCACCCTGGCGATTTCGCCTACGCCGATGACTGGTTCTACAAGGCCAAGAACCTTCTCGATGGCGAGGACGCATTTCAAGCTATTCTAGAGGAGTTCTACTCTCAGCTTTCGCCCATATCCGGCCGTAAGGTTTATATGGCCAGTCCCGGAAACCACGAAGCCGCGTGCCAGGAAATCCCCTACACCACGGGCTTGTGCCCCGCGGGACAGAAGAATTTCACGGACTTCATGACAAGGTTCGGGGAAACCATGTCGACAGCGTTCCCGTCCACGTCGACGGTTGAGACTGCCAAGGTCAACGCCAATAAAGCGCAACTGTTGGCGAACCCGCCGTTCTGGTACTCATTCGAGTACGGCATGGTGCATTTCATCATGATTAACACCGAGACCGACTTCGACGACGCGCCGGACGGACAGGGTGGGTCTGCCGGGCTCAACAGCGGACCCTTCGGGGTGGCGGATCAGCAACTCGAATTTCTCGAGGCCGACCTGGCTTCCGTCGACCGCACCGTGACACCTTGGCTGCTCGTCGGCGGTCACCGCCCATGGTACACGACGGGCGGCAGCGGCTGCGACCCGTGCCAGGCGGCGTTCGAGCCGTTACTGTACAAGTACGGGGTGGATCTGGCCATTTTCGGGCACGTGCACAACTCGCAGCGATTTCAACCGGTCTACAACAACACGGCAGACTCTAAGGGTATGGACGACCCGACGGCGCCTATGTACATCGTGGCGGGCGGCGCGGGCAACATCGAGGGCCTCAGCGCGGTGGGGAGCAACCTGACATACAACTCGTTCGCGTACGCCGACGACTTTAGTTACGCCAAGGTCAGCTTCCTGGACGCGAACAACTTGCAGGTCGACTTCATCCGGTCCGCTACAGGCGAGGTGCTGGATACTTCGGTGCTGTACAAGTCGCATACGGAACAGTTTGTTGTGCAATAAGCTACCTCGGCTGCTCAGGTAGCTGGCTACTGAAGAATAGGAGTCCACAGTATGAATTACGAATATTAATACAATAGTGTGAACTAGCCCCTGAATTACCCGACCTTGCTGGGCAACGTCGTAGCTTGCCCACCACTGCTGGGAAAATAGGTACTTACCTGGGCAACTAGACGCCTAAGGCAGGTACTCAAAAGGTGGGAAGGTAGGTAAAAGATGCATTTATATACAAGATACCAAATATACGTATTTTATTTATTCGAATAACCGTCCGTGCGGCGAAACTTTATTTTACCTGCTTAACCGAACGCGAGGAAAATCTTTTATCGTAAACGAATAATAATCAGAGGCAATCACCAAGTCCATCGTCTAAAAGGAACCTAGTCAACCTTGCCAGTCCTCCTTTTATGACACCCAACGCACTGGTTCCCAAGTTCATTCATCGTGTTCTGAGCCTTGTTAAGTAAACCTTTGGTTTATTTAACTTGGCCATTACAGCAGTGTTTATTTCTAGAGCCCGCGACGACGCCTTAGGCACTTCGACGTGCGTGCATCGTGCGTAGCCCTGGCCCTAGTGCACATTCGAGGTGAGTACCTAAAGTGCCCTGAGTCAACAATCATCCATCCAGTCTCTCACTCCCCACACACTCAACCCGTCTGAATCCCCATGATGACGCTGGTGGATTCTCTCCGATATGGTACCTCGTATCGAACGAATGCAGATTGACTTACAGCTCATCAGATTCGTATCAAATCGATAAAAACATCCAATCCAACAATGGCCAACGGCATGTCCAAAGCGCAGGAACCGCGCCTGCAATGCCTTCCATTGGAAATCCGATGGCAGATTCTAGAATCACTGTCGGACGTGCGCTCCCTCGCTCGCGCTGTTCTGACTTGCCGTGCCCTGTATTCGGCATTCAAGGCGAAGGAAGCCGACCTCCCTACCACCGTGCTCACCAACTGTATCGGGCACGAAGTTCTTCCCGAAGCTGTCATCGTGTATCAGTGCCGCCCGCCCTTCCTCAGTACTCTCGTGTCGAGTTTGCTTGTCAGTCCGAACGAGCTCACCTGGGAAGAATCGCGTCGGGCGCGTAAATACACCCAGGAGTTCATCTGGCAACTAAGACACCGCAAGCTCCCCTTCCCGGTCAAGTTTTCCATGTGCGAAGCCATCGACCTCGCCGACCTCCACACCCAGGCCGTCGAGCCTCTGACGCAAAAGTTCATCCAGTCGTGCGCCCGAGAGCCGATCACGATGCCGTCCGTGGACTTGGCAGACAGCCTGCAGGCGCGCCCCGCGACCCGCCTCGAGAAGGACCGCATCGCGCGAGCGCTGTACCGCTTCGAATTATTCCGCAAACTGTTTGGATGCTATGGCGATAGGATCGAGCATATGCCCCCGAGTGCACAGCTGGTGCCGCATGCTTACAACTTCTTCAAGCGGTACGCTCCTTGGGAGATCGCGCAGATAGCCACCATCTACGACTTTCTCGGCCGCGAAATCTTGCCAGGTACGTACACGATGTGCTTTTTGACGGCACGTCGAAAAGCCCGGGGCGTTACGTTTTGATGGCTAACTTTTGTAACTATCGTAGCGATGACCGACGTCGCGGAGCACGATGTCTCGTACGGAGCGCACGCTCTAGACTACTCAGAGCTCTGGAACGGACGCATCGACCACCCGGCGGTCCAGCACATTCTGACACTAGGGCTCCGCAAGATCCAAGAGATCGGCGCGTGCGACACGTTCAAGAGCCGGGTCGAGATGCTAGGGACGGCGACGATTGAGAATTATTATTTTTTTAATAACGCTATGCGCTTTATCGACTTCTACCAGGCGTCCGGACAGGGAACCGGCCTGCTGACCGGGAAGCCGTTCCACGACGACGGCGACACGGGCGGGAGGGTGATGCACCAGATGGCGTGGGCCCCCGGCCGGTACTGGTTCAACGATCCGGTCGACTGGCTGGACCGCCGCTGGGGCCACGTCATGTGGGACCACGAGCGCTTCCAGGACCTCGGTGTCATGGGCCCGCCCGGCCCCCCGTTCGGCCACTCGTGGAGCCGCGCCCACGGGTCGGAGCGAGGGATCCCCGAAGACGAGATGGAGGCGTCCGTGAAGGAGAGATGCAGGATCTGGTCCCGCGGAGGAAGGGGATACTGGACGAAGAACGACAGCTCCCGCGTCGTGTATCCTCGCGGAGTAGATCCGTTTGCCGCCGCCGCGAGCGACGCCCAGAGCCCCCAGGACGCCAACATCCAGAACACCGCTGCGAGCAACGCACCGACTGCCACTACTTCGTCTCTCGGGTTCATGAACGAGCCGCGGGCCCCGTGGTATTATCGTCTGGCCAGACGAATCTTCAGACGTCATCGACGTCATAGACATCATTAGGGTGAGGCATTCCGCATCGGAGAGAACGATGCCGCTGGGACATATAATGTCTCTGGTCTAGGAGACCTGCATGAAGTCAACAGGCGTGTGTTTTAATAAGTCTTTGCAATCAGAGCTAAGAGCTAAAGGAAGGATAGCAGAGATACCTAAGTAATTAGGTAGCTACCTTGATAATTGACAAAAAGACACATCATGAGAAACAAGAGACCTTACAAGTTGTGATATAAACTTCTGGTTTTTTTCCCTAAATATTTTAACCCTAATAGTAGTTGTAAAACTGAATAACTTTTTTATAACGCAACAGCAGCGCCAACAAGGCCAACGGCTAAAGCTGCCACGGCGTGCATACCGGTCTCCCTAGCCCCGGCATTCTGGGTTGGCGTCGCGGAGGAGAGTATGCTGCTGGCGGCACTGTTCGCGGCATCACTAGCCGACGCCCCAGGGTTGCCAACAGTCGTCGTCGTCGATATAGAAGAAGATACAGCATCGGAAGAGGCCACCGTAGAAGTCACCGTCGCAGCGCCGACCTTCACCGTAGCGCTTCCAGAAGAAGTAATAGTAGCAGTCGACTTGGCGCCGGATCCCGTTCCAGTCGCCGTCGTCGTGGTCGCACCATCCGCCGTAGTAGTAGCTTCGACCTTGCAAGCGCCGGCCGAGAAGCTCGAGTACACGGTCAGCAGCTCGTCGAGCTGGCTGGTGATGACGCCGGGCGGCGCGCCCATGTCGCCGGAGCACGAGGTCGCGAGGGCGACGAGGTTGGAGCTCTGCGCCGAGAGGTACGAGTACATGTCCAGGTTGTACGAAGTAAAAGCCGAGGCCAGCGCTTTGGGTAGTTGTACGCCAAAGTCGCACAGGCCCGCGACCCCGGACTCGGCCATGCCGCCGTCGGCGTTGTCGTTGAGGGCGTCCTGCAGCGACGGCGCGGGCGTCGGGATCGCGCCCGACCACGACTCGATCCGCGACAGGCACCCCGGCGACGTGGAGGTGGTCTCGGGGTCGGCGGCCGTGGTCTTGCGCGGGAGCAGCGCGGGCATCGGCACCTGGGCGCACGCGCTAGCGGTTAGCGCCGCGAGGAAGAGTGCTTTGGTATACATCGTATTGTTCGTTGTTTATTTGTTGGTATTGCTGCAAAGGAGTGTGGTGGCCAGGAAGAGCGAGAAGTTCTAGCTGACGTTATGAAGAGCGGCGGATATCCTAGTCACCGTGATATATAGGCCATGAATGAAATTGAATCGTATCGGATTCGTAATATACAAATAAGCCCGGTCGTGAAAGCAGCGGTAACACACGTTCGGTGAGCCACCAACATCTCGAGACGGGCTCATGGGCTCTTTTATAAGACAAAAGTTGAGCGCCCCCTTAATATTACCAAGAACGGCATGCGCTATGATGTATTGGGGCATAGTCATGTCCAGGGGTCCTGCTTTGCCGGGATTGCGACGGGGGACGGGGGTCGGCTCCAAAGCTTTTGGAGGAATTCAGGAGCTAAGCTGAGCTGCATGTTGGACTGGTGAACTTCTATTTAAAATGTCAATAGCTGTTCCAATTCCTGCTCTGAACCTCATGATCGTCATATGCAGTGACAGCATACATGTACTCACTACTGAAGCCCAATTGTGATGTCTCTATCACGACCTGGAAAAACTCAATAATAGGAGGTACCTATCCTTGTGCCTGAATCCCGTAAGCGACAATTACATTCGCATTACCGAAGGTATTTCTCGCGAGTCGACCCCCGGCAACTCTTCGTCCAGGTTTCTAGGCGGGTGGCCCACTTGCGCTGCCACGAAACCCATCATGACCGAAATGAGAAAACCAAACATGGTCAAGACTCAAAATCGAAATCCTTATGATAAAAATAGCCCACCTCAAGCGATCTCTTTCTGTTTGTCATCTGTTGTGTGCCGCCAATTCCTTCCGGAATATCATGGTGAGCTATGAGCTACAGATCTGGGAGATCGATGGCAAAATGAAGTCATCGCAGACAAACCAACAGAGGTTTGCGTACATGATAATACGTGACAAGCTGGCTTCTCATCGGTTTGGTTTGCACTAGGAGACTCGTAGCATATTTATTTAGAAATTAGAAATTCCAATCTGTCCTCGTCTCATGACATTTTACTGTGCGGGGACAGCAAATTAGACTACCGCCAAGACCCCAGACTACAATGTAAGCAGCTGCCAGTACTTTTCACGTGGCACACGACGTTTATTGCAAAAAATCATCGTTTAACTTAACCCATTCGACTGTAAAAATTTGACTCATATGGCGGCGACCCTCTCGGGAGACTAAAAGATGCACATATGCTTTAAGCAAAAACATTAAAAATCCAAAAGAAAGGGGCTTCGCCGGGACTCGAACCCGGGACCACTCGCAATTGAGCTTAAGGGTTAACCCTAAGCGAGTATCATACCGCTAGACCACGAAGCCCATGATAATTGTAATTCCAATGTTGCTAAAATCTTTCTTAATTATTGTATATATAGTTTTTACCACAATGAGCATCTTCGCTTCTTAACAACAACAAAACTAATAAATTAATCAGTCTCTGGATACATCTGAATTCGTTTCTACATTCCTCATATATGCAATCTTGACGCACTTATTTTGTATCCTATCCCGATAATATAGACATGGCTTTCAGCGCGAGACCGGCTGTCCCAGTTGCGAAGAATACACGGCAACAATAATCGCATCCAGGGGCTTAGGTCTTCGATGCCAAGCATGTACCCAAGGGGCCCATTCTTCGACTCGCACACCGCCCATTGAACGTCTCTCAAGTGCCTGTGTGTAGGCATATGCACACAAGTTGTGTGAACCTTCTCATAGTGCTAGCGATGTTCCCGTTGGGGGTTTTTTTCCCAATAGAAAAATGTCGTGATATTATTTCTACGGTTCAACCCCATATCACGTTAACTCTAGGCAACTTCGCAAATTCAAATGAAAGAGGCTACTTTTTTTCTTCTTTCGATGTAGAGTATCGTGGACCGGATTACAGGTTTCGAAACTAGATAGATACTGTCTGGTTCTATTATACATTTTACAGCGAACGATTTCCTGATTCTTATGACAATATATATGGTCGGCATCTAAGAGGGACCCAATGAGAATACCTAGGTAGAGTACAATGCTTTCATATTCGCTATCGCAAGGTACGTATCCTGAAGCTAAGAGGACGACATTAAACGAGACTCTACATTATCAGCTGAGAAGGCTGTCTCTGAGACACCACACAAGCCGAAACGGCTATGCATTTACGTCAAGGCTTTAAGGAGAAAGTAGGCTGGCTTCCTAACACTGAGATGACATGTACTCTCTAAGTCGGGTTGCTACGTGTTTGTCAAGACCTTGGGCTTAATGGCAGATGTGCTCAAGCAATTATCTCGCAGCCGGCGGGTCTACAGGTAATAACTAAGAGTATTTAATGCCATGAGAATGCCTACGATTTCTCTCCCCATGGCCATAACCTTGAGAACAAGTAAGGTAGTGAAGATTACTTAAGGAGACTGTTCGAGATTGGTCTTAATGAAGCTGGTGCGTGTAGGAATGTTGATAGGATTTAATACACCTGTTACACCCATTTACTAGACATGTGAGCAAGTTATCCCTTCCATTGCAACGTCGAAAAGGGGGCTAACAAGATCTCCGGATTGATAGACTAGTTCGATCACCGCAGGATAATGATGTATTGGAATCATGTCTGGGTAACATTCATGGAAGATGACTTCATATCGGCAAAATAAGCAAGCGTCTTTCTTAATTTAATGAACGACTTTAAACTTCCATCTGTTCAACCCAGTGCTAGCATTAGTGCCAGTCCTCAGATCCCTCATGACCTAGGTCAAACCGAACCACACGCCGAAAAATAGGGCCGCTCGATTTACCATCACGACCGGGCTGTATGCGGGGGTGTATGGTCTGTTGGATGGCCTTCGCATTAGACAAATTCGAAATGGAGATGTCCAATCCAAGCCTTCTGAGCCTATCGAGTTCGTGAGAAGAGTGATCTGCCCCTAATCTCTGTACCAAAGCGTCGAAGTCATCAACATTGATGGTTACAGGAGTGCTGGCACTGGACCCAAATAGTCGAGCTTCGAAAATAGGATCCCTGAATTCTGGTACTCGAAAGCGGTATGCTATGTGATCGATGACCTTTAGCTGTGGGAAGGCGTCTGCGTTATGGAAAATATGTAGCCTGCCAAAATTCATGCCCATTGAGGTGTAATCTAGGGTGATATTTTGGACGCATTGAGCGATGACTTTGGGTATGTTTGGGGGATAGTCGGAGACGATGAGGCTATCTCGACTAGGATCGAACCAACCCCAATTATTCATGGACCGGTTGGGGTTGGGGTCAGGTTGAGATTCTTCGTCAAAGCCAGACTGAGATGTTTCATCTTCATAGTCAGACTCGGGTGTTTCGGACTCTGGCGTTTCGGACTCTGGCGGAATTGGGTTGAGAGGAAGCGAATAGGGGTCTCTAACCGGCACAAGTCGACCATGGTGACATGCTACAGCTCGAGATTCCCGACAGACCTGTGCTGTGATGGGCGGTGTGGATCTCGGATACCCATATTTTGTCAACCTATTGTTTAACACACTAACAAATTTCGGATGAGTAGCGTAGCCCCAGACCATCGCCCGAATTTCAGGAGGGAGGTTCCTAAATAGGTGGAATTGACGTCGAAAATCAAATAACTTGGACAACGCGCGAATGTCTGTGCGAAGGCTCTCTGCTACAGGGTCGTGGAGGCTGATGTATTCACTGAGTTCTTCGAGAACGAATGATTCGAGAAAAACGACTTGCTTAGGAGTAATCCATTTCTGGTTTCGTTGATTGGCGTGGACAGTGGTAGGACCATCTCTAGTATAAACAAATGCGTCTTTGAGAAGTGGCATATCCAATTTCTTCCGAAATCTGTCTGTATGTATAGCTTGCTCAAGTATGTCCTTGAAGCTGCTTAGCTGGTGGCCACTGTAGCGAATGACTTGGTTGGCCATTTTGTGCAGTGGCTGTGTGATCGAAAGAGATGGAAGGATACTATAGGAATATAGGTTGCCAAGTTCGAATTTGAAACGAGACACTTTATCGAGGAAATAAGTCACGAGTTGTAATTAAAAGCAAACAGTAGAGGTTGATGCGAACCGTCCCGTATATTAGGCACCTCCTATCCTGGAAAGCTATGGCCTCGTTCTCAGCTCGATTGGATGAAAAGCTTTCAAAGCACTAGACTAGACAGAGTTGTACAATGTGAATTATATAGTGTGAATTCTCATTGTAAACACGATATCTAGTACGTGGTTGTGAATATCCTCATCCATGGTAAGTGTATTTGTGTGTATAGAGAAATCCAATGTGCGAATGTAACGACCGGCGGTAAGAGGCAAAGATCCTCGAGATTTAGAAGCTCTCACATGCTTCCATAATCGGCGTTAAAAGTGTTTACTCTAGAGCATATGATAGAGGAGGACTCGACTTTGTGAAGCGTTCCTAGAAAAGACCAGAAGTTCGCTCAAGCCCACCCACGAAAAATATGCTCATGTACAATTAATGATGAAGGAAAGAGGAAGAAAAAAAACATGCCGCAGAGATTTCGAAATTTAACACAGCAAATCGTAAGGTGGGGCTTTGCATATGGTCAAAGCGTCCTATCTTAAGACTGCTTACCTAGGTAGCTTGTCTTGTTGCATGTAGCCGAGCTTGTTAATGGGTTGAAATAGAGACGGTTTAACTACATATGCAGATATACTAGCTATGACCTATGACCAATCAAAGCGAGGTTGAAAATAATCGCGGATTACAATCGCACTAGCGCCACTCGATGACCGTCCAATAATTCCCGAACAAGCACTTCTCTCAAGAGACGTCAACATTTTGAAAAACCGTCCACCCAATTGACCGCCACCCGCTCTCCCCTCCGTCCTAATATCTTTCCTTTTCCTTGATACCCCCCCTCCTCCGTCGAGACGACACGATGCTCCGACAATCTCTAGCTCGTTCGGCTTGGCGGACTGGCAGACATGCCGCCAAATCCTCGAGAGCCTTTTCTGCGACATCGAGGCGGCCGGCAGAGGTGGAGCTTACCGTTGGTGAGCCTTTTGCCAAAACCCTTCCATTGAGGCGTCCCGGATGGTTGCTGACATTCGTATAGATGGAAAGAAGGTATCTATTGAAGGTACGAAGTCCAATTTCGCCTCTGCTAGGTGGTTGAGCCCCTTTGCTAATTAAGCCCGCAGCTGGATCGGCATTAATCCAAGCATGCGAGAAGGCCGGCGTAATGGTTCCCAGGTCAGTCAATCGGAGTACATCAATTGCTGCAGTGAATTAATTGCTAACATTGTATAGATATTGCTATCATGAGTACGAATCCCGCCCTCTCGACCGCCCCTACATTCGCCCTCGATGCTAATAATACGGAACAGGAAGTTGATGATCGCCGGAAATTGTCGTATGTGCCTAGTCGAAGTCGAACGCGCACCGAAACCCGTTGCCTCTTGCGCCTGGCCGGTACAGCCCGGAATGGTGGTGAAGACGAACTCACCCCTCACACATAAAGCCCGCGAGGGTGTAATGGAATTCCTGCTAGCGAACCACCCGCTAGACTGCCCTATCTGCGATCAGGGTGGCGAGTGTGACCTTCAGGATCAGTCTATGCGATACGGCGCCGATAGAGGCCGGTTCCACGAGATCGGCGGCAAGCGTGCGGTGGAGGACAAGAATATCGGACCCCTGATCAAGACCTCGATGAATCGATGTATCCACTGCACGAGATGTATCCGATTCGCGAACGATATAGCCGGCGCCCCCGAGATGGGTTCCTTCGGACGAGGAAACGACATCCAGATCGGTACCTACTTAGAACAGAATCTCGACTCTGAGATGTCGGGCAATGTCATCGATCTTTGCCCCGTCGGAGCTCTCACATCAAAGCCCTACGCCTTCCGAGCCCGTCCTTGGGAATTGAAGAAGACCGAGTCCGTTGATGTTCTTGATGGCTTAGGATCTGCTATCCGTGTTGACTCCCGAGGTCTTGAGGTTATGCGTGTGCTTCCTCGTCTCAACGACGATATTAACGAGGAATGGATCAACGACAAGACTCGATTCGCATGCGACGGTCTAAAAACCCAACGTCTGACCATGCCGCTAGTGCGAAGGGAAGGCAAGTTCGAGCCGGCCTCTTGGGAGCAGGCCTTGACCGAGGTTGCTGCGGCGTACCAACAGCTAGCACCCGTGGGCAATGAGTTCAAGGTCATCGCCGGCGAGCTCACTGAGGTCGAGTCGCTGGTTGCCATGAAGGACCTAGCCAACAAGCTCGGATCTGACAACTTGGCCCTTGACATGCCCTCAGGAAGCCAGCCTATTGCTCACGGTGTCGATGTTCGGTCCAACTACCTCTTCAACTCCAAGATCTTCGGTATTGAGGACGTTGACGCCTTGCTCCTCGTCGGCACCAACCCAAGGCACGAGGCCGCTGGCTTGAACGCTCGTATTCGAAAGCAGTGGCTGAGGTCAGAGCTTGAGATTGGCGTCGTTGGTGAAACGTGGGAGTCGACGTTTGAATTCGAGCACCTCGGTGCCGACTTCGCCGCCCTAAAGAAGGCTCTCGCCGGTCCTTTCGGCAAGAAGCTCCAGTCCGCCAAGAAGCCCATGATCGTGGTCGGCTCCGGTGTGACGGACCACCCTGACGCCAAGGCTTTCTATGAGCTTATTGGCAGCTTTGTCGAGAAGCACGCCTCAAACTTCCAGACTGAGGAGCACAACGGCTTTAACATTCTCCAGAGAGCAGCTTCGAGAGCCGGTGCTTTTGAAGTTGGTTTCACGACACCCTCTCCTGCTGTTGCCGAGACTAAGCCCAAGTTCATCTGGCTCCTCGGCGCCGATGAAATTTCTGATGCCGAAATCCCTAAGGACGCGTTCGTTGTCTACCAGGGCCACCACGGTGATCGTGGTGCGCAAATCGCTGATATTGTTCTCCCCGGTGCTGCCTACACGGAGAAGGCCGGTACCTATGTCAACACTGAGGGCCGGTCACAGATGACTCGCGCTGCCACCTCGTTACCTGGTGCTGCCCGGACAGACTGGAAGATTATCCGAGCAATCAGCGAGTTCCTCGGAGCGCCCCTACCATACGACGACGTTGCCATGCTGCGAGACAGGATGGCCGAGATCAGCCCAGCCCTCGCTTCCTACGACATCGTCGAGCCCACAGCCATGAAGCATCTCAGCAAGGTGCAATTAGTAGACCACAACAAGGGCTCCAAGCCTACCAACGAACCGCTCAAGAAGGTTATCCAAGATTTCTACTTCACAGACGTTATCTCTAGAAGGTCAGTAATAACCTACCCTACCTTAACCCCTTACCCCTTTGTCTCTCGAACTCCACTAACACCTCACAGCTCGCCGACGATGGCACGATGTTCAGTCGCCAAGGCGACAGGCAACCCCGACAACAACTTGATGGCACCGGGCATGACCGAAGACAAGCCGATGGGCCAAGTGGCGTACGGCTCATAAAGAGGAGTGTATGCATGCTTATCAAGAGTGTAACGAGAAACCAAATAGAAGTAAACTTCAAAAAGAGGCAGTTCAGAGAGTCTACTGCTACTGCTACTGCTGCTGCTACTGCTACTGCTGCTGCTGCTGCTGCTATCCGGGGACGGGAATGAGTTTTCTTGCTTACTTTTTTTCTTTGTTCAACTGGGCGCAAGTCATGGCATTGTAATGTACATATAACAACCACCACCACAAATTCCCCGGAGTAGAGAAAGACAGTACATAAATGTGCCCAGAAAACAACTCCTGTCCCGGTCCCGATATGTGGTTGTTGACTGGATCCTTCATCTATCTATCTGCCACTGGTCAACTCTTACCATCGAACTATCCCGTCTAGCTTACGGCTACGAGCTACTCTTTGGGAAGGGTATCAAATGTAATTCGAGGCTCTATACTATAAGCCCAATTACACAACTAAGCGTCCGGCACCTAGAACCTCTACGGGAGGGTTCCCATCATGTCTAGGACGGAATTGCGGTTACGGTAGATGCCTTCATGAAGATAATCTAGTCGAGAACAGACTACGTTAAATTACTTGCAATGGTGGCTTTAGTCACATAGGAACAGGAGATGCAATTCATGAAAACGCCTAGGTGGGCATAAACCCTAGCTCTTCTCATTATTCACGCCGAACGCAAAGTAACTAGCGGTTTGAAAAGCATCGAAATAAGTGAACTCTTCGTGATACAAGCTGGGGCATATGTGACACTCTACCGGTGACACAAAACAAAACTAACATTGTTCATTTGCGTCTGCCTTTAATATTAATGAGTCCACCGCCCGCCGAATTCATTCGTTTCTTAAAGTCTCTTACAACCCTGAATACTCGATTCCCAACACACAAAGTATTCTCTGCAGAATGTCCACCTCATGTAAGATCGGAGAAACCATCCATGCAACTATATTAGAAGGTAGGTCCGTTCAATCACGTATGTGGTTTTTTTTTTGGTTGGCCGAAGTTCGGACCATCATCCGATCCCTGATGTCAGGTGAGTGAATCGAGTTGGAATTAGGAAAGGATGATGGATGGCTCAGGAAGTTTTGATGTCATATCGCAAAATCCATAACCATGTGTCCAAAGCACCCAAGCAAGGCAGTAGCCTGCTGGGTGTAGGATGACGTAGACGTATGATTCCGTAAATCTTCTGCTCGAGATGATGCTTTGCGAGACTTGGTCATATGTGAGTCGATTCATCCGAGAACTGAATTGAAATCCGTCAATAGTCTCAGGGTGTCCGAAAACAGAACATAGGGAAAAGAAAGGGGGATAGAAAAACAGAGAATACGAAAATGAACCGCAGGGAGTCGTGGCTAGCTAGTCTAGGTTGTCGGGGTCAGTAAGATGATTCCCTAGAAGAGCGTCCCACAGAAGATATGAATGATTCGCCGAACGGTGCCTGTCAGATCCGCCGTAGAACCAAACGAGCAAGTGCCATTACTGGTAAGCACGGCCATTGAAACGAGGACCTGACGGCATGCGTCCCAGGCCTGCGCTGACACCAGGTCCGGGTCGTGTGACAACAGCCGGATTGGTACAGAGCATTCCAACACGAGATCCAAACTTGGATCCACGGAGAGACACCATGTGCTTTCTGATGTGTGCAGCTACCACCTCACGATGCTGAGTAGAGGCGTGAGTCAGGACCCACTGAATCAGGTAGTTGCCATACTGGTCGCTGGCAATGTCGATCAGAGGGATTCGAGGGCGATCCATGCGGCCCTCACAGACTCGGTCAAGGTAGCGGGACAAGAACTCGGGTCCTCCAATCTTCAGGCACTTCTCAACCACCTTGGAGGCATACTGGTCCATGCTGTATTCAGCCGCGTAGCGAATGACGTGGTCGATGGCTCTGCTTCGATCGGCCGGCGCGCCATGCTCGCAGATGTGCTGAATGCACCAGTTTCCGAACTGTCCATGAGCAATGATATCAATGTTGGCAAGAACCTCTTCGATGCAAGGGCGCTAGAGAGAAGTTAGTAGGTCCTACGATGCGCATGTTATATATACTAGACATACCTTGTCCTCTTCGAGGCAATTCTCAAAGATGTTCTGGACGACCAGACTTCCCGTCTCACCGAGAGCGACCTCGTGCCACATACCACGAAGGGCATCGTTCACGTACTTCATGATCTGAGGAGGCGATTCAGTCCATCGCAACTCGAAGAGTTTCTGCCAGACGTGACACGCGTATCGATGGATGACGGTGTCGGGAATGCGTCGCAAGAGTTCATGAACCATGATGGCTTTGTAGTCCTCAGGGACAGAATCGAAAGCCTTCTGAACTACGTGGCAGCCAAAAGGATCCATCGATAGATTGAGTGTGCATCCTCGAATAGCTTCAGCAATCTTGATCACCTGCTCCGGAGTTCCGTGCTCGAAGCATCGTTGTACCAAAAAGTTACCGAAGCGATTGACCATCAGAGGGTAGGCTTGGGCAACAATTGCTTCCACGATTTCGTACTTCTGATCAGGAGTTCCGACCTTGAGCTTCTGCTGCAAAAAGATGGAAGCTTGCTGGTCGTTGTTGCAAACGATCTTGTCAACGATGTACTTCCAGTTGCAGTTGACATTGCGATCAAGCAAACGGCGATAGTTCAGAGGCTCCGTAGTGGGCAGGTAGGTCTGGCCCTCAGAGGGCGAAGGCTATGACACGATCTACATTAGCGGCGTTCTTAAAACGTATCAAATTTATATTTACCTCTGGCTTCCAAGGTACACTGCTCGTCGATGTGAACTCGCTAGCCAGTGGAGACAGCGGGGTGCCGACAGGAGTTGGCCGGTAGTTGGCATACATTCCGGGACCAGCGGAGCCCTGGGCCGGACCGCCCATACCGCTATCGGAACCATACTGGCTACCACCGCCATAGTTGTAGCCACCTCCAAACCCCGCCACTCCAAGACGGTTATCATAGCGGTTGTTTCGACGGTTGCTCGGGGGTCTGATCGTCAAGTCATAATCCGGCGTCAAGCGATCTCCGCGGTAGTTTCCAGGGCCCGGATTCTCATAGGGCATGTTCTGATCCACGTATCCCTGGCTAGCAGCACGTAGGCCCCATTGGCCGTTCTGAGGCTCAGGTCCGGAGAAAGCGCCTGGCATAAACGAACTCTGTCCATTTCTGTTTCCTCCCCAGATGTTGCGAGAACGGTTGAAACCAGTAGCCGACAATGCATCGCTGGTGTCCGAATGGGCATCATCAAAGGTTGGCCAGGAATGGCCACCGTCCTTGACCATTACTTGCTGGTTGCCAGCAGCAAGGGGAGCAGGACCTAGAGGGACTCGCGACGAGTTAGAAGGAGCTCGGAAGCCAGATGGGAAATCAGCATCCACAGGAGATACGCTGATGTTCGGCTCCACTCCGGTACCAGGACCAGGCTGGCGGGTATGCACAAGCTCTTGGCCGAGTCGACTGATCTTGTTCTGAGCCTGAGCAAGTTCTAGCTTCAAGCGAAGAACCTCCTCACTGCTGCTGCTAGAGTCTCCGTCGTTCAAAGCCGCACTAGCTGGGCGCGTAGTCGGAGCCGTGTTGCTACCAAAGTTCTCAGTAGCAGGCGTAATGGGAACCGAGTTGCTCGAGGCAGCGTGCTCAAGAGCAGGGGGATACATGTTGTTGTCTTCGGTGTCCTCAAGAACATCGCCTTGCTTGGGAATCGCGGGTTGTTGATTGGATAGCTTCTCCAACAAGCCGTCCACGGGGTTCGCTTCAGGAGAGCTGGAAGGGTCCGACGACTCATGGTTAAGCTTCATCTTCTATTAGAGTTAGCAAATACGATACCAATTTGTGGGACTGTAGGACGAATCTTACCTTAGGACAGCTCTGGTTGACCAAAGAAGAGGTTGAGAGAGCAGAAACCGTCTTCTTCTGAGAGGGCGGACCATCCGAATCCTGCGAATCGAGTATTAGTTCTGGCAATGCTACCCGACCTCTGAAACATGGCATGACAAGGAAAACCTGCCATATAGGTAGGCAGTTGGGATGAGTACAGCTGTTCAATCAATAGAACTGCAAAATAAGTCGTCTTCTCTAAGCAAATTGCGATCACTTACAACATAGCGGACGAGACGTGTAAGAACGTCACTTACATTGGCGGGAGTGGTGGCTTCTTTGCCGACCTTGATGTTCTCCTCGTTGGCGTTCTTGGTTCGACGAAGGGTGGGAGACCCGGTCGAAGAAGCGGGAGCAGCAGACATGGCTCCTAGGAATCTTGGGTCAGTATGGAAGAAAGATGTACCTGAGAGCAGGAATTGTTTTCAGTTGAACTACTAAGTTCGCAAAACAAAAGTCGACAAATGGCAGAGATGCCGTGATTGCAACAAAAAGACTAGATGGTATGGTACGAGAAGTATGAGAAGTGGACGAAGAGTGAATAGTTTGGCCTTGAAGAGATGGAGATGAAACTGGGAAGATGGGATGGGATGGAAAGGGGAGAGGGAAAGCAGAAGGAGCATGAGATGAAATGGAATGAAGGCGATGATTTGATTTTGCTAGGTGACTACCCGCCAGAATAAGATTTCGGCAAGTGCAAGTCATAGAGGAAGTACAGCAACGAAGTAGAGTATGGTTTAGTGGATGAGTATGGTTTAGTGGATGGTAGATGGTGGATGGGAAACTGGGAGCCTGAAGTCTGAGTCGCTCCTGTAGATGCAGTACAAGTAGGACGTAGGATAATGCAGTACTTACCTACGTAGAATATCCTAATGGACAAAGGAGACTATACCGAAGTAATAAAACAGCTGCTCTAAAGAGACACAATAACTCACTGCAGTAGCAGAAGTGGTCAACAGATGCCAGTATGGGTTGATGACTTGGAGTGTGAAGTGCTTGAAGATAGTGAGAAGCGTGTATGTATGGTGGTCCGTGTCGGAGATTCGTAATGACAAATATACGAATGTCCTAGTAGACGAAGTGGAAGATGCCCAGGTGTGTAGAAATAAGTTGAAGGGCGAAAAGGGTCGAGATTTTGTATGTGGTTGAGAGCAGGGCCAGGAAGTTTCCTGGTAACGTAAATAACCGTTGCAGAAGAGCACTGCTTAACCGGTCCAACGCGTGACTAAAGATTTGGCGAGCTGTAGAGGAAGTAGCGTGTTTCTAGAGGGGTTTTTTTTTGGTTCCTGGTACCTAGTGAAAGAGCGATATCGCTCAACTGCCTTCCCAACCTTAAGGCGTAGGTACATACGTAGGTACCTAAATACGTAAGTTAAACAAGCCGCGTACCAGGATATGGCGACAGCGACGCGAACGCCAGCACCAGCGCGAGCCGGCAACCGGCAACCGGCAACGACTTCCTTGCCTTCCTTTATGGCAGTTAGACACGCACGGACGGCAAGCATTTGAGGCTCTACAGCCTTCTCTAGCTTTCCAATGGCACCTAATCAACCCTGGCTCCAGTAACATGCAGAGCCCCCTGAGTCACGTAGACACAGTGCTCCACAGTGCTCCTATTGCAAACCAAGGTTCAATAGGATAACAACAATAGGGCAAAGTCCATGCATGCAAACGTTCTCGAGTAGCATCAGGAGGTCGTGCATATCTAATCAACCCGATTGTTAGCACGTAGACCACATATGTAGGTAGACTCAGGTCATAGACTCAGGTCATAATAGGCATTCATACCGGTATTTCCTAGTCAGGGGTATGGCATGCATTAGCATTAACACAAGATCCAAGACCCCTGACCCCTGGCCCCAAGAGGTGCCAAAGAGGTGCCGCGACGTCGGAAAGCATGTGAGGCTTTTGCTTCGGCAAACTGGTATTGAAATTTGAACCTTTCCAGGTTCCCAGCCTTGTATTGACGAACTGATGCCTGATACCTGTATGAACGCCGTAAATGTTGTACACATATGTACAAGTGCTATCCATACCATCCATATCGATCCCGTGTTTATTTTCCTCTTGCCTGCTTCTCTTTTGCTATGATATATGTTAGTATTGCTGTCGATAGAAACGAGGAGATAGACCATACCGGATGGCGGGCCTTTCTTCTTCTTTGGTGCGCCCTTCCCACGCGATTTGACCCTATATTCCAATTAGATACTCGTCGACCAATGCTCGTAGTCATGGTGGTGGCTTGCCCTGCCAAGTGCTCCAATCTATCCTCTTCCTCCTCGTTGATAGTCTCCAGCTGTAAGCTCTTAAACTCCTTTTCGAGTGTATTGATTGTTGGTCCTCTCGGGGGGTAGTACTTTGCAAGTGACGGGCCCTTTAATCGCTGTCGCAGAATCTTGTTGCCCATCCGTATTCCCTCCGGATTGTACGTTGTGGAAAATATTTCGCATTGGACCTAGAATATTAGTTTACTATGCGTTAGCAGATTGAAGTGGTTTATTTCACATACCTTCATGAGGTTCAGCAGCCTCGCGCGAGGAACTGCCGCCATTTTTGGCTTCTGATGTTGTAGCGAATTTTGGCTTGATGAACGAACGCGAAGTGAAGTTGTTAGTTGTTGCGGCGGCGTGAACATAATTAGCTGGGACGTGCGGCGTTCGTATCGGACAATTTTCGGCTAAAACGCTTGGGCCGTGCAGACTTCGTTTACGAAATACTACTCGATAAATGGAATAATCCACATCTACTATCGATTACGATATCGATCTTCACAAGCTATTGTCTCTGCACTTATCCCTTTCGTATTATACACAGAACCACAGAACGGCGGTGGTCAATATGTCGAAACGCTCATATACAGAGCTCATCTCTAAAGATGTGGCATCAGTTTCGCAAATTTTAGAGCATGCCGAAGGCCTACTAAGAGCCGCGAAAGCTCTAAAAGAAGAGCTTAAGACATTCCACAATACCCCCGAGCCAAACGACCAAATCATTTCACTCTTAGAACGCCACAATAAGAAGATTTCATCTGCTGCTCAGTTGCTTTCTCAAGACGAGGTGAGTTAGACAAATTACACATTAGCTTTCCCCTTACTAACTTTCGCTATCATAGACAAATGTCGCCAATCAACATAATCAACATAAGTCAGAATCTCACAAGATTCGGAAGCTTGACAGTAGCAACAAAACTTCTGGAAATGCGCCTACAGCGTTATGCATACCACCTCCCGCATTTCTAACTCGATGGACACCTGAAGATATACCCGGCTCTAGTCTACCATCGTTGCCTTCAGTCTTAGATCCCGTTCTTGAGCAGGCAGCACTCACCCACTCGGGAATGACAACAAAGCCAACAGATATGAGTTACGAGCGGCTCGAGTGGATTGGAGATGCCTATATTTACCTTATGTCTACATCATTCATCTACCAGACGTTCCAGAACCTGGGTGCTGGGCGATGTTCTCAACTTCGGGAGAGGCTCATCAAGAACGAGACGTTGTCTAATTATACGATGCAGTACAGCATCAATAAGCGCACAAGGTTCCCTGCCGAGTTCAACCTTCATGGTCGAATAGGAGGAAGCCAAGCATCTCAGAACGCGAAGAAAAAGGTCTTGGGCGATGTCTTCGAAGCGTACGTCGCGGCTATAATCTTAGGAGACCCAGAGGGCCTATCCCGTGCATCGCCCTGGCTCAAGTCTCTCTGGAGCACAATGCTCGCCCACGAGATTCAAAGCGAGTTCAAATCTCAAGCCAGTCTTGTACACGATCCTTCAAGCAGAGGTGAGGGTAACGACGATGATCAAACTGCAGCGAAACAGGTCTTGAATCCCAAGGTTCTTCTTAGTAAGACCATAGGTACGAAAGGAGTCAAGATCTCATACAGCGACATAGGCGAGCCGAAAAAGGACAAGCATTCGGGGAAACTCCCATGGTATACCGTCGGTGTGTTCTACGATGGACTCGGAGAGACAAATCTCAAGCTAGGGGTCGGAGGTGCGCTATCCAAGAAGGAAGCCGGAGCGATTGCAGCGCGCCAAGCGTTAGAGAATAAGGGGCTTATTGGCCGTCTGCTGAAGAAGAAGGATGAGGTTGTGAAGTCAGCACAATTAGCTGAGTCTGGTAAGGAAGAGTACGATAACTGGTCTTAGTTCGGCAACGTCTACTGCTGTTGCTGCTGCGGTGTATATAATGTACTAGTAATATTGCTAATGACCACGTTAATTCAAGCCCATAATAGGGTGATAAACACCTACCTCATTGAGGTAGGCTTGAACTTCCCTATATTCCAAGCCAGAAGATTTATAGGGTTGCGACAGCAGTCAATTCAACATCAAGCTTGTGCTAACGACGATAGTGAGCCTGTTTCATCTGATATTTGACATTTAGGTAAGTCTGATTGCTACATAGACCTCTCCCCTATTTCATTCGAAGCTATCCCCTATTTTGTTTGAAGCTATCATCTTCACGTGCGATCCTCGGAATGCAAGATATTAGACTACCCACTAATTTAAGGGAAGGCCCCCACCTGCATTAGGGGCTAACAGGTCAGTGACGCACTGTAGCACGCGAGAAAGTAAGCTCAGAAGCTGGCCCTGTAACCCCCTGAACAGCCCTGGCAAGGATTCTTTACGCCGAGGCAATTCATTGAGCATCCACCAAACACCCAGATCGGCACGACGGACTCTTAGAATGGGGGGAGTGGAATCGCTCCAACTCCCGCGGTCAACATTTAATGCTAGTGCTAGTGAATACAGTTACCTACATTCTTCAACACCTAATCGCGTTATATCGTACCAAACCAGACCTGTATCGCTAAACTCGATATCCTATAGGTTTACCTGTGTCTCCTGTTTGTCCAGATGACGTGTTCGTAACCCCTTGCTTTCATTGGCAGCTGAGAATCCAACAACGCATCGGGCGGCGAGTCCTCAGCGTGCGTCGACGTGCCCTCCAGCCAACGGACGGCGAGCTTGCTACGCAAACGTACCACCTCCCATTCGCCACGCCTCCAAAGTACCAGACCCCATCGAATGGTACGGAAATAGTAGTAAAAATAGATAGGAGGGATAAAGAGGAGGCCGATAGAAGAAAGATCGTAGAAGTGTGCACAATATAGTAGATGAGAAGAGATTCACCATGGCGGACTCAGTCGGTATGTGCCCTCCTGAGAATCAAGGCCCGTCCGGCCAATCCGTTTCCCCAAGCCCGGCCAATCGTCCCGTAATTCCTCTCCCTCCTCTCCTCTCTGCCCTGCTGCTCCTCCCCCCGAGCTCCCAGCCGACCGTCGTCGGGCCCCCGAAGCTAATGGAGACCCCGCCGCCCCTCCGGCTAGACCGCGTGTTCGTGCACGCGCTGAACACGGTGAAGAAGATCCCCAAGACGGGGGCGTCGCGCCCGCCGCCGACCGACCGCCTGCGCCTGTACGGCCTCTACAAGCAGGCGATGGAGGGCGACGTCGACGGCGTCATGGAGCGCCCCGAGCGCCGCCCCGGCGCCGACCCCGACGAGCTGCAGCGCGAGCGCGACAAGTGGGACGCCTGGAACGCGCAGAGCGGCATCAGCCGCACTGAGGCCAAGAGGCGGTATATCGAGGCTCTGATCGAGACCATGCACCGATACGCGACTACGCCGTGAGTTGAATTTCTCGTTTGTCCCATAGTAACGTCACTCGTAGAGTATTATGATGGCCGGTACCTGCGGGGCGACTGTAAACGTAGGATGTTAGCCAGTAGGGCGAGATAATGAAGGAGAAGCTAATACGGGTGGCTGAGTAGGGACGGGAGAGGTCTTGTCGCAGAGCTCGAGTTCGTATGGGATCAGATCAAGAACAATAGCCCCTCATCGTCGAATGCGTCGCCGAAAGATGCCACATTTGCCGAGCCCAGACGTTTCCAGCAGCCGATGAGTGGCACGGAGGGTCCTATGAAGGTGCTCAGTCCGATGAGCGAGGACGACGCGGCAGAGCAGGAATACCGCGAGAAGCTAGGGGACGACGACGAGGGCGAATACGTGAAGAAAGGAGACAAGTGGTCGCGGAAGGTAGAACGGGCACTGGTCAGATTATCCGCCGAGGTCGCGGCTCTACGGGAACAGATCACCGCCGGACGCGAATGGAGATCTAAAAAGGAGAGAACTTTTACGGCGCGGTCAAGTTGGATATTGTGGATCATCACGAAGCACCTAGCGATAGACATAGTGGTCTTGAGCATTATATTGCTATGGATGCGCAAACGAAAAGACAGGCGACTTGAGGATCACGTCAGAGCGATGCTCAAGTTAGGTCGCGAATACGCAAAGAAAGTGCTACCGTCCAGATGATGGCGGATCACGATGCGTCGTTGATGAACCAAGCTACCTGTACTCTGGCTATTCCGAGTGCAGAGCGAACGGAACTTCCTTGCTTGTCATCATCCGAGCTATCGTCGCCGTGTTCACCACTCGTTTTCGATCCACTGATGAATGTCTTCCTCCTCACCAATCATTGCCGCGGGATCAGCCATCTCGACATCCGGTTCCGGTGCGACCATCAGTTCGCCAGAGTCCTCGACATCCGGTTCCAGTGCGGCCATCGGTTCGTCAGAGTCCTCGGCAGGCGACGCAGTCTCGGAGGGAGTGGGCGACGGGAGGAGCGAAGGCATCCATGCTAGCTTCTCGTGGATCTATAACGTTGATTATTAGCAGCAGTCGTCGTACAAGTCTGGTCTATACTCATTATACTCACGTTCAACTCGATATCTGGCTGCTTGTAGTCGAGATAGCTCATGTCTCGTAGGCATCCTACGAAGACCTCAAGAAGGAATGCCGGGTCCGTCTGGTCGCCGCTTTTGGAGAAAATAAGACAATCACATACTCTGCACCGGTGGAATGTCACTCTCCGGCTGGGGAGTACTACAGACGCAGTCTTCAAAGCCTCTATATAGCCGTGAGTGAGTTATCTTATACAATCGGCTTCGTAGTGGACGAATACGATATTTGGGGGGGGGGGGGGGGGGGGGGTGCTTACTCTCGTCATTGATGGTGAACATGCTGTCCTGGATCAGAAGCATGTTGGAATGTGTGCCGCCAGTCACCTTCTTGCAGGTGTTGCAGTGGCACACGCGCTATTCCAGTCAGTCCCAAAGCTGTCAGGGAAGGGAGGGAGACGAGATTCCGATGATCCAACTTACGTGAGAGCCTACAGGGCCTCTGATCACTCCAGAGACCTGAGGAAACGCGACATTAGCATCTTCTTGTCGACAGAGCTACTCGGGTTGTTTGGGGCATACGTACTCTACCACAGAGGCACTCGACTTCAAGCTGAGTGGGGGGCTCCTCGTTCGCCGGAGCGGCGAAGGGGTTGCGTCCGGGGTTTTCTCTGGCGTTGGACATGCTGCGTAGAGATGAGCGTAATTGTATAGAAATAGGTGTGTTTATTAGAGCGAGGCTTAATACGACAGGTAATAAGGCTCGACCAAGTCTATGAGACCTGATCAACTTAGGGATGGGGTTGGAGTTGTGAGGGTGGAAAGAAAAAAATTTGTTTGTGGGAGAAGCTGAGGTCTGGAGGCGCGAGGAAATACATGGAACTCGGTCTGTGCTCTGGAGAACATTAGACAAGGCGGGTAGATCCTCGATCGTGAGACTTGTTAGCGAGGGTAGCCAGTGGAAAAAGTAGTTTGAGAGGCGGATACCTCGCCAGTAAAAGCTATTATCCTGGGCAATTGTGCTACAGAGCAGGAATTGTCAAGTGGCACTCGCCAGCTATACCTCGCAACATATCATCAGGGGACAGTTGGCTGCCAACAGAGAGATGGCTGATGAGCACTTATTCTTATTGAATAATAGTGAACTGAGTCTCAGCAGTTGGCCGTCAGCCGAGAGACGTGAAGTTGGAGTTGCCACTACAACCGACGTCTTAACCACCAGCATCGAGACGTTATGGATAGTAACCATTTCTTATTATAAGATAGGAGTCAGGCTTAGCTACGCGTTGTTCTTGACTCCGTATGCTTGAGGGATATCTACCCGTCCATCAATGACTCTATGAACGACGTTCGGTCGTCCAGCCCAAGTCTACAGCATTGGCAAACTGGATGATGTCTATTTGGTGTTACAAATTTAGTCATTGTTGAGAGCATTGAGCAGCGTTTTGTTGCGACGGCCAGATAGTATCTCGATAAACGGATCTGCGGATGTTCACGGGAAGACGACGTTCGTCACTTCAACTAGTTGTGAGATAAAGAATGCCGTTTTGCGGCAGGAACGTATGAACGTGTAGCTAAGTTTATGCGTTTTTGGCAACTACCTCCCGTGCTTCCTAACCAGACCGACGTTTGGAAGGAGTGGATCCCTTTTAGCCCCTTAAGCAACTACCTAAGACTGAACACTGGGTCCTATCATCAAGAGGTACCAAGTATTACGTCTTTAAGGATGATAACCTTTAGACAATATCATGGAAAACTCCCCCCATATGGCCGCATACTCGACGTGACACACCTGTCAAGCTACGTAGCATGAACTACATTCATAATTATCTACACTATATCGAGTTGTCACGTGGTTCCATATACGAGGGTGTTTACTTCGTATGCTATTCTAATCTATAGCAACAAGATACATATTCACTCGTCTCCGCTAACAGTATCATAGTCGTAGGACAATAGCCGGTGCGTGTACTACACAACCTATAAGCGTTATAATAAGAGCCATCTGCCATCGGGTCATGGGATGTAATTGTTGATATTAAGTCTATGTATTGGGTATGTATACCTAGGTAGGTAGGTAGGTAGGTAACTATGTGGCAAATCTACTCGTCTTTCGAATTTGTTTGCCATATCGGAAGAAGAGATAGGGGAAGGGCATCATTGCCACCGTCAGAAATGCTAGCAAGCTCGATCCCCATTGGTAGCCAAGCTTATTATACATCTGTATGCCAAAAAGAGGAAAGGCAGCTATTGAGAGAGCATGGAGTCAGCAGGAGTCTTGCAATTAATCGTTGGGTTTCACCACACTTACCAGCAAAAGTACATCTAGTGAAGCTATTGGCGGCGAGAGCCGACGCAGCATAATGCGGGTAGGCATCCACTGCAACGAGAGTCAGTTAGCTTCTTCTAATATACTTCGTCGGAATCGCAACTTACCCAGAAACGTGAATATTCCAGTAAATACTAGAAGCGTCCCACAGCCAAATATACCTGACCCGATGATAGGTACAATCCAGTGGACCCACGGATAGGCGCTCCATGCAAAGATGAAAAGACCGATAGGCGTTATAACCGCGCCCGCGATCGCCGGTGGCAGGCGGAATTCCGGTTCCGGGATCCCGTTGCTTTTTTCCAGAAGCCGGTGGTTTATGCGACGCCACAAGGGGTCCGAGGCAGCGGATAATATCATTCCAATGAATATGCCAAGGAAGCTCAAGCCAGTCTGCCAAAGATTGAAGCCGTAAGTATTGCCGAAGACCAGGGGAAAGGCCCCGAAGAATAGGTAGAGAACTCCTAGCAAGATGGCGGAAAAGAGACAGAGCAACAGGCACATTGGCTCGAATATAAGCAGTTGAAACGGTCGTAGAAGGGAATTCCCGACAGTTTCGGCGACGGATTTGGTTGACGTCTCCATGGGGGCCTTCCACCTATCGTCCCCCGTCTCCTTTCTTAATTTCCTAGCTTTTTCACGGAGCCTAATCGGATCTATAACATTAGTTAGTACCTATTTCTTAAGCCGGGTGACACAGATAGTAGCCACGTACGATATGTCTCAGGGGCGAAAACCACAATCATGACCATCAGAGCAAATGCCCACATGATCATTACCTAGCGTTTGAGGTTAGCAAAGCAGACATTTCTCATATGCAAAGCTCACAGCTTCGCCAGAGGGTTTGGGTTTGAATTCAAGAGACTTACATAGTATGTCCACCTCCAGTTAGTGTTATAGTTGATAAAGCCGCCAAGCAGAGGGCCTACGCTAGGACCTGCAACTCGTTAATGACTAGTCTTAAGCCATGCCTAGATAAGTATCGCTTACCGATGAAGGGGCTCAGTGCTATGATAACCATTGGCGCCTGGATCTCGTCGCGCTTGAACACATCACTGACAGTGCCACCAGCTACGCTGAGGAACGAACTTCCGGCAAACCCATCGATAAATCGTGCCTAAACTCCGTGTTAGTTCATGTAGCTATCAAGTCGGCAATGAACCCCTTTTCAAGGCTGGACAAGCGGAGACGTACTACTAGCATAGTCGTAATATTATGAGCGACAGCACAGGGTATCAGCCAGATCAAGAACATTGCCCAGGACGCAAGGTAAATCGGTCGTCGCCCGACAAATTCGCTAAGTGGCGACATGATTAAAGGCCCAAGTGCAACTGGGACCGAGGGTTAGCAGAGGTAAGCATCATGATAAATCAAATTCAGGGGAACATACTGCCAAGGACGAAGAGCGATAAACCAAGCGTTCCAACGATGCTGGATACACCAAATTCAGGGTTCATCTGGTTATATGTCGACGCGTATATGGAGCTCGCGCATGTCCTATAGTCTTTTGTTAGTACACTCTTCAGGTATAGGGTCTATTCGTTGTCACATCTACCGGGCCAGACTTACACGCAGAGACTCCCCATACCAACAGTTATCACCACAAGCCACTTGCGAACTATGCTCATGCTTCGAGGACATGACGGGTCGTTATCGCCGTCCCAGGCTACCTCGAATGGATCCTTCTCATCTTGGGGTTGGCTAGACGTGAGTGTGGCGTCAGTCGCGTCGCCTTCCTCAAGATCAGCGCATCCGTGCCCATTATTTGATCGTATATGAGACAAGCTAGGCGGCACAATAGATTCTCGACGACTTTCTTGGGCGGTGTAGGGTCTCGACTCGGCCTCAAACTTTTCTTCGTCGAGTTTGTTGTCTATGCCCATGCTTGAAGCCATCCCGTTCGTTCCCCCGCTATAGGACATGCCGGTACAGAGTTTTCAGTCTCGCTGATTGCTCCTTGCTCCTTGGATTGAATGAACGACGTCAAGTCGATGTCTCGGTCTGATCCCGTTTTGAGCCCACGATGTGTTCTTGTCGGTTAATCGATGAAAGACATGTCACAGCACAAAGAAAACAGCGGCCGCGAATGTTCAAATAGGCAATCATGGGTTACAGTCATGAATAATTCGATATCTTCGACTATTATAGGATCATTATCCTTTCGTCACTTATTAATGACCCCACTCGCAACGGATCTCATGCGAGTCCAGCGTCTAGTATGCCAAGATGGGCAGGATGTTCCAGGGTTCCAATGGAGAAAAATCGCCCTAGAGAATAGCGCGAGAGCGAGAGCGCGAAACGTTGCGGGTCCGGTAATGATACCATACTGCCGTCGTCGCTGGAAAAGCTAACCATGATCATCCTAGGTATAATGATTATCCTAGGTAATGATTATCCTAGGTTTACCAAGAAGGCTAGAGTCTTCGCATAATAGACGCTCTCTCTCCGATATGGGAATATGGTGTTAAGCGACGGGCCGCGGTAGAGCGGGTACTTACTCATCGTTAGAAAAGAAGGGGACCGACATATGTAAACATCACTAAGAACAGTTCAGTAGCCCGTAATGTTCCGAGTAAGCAGTAGTGCCGGTTGCCGAATCTCAAAGTACGGGATGGTATTTCGGGATTTGACAAAATCTTTTACCTTATTACCTTATGGTTTATCGCCGAAGGGTGATTGATCGGGGTTATAAACACCGGGAGGGCAATATAGAAATGTGGTGCTCTCGTCAGACCTGCAGACTTGTTAAATTTTCACCTGTTTCACTTACTTGCTTACTTGCAGTTCCAAAGACCATCATTAGCTAACCTAAAGCCGTTGATTTATCTTTCGAGTTTTCAATCCAGGTCAATAGAATGATGAAGGTAAGTAGGATATGGCCGTCGCAGTTTGCGCAGTTTGCGACTATATCAAGTTATATGCATAATCGGTCAATAGATGGAAAATACCTATACAATTATCACTTTACTCGCATTATGCACATACCAAGCTCTTTCTCCCCTCTAGCCCCTCTGCCCCTCCAGATTGAACAGAGGTAGTAGGCTATATACTGCCCCGCATATCGGAGTTACTGACAGCCATACATCTCGCATTCTATTGGCCAATGCTCAAGGGTTTCTGTAAGAAATGGCCAGAATTTTTTTTTGATGGAGTGACCGGTTCGGACGCTGACAAGTCGCCGGCTCAAAGCCTTCGACTCATCTCAAAAGGCTTCATTGTTCCAATAGCGACCAAGTACCTACTCACCTCCTTGTCAGGTGTAAATATTCCCTCAAATGTCTCCTTAATTCGAAGGAAATTATACTTCTACTTGCTAATGTAGTGAAATCATTCCCTATTCCCTATTTACGTCTGCTCAAACTCCCCGGTCTCTCACGCCCTCGGATATCTACACACAAGAGACACTTTCCAGTCTGCGCTTGCTTGTCGCAGCAGACCACAGACTTATTAGTCTTGTGCATGTGCGAGCAGCGCGCAATTGTATATCCCTCATAAAAGAATAGCGATGGCGGACCAAACGAATGGTGCGCCGGGTCCAACCCGCATCTCTATTCTCGGATCCGATTCCATCATTGTCGATCACGGCATCTGGTGGACTTTTGTTCCCGACGACTTGCTTGACAATCTCAAATCCTCCACCTATATCCTTATCACCGATACCAATCTCCATGACCGCTATGTTCCTCCATTTATAGACATTTTCAACAAGTCCGTCGAGCGTCGAAATGCCCAATCCCGACTTCTTACTTACACTATTCCTCCCGGTGAGACTTCCAAGAGTCGAGAGACCAAGGCCGAAATAGAGGATTGGATGCTGGCACAGCAGTGTACGAGAGATACTGTCATCATTGCCCTCGGTGGCGGTGTAATCGGTGATATGATCGGCTATGTTGCTGCCACTTTCATGCGAGGCGTCCGATTTGTTCAGGTTCCCACGACTCTACTTTCCATGGTCGACTCGTCTATCGGTGGCAAGACCGCCATCGATACCCCTATGGGCAAAAACCTAGTCGGGTCCTTCTGGCAACCGCAGCGCATCTACATAGACCTTGTCTTTCTCGAAACCCTCCCAGTACGCGAGTTCATCAATGGTATGGCCGAGGTGGTTAAGACCGCCGCTATATGGGATGAGGTAGAGTTTACGGCTCTAGAAGAAAACGCTGCCTCCATTCTAAGCTCTATCCGATCCAAGACGGCAGATCCAAGTGACAGGCTGCGGCCAATTCGTGCCATACTCAAACGCATCGTCCTGGCCTCTGCCCGTGTTAAGGCAGAGGTAGTGTCCAAGGATGAGAAGGAAGGCGGTCTACGAAACCTTCTCAACTTTGGTCATTCCATTGGCCATGCTATTGAAGCTCTCCTCACTCCCCAAGTATTGCATGGGGAGTGCGTGGCAATTGGAATGGTTAAGGAGGCCGAGCTTGCTCGTCACCTCGGTGTGCTGCGCCCAGGTGCGGTAGCCCGACTAGTCAAGTGTATTGCGAGCTACGACTTGCCAACCTCTATTCATGACAAGCGCGTTGTGAAGCTGACGGCCGGGAAGCAATGCCCCGTAGATGTACTACTCCAGAAGATGGCTGTAGATAAGAAGAATGAAGGAAAGAAAAAGAAGATCGTACTCCTATCCGCCGTAGGCCAGACTCACGAGCCTCGAGCTAGCGTAGTTGATGACAGCGCTATCAGATTTGTCCTTTCACCCGCCACCCGTGTCAAGCCAGGGGTACCTCAGGGACTAAACGTGCAGGTAACGCCTCCTGGGTCCAAGAGTATCTCAAATCGAGCCTTGGTACTCGCTGCTCTCGGCCAAGGAACCTGCCGAGTAAAGAACCTCCTTCATTCCGACGATACTGAGTACATGCTGTCAGCAATCGCTAAACTTAATGGAGCCTCATACTCATGGGAAGATGCCGGCGAAGTCCTTGTGGTTACAGGGAAAGGTGGCAAGCTTCAAGCAAGCGAAGAATCCCTCTATCTCGGAAATGCAGGCACAGCGTCTCGTTTCCTCACCACCGTAGTCGCTCTATGCGCACCAGCCAGTACAACTTCAACCGTCTTGACTGGAAATGCCAGGATGAAAGTTAGACCTATCGGTCCTCTTGTCGATGCCCTGCGATCAAACGGGATCAATGTTAAATATCTCGAGAAGGAACACAGTTTACCAGTGCAGGTCGACGCAGCTGATGGTCTCGATGGAGGTGACATCGAGTTGGCCGCTACGATTTCATCCCAGTATGTCTCGTCTCTCTTGATGTGCGCACCGTATGCCAAGAAACCGGTGACTCTTCGCTTGGTGGGTGGCAAGCCAATCTCGCAGCTCTATATCGATATGACCATCGCTATGATGAAGGCGTTCGGCATATCCGTTGCAAAATCTGCCGACGAGCCACATACCTACCACATTCCCCAGGGGGTGTATAAGAACCCTGACGAGTACGTCGTGGAAAGTGACGCTAGCTCAGCAACCTACCCTCTCGCAGTTGCTGCTATAACCGGAACCACTTGCACGATCCCAAACATTGGCGCGTCTTCACTACAAGGCGATGCTCGTTTCGCAACGGATGTATTACGTCCAATGGGATGTACCGTAGAACAAACTGCTACGTCGACTACAGTGACTGGTCCAAGCCCGGGTGGCCTGAAGGGCATCGAGGTAGACATGGAACCCATGACTGACGCCTTCTTGACGGCTTCTGTTCTCGCTGCCGTGGCATCAGGTGAAACGCGAATCACTGGAATAGCCAACCAGCGTGTCAAGGAGTGCAATCGCATTGCTGCGATGAGAGAGCAGCTTGCAAAATTCGGTGTACACTGCAGCGAACTTGAAGATGGCATCATCGTGTCGGGTAAGAATCTCGGCGAGCTTTCCCAGCCGAGCGAAGGCATCTACTGCTACGATGATCACCGCGTAGCGATGAGCTTCAGCGTCATATCACTCGTAACACCGGGCCCTATCCTTATCCTAGAGCGTGAATGTACTGGCAAGACATGGCCTGGGTGGTGGGATGTCTTGGCTCAGTCGTTCAAAGTCAGACTCACAGGTGAAGATGCCGTACCCACCGTTCACAGGAAGACGAAGCAATCCGAAGCCGGGTCATCTATCTTTGTGATTGGCATGCGAGGTGCTGGGAAGACTACTACGGGTCGCTGGATGGCCAACATCCTCGGACGCACTTTCATTGATCTCGATCATGAATTAGAACGGCGGGCAGGCATGACGATCCCCCAAATAATAAATGAGAGCGGGCGGGGTTGGGAAGGCTTCAGGAGCGACGAGCTCAACCTTCTGAAAGACGTCATGAAGAATCAAAGCAAAGGTCACGTATTCTCCTGTGGCGGCGGCATAGTCGAGACACCCGAGGCGCAGGAGCTGCTCGTTTCCTATCATCGCAATGGGGGCGTGGTGGTCTCCGTCAATCGTGACGTTGAGCAAATGGTGGAGTACCTTACGCGAGATAAAACCCGACCTGCTTACACCGAAGAGATACGGGGTGTTTACGAGCGACGCAAGCCGCTATTCCAGGAGTGTAGCAATTACGAGTATCATAGCCCTCACCTTGATCCGCCCGGTGGTCTTTCCGGCCCTCCTGCCGACTTTGTCCGCTTCGCTTCGGTAATCGGCGGGAGCAGTACACATTTTGAGGATGCCAAGAAGAAGCGCCCCTCCTTTTTCGTGTCGCTTACCGTATCTAACGTCGCATCGGCACTCGAGGTAATTCCCCGAGTTGTCGTCGGCGCCGATGCCGTCGAATTGCGAGTTGATTTGCTTGACGATATCTCACCGGAATCAGTAGGAAAGCAAATTTCACTCCTACGTTCTGCAGCAAAGATACCTATCATATTCACACTTCGGTCCAAGTCACAGGGCGGTCGTTTCAGCTACACGTCCGAAAAGGAGCTACTCCCCCTATACCGGGCCGCCGCGCGTGCGGGTGTAGAATATGTGGATCTCGAAATGACACTTTCGGACGAGACCTTAGATACGATTATTCAGTATCAAGGTAGTTCTACACGCGTCCTCGCATCACATCATGATCCGGAGGGGAAGCTGTCCTGGAAGAACGGTGGCTGGCAAACGTGGTACAACCGAGCCCTACAGTATGGTGACATCATCAAGCTGGTAGGAGTTGCGAGGAAGATGGATGACAATTACTCCCTTGCTAGCTTCAAGGACAGGATGTTTGCCGCACACGGGAAACCCATCATAGCGCTCAACATGGGCACCGTTGGAAAGCTCTCCCGAGTGTTGAATGGCTTCCTAACGCCAGTCTCACACCCCAGCCTGCCTTTCAAAGCAGCACCCGGTCAGTTGTCAGCAGCGGAGATTCGTAATGGACTAGCTCTGATCGGGGAGCTCGAGCCAAAGCAGTTCTACCTGTTCGGAAAGCCTATCTCAGGGTCGCGATCTCCGGCTTTGCACAACGCCTTGTTCGGCCAGACGGGATTGCCTCATCAGTACTCCTTGTTCGAGACGGATAATGCGGGAGACGTGCGAGAACTAATCCGATCACCTAGTTTCGGAGGCGCGTCAGTGACTATTCCGCTCAAGCTAGATATCATGGGGTTGCTTGACGAGGTTTCCGAGTCAGCCAAGGTTATCGGCGCTGTCAACACGGTTATACCTGTGGCTTCAGACGACGGCTCAAGCACACGCCTCCTCGGTGATAACACGGACTGGAGAGGTATGGTGTACTCCCTGCGCTTGGCGGGACTGGTACCGCCAACTGAGGGTAACACAAGGAGCGCCATGGTGGTCGGTTCGGGTGGTACAAGTAGAGCCGCAATTTACGCGCTGCATTCGCTAGGCTATAGTCCTATCTACGTTGCAGCACGAAACCCCAACGCCGCCAGCTCCCTTCGGTCGTCGTTCCCGAGCGACTTCAAGATCGAGCAAGTACAGGAGGCCAGCCAGGTCCACGACTTGCCGGACGTTATGATTGGCACGGTACCTGCAGACAAGCCGATCGAGAGGTCGACGTGGGAATTACTCGGGACTGTATTGCAGCAAGCCGGACAAGCCGGAGGGCTGCGGGTCTTGTTGGAGATGGCTTATAAGCCTCGTCTAACAGAATTGATGGGATCAGCCGAGAAGCTAGGCTGGACTACTATTCCTGGGCTGGAGGTGCTGGCGTCACAGGGCTACTATCAGGTGGGTGAAGTTCTGAGATGAAGCTACTATCCGCGATGCCGTATCCGCTTTGCTAACGAAGTTTGACTCATAGTTTCAACTCTGGACAGGCATCGATCCTCTGTTCTCGGACGTGCGTGCTGCTGTGCTGGGCGAGTAGGCGCGGAAGCACGGTACTGGCGGTTCACTGGGGATGGGTCATAGGACGGGGGAATCATATCATGGATGGGTATGGATCTTTGATGTTTGTACTCGATCTAAAAGATACATTCCCGTCACTTCCCAGCTACGTAGCGACGGATATCATGCAAAGGAAGGGATTGAAAATCAAACCACGAGACCCGTATCTTCGATCTAGCTCGATGCGTTAGATGTTAGACATGGTATAGAAATTTTGGCGACTCTGTGACACCCAGACCACCCGTCTTTCAATCGTTGTTCGATATTGTACCACGTAGGAGGTGAAGCTAAGGGTTGTTTCCAATCTCGGATTTTCGGATTCTCTTCGGACAGAAGAGAGACGTCCATCTAGCGATAGAAAAAGGAAGCTACAGGAAGCTCCAGGATATCCGAAGTGCCCAGTGTGTAACCGTTCTTGTTTTTTGGGGACCAAGTTGGTGTGTGAGTGTGTGCCTTTCGTGAGGATAGATTGAAAATTAATCTAACAGCGTATCCTCTGATCTACTATACTACCGCACGAGTATAAGTCGTGCGCTGGCTATCTATAGCATTCGGAATGGGCGGGATCCAGAGAAACTGGAACGTATAGGGGGTTGCACGGGTTTTGCACATGAACATGCACTTTTTTTTGCGTGGTTTTTTTATCCCGCGGAGCAGACCGATCGATCATACTACCTAATTAACCTACTAGACACACGGCCGATTGAACATAAGGTAATCTAGACCGATGAACGTAGATTCGATTCCAAATCGCTCACCTACATATCGAGGCCTCCCAAGATTTCATAGTTCTGTCATTTTCTGGGCGATGAGAAAAAAACGATTAGGTAGAAAAAGAGAACCGACACGCTGGGCCGGCGGCGTGTCTTCCAACCAACTACCGAGCGAGCGGTCCCCGTAGATCTTTACCAGGTAGGTAAAATTCCGGGGCGTCGAACGCGTCGATCGGTTCTGTGGCGCCACCTTACTATATTTGGAGCACCGCCACAGATCTCTAGCTACTTGTACGTAGTACATACGTATACGTAGATGGCTAAGCCACATGACCACACATCGGTTACCTGTACCCCTGTGGCGCAGTAGATCGAAGCCAACTTGGCAGCTAAGTACGAAGTAGCTTTTTGTTGTTTGCTCCTCTCTCGCGCAGTACAGTACGGGTGGCTTCGGATATGGCGTCGGGTAGTGCCGAGCATATTCTAGTTCTAGAACGTACACCATGGGTAACAACAACCAAACGAAAAAGAGAAAGAAAGAAAAGAAATCGGGGATCGAAGATTGGAGAAGATTCAAGCAACAACCAGCAAGCCAGAAAAATTCCAAAGCGGTTACGGAGTTATGTTACACACACCCTGGCCCCGTATGGTACATACATACATGTAGTAGACGCACACATGGGTGTTGTACCACGTACACGGGCAGCAGCCCGTTGTTGTATGTATGAGGAACCGGTCGACAGATACCGCGGTCCTGATAGGCTCTTTTCGAAGCTTTTAGTTGCAGCCCAGCTTTTCCCATGCCCATGCCGCGGCAGAAGCAATGGAATGTACCTACGTGTACCCCAGATACATGATGACATTTAGGTAGCCCGTTTGTCGGTTCGAACAAGGCCAGCGAGATACTTTTCCCCGGGGGGAGGAATACAGTTAGGTAGTACATTGGGCCATAGGGGAAAAACAGGTTAGGTAGATGCATGCGGCCGTAATTAATTATTAAAGAGACTCTTATTAGAAACAATTATGTGCAATTTCTTCCCAACCTACACAGCTACAGCTACAGCTACAGCCACAGCATTGCTATTACATGTGCGTATAGCTAGCTATCTGCAGAGAGTACTTACATGATGCCTCATGTATGTATCTATTCTACATCGCATCTTAATGTATATGTAATGTATGCAACATCAAACGTGCAAATTAATTCGTGTCTGCCGTGCTTTTCTTCGCTGCTCGATTACATCACACTCCGTGCCTTGCCTTGAAAAAAGAGGGGGGGGTTACCCCATACAAACGAAGCATGTCTTGCAGCTGAGATGTCTAAAATTGTTATCTGTATGTGTGTATGTGTGCGTGTGTGTATGTAGGTGCAGGTTCGAATTTATACGAACAGCCCAAACTTGGTCTAGCTTTACCCAATTTTTTCCTGTCTCTTACCTTTCCCCGTCCCTCGTCGATCCTTGGCATCTGTCGATTTTTTACGAATGTTGTCAGGTTGGTCAGGTTATTTACCTGGTAATAATCTAATTGTATGTGTGCGGTAACGTAGATTAGATGATCATCTCGTAAAGAGACGTACTATGTTTGCTATTTTTACATGTGCCAATGCACGTATGTAGATAGCTTCTAAATGTAATAGGTAAAGTGAGGTAGTAATTGTATACATGTTAGTTTCCAATGGCGTACCCTACGTAGCTTTCCAGGACGGGCCTTTTTTTCTCTATCTGCGCAGCTGCATCTAGGGATGTATGCGTCTGATGCTGATGTATGCAGGTAGGGTAAGATGATACCTAACAACAAGGACACAAGCAGGCTTATACATACATACAACCATACATCTCTATCTGCCTACATACCACACAATAAACCATATCACACATACCAATACGATAGCCCCCAGGTGCGTTGCCAATGCGTGCCAGACGAGCAACCTTGAGGTCATCCATTCATTTGGCGAAACCGGTGATAATACGTGGAGAACTCTATCGCCAGTCGCCAGTTCTCATTAGCCTGTTTTTCTTTTCCCTCTTTGCGATAGGAGCCTTGAACCCCGTCTGGATTACAGAGCTTCTGCTTACAGATCCCGGTACATATATGATCCTGTACGACCACAAGATACCTACCTCTACCTACATGTAGGCATGGTACATCGAGAAGGGACAGAGACAGACAGAAAGGAGGAATAGGAGTTGGAAATTGACCCAAGCTTTGGCCCTGGGTATGTCGGGCGCCTGCAGGTAACATCCAAAACATAAACAGAGCCCATCCCCTACCCACCCTTCCTGCCCGTCGAGCAAGTTGTTGAGTTATGAGCTCAATATATGCCTGGACAATTGTTGTTGGGTCGTCGAGCCAATGGCGAAGCTTCGTTGGCACGAAGCTATCTCTTCCACATTTCCTGCTACTTAGGGTCGCGCTCCGAATATAAGCTTAAATGCACGCTGTTGGAAGAAGAATAAGGGGGGACACGTAGGAACGCATACATTCACACCCATGAATCAATCAAGCCCCAGGTTTAGGAAGAGGAGTTGCCAGGTAGTATTATTAAGGTACCCTCGCAGGACTTCTGTGCTATTTACTCTAATTGTTGATATGGACGAGCTGCTGCTCCCCGCCGGCTCTACCGCCGCTGCTCCCATCGTACAGTAAATAGAAACCCAATCTTTTTCTCTGCCGAAAGTCGCGTTTTATTTTTCTTTATCCTGCGTTACCACCCGGTAAATCGTTGACCATGATAACATAGATGTAGCAACCGCTGATCATACAATCATAATTAAAGGAAAATAACAAAGTATTCGTCTCGTCGTGGACCTCTATCCCCCAATCGTAGAGGCCTGTTTAAATTTCATTCTTTTTTTACCCCCCGTCGGAAATAGTACAGCACTCCAGTGCGACAAGAGAATGGTGAATAAATACTGCCCATTGGCCCGTATAAACGAAAAATTGTACAGACGAAAAAAAAAGCATTAAACGATATAAAAAAGGGTAAAGGAAGTGTAAGATGAAAAACACCATCGCTGATCCGATCCCGGCAATTTTCTTTCCCAAGTCTATAGGTTACCCGAACCCGAACCCGCTGCTCCGGAAGTACACACCAAAGTTGACGTATAGGAAAAAAACCGAAAAGGATAAAATAATAAAAGGAACCAAAAAGATGAAAAAAGACGACCTTGATTCATCCCGTTTTTAGTTATCGCTCCTTGCTCCAGAATGACGCCTGGTTCCCCGTATATTTCCAAGAGGAATCCGTAAAACAAAGTAATGACAGATGCGAAACATCATAATGCGTGAGTCGGGTGTGATCTGACAGCCAGACGAGCGGTTACATGGGCCGCATCAGAACCGGGAATCGAGGATGCGATATTCCGGCAGAATGCACCAGAGAAGCGTCGCCAATGATGCAAAGACGTGATAAGCGATATGGTATATGATGTAGGTGGTGATGCCGTTACACTTCCACATTTTGGCGGTCCACACCCGAAAGCTCTCAAATTACGTCACTGCGAGACGTCATGGAGCCCAGGGCCAGTCATGGGTTGGTTGGTTGGGTTGGGTTGAGTCCTGCGGGGGGAGGGGTGTGGAGTGGAGAGACATGATGGAGGGTGGAGGGGTGGAAGGGTGGATGGGTGTGAAAAAGAAGGGAAAGGGTCCAAAGTCTACCCTGTATCCACTCCTAGTCCACTCCCCTAATCCACCCAAATAACCCAAGCTAAAGGTCCTGAGACCCAGCAAAAAGAAGAAGCCCAAGGGGTCCTGATTGATCAGCAGGACCCCGGTCAGGTCTTAAGCCGGACCACCGCTGAAAGCCACCATGCCGCAAATAGCCATATGCATGATTAGCCCGCAGGACCCTGCAGATTGACGTTGGACCCTGATATCGATCCTTTCCTCCAACGTATCCTGGAGCCCCACTTTGGACACCTCGGCAGTCTGAGTCGAGAGATCATGGCGCAGTCTTGGCATTTAGATTTACCCACTTAAACTGGCCACACAAATGCAGCAGCGGAGCTACTGGTTGACCCGATCCGATAAGCCAATCAGATGCATGATTTCATAGTCTCATTCAGCTTCGGACCGGATCAACTATAGTTACCGGGATGGGATAATTAAGTGGGTAGCTTCAGTGGGTAAATCCAAATGCCAAGACTGCGCCATTATCTCTCGACTCAGACTGCTCGGCTTCGCATGCATTGGGCATTCCAGGCCCTTCTGCCGCACGTCGTGACCCAGAGCTGCCCATCAGGAACAAGTTCACCCGTAACCTGCATTACCCTGGTACCAGTACTAGAGTACTAGGGTACTAGGCATTGGATATCTTGTGCGTGTTCAGAGATTTCACTCCGAGCCAGCAGCTCATACGCCAACACCGCCCCGTCTGCGGTGCTTGCCGGGGAAATCAATATCCGGGTGACAGACTCGATAATGCCTCGTGAGAGCATCTGCCCGGCTGAACGTCTTCTCCTCGGTGCAGAGGTCGCAGCGAACCTTTTGCTTGCGCGCATTGTGAATAGTATCTTCGTGGCGTGTAAGATCATAAGGCCTAGAGAAGATGGTATTGCAGGGCTTGCCAGTGCTCGGGTTTATCCTTTCGCACTTGTGCGGTCCAGCTTGGCTGTTCAGGATGCTACCTGGTAGACCGTTGGATGCCACTGGCGACGCTCTGACGTGGTTGAGGGCGTTGGCTTGTCGATGTCCCTCGCGCTTGTGCTTCTGTAGCAGAGCTGGCGTCTCGAACCGTAGAGTACAACCGTGATACGTGCAAGTATAGGTGCCTCCGTCTGCGTTAGCTCCTGCCGGTTTCTGGCTAGATATCTCACTTCCATCTGAATTGCTCGCATCAGCTGAGCTCACCCTAGAGTATGTTGACGTTGTAGGTGTTGAGCGCTGCTGTTGCGCTTGTTGCTGCTGCCGATGGTGAGGGATGAAGGGGTATTGCTGCGGCATTTGGATATTGCTTGGCATGGAGAAGTTGAACCCGCTCTGCATCGGCGTCGACGCTACCGACACAGACTGGTAAGACGGACTGGAGTGTTGCGAGATGGCCCTGGACGCCGCGCTGTTCCCATCATTGCTTGTCGGGTCTATGTGGAAGTTATTGGTCTCCTGCGGCGGGAACAGAGGCATACTGGATCCATCGTCAGACTCGTTGAAGTCGAGCATCGCATCTTTGGGAGATATTGTGTTGGGAGTCCCTTGTTGCTGCGAAGCATTGCGTGCTATTTGCTGTTGGTACTCCTTGGCATCACGTTCTGCCTTTCGTTGCTGGTTCATCTGCCGTGCCGATCCCAGTCGTCCCTGATCCATACCGACGTGAGAGAAGTCGTTTAGAGCGGAGGCGTACGGGGAACCGTGACGGAAGGGAGATTGGTCATCCCGCGACGTGTTTGAGATTGGTGACTGGACGGCGCTTAGACGTTGGCTGTTGGCGGCCTGAAGCCTTTGCGCGAAAAGGTCATTTCCCGGTGGTGACATAGCAATGTGCGTCTGTGGCGGCGGGGATGCTGACGTGATAGTGAAGTTAGGGTTATAGAGCTCGTCGTTGTAGACGTCGGTCATGGTGCGGTCTAACTTTGGGACTTGGGTCTGATGGAAAGCTGCGTCGTCGAAATATTGTAAGTAGTTGTCATAATCAAAGTCAAGTTCTTGGTCGCAGAAAAATTGCGCCTTCAGGATGGAGGCCTCACCATTCCTTGACCTTCGACAATCATCTTCCGTCTCATGGTACGATGGCGTAGCAGGTGAGTCACCTCCTGCAACAGAACTTGCCACTGACACCGGATGAGATCTCGTAGAACCACCACCACCAATGGATAGCTCGGGAGCGGGAGCTAAGCCTCGGTCGCCTCGGTGCCTGTGCTGGTGCTGCTGCTGCTGCTGATTCGCTAGATGCTGTAGGGTATCAACCGAGGATACATCCCGCGGCATGTGTTGACCATTGACCGCATCGCGGCTGCTGTTACCGTTCGTAGCATTGTTGCTGTCGCGGCTGTGACTGTGACTGTTGAAACCAGCTAGGGCGCTCGTGTAGAAGCTATCGTTCATAGGCAGAGGTTTGCTCAGGTTGTACGCGTAGTTGCTCTCGCCGCCACCTATGTCGTGATACCCATCGTTACTCGAGTCGTTAATAGCGATCTGCGGGTTCGACGTATTGGCATTGTATGGCGAAGCTGGTCCATTAGATCCTAAAGATGAGAGAGAAGACTCGCGCTGATGGGTAAAGCGATGCGAAGCCCTAGGGGTTTGCTGGCTGCTGTGTAGCATCCAGGAATCTGAAGGCATCAAGTCAGGAACCTGACTCAAACTTTGGCTGCTGCTTCCTCCGTCAAACCCCTGCTGTGACGGCGTCGCGGGTGTCCTGTATCGCTGGGATGCCGCGATGGCGGCTGCTGCTGTATCTAAGTTGGCGAGGGATGCCGAGGCGTGAAAGCCGTTATTTCTATCGTGGGATATACTCGTACTCGAGCTAGCGTCAAGTTGTTGTTGTGGAGAGTACTGGTAAGGCTGTTGGTAGCTGTTATAAGCAAGCATCGTATTGTGTAGCCGATGCGATCGATCGAGGGAAGCGAACGTCGAGCGGATATATGTGCTTTTGTCGTCGTGTATGTTTGCGAAAAAGGTTGGTTGTAAGATCAAAGAAATAATCAGACAAGGTAGGATAAGACAGATAGATGTATAAGAAGAAACGGGGTTTAGGTAGCTATGTATTAGTTCGGAAGGATAAGGTAGTCGTAGTCGATATAGTAGTAGATTGTATGGGTTGTGGGGTGGGATGAGTTGAAGGGGTGTGGCGAACGATGACTTAAATACGGAGGGTCCAATGGAACAAGACAGGGAAGCTAGCCTGACAAGGGAGGGTACCGACTGGGGTATGGTACATAGAGTAGCACTACATGTAGGGTAGTAACAAGTACTTTGGTATTGGTAGGTACCCGGATACTTGAGGTACAAGGGCAAAGCAAGGGGGAACGTCTGGAACCTCTTTTTCCCAATCCTGTCTCCTCCGAGGAACCTACTCAGGAAATCCTTGGGAGAGAGATTTCTTCTATTCTGCCAGTTCTACCACCGAGGCAGTTCAGGTAGTCCCAGGTAGTCCAGGTAATCCCAGGTAGCCCGAAGAAGAAGAGAGAAAAATAGAACCCTATTAGACGACCCCTAGTAACCTTATTAGGAACTGGGACGACTCGGAACCGGATTCCACCGATACAAGTCACCAATGAAGAAAGACTCTTGAATGAATTGCCAGTCCCGAAGTCCCTTGGCTTTATCCCTCTCCGGGCCTCTCTTTCAACTCCTCTCGGATCGAATGAGTACGTGGAATAGTCAGGTGGTGGGGAGGGGGGAAAATTAATGATGGCTTGATAATGAACCCGCTAGGTCATGTGGTCAATTCCGTGTGTTGACTTGAAGGGGTGCGCGCCTTTGTTTCTTCGACTCTGCTTGTTCCGAATCGGCCTCTCTGGCTAGGTAGGTAACTTGTAGAGAAAACAGCTACTAGCTTGTAGTTGTCGGAGTTTGATCGGTGTGTGACGAGGCTTTTCTGAACTTTTATTCTCTATGGTGAGTTGAGCAAGTGACGCGGGATAAGACGGTGTTTGATGATGCTATATTTATTATTATTATTATACTTGACCCTAAAGGAATAGTCCTCTAAGTATGTAAGGTACCTAATGTAAGTGTAAGCAACTTAGCGCGCCCAAGTAGCATCTATCGTATAATACAACTATCACATTTCCGTAGTATAGGGCTTCCGATGTATCTATGTCATGTTAGGTAATCTCTCATCGAGGGAAATGGTGGAAAGGTGGAAGAGAGCAGAAAAAGAATGCAAAGCGGTACATCCGCGATGTGTAATTGCGATGCTTTGCATGGGACCGCGGACAGCCCTGGCTTTAGGGCCTTAGTGGGCTTGGAAATGACGTAGACTGACATGCGGTTTGCGTGTTAAATGAACGAGGGGGGTGCAAAGACTTGCCGGGGTATGCTGGCTTTCGACTCTGAATCAAGATGCAGATGTGGATCGATCGCTGGAAGAGGCTTTTGTACCACGTCGCTGCGTCGTTGAGACTCCCAGACCCCTCCATTAGGTACCATGTACCCTCATATATCACATACGCCCTGCCTTTTTGCATCATATCTGCTCATTAGGCTTACACCGTCCAATGGCCGTCCGATGCAATCATCACCTTAGTCATTGAGGTACTCTTTGGTAATTGGTAAAATATATACTTGGTTACAAGGTGCATGATGCAGTATACATGCGCTCCACCACTGAACCGTTGAATTCCGAAGTATTTCCAGCTATCCGCACATCACCGCTGCACGGCCACTTCTAGAATGCTGTCCAAGCCACAAATTATTCAGCAGACAAGAGGTTCGAGACTCTTCAAGTCTCGGATGGATATTTCCATTGCGGACAAGTACTTCCGAGGAATTATGAAAAAAATTGTACCTAGGTAGGTCAAACAAAGAATAATACCAACTCATCCGATATTCTACTAACCTCGGATTCTAATTTAGGTATAAGTTATTTTTCTTTAAAAAAAGGTACCTAATTCAGATCGAAGATTCGCTCGTCTACAACCGCGGGAACGGTCAGGCTTGTCAGGTACCAGTCAGATCATCTCTCGTGTTGGTCGGGCTATTATCGTCCCACGGTCGTAATCATAGACAAACATCAAATCACGAACTGTATACTCAAATCTCTATCGCATCCCGCTTTCACAATAAAAAGTGACACTAATACAGCTTACCATGAATATATTCCGGGTGCTATCTCCATCTTCGGCCGCACTTGTGTCTTATGCCTCGGAGTTGACGAAGTACACGATGCAGCGCAAAGGAACACTACTTTAGGCCGAGCCGCCAAAAATACGGCGATAGCGCATCGGTCTTACACCCCATGCCCATGAACACCTCCTAGTCTACCTAGGTAGCTAGGGAGATGTCTATTACCTATGGATATGCAACACCATTCGCAGCATTTCCCTCTTTCGGCTTTGACTAACAATGACATTCATTTATTCATTCACTCATTCATCCATTCATCCACTGCATGACTCTAACCCGGGCGATTAATGATCCCCGGGCGGCATTAGACAATCATTTCAAATCTTTCCGGCATTCGTCCCTTTGCCTTCATCCAGCTCTCCGTCCGCATACGTGGACTAGGCAGTCGCGCGGCACCAGCGCATCCCGATGGGTCCGTAGGCCCCGATGCACTTGACTCTTTCGCCGCGGTTTGACTCTTCTGGATATTTGAAAATACATAACGGAAGATGAGTAATGAGACCTTGTGAAGGACCTAAGTATGTAGCAATACAGAAGTACTAGGTGGTATTCGCTTCCCACGCGCAGACCCCGAACCCGGAGGAGTTGCAGCGCCGATAGCACACGTGACACCCAAAGCCCGGTCGCGATGTTGAACTACCTGCACACGATGCAGCCAACGGCGATCACCGTTTTACTATGTAAGGCCCAGAGGTCCTTTTTTTCTTTTTTGGGGGCGTCCTGGCACCGTACCTTTGCGCTTCCCCCTTCGCAGATTGGGGAGACCCAGAGATCTGGAACCGGCAGATCGGAGACGTTGAAAATTCTGGACCCTCGCTTGGTAAGAAAACCACAAACGTAGTGGAACATTCTACAGTGGTGCGTGACCCGGCAGGGTAGGTGTGGTGCAAAGAAGGTGGCTGAGCGCCCGGTACCTTACATATCAAGACGGCCGGATTCGGTTATCCCGGTTAATGGATGAAAAACCTTACCCCCAATGTTTCTCCCCAGTCGTCGTCACAAAAGTCTAAAGATACTTAGATACTATCACTTATACCTTAGATAACCAAACCAATAGAATTAGACGATCTAATGCGAGAATATTTTATACCGTTGGTTACTTGCTATTAGACTGACTACTACGCGCATAGGTTGATGGTACGAAGTACTTAATGTATATCGGGAGGCCGCCCTTATAAGTCCAAACCGGGAGTGGCCGGATATACTCGGTGATAGCTCATCGCTCGCGTCGGCATTAGTCGCATTCAATTGCCCAATATCTCGTGGGACAGCATATTCTCATCATTTTTCTCAAAGCAGCTTATTGAAAACTGATTTGGTTCAAGGGCGCAGGTCCAGGGGGCAGGGCAGGGTTTGTAAAGGTGTTGTAAGCACGCACTTATGTACGAAGTATGTACTTTTCCAACCAGAACGTAGCGAGAACGTAGTGCTGACGACATACAGGGAAAACATGGGAAAGTTCAAAATACGATTCTACAATCCCCATCTGATCACTCATGCCGTGTTCCTTTTGTCACCTGCAACCGCAACTGCAACACTGCAACTGCGGCTGAAGTGACATTCAGCTCTCTGTAAACACTCCTTTGGACCCCTTTCCGTGGTATCCCACGTGGGACTATTCTCGCCTAGACCGAATTGGCTATCAAAAAAACTAGCCAGAACTTCCAACAACAGAACTATTCAGAGACACGAAGACCAAGACATATAGTTACGTTGCAGTGAGAAATAGATATCTCAACCTACGTGGTCGTATTACAACTGCGGTACCACAGCTAGCTTCGGTCGGCCCCGGTTTGATGGCTTCGCGCCCGGGCCCGCAGCCATCTAGACCTAGGTACTGGCCTGCTCCATGTCTGCATGTAAGCTGGTTGTGCAACGAGAAATTTTCTTTTCTCCTAGGGTTCCCCGCATATAGGCGGCCACGTTGACGTGCACATAACCGCACTCCCGCGCTCTCGGTACTTCAAGCCTTACGAACCCGCGAACACAGCCACTTGTTCCAGGGGCACACGCACGCGAATCTAGCGATTACGATTACTTCCATGTCAAGAACGAATCCCGTGTAACACGCAAATTTTGCGCCTCGCTGAAAATTATGCAAGCAGCCCCCTTTCAAACGCGCGTAAGAGTCCATTTATCAGCCAGCTATCAAATTATCAGCTCGCATTACTGTATGAAATATGCAAGTCCCGTCTAGAACATCAGGTACCAGTTTGAGATAGGTACCTAGTCGCACGAATGCAACTCTTATGCAGAATGTAGCTTTCGTAAGACCCCGAATTCGAGCATTAGTGAAACCTCCCGCAGTCTACTTGTCCACAACCGAGAATCGCGGCATCAGCAAGCAAACTTCAACTCGTAGGCGCTGTCTAGGCCTCGTATAACGACCCAGGTGCAGGATGACGCTCCAATATACCTGTCAAGCTGAATCCACAATAAGCCAACCCGAGAACTTTGGCGCTGTCTTGGACGTCACGCGCACCTCCCAGCTGATCCAACTACCGAGACAGCGGGAGCATCTCCGATGATACCCTCCGCATACACACGGTCTACCCGGTCCTACGAAAGACATGTCTCCGCGGTAAGTTGACTTAGCCTTCGAAGACGCTCGGAGGCAAGGTCGTCGCCACACGGGACAGGCAGAGCATTGTCAATGCCTCCTGGTATGACCATGCCAGGCAGACGCACGCTGTCCAGTAGATGCAATCACTACAAGTGCCAATAGAATAAATATCAAATTTGCACCTGACTTACCAACGATAAACTAGCCAGGCACCGAGGTTGGCCCACAACTGACCAAGGTTGGGAGTCAGTAATATTCATGCAATACACTAGCAGACTAGGATGAAGGAGAATTATAAAAATTAGACACAAGGAATATATACATTCTTAATGTGAGCTGATCACCCATGTTCACTAGTCCGAACTTGGACGAAACTGTGGTTGAATATTCAGCCCACCTAAAATACGCGTCTTAATTCTTAATTCTACGCGAAAATACGCGTCAAGTTCTAATCAGCCGCGCCGGTTTCCCCACATGCCCATCGTCCATATAATCCCCAACTCAGTCTCGGGGCGTTTCTTTCTTTCTTTCTCTTTCTCTTTTGGTTTGACCTTTCTTTTCCCCCTTTCTTTACACTTTTTATTTTCTCTTTCTCTTTCTTTCTTTCTTTGTGGGGCAAGAAGTCTTGCACCGTGTGGCTGGTGATCGAGGCTTCACTGCGAGTTCAACCCAGGTTTAAATGATATCTATATCGGTTCCTATCCAATGTAGCCGAGACTGCTCACAATAGCCGGCTACGTTACGAGAAGCGTTAGCAATAACCAGGAAACGAGACCAGTGCTGAACTCACTGGCATCCCTTGTCCGCTCAATACTACTTTTGAGCCGGAAGCTAGGTTCCGGAGCTTGCTGCGATATCGACGACAACCAAGCCGTCATCTCGGTCAGAGAAACAGGTCAACTAGTAGGCTGTCCATCGGCTTGTAACTTGACACGGTCTCTTTAGGTTTCTCGACTTCGCAGCGGTACTTCGTGTATCCTTTCGGGAGCGAGCCGCTTCACCGTTCGCGAGTTTTAGTGCCTTTTACCCCTAGGACGCGTGGATGCAATGTCGTGCCAAGGCCTCTCAACTGTCCCATTACGACTGGTTTACATTGATCCAATATATGTGGCTACGGTAACTGTAACTATTGTCGTCAGGTATCTAGGTACAGAGTAAGGGGTACAACATCGCGAGGACGATATTGTATAGTGCATATTCGTCGGTGAGTTTAAGAATGATGTAGGCAGCTTTTTCTGCTTCGGGTAGCTCGACACGCACTGTTGAATTCACCATGCGTGTAGGATTTGCATGTGCATCTAGTATCCTTTCAGCACCTAATACGGTGGATGTAGCTGATCTCACTGCATATTATGTTATATGACAACCCATGAAGTTGACCACTTGTCGGTTAGGGAAAGGGAAGTAGTTCTGCTTCGGGCATGTAAGATTAAGAGCCTCTGGTGTATAGATACAATTAGCCGCGCCGTGTGATGTATCACCTTGAAATCGATACTTAGCCATGTGCATTTCCATGTACGTCTGCCTTACAGAGCGCATGGATCCTGTCGAGTCATAAGACTAGGGTATACGCGGATAGATGTCAGCGTTGCATTGGTCAGATTGGCGACATGCTCCAAGGTCCATCGAGGCTGAAGCTGAGGTTATAGAATTAGTCACAGCCTGATCCTTAGATCCTAAGCCAGTCTCCACGCTGCCTAATTCTGGCATTTGGATGATAATTAGCGAGCGGTTATTACGTGTTGGAGAGACTACCTCCACGCGGCCGTGGAACCTGCCTAGCGTCATCCCATGAACATTCCCAGCTTCTATCTATGCCATTGCTGGGATATTGTAACGACGTGAAAACCCACTACGGCACATGATAACATAATGATACTAGCATGAGCCGTGCGGCGTTGACATCATATCGGCCGAAGAAGTTACGCTAGGCACCAGATAGCCTATTACTGACAGCTGTGGTCATAAGCATTATCAGCTGACCCAGGCCATATGAGGCTATGGGTGTAGTCCACATAGGCTACATGAATGGCATTGGTCATGCTAGACCTTGCCGTGGTGTTATACGCGCCCTTGGTGTGTATGTCCAGATGAGGCTCAAGTCAACTACTGTACACCATATGCCGAACAACATCATCGCTATCAGGTTTGTAAGAGACCTGACATCATTTTGCGCATGCCATAAATTCCTGTGTTCCGAGTACTCAGCTATTCCATTCGGATTACATTATATTATGTGTTAGTCAGTGAAGTTAAAGGTACTGTAGCAAATCAGACATATCATTAGGCATCCGTTGGTAATAAGTACACTTAATTATCTTTCTTAATAACAACCTCGCCTATACCGAACCTAGTACACGGTACAGCTTGATGCTTTCTCTGGTACGGGTGCTTATAGTATACAGTAACATATTTCAACCATATGCTGAACGATGGTAACGGATATGCTGGTTACATCACATAACTTTTCAAGTTGCAAAGATATATGATACAGCCGATGGTTTGGATAATAGCTCTATAATGATAACGAGAGCATCTAATTATGTTCATGTTGTATTGAGCTCTAGCTATTGTCTAGCTAGTCGGGTTTATGCTGTTATGATTACCCAAGGTTAGCACACCTTGAATATGTTAAGTACATCTAAGGAATGGTGGAAAGCCATACAGGTAAGAATGCCATATCATGTGCCACGCTTATATTATCCAACAGAGCCAATTTGATAGTTAATAGGTAGTTGCTTTTATTACCTACCTGTTACGTGTCCCGGTATTTGGGGCATACGCCAGAAAGTGTGATAGAGATTTGGTACTATGCGTACCTAGGTAGATATAAGTATCCAAACATATTTAAATAATAATAGCGAAGCAACATTAGCAAACCTCCCCTATACTATTTCATATATACCACAAGAGTAAATCACAAGTTTCCTATATACAAGTAGGTTTTAAATATGTTTAATAGCCGGCATAGTCACATCATGAAGTTATTTTAATATACGAATTTAATAAAAACAGATCGAAATAGCATACAAACCCCCATAACAACAAACTAACATTATAGCATATCTTACTAAAACGCTCCATTAAATTCCATCACATGAAGGCTTATAGATGTTCGGAATTATAATAAATACCCATCCCATAAGGGGGAAGTTAAACATATAGGCAACACCGCCAATGGCACATAGAAAAGGAAAGCTAACAGTTAAGACTTCTACTTGAATTGGAAGGTTACGTAGGTATGAAAAGAAGAAAGTTACCTAGCATCGAATTACATGGAAGTCATAGCTGTATTCTAGCGTCACTGACAATAGAGATAGACACAGACACGACTGCAATAAAGGTTTAGCTCAAGTAACACAACTGCCTAGGTATAATTAAACGTCGGCATTATTGTCACTGTGACTCACAATAAGTAAAACATACTGCCCGAGAGTATTTACCTAACTAGCTCGACGGGGAAGACACTATTTCGTTTACTGGTTGGATTGATTCATGACCTCTTTGTCGTCACCCGTAGTAGGGTGAAGCCTATTAGGCAGATAACACCACCCCACCACGAGAATGACTCGAGTTGCAAAGGAACAAAGATACATACGCTTGGTCCCAGCTGACCAAGTCTAGCGGGATTACCGCTTAAGAAGTAAGGCGTCATGCCATTAATCCTACATCAGATAGCCTCCAACATAGAAGTAGTTATATCTCCGGCCTCCTTCCAATCGATACCCACCTTCTATTAAGTACGGCGGAGACAATAAACGGAACGTAAAGACCAACAGCATAAACGTGACAAAGCGGAATGAATCACGATCTCCGAATCTAGGCACCAAGTCTCCCGGAGCCTGAGTGACCAGTGACTCACATTACGCGAATGTCACAAACACTAGCTCGAGCAGCGAAATACAACAAAAATTATACGCGAGCCCGGACTCATAGAATTATAGCGAAGTCGAAAACTAATTACTAGAGCCGCAGACGAAACACGCGAAATAGTCACTGAAAAAGAGGCGATGATGCTTTCATGTGTTCATTGAATTGATTACGCCTCGACGGGCAAATCCATGTAGTGACCCCCCCTCCGTAGTTCCCTTATGATACAGTGAACACCCTAAACGCAAGACCCTATCCCATGATCATGACCAGCCACAAATGTGCGAGTTTGTTTGCTCTAGCGGCAATCGGCGAAAAATGACTTTCATAACAGACGTGAAACCAGCCCCATCCCAAAACCGGGCAAGAAAGAAAACCAGAAGGCTTTAACCACCGAAACCGTACAGGGTGCGGCCTTGTCGCTTCAGGGCGTAGACGACGTCTAGCGACGTGACGGTCTTGCGCTTGGCGTGCTCGGTGTAGGTGACGGCGTCACGGATGACACCCTCGAGGAAGGACTTTAGGACACCTCGGGTCTCCTCGTAGATCACTGTGGGGCAGACGCGTTAGATACTGTGACGCGCAAGGCGACGCGACTTGGAGTAGCAAACTTACTGGCTGAGATACGCTTGACACCACCACGACGAGCGAGACGTCGGATAGCGGGCTTGGTGATACCCTGGATGTTGTCACGAAGAATCTTGCGGTGACGCTTGGCACCGCCCTTTCCGAGGCCCTTGCCACCTTTGCCGCCTATTTGAGAACGTGTTAGCGATGGGACCTGATGAGGCTAACATTGAGGCTGCATGCAGCTAGTAGATAGCGACGTGCACTAATGTACTAATGGGGTATGTTAACTTACGTCCAGTCATATTGAATGAGGTTGAGAGTAAAGTAGATTGTGTGTTTTGGTGTTGAGTTGCAGGATGCTTGCAGATGAGGCTGAATGTGGGAAGCGGGATGTATTGTATGTAGATGGGAGATGGGAAAGAGTTGAGACGTGGGGAAAAGGACTGGTATTAAATATGGAAATGGGGTTCGGGGTCGGTAGCTCGAAATCAGATCAGCCTGGGATTTTTGACGCGACCTTGTGCCTGATCAGCCCCAGTAACCAAAATAATAAAATACCTATAACTAATTATCGAGCCAATAGAAAAATAAAAAGATGCGGACCCCACTGGTAAACGCGCTGCAGCTCGTGCATGCGGAGCTAATCCCGATCAAGACGCATTTCTATGTGGCACTTTAAATCAATTTGACCAATCATTAAATCACATTCTCTTATCGATTTTTTATTTTCTTGCATTGGGTCCCGACAGGCAGACGGTCAGCCGCCTATTACGGACATGTGTCACCAAACGTCCAAACCTCCATAGCCGCAATATTTACCTATTTACCTAAGGTCTGTACCTACTGTCCGGGCTCAACATGCCCATTGTTTCGGTGAATAACCTAATAGTCACCCGATTATTATTTCACATATATCTGACCAATCATTGTCTATAAAAGAACGGTCTATGCTTTAAATACCTCAAATATCACTTACTCCATTTAGATCTATCTGTTCTCAGTGCCCCGCACCGGTGACGGACAAAGGCCGAATATAACAAAATTGCCACTTTATGACAGGTTTAAATGCCCAAAATAAGTTTCTAGTGGTCAACTACATTTCTACATGTACCTAGACAGGTAGAAAATAATGGATTCATAATGAATTTAATACATGTTTTTAGGTGTAGCACAATGGTAAAAACATGGGTACCCAGGTTTGTTCTAAGGTATGGCTTCCGGAACCAATGTTGCGGTATCCAATACTATGCCTGGACCTGAATTGTTGTACACGTGCATTTGCCTATCCTTATCGCGCCCTGCGTGCCTTAGGTATTTTGTGCGCGTCGCAGTAATTGCCTTCTTTTCCTGACCTGAACTGACGAAAGCGGTTAAGCCGTAGAAATTGCGGAGTACAGGTGGTGCTGCACCCAATCAGCAAATTGATAGTGGCTCGGCAGCGACCAAGGATCGAAAACTCCCACCTAAAATCAAAGCATATTCTAATAGCAAAACGCACCCCTGTAGCCCACCCGAATAATAATCAACACAACAACCGTCCTAATCAGGCCAGCAGCCACTTTGAATTTTTTTTCTTGATCCCTCCGGCGCACTGGCCAAGTTGTACCCCGGCTACCTGCCTTGCTGCACAATCAGCCCAAAGGCAAAATCCACTTTCTCAGATATTTAACCAGTCCCCCACCACCCTCACCAATCCTTTTCTCTTCCCCCATCTTACACACAACATCCACATCTCGCCTCCACCTTCATACACAACTCTTCCATCAACAACACCAGCAATCATCAACTTTTTCATCACCAAACAACTCGAGAACATTCTCTACGATGGCCCGCACTAAGCAGACCGCCCGTAAGTCCACTGGTGGCAAGGCTCCCCGTAAGCAGCTCGCCTCCAAGGCTGCTCGCAAGTCCGCACCCTCCACCGGAGGTGTCAAGAAGCCTCACCGCTACAAGCCCGGTACCGTCGCTCTTCGTGAGATTCGTCGCTACCAGAAGTCGACTGAGCTGCTCATCCGCAAGCTCCCCTTCCAGCGTCTGGTAAGTTACTTCCCTTGTCTTCATTTGCATTTACGATCTCGCCGCCGCTTTACTTTACGCGTCAAACGACGATTTGGTATCGTGGTCGCGACTTCTAAATGGCATGACCACCCCGCAACGCGACTTCATCAATCATGTACTAACACGACGCGTAATAGGTTCGTGAGATCGCTCAGGACTTCAAGTCCGACCTCCGCTTCCAGTCTTCCGCCATCGGTGCTCTGCAGGAGTCCGTCGAGTCTTACCTCGTCTCCCTCTTTGAGGACACCAACCTGTGCGCCATCCACGCCAAGCGTGTCACCATCCAGTCGGTCAGTAACATCCACACATCTCTATCGCATGCATTGGCAGTCACTAACAGCTCCTACAGAAGGACATCCAGCTTGCCCGTCGTCTCCGTGGCGAGCGCAACTAAGTATCTTCCACTTGATACTATGGCCTTGGCCGGTTAGGGATACTTTGGGGGGTGTTGCACTTATGATTCTCAAGGGATGGCATGATGATTCGGTTTCAGGGCAAAGGGTAATCACGGCGTTATGAACTAGTTGCTTTTTTCGCATGACTTTGTACACAGTAGCACGCAGTAGCTGATCCCTCTGCAATACTGAATTCAGAAACCCGAGCTTTAAGCTCCTGAACAAACAATCCGACTGCCTTCCCACCATTGCTGTGACCTGTCTTGATTACACTACCAGTAAACTACAACCCCAAGCGTTCTAATGCTCCTGTGACAGTAACAATGATAGCGCATGGTTTCTCGACGCGCCCGTCTGCTTATAGAGGACAACTCGTAATATTGCACCCGCTGCGCTGATATAAGACACGATATGTATTTGGTACTCTTTAGGCATCCACCGTACTCTGCATCTCCAAAGTTCCCTTTGTTTAATTTAATACTACGAAATATTATCCCTTTCACTTAAGCTCATGCGTACGTCTATCTACTGCTGCATGAGTATTGTCTCTAAGACGTGATATTTTCTTTGTTTGACCTTGGTCCGCCGTCCTATCATAAGTGTTCGATGCTATATCTACGTCTGATTTTCATAAGTAGTCCGATTCTAAAGAGGTAAAAGAGTCTAAATACTCGCTGCTGGCTGGTTAATGCCAACCAAACGTGCCCGTAGATCTCAGATTCATTAAATCGTACCCAGTTCCGAAATATCGTCTACTGGATATCTGCTTTGATCCGGTCAGTGGTCATGGCTCTAGATACCATTCGGGGGTACGTCAGATTGAGGGATGGATCTGGAACCGGTATTAGGCAGTCGTCTTAGGCAGACTGACTCATTCTATGCTGATCCAACTTAGCCGCTGCGTCTATGTATATGCGGATGTAGGTAGAATTCGAAGTATCTAGTAGCCGGCAGCCGAACCACCAGCGAAATAAGGGGGACATTATGCTACGGTGGCAGCCTGCCCGACTCACGGCTTACAGCGCTGGATATTGTATGTTAGGTACCTATGAACGAAGTATTGAGGCGTCATGCCGTATTCATTCGCGTCAAATACAACATGTTGACAATGCTTCCTATATATATTGCTTGTTTCACACGAAGCTGTAAGATAAAGCGCGTAGATTGCTCGTCTTCTTAGAAACAAGCGACATCCTTAGCAGGCCATGGACGTATAGTATCGCACCTATATTTGTTGATTAGACGCCTATACTACATGCATGTCTGTAGGATATACAAGACATTGCAAGACGGGTGTCGTAATACTAGTTGCATATTACCTTGGTGTGACTACCTAAACAAATGCATGGTATGAATTCACGCTGGAGAGCAATATAATACGAGCATAACGTAGAACAAGATATATGGTATTTAATGACAAGTACACACATCACCCTAGGCCGACATTCGAAACTCCGATACCTTTGCTTTTCCATTCCTATTAAGCGTCCGCTCCGCTCCCCTCAAGCCAGCTGGTTCTTCGTGTTCTTCGGGTGCGCCCTGGTAAGAATATCGAAAGCCCCCGTGCCGATCTTGCCTAGTCTCCCCATGACGATCCGGCTGCTCGGCGTGCTCAGATCGTCCCAGTCGCCGTCGAGGACGGCGTCCTTCAGGAACGACAACGTCGTCTCGAAGCTCATCTTCGTAAATGGGCTGACGTTGCCCTTCAGACCATTGCGGTTGAACGGAGTGAACCCGCCATTCCTCGTCATGTAGTCACCGATGAGGTTCAGATGTCGGTTGTCGACGCTGATGCCGTGACCCTCGAAAACCCCGCTAAGTTCGCGAATGATACTGCTACGTGCTGCTTCGACCCCATAGACCTGCAGCACCGAAGCAATATCGTTCGTCTGAATCCTGTTGGGGTTGATGAAGTCGCCATATTTCTGCATGGCTCGGAGATTGACACCGTCCGTGTGGATTACGGCTTTCCTCTCCTTCTCCCCAGTCCGCGCATCCTGCACCTCTTCGTTGGCCACAAACGTACACGAGCGAATGCCCTCAATTTGCTGTATAAGCGTCTTCTTAACCGCGCTTTGAAGAATACTCAACATGAGGAGCTTGGGTATGTTGGAGTCGTACTCGAGCGTGAAATCACACCACTCGCCTTTCTTCTCGTCGCATTCGAACCGAGATACGGTAGGGGTTCTTTCCTTAACACGTATTTCCCGACCATTGGCTCCCTTTTTCTTGCTCGAATCTTCGTCTTCGTCGTCGCTTGATGGAGGTGGGCTGCCACCGAATCCTTCGTCTTCAGGCTCTTCTACATCTTCGGGTGACGCCTCGCGCTCCATGCGTCTCTGAATCTCGTCATCTTCGTCGTCGTTTGCTCCGTACGAGACGGCCTGGGTGCGATTTGCGCGTTGCTTGGCGTTGGTCGCATCATCATCGTCATCGTCATCGTCGTCATCATCATCATCGCGGGCGACAGCATCCGCGTTGGCTGATGCCATCTCTACCGTTCCAGACTTGACACCGACTTCGGGTGCTGCGGCGTTATCTGAATGCTCCTTGATCTTAAACTCCTTTTGAATGAACTGCTCTAGCTTCGGTAGGAATTTAATCTCTAGGGTCTCGAGAACGTCAGAAACGCCGATCGCGTACGTTTTCGAATACTCGTCCGAGGGGAAGAACTCGAGGTGGATATCGAACATCTTGGCTAAGCGGTGACCGATGCCTTTTCCGACGCGTTCTTTCACTGTGGCCTTATTTAGGACGTGCGAGAGCGGGAGAATACTAATCGCCTTTGCAAATGTCTCGCCGTCCGCCTCCGACAGTTCTTCGTTGAGTATCAGCGTCATGGATGGTGTGGAAATATGATCACTAGCTGTCATGAGAACTTCTCTCAATCGAGGAATACCAAGGGTGACGTTCTTGGCAGAATGACCAGCCAAATGGAAAGTATTCAGTGTCATTTGTGTAGAGGGTTCACCAACAGACTGGCCGGCGACGATGCCTACAGCCTCTCCAGGTTCTACCAGCGAGCTGAGGTACTTGGAATGGAAAATCTTCTCCGCATATTTGCGAGGAATGAGCGTAGCTCCCGAGTTTTTATCACCCTTCTCCTTGATCAACCCATCTTTATTGGCCTTGATGTACTCTGACACCTTCTCGTAGAATTTCTCGGATGTGGCGAAAGCGTGTCGGCTGGGGTTAAGCTCGGTATGGATAGGATCGAGGCCCTTCGGATCGTTTGCTTTGGCGTGCTTGACGGCTTTCTTTTGGTACTTCTGAGCAAAGTCCTTGGACTCGTAAATTTCCTGGTCCCATCCCCTCTCGGCGATTCCAAGCCGATCGACTTGGGACGTCTGATTGCGAAGCACGAAGCCGAAGTCGCCCAAGTACTTCTGCTTGGTGATATCTATACCATCTTCTCCGTACAAGAATTGGACCATCGATCCATCGGCATCTCGCACCGACGAATCGTAACTTACTTTCAAGCCTTCCATACCCTTGATCAGACATCTCTGAAGATAACCGGATCGTGATGTTTTGACGGCCGTATCAATGAGACCTTCTCGTCCAGCCATGTGATGGAAGTAGTATTCTTGTGGCCGAATGCCCGTCAAGAAACGATTCACGATATAACCACCTGCTCGGACGCTGGTTTCGAAGGGACGGAAACAGGGCAACGATTTACCGCTAACCATCAGAGGGACTCTTCTGCCTTCAAGAACCTGCTGGCCAAGGTTGACAGAAATCAAATTCGCGTTGACGCTGCTTCCTTTCGCACCAGATGTTGTCATCGACTGCATCTGGTTCTTGGGAAACTGCTTCTCGAGTCCAGAAGGGAGGATGTTCGTGCTGACCTCGCCAGACAGCTCACCAGATCGCGCGTTCATCATGTGATCCAGGTCTTCCTGCTTGCTATCGTCACGCATCACTTCCTCCAGTCGTTCCAACAACAGGGAGTCCGTGGTAGTGATGTCGGGGCGGTCACCTAAACTTACATACTTCGCGGCCACCTCGAGACCGATGTTGTTGGCAGTTTGTAGCTTCTGCCTACGGGTTATTTCACCCTCGGGCGTGAGTCGCAAATCATCCATACCACAGCTGAAAGCGCGCATATTGAGATATCGAGTGAGAAGCCGACCAAGACAACTGAGCAATTTGGCAGCACTTTCGGGTCCCCAGATCTCGTGTATGGAATGAATAAAACCACCGGAACTAGGCCCTAATTGCGACTTGTCAAGAATACCGGAAATGAATTCTCCGTCGTTGAACAGTACGTCGCCCTCTTCCACGAACTTTCCCCAAGCAGTAGGCTTTACTTGTGATTTCCCAGCAAGCCAAAGGTCACCTGCGCCAGCTGGCTTCATATTCTTTAGGATAGTTGTAATGACCTGCTTTCCAGTCCATCGCCTGACCGGTTTTAGGATGGCAGGGGGTACAAGCTCAAGCCTCTCAGACGCAATATGACCACTCTCGGGTCGCAGTGCGTTGTATACAAGCTGGTGATAGGCGCCTTTATCGAAGAAGGTATCCTTGTTGCAAAGGGCTACGGATACGGACAAATGGTCCTGGATCAAACCTCGAAGGGGCTTTCCGGCAGTCGCTGAGAGGTACTGGTGATCTGTGTCGGCAATCTTCAAAGCTTCTGCCCTTGCGAGTTCGTTCTGCGGGAAGTGCATGTTCATTTCATCACCGTCGAAATCTGCGTTATACGTATTACAGTTCGCGTAGTGCATACGAATAGTTTTTTCACCAGGCAAGACTCTAGCACGGTGGCCCATGATAGAGGGCTTGTGAAGAGTTGGTTGACGATTCATCAACACTACGTCGCCGTTTCCTAGATGACGATGAACTTTCTTGCCTTTTACTCCGGCGAATTCTTGACTCGACGGCGCGAGGAGCTGATTGGCTAGGGCGACTCGATCTTCCACGGATTTGTTCTTCAGATTGATGATTTGTCCATTCTCGTTCTCGATTGCGGCAGCGCCAGGCCACTTATCAACGCCGTTGATAACTGCTTGTTGCATTTCTCTGAAGTTATGGCTTGTGACGGGTTCGGGATAAGTTAGCTTTTTGGCAAAGACGGGAGGGACACCTATTTCGCTGGTCTCGATGTTCGGGTCTGGGGATATGACACTTCGGGCGGCGTAGTTTACACGCTTGCCCATCATGTTTTTTCTAAAGAGACCTTCTTTCTTCTCGAGTTTTTGCTTGATACCGTCCTCATTCCTCTTCCCTGCGGCGCCGCGGATAGGATTTCTATCTCGGTCGATCAGAGAGTTTACCGAATCCTGAAGCTGAACGCAGGCTTCGTGCATCTCGGATATATCTCGCCGTCGGGCTACCGAGTCGGGATCGTTTGCGTGTTGCGAGATTTCGCTATGGATCAAGGCAATTCGCGTGCACGAAGCAAGAATCTGCTTATAGAGAGAATTTTGTTGGGACTCTGCAATCGCTCCGTCGCCCTGCTTGGCTTCCGGGCGGTACTTGTTGGGCGGGACAAGTACCGTTTGTATGAAGAAATTATCGGCGGGGAGTTTCTTCCCAAGAGGTCTGGAATTGTATACCAGGCTCATTATATCTTGCTCTTTTTCGAATAGCAGTTGTAGTCGAGCTTGGACTTCCATCGAGTTGACATAACGTTGCGGAGCTTTGGCTGCTGCGTCTTTCTTGGCCTTGGAGGATTTCTTAATAGCACTGTCGACTCCTGACATGATGACATCGCCGTTCTCGTCAAGCTCCTCACCCTCACCCTCCTCGTCCTCGTCTTCGTTTTCCTGTTCAGGCTCTTCCTCGCTTGACGGCAGATCAATGTCCGCTATTCCCTCGTCTGTCTCGTAGCTGCGTTTCTTAGCCACATCTGCCTTGGATCTTCGCTTCATAGCCAGGGCGTCCTTGTGCTCCATGTTGCGCATAGCCATCTTGGCCTGGTCTTTCTGGCTGAGTGGCTTTTCGAAAATCTTTACGAAACGGTCCTTTCTGAAGCTGGGAGATATGGCCTGACACGTCGCACATCCTCTTCCCTTGGTCATGCCTTTGAAGAATTCCTTGAGCACTTCCCTCCTAGCTTCCGACGCACCCTCATGCTTGCCCTTCCTGATCTGGGCGGTGCCCAGTCTGTGTCTCTTCAATGTCGTCTGGGTATAAGATTCTCTCATGCGAACTAGCTTGTCGAGTGCCGAGCTTTCCTCACCGTCAGATTGATTTTCGTCGTCCAGCTCTATGTCGGTAGATTCGGGAGTAATATCATCGAGGTAGTTTGCGGCGTCGATTAGACCGAATTGGAGAAGACGTAGCTTGCATGCGACAAGACTAAGGTCGGCCCGTCGCATACGAAAACGAAAGCAGTATTGGCATTGAGCTCTAAGTAGCCTCAAGATCTGGTCCATAAAGACGGGGTGGTATACAGGGACGGGAAGATCAATGTGGCCAACATGGCCGGGGCAAAAGCCTTGAGCAAGGTTACAGGTGGTGCATCTGTGAGAGTTAATTGGGTTGTGATAATTATTGCATTCTAATCTTACTCACACTGACTCTCCCCACGCTCCTAGAGCAGGATCGTATAAACCGCCGGGTACTGGATTTAAAAGACTATCAAACGTAGTTGGATTTTCAATTCTTTTGACGGAAATAGCTTTTATTTCGGTGGGGGTGAGGAAGTCGAAGTCGACGCTGTCGATAGTCGACGTTATAGGCTGTGAAATATTCATGGCTGTGAGAGTAACAGCTTCATAGCCTAGCGCAAACTTCCGAGTGTAGTCTTAGACTTTGGCTTAATATTAGATTTATTCGGGTAATAGAGAGTTGACTAGAAGTTCGTCAAGAACTCTATCAACTCACGAATGGCATGGCGTTGAGACTCTGTGATATATCGGACGGTTGGCAGGTTGGACGAGTTATAGAGCTACTGCGAACTGTTTTTTTTTAGTGGGGTTCGACGAAGCTCAAGAAAATTTGGAGCCTCGAACTTTTTAGCGGTCGCAGGTGGCAGAAATACGGAGTCATGTGACATATCTTATCTTTATCGCACCTTTCAACTTTACGAGTAACGATATATGCAGCTAGCAGATAGGCGTCTAAGAGTCTTTGAAGGTTGCGAGATCAGCACCGACGAAATTATATACAACTCACATCCAGCCAGACACAAGTAGGACTACGACCTCAACCAGTAGTACAACCTGCTCAGACTAATCAGCTTCATCATTCAGGCGTATACCTCACTGGCTCTGGCTTAGGTCAATGATATAAACGGGTCGCCTCATCTTTTTGATACTCTCTTTGTTCATCCCGACAATACTGGAGTCGTGAACCGCTCTCCATGGACCGACACGGCTCACCGGGTCTCGGCCCGCGTAATGACGCATCCCGAGTGCAGAAACCTGAACTCGCCGGAGATAAAGCAGCTAAGCTTGCTGCCTTGAAGGCGCGCGTATCGGCAGCCATCGGCAGCAAGGCCAAAGGCGGCCTGAACGTCGGCCTCCACCCAGCGTTAGAAGATATCGGACAATGGAAGCCGAGCGGCAGCAAGACCAACGATGCGAAATCTGGCTCCTTTGGCTCCCGATCGCGCAACGATGCCTATAGAGGCCAGCAGAGACAGAAGGCTCTCGACCTGTCCGGCCCGTCTCAGGAAGAGATCAAGAGCAACCCATACTACGACGCAAGCTTGGGTACCGCCATCGCCAAACCGAGACAGTCTCGCACCCTCGTATTCAACCAGAAAGGAAAGTATATCCAGCAGGCGAATGCGCTGCGAAGACAAGCCGCCCTCGAGGCCCTGAAGAAGAAGATCGCAGCGGGCACGCGGAAGGTGGGGATAGATGAGGACAAAGACGTCGAGAAAAACTTTATCGTAGAGGAGCCGCCGGATATCGAGTGGTGGGACGAAGGCCTAGTGGACGGCAAGAACTACGACAATATCGAAAACCCTAAGGTCCTAAAGATCGACTCCGAAGATACTATAGTAACCCGATATATCCAACACCCCGTCCCTATCGAACCGCCCCAGGACAAGAACGTCCCTCCGCCGAAACCCATGTACCTCACCGCCACAGAACAGAAGAAACTACGCCGCCAGCGCCGAATGGCCGACCTGAAAGAGGAGCAGGCCAAGATCCGACTCGGCCTGGTCCCGGCGCCGCCGCCCAAGGTCAAGAAGGGCAACCTGATGCGCGTCCTCGGCGAGGAGGCCGTCAAGGACCCGACGGCCGTCGAGGCCCGCGTGAACCGCGAGATCGCGGAGCGGCACTCGAAGCACGAGGAGGCGAACGAGGAGCGGAGGCTGACCAAGGAGCAGAAGCACGAGAAGCTGGCGACGAACCAGGAGAAGGACGCCGCCAAGGGCCTGCACATGCTCGTCTTCAAGATCAACAGCCTCGCCAACGGCCAGCACCGGTACAAGATCAACATCAACGCGGACCAGCTCGCCCTCACGGGCCTCGTCGTCATGCACCCCAAGCAGAACCTCGTCGTCGTCGAGGGCGGCGAGTGGTCCACCAGGCACTACAAGAAGCTCATGCTGCACCGCGTCGCCTGGACCGAGAACGCGCCCTCGCGCGAGAAGGACGCGCACAACGACGCCCTCAAGCAGTGGCTGAAGGCCGAGAACGAGGACGGCGGCCTCAGGGACCTCGCCGACAACAGGTGCACGCTCCTCTTCGAGGGCGAGATCAAGTCCCGCGCCTTCCGCAAGTGGGGCTCCAAGGTCTGCGAGACGGACACCGAGGCCAGGGACGTGCTGTCCAAGTCCAAGCTGGAGAACTTTTGGAACCTGGCCAAGTCTACGCCATAGGCTGGGTTGGGTTGGGGTTAGCTTAATTAATTCATAAAATACAATAAGAGTGGTCGGGCTGGAAAATTGTAGTATAGGTAAGAGTTATGGGGATGGATCTACGGATAGTATTTGCAACACGCGAATCAGACATCCTCAAGCAATGGAATGTATTAGGTGTATTGATGGACGTCATTCAACCAATTTGTTCCTTCGTCCGTAACGCTTCGCTCAAACTCCCTGATATGACTTCCGAATTAAGGTTACTATCCTACAATGAAACCGTGATCCTACCTAAATCAAGCCGGATCTAATTCCATCATGCCCTCGTCGAGGTCGTCGTCCATATCGTAGTCTTCGTCGTTAGTCTGCATCGCCGCCTGGGCCCTCTGGAACGCCTCCAGGGCCGCGTTCCCCTCCTGCAGCTCCAGTATTCTCTCCTCGTCCACCTTCTTCTGGTGCGCCTTGAGGTCCTCGAGGCTCCACATGCTGATGCCCTCCTGGTCCTTGGCCTTGAAGGGCCGCGCCATGTCCCGCAGGAACCGCTTCGCCGTGATGACGGCCATGTCGGTGCTGAGGTTCCCGTCCGCGTCCTGCATCGCCTGGTTGATCCACTTGGGCAGCTGCAGCCGCTTCTTCTGGAAGCGCCGGTCCGCCAGCACCATGATCCCGTAGTCGTCCTTGCCCCGGAGCACGCGGCCGAGGCACTGCGCGGCGTGGCGCATGGCGTCGAAGGACAGGAAGTCGTTCTCGCGGATTCGGTACGTCTCCCGGAGGAATTCCAGTCTGGCCTTGAGGATACGCGATTCCGTGTATTGGAACGGGACACCAATACACAACACGGTTCGCCCGTACTGGTGGTCAAAATCGATACCCTCCGAGACCTTTCCACGAGCGACACACAAGAGGACTGCGCCTCTGCCGTTGCAGCAGGCCGTGCGGTACGTCTCAAGGGCCAGGGAGGTCTCCTGAGCATCAGGAGTCTCGACCAGGATCAGTTTGTACTTCCAAACTTCGTCGAGGATTCCCATACCCTGCCACATGCTGATGATAGACTCCATGTACAGATACGAGGGGAAGAACACGACCATACCGTCCGGAGTGATCCTGGCGAACTCCGTCAAGAGGTTGCCGTAATTGCGAACCACGCTCGGTTCGTTCCTGACCATGAAACTCGTAGATATCGCAGCCTGATCGCTTCCCCGCGTGACGATCATCGGCAAGAAGGACCTTCTGGCTAGTGTCATAGCATAGGATTCCTGGACGACTGTGGTGAAACCCAACATCTTCGGGTACATTTCCAAAGGCGAGATAGTACCGGAGGTTATAATGACAGAGCTAAACCTATCAAAGACGGGCTTGATAGCAATAGCTGCGTCGAGACAGGTAAAATGTAAAACCGGGTTCGGCACCTCGGCGGTATCCGACTCAAAGGGCTCCAGGATGAGGAGGAAACCCTTTTCGTATGTGGCAACAAGGGTTGCGAAAGTAGCAACTTCTTGGAGCGGTTGATAATCCTCGATATTCGTAAGCTCGAGTGTTCTTACGAGGGATGTCAGCCTCTCGGCGCAGAATCTCAGCGGCTTCTTTTCAATAAATGTGTGCTCCTTCAAATGGGCAAGGAACGAAGTCGGTGTTTCCGAAATGACTTGGCGAACTTTCATACGAGTCTTCAGATACTCAATGAACCGTCTTAGGAAAGCTGTAAAGTGTTCTGCTCTCCGGATATTTCCTGGGACTGCCTCCTTGAGCAAATCATCGGGGAGGACTGGATTTGCCATAAAGGAGTCTTCCTGGCGGGCCTCGTCGGCATCTCGAAGTCCTTCCACCAGCTTCTGATACTCATTTTCGAGTTGCTCCCGGTCTGTCTCCTTCATTTCGGAGATCTTGCTTTCCAACTTTCGTGCGCCGTTGGTGGCCCTGTCTAGTGATGTGTCTGTTATATCAGAACTTAAAGACTCAATGCAGACATTGTCGATGTTATGGGCCTCATCGAAGACCACGATGCAGTCCTTGGAGAGATCTTTCGATACCCGTTCTGCAATCTTGGGGTCTAATAGGTAATGATACGAGTAGATGACGACATTGCAATAAGACATCTTAAGTGTAGTGTGGGAATGGTTAGTTTTCGAGCTTCCAAGTAAAGGTTGCAGTATATATAGAATGATAGAAACTTACCATTCGCCTCGCAGTGAAATAGGGGCATGTCTTATGCTGCTCGCCATATTTCAGGAGATCATCAAGCGTCCAAACACCATTAGGGATGAGGTTATGCGGCTCCAGAAGATCAAGGTTGTCATGGTAGACACAGGTGTCGACGCTCTCCCCCTTCTCTCTCTTATCTTTGACAAAGCCGGCAGTCAGGCTTCGACATTTGGCATCCACGATGGTGCCACTCTTCTCTCTCTTTACGGAAGGATGAAGGCAAAGGTTCTTGCGACTGGTAAGTCCTAGTCCGCGGAATTCTTCGATATGACCAAGCTCGTCGGCACGGAATTTCATAAGTGCCTTCAGTTCTGCTAGGGCCTTCTCGATCTCGGACATAGTACGGGAGCAGTATATGAGCTTGCGATGTTCGGGGTAGTGTTGTTGATAGGCGACGATCAACGAGAGTAGGGAGACGGTCTTGCCAGTGCCTGAAGGCATCTCGAGGACGCAGTGACCACCTGCATCGAGCGTCTTTTTGAGGTCGCACATATAGGCATATTGTTCGGGGTATATCCGAGGGTACGGGAAGAGAACCGGAAGATCATCAATAAAGAACTTCATCTTGATAAAAAGCCGGTTGCTGACGAGGTGTAGCTGTGTAGCTGTGTAGCTTTTCTGTGTATATAGGATCTTCCTCCACCTGTACTGGAGCTGGTTGGAAATATGAAAGGGATATCCTGGATAGAATGTTTCCCTTTACTTTAAGTTCGTCGTCTCTAAGGTACGCAGTCTTCAGGTTGCAACTTGCAGGTGCGAAGGCATTTACGGGTTAGTAGGGTGGCACGCTACATGCTTGAACCACCTAAAGAACGAAACGCGACAGGCGAGTTTTACTTTTCAGTGGACAAGAGTATTTCTTGTATAATTTATGGGTTGTTTGGTTGTTTGGTGAACTGATCACATGGAATTCCCTTGAAAGACTTGATGACAACCTTAAAGTTGCACGGTTGCTGTAGAGCTTTGAGCTCCCTTGTCAATAGATAAGATAAGCTAGTGCAGTTTGAATGCGTAAGGTGGCTCGCCCTGTGCAGCTAGTGGCTCATGCGTTGCTAGTGTGCTAGTGAAACAAAACCTCAGAACCTACGGTTAGCCACAAATCTCCACCTACAGGCTACCAGCCCTATCGTGCAAGCCACCCCGATGGTGCCGATGGAAGTGCAATAATTAACGGTAACGCAGAGCTTTTGTACCTATTATTCCGCGGAGCATTTCCAGGGCTCACAGGAGATTGAATCAATGCGTGCAACAGGTACGACTTCAATGCTGGACAGTTTAGTAGCAAAGCTTCCATCCAACCATTGACTGCGCTAAGCCAAGTCATCGTAGGGACAATTGATGGTGATGGTAGCTACCTACCTACCTGATATACTGGTCCGACCAGACTCAACCAGCTTGATGAAGCTTCGAGAGGGTTCGCGGAAATTGAAGTCGCAATAAGGTTTTTATACCGAGGAAACGGATCGACAGTTTGTGACATCGGGATGAGCCGAAAGTTGACAGGAAAGATAGGCATCCACAGGTGTATCGTATCGTATCGTACCTATCGTATCGTGGGCACCATAGGAACCACCGTCCCGATGGGCGGACGACTCTTCCCGATGGCCTTTCGTCTTAACCATGGAGTTGGGTTGGGGTCACCTGGAACCACACTGTCGGATCCGGTATAGTCCACTAAGCTTAATTATTTGTCTGACAGATCATTTTCTTCTTCTTATTTGTCTCGCAACTACGAAGTATTCAGAACTGCTATATGGTAGACCGGCAGGAAGCCGGATGAGAAGTCTTCGGTATCCGTTTGTCGACTGCGAGCAAAATTTACCGAGGTGCATCGGAACACGGTGAACCGACGGTAGGATCCCCTTCCGATTTCCCACCGAAGCTGAGATGAGCTTTTTGTCCTCACCTCTCTTCTTCTCCCGTCACCCGTGCTACCTACGCCGCAGCACAATACCCTCTTGGGTACCGTCAGCTCTCAGCCTTCAGCCCTACCTGCATAACTATTTCTGGACGTTACACGGCCGCGACTTGGGAGGAAACTGCGCTGTCGATTTCCTGTTGCTGACCACCGAGGCTGCAGAAAATGCTACCCAGCAGAGTAGGTATTTAATCAATCTTGTTTCAGGTGATGCTGGTGATGCTAGAAACCGTAGATCCTTCGGGGCCATGCTACCTTTGCGCCAAGGCGTCTACGCTGAACGGTTACTTGTATAGTAAGAAAAAATATCTATCCTCAACATCACCTTAACCCATTCATACCTAGCAGCTTTTTTGTTGGCATCCGCCAGTCTATTTTCGCCGTCCCAAACCCGTCGAGACGTCTCCCCTACTATTAGGGGGTGGCTAACTTGACATATGTGGGAGAACGATGTAACGACGACACGCTTCGCAGAGCTATCCAACCTAGGTAGGTAAGCTAGCTTGCACACCGCGATTGTCATTACCAAGCTTAGAAGATCCTACGTACTTTACTAAGCTCTGCGAAGCGTAGTCAACTTCTTGACTTCGCGAGCCGCAGGTAGTATGTACGGAACTTGATATGTTTAGAAAATTGCGGTGTCTCGCAATGAGTCGACTAAGCCCAACGGCGAGATTCGCCTTGCGTTATTTCCTCCGGAGTAGCGCAAGTCTTCTATCTCAGACCTGAAAGGTTTGTTTTTTCATGGTTGCTTACGAAATGCTCGCGCGGTCCAACAGCTTTGCAGTTTTGCAGTTGCAGTACTACCTAACATATGCATGCAATTCGGTTACATGTATGGTGTATGGTGAAGGATTCACGGACTCCTAATGGCCCCAATTTCAGCCCCCGAAGCTGAGCTAAAACTCTGTCATTATTACCAGACAAGCGGCCAGATCTTCCCTAGCGAGCCATTTTGGTGAAGAATCCAGAGAAACCGTCCCAATGGAACCCCTGAGGTGTGGAGACGTCCTTAAGCATCCCCAGCAGACTTCGAAGTACGGTATGGGGAGTCCTGCGTACCTAGAGTCCCAATCTGGTAGGGATGTGAACAAGGGCTCTCTCTCTTTCTCTCATTATGTACCATGTAAGCACTGTACTTTCGACCAAATTTACCCACTTTGAGATGGAGGAGAGATGTGCGTACATACGTAAGGCAATATTAAGCATTATCACGGATTCTCGGCTCATTTCCATGATCTACAACAGCTTTGACGGGGTGGAATCACTCCATCATGGGGATGGGGTCGATAAAGAGATGGTGAACCCATTTGCCTTATTTCACCTAATAAGGCAGTAAGGGTGCGAGATTTGCATCGACTGATTCACTTTATATGAAGCGACCCCGCCTCCACCATTTTGTTATTAAAACCTTGGGAATTAGCAGTATGCCTCTATATGCCTTGCCCATATCATCATCATCTATATATAAAGATGATACCAGGTTGGTCGTAGGTGGCGTCTCTTAAAATGGAATCAGAATGCACCGTTTAGTGTAGAACGACGCGACGAATGGGTAAAAGAAATTTGGACGAATGAGGTATGAGCAAAGTAGTCATTCTGTAGCATAGAAGCACTGTTTGGGAAGCCGATAGCGAGCAATACCTACCCGATCATTGGCGATCTTGAAACGTACCTGTATGTATGGGATGTATGGGGTTGATTCCTTCCAACCCCCCCAAGCCTCTGCGTCTTGTGGTGTAAGAGTGTACCGAAACCTGGCGGGGGCAGCCCGAACACTACCACGTCTGGAAGCTATCTATCTTCCTCTCTCCTCTTAGTTCAGATATTACATACTCCGTATTAGGCAGGATGTTCGATGATAACGGCAGTTGGTGAGACGAGCCTTTGAAGGCTTACATGCGCCCGTCGCCGAGGGAGCCGGCCGAAACACGTGGGCTACGGCAGGATTGAGTGAGATGGGGGCCGGATGGAAGAGCTTCTCAGCTCTGCAGTGCAGCTGTGTCGCAGCTCATGTCATCCATACTCGACCATCAAAGCTATCAAATATGTGAGTATATCCAACATCCAACATACTGGGTCCACTTCCCCTGACGATGGGTCCCGATGGGTCCTGATGGGTCTATCATAGCCTTGTCTGTTCTTTTGATGGTATGTGGTATCGACGGTGGATGACGGCGAGACTGGGCAAGTAACTGCGAGAAGAGGAGCCTCTACTATGTAAAGGAGGAGCAAGATATTGTACTAGCAATGACACGTCGATATTCTTGGTGATCTCGCACTCGTACCTGCAGTTAAGCCCTAGCCTCTCTACGTAGGGCGGGTGGCTGGCTGGTTAGAAGGATATTGCTCGAATGACATCAATCCTCATTGAGGATCGACGTATGGCGGTGCACCCTATGAGCTTGTTCTTCTGTACTATGTAAAATTTTATGACTTCATATACCGACCGTTCGTTGCTATCAATGCCTGCATGCATCTCTGTCACAACAAGCTTGCTGGGGGGTAGGGGGTACCTTGTAGACCTTGTAGACCTTGTAGGGTAAAAAACTTGGGGGAATGTTTTTTTATATATATATCTGGGTTAATTAAGCGATTAAGTGCCCTCATACTGGTATTAAGCTAACATCACCTACCCTGCTACCTGGGTATTTTGTGGCGCAGCCCCGGAACTGGTCTTCAAGAGCCGGGTTTTTAGCGCTTCGGGACTTTACTAAGGTAGTCCTGAACACCAAAAACCCCTTCCTTCCTACATACTAACCATGCCACCCTGGGGAAAAGGAATTGGGAAGGAAAGAAAAAAAGATTGAGCTGGCCCGAAGCTCGCCTGGCGGGAACGTTGGTCGGGTCTGCCTTGCAGGAACAGCGATCATTTAGTATTTGCCCAACTTGGAAACACCAAGATAAATAAAAAGATGTTACATCGTCCGAAAACTAGATGACAATCTAGCCGCTTTTCTATGTTAAGAATATTGCCCTTCTAATGTACTGCTATGCTACATGTATGCACGTTATGTACTTTGGTCGGCTCTGTCGTACCGTAGGAGCTCAACTTACAGATACGGTGAAGTACCTACGGGTCTCGTCATCTCGCTTCATTCCATCATTCCAACCTGCTACCTGCTCACCCACATCACCGAGAGAGAGAAAACGATAGCACAGGTGACCGCAGCGAAGGCTGTCGTTTCAATTATTTTTATCACCACCACCATGATTCATGATGGTGATAGTTGACGGTGGATGACAATTGCGGTGTTGTGTAGTGTAAGTCTTACAAGTTGTTTTTATGGTTACCAACTGGTAGGTTTAGCAGGTTTAGCAGGTTTAGCAGGTTTAGCTGGAGTTTATTCTTCATCTTCTGGTCCTAACGCCGGGACGGGTTTTGATTCCCTCGTTCCGGAGTCCGCAACCTTAACCCATGTGGCTAACGACCCCTGCCCGTTGCCCGCTCCAGAACGGTTCAATGCGGTTGCCGTCCCCTGCATCTTTATCGACCCAGGTGCTATACCGGTTTCGTCTTTTCTGTCTGTGTCTCTTCCAAATACCCCAATTTTTCTACGAGGCTTTTCTGCCCTATTGTCCCACATCTATCTTAGGACCTGGCTGCCTGGGTATGTACGCAGACACAGGGTCGGGCCAACAACAACAACATTGCGCATCACGCCATGCTACTACTATGGTACTTGTCAATGCTAAAAAAACGCTTTAACGCTAGCATATTCTCCTCTCCTATTTTTGTCTTGGTCTTGCTGTGTTTGTACTGCTATCAATCTGACTCTTTGTACCGAAGCACAAGCACAAGCGCAAGCACTAGCATAGCAACATCAAAGTGGCTCTCCGAATACTCGAATTATAATAACTTACTTGACTGTTGATAAAGACTCTCTCTCATTTAGGCTTGTTTCGCTCAAATAAGAACTTTATTTCGTTCAAGACGATTACCAAGCGAGCAAGGGGTTTATGAGGCTACAATTCTTCAGCAACTTATACCCCGTTACCCATCGCCCCTATATGATAGGTACCTACAAGAAGGTCCGCTACCCTGTGTGTAGTGATAGGTTAATGCTGCACGGTCTCTCAGACTGTCAGGGTACAATGCTTGGAGCTGGGAGACTCGGCATTAAGACTGGTTGGACGGTATATACCCAGGTACGTAACGAACGTTAGACCAATGCATACCGTACAAGCGTACCTAACATAGAACAGGTAGGCATAGGCAGGCAGGCGATAGGTTGGTTCAAGTTTGTTCCCCGACCTGGGCTCATCAAATTCCCCCGCCCCCCCGGCTCCAACGCCGAGGTCGTACGGTATTAGGTATTAGTCACTTCACAATCTTCTCTTTTTCCTGTCCACTGACCTTCTTATTTCTAAGTATGGAAATCTCTCTTAACCTTCCTGGATGTATTATGCATATTCTGACGTTATGTACTTCTAATGTCTTCCCCCTAACACTAGTCACCCACCGTTGTTGGAGACTGGAGACTGCCGCGGGCATCTCTCATTCGGGCTCACCCCCCTTGCAAATCCCCTTGCGGTTTTGGTATACCTTCAATTTTATACTACACACTTTACCAAATATGACAAGCAGACAAAAAATGGGTCCCGCCTTGCCTTGCCTTACGAGCATCAATGATCATACCCACCTCCCTACACCCCGGTACTATGGATACTACCTTAGGAGGTACGGTACATAGTACCGTAGCATATACCTACATCCATACATCCATACATCCACACGTACATAACATACATATAGTATGTATAATTTTCCAAGTCTGCCTTGAGGACGCATCGCGCTTGTATGCTCCTGGCCCGGTGTCTGTCTGCCTCACTATCTTTATCTTGCTGCAGTTATATGGAGTACATCCGTTTCACTGCTACATACTACATGCTACAACACTCAACTCGAGTCTCGTTCCCGCTGTTACACCATTACTGGCTATGACTAGCATGGCACCTAGGGTGTGTGCTTTTAGTATCGTTGTATAACTACGCTTACCCATCCCGCTACTTCATAGCCTTCCTCTATCGACGCACACCTCTATCAAGCCTCAATAGGAAGAAGAAAAAAAAGGATCTGTCAGACACAGACACATATACATAGCTTGAACGAAGCCACTCCAGCATAGCTACCTGTTATCTGCTCGACCGGACTCGCCCTCGTTGCACAACACCCAGGCACCCCTTTTTGTTTCTCACACACAACCAACATTGCACTTTGTTGGATGTATCCTGCGTGTCATACACCCCCAGTGATGGATCTCTCACCTCCGTCCCTGACAAGGTCACCGGCGTCACCTCCAAGTACAAATTGCTCCGGGAGCCCTACTCTGGATTATCCCTCGCCCGATTTTGTAGATCCCATCTTCAAGATTGCTTCCATGTATGAGCAGTCTTGCGCATCGATGCCTTCCAATATGGACTCCGAACATTCTCTCCCGCCCCTGGATGTCATGGCCTCGGCCGGGTGGAGTGGGACGGCTCTAATTCACCCTAACTCGACCTCAGGCGCGCCAAATGTCTTGCCGGCCGATTACGATCCTTTCGCTCACTACGAACAGAGCATGCATGCATCCTACAGTCACGAGATGTATCCATCACATCCAGCCCATGCTTCCGTTCTCTCAAATGGCTCCCCTCCTCCGATGTCTTCCACTCGGTCACCAGACCAGTCTTCGAGACACGCCTTCAGTTATTCCCATAGCGTTTCGCCGATACCGCGGATCAAGATGGAAAATGCTGCCGCTGCCGCCGCTGCCGCCGCCGCCGACTATGGTGACGGTCCTGAACTAACACAGTATCCATCGCCTCGTTCCGCTCATGCCCTATCTTTAGAGACTGGCAGCTATGGTTCGGCGGCCGGCAGCTCGGGTTACCTGTCTGATGTCCCTTCAGGCACCTGGCCCAAGTCTGAGTATCCCTCGCTCGAGTCAGACGCGTACTACGGTGGACCTAACGGATCCGGTACTTCCTTTTCTCAGGACAGGCGGCAGCTCCGCGTGCCGAGGGCACAGAGGAGACAGACCCGGAAGCTAACGACGAAGGAGGAAGCTAACTTCCAATGCGAGGTTAAGGGGTGCGGCAAGCTCTTCAGCAGGAGCTACAACTTCAAGGCGCACATGGAAACCCACGACGAGAAGAGGGAATACCCATTCCCCTGCACGGTCCCAGACTGCAACAAGAAATTTGTACGGAAGACGGATCTGCAGAGGCATAACCAGAGCGTCCACATGAAAGAGAAGAACCACAGGTGCGACTATTGTGGGCGGATGTTTGCGCGGAAAGACACTCTTCGAAGGTGGGTTTTTATTCTACATTTCCTTTCGCCCAAATCGAGCGAGTAGCTAACATATTGTTCTACAGGCATATGGAAGATGGCTGCTCTAAGCGCTTCGATCTGGGCACCTTAGACCTGCGTGCCGAGGGCTACGATTCTTATCCCACGCCGACGAGAACGCTCGGCAGCACGGGGCACTTGGCTGCGCCCGTAGCTCAGCTGCCTCCTATGACCATGTCACAGGCCGGCAGCAGTGGTCTTTTAGCGCCTATGCCTTTCACGAAAAGATGATTATTTCGAAACAAAGATCACGACGACGACGACGACGATAACGACAGGATGAGGAGGCACTATTTTTATTATTATCTGTTGGATTTATATCTTGATATCGATTCCACTTGTACGCATACCAGGGTTCTTCGATGGGTAAAAACGGGCCATAGAAACTTGTCACCATGGGCGGATCTGACTATTGTCTTGTTTTTGGGCATTGATCTATTAAGAGCGGGTTACTGATTTTCTTTTTCTTTTTTTCCAATTTGTACCACTACTATTATTCCCCACGATAGCTTACCCAAGGCCGACGAGCTGGGAAGCGAGCCGGCGTTTAGGAGGACTCTAGGCATCTATACTGTATACCTAAGGTTAGGCAAGGAGCGGGCATTCTCGTTTCTACAGCTTTGTTGTCTGACGCTCAACGAAAGCGACAATGATATTATTATTTTTTCGTCTCTACCTAGGCTTTTAGCCAGTACTACTCCAACTTTCCCCAATTTCTCACACATGGAATTGCCACCTACCGAGGTATCTGAACCTGTCTGGTGACTCTGTTCCGTTCATTTTTATTTTCCCTCCCATTCTCGTATACTGATCAAGCTTGTGAGTCGAAATCATAGGAGCTGCCTAGAAGCTGCCTGGAAGCTGCCTGCTCGTAAAAGCTAGGTACCTACTCCACAAGTGACACTACATCCACGAGAGTGAATTTAGCTCAGCCTTGTCTTTCTGACGTGCATTCGCTGTGGAACGACACACAAGATAGCTAGAAGACGTCGGGGGCGATACTAAATGGAACGTAATGTTAAACAAGTGTAGCATTGTAGGGCCAACGGTAGTGGCAGCCGGACCGTGGCGTCTCGAGGCCAAGCCAACGACGAGCTCCGTATAATTTACCTATGACTTTCCTGTCTATCAGTTCGGTTTCGTTGTTGGTTGGTGTCGTAATGATGATGATAAAAAGGACCCCAAACTGCCTTACGGCATACAGCACACAATGTAATATTCAGTTGCATTAGGGTATGTATTATCACCAACCCCAACGCAGGGTCTTACATGATGTAGGTACTGTAACTATAGGCCCTGCATCTTGCTACCGGCCAAGTGGGTATGATGGGATGTCCACAGGCACGTCCGAGACGGAGATAATTGCCGAGATCCGTTGGGACCAGTTCCACCCACCACTTTCTTACTCACCCCGTATTATACGTAATCTGGGAAAGTTGCAAAGTCCCGAACATCGAGGCGACAAAAGACCAAAGCCCGCGACGGGACTGTAACCAACACAGCCTCGCTTTTTCAAAAGTACATACATACTCCGTACATACTGCACCATACACCCACCAACCACAAGTACACATATATCTAAATCTGATCGTAAGGGTCCTTTTCTCTCTGGTGTAACTTCATCGATAGCACCCCGCTATCGAAAAGAGTTATATTCTCGAGATGAGCAATCCCACCGATGACACACCATTTCGCGGATATAACACGAGGATGCGTCTTGATCATCTGACCCACGCTGGTGATGAGGAAAAACGACCCTCGATACCGTAGGCAGCAGCTGGCCAGCCATAAGCGGGATAGGCAAAGAGATGTATGCATCACAATCACGAATGTTAGGGCTGGGTTGGAGAATGCAACAAAAACCCACAGCAACTTGAAACGAATGAATTTCTGCGTGGTGCCTGAAAAAGTTTACTTTACGTTACGGGCCCGACCTCGTGGATTCGCTACCGATTGGGCAAGATGCAGAGGCTGCATCGTACCGTTTCTTTCTTTTCCTTTGGCTTTTGAGCTTCTAAAAACGTCCAGTATTTTGACTCTATTGGATACTAGGTAGGTACATGCGTACCACTGGACGCAGTATACCTAAACCCATTACGGACCCTTGCAGGTGGGGCTATAGACTCTGGGTCCAATAGTATTATCAGACACAGAGACAAAGACGATTGGTCTGATAGTTAAAAAAAAAAAATACTTATCACAGATCTCATATTAACACGTTCATCCGTACGATACTGTCTGACGGTAGCTAATTGTTGATAGGTACGAATCCAGATTACCTCACCTACTATTACAAATTACCTATACAATTGACAGGTCATTCAGCCGTATAGAAATACGACTTTGTAGGCTATTATAACGAAGAGGCGGAGACGAGAGAGAGAAAACAGAGTTGGTGGTAACACCAATGACACGCGTAAGCTGACAATTCAGCTGCTATTGTCCATGTCCTATGTGCTACGTCGTACTGTTAGAGGCGTTTAGCTTCTCGCCGGCCTGCGGGATAGGTAGCGGGCCTAATAATAAGCGCGCTGAGACTTGATACGGTTAGAGAAGGGTTGTGTTGACCTAAGCCAAGGTCGCGATCTACCACCACGCATACTACGTACGGTATAGTCTACCTAGGTAGGGAAGATCGGCAAGCCCTACTATGTTAAGGCTACGAGGCTATACCACCTTACCTCACACTACCATTACCACAGGACCGTATCAGACAAGTATGGCCACATGGCCATGCGGGAGGAGCCTTATGCTGCAGGAACCTACCTAACCCCCCCAATAACCTCAGCAAGCCCAGTATCACAGTCCCGGGACCCAAGCAGCCACTAACACGCTTCGTACGGCGGCTTATCATAGCCTACAAGCTTACAAGCCTACAAGCCTACAAGCCTACAAGCCTGCAAATCTACAGGGCACCGCAATCGCAATCGCAACCCCGCCGCCACGAGAACGGGTCTTACATGATGCGGGAACTACCCAACGACTAAAAAGAAAGTGCTTACTGGCTAAGAAGCTATTGTCGGCCGAATTTCGGTATTTTAAACGCGTGAGTCTTGCGAATGGAGCAAACCGGATTTGGGGGCTTTGCGAAATAGAGAAGAGAGAGCGAGACAGAGAGAGCGAGAGAGAAAGAGTGCTGACATGACGAGTTCAGGGACCGCCCTCAGCCCTATCGCTTAACCCGTTCGCCATCTTTTCGTGAAACGGTCGATGACAGAGTCTAACACATTTCGTACGTACACCTAGATGCTTACTACATACTACATACACGCAACTGACGCACAAATCTCATCATTGGTAGATCTCACGAGCTTGTGCGAGTACCTTAGATGACCCAACCGAGAAGACCCGACCTGCAGTCTAACGTCTAACGTGCGATTACGATAAACCTTTTTTCTCTCTTTCTTTTCCTCTCGCCCGCTCTTTTTCTCCTCCAAAACGGTTTTCCTCCTCTCACAGAATATTGCGCACCACCTTCCGTGCTGCCGTGGTCCAGTGAAGCCGTCTTTACGAAAGTGAACTTACGGCCGACTCTCTGGACTGCGAATGGCGGTCAGCTTATGACTTTCATGGCCTTGGTCTTTCGCTCCTCTTAAGCGCCCGGCGGAACTCCTCTGATTCGTTACCCAAGGTCGCTCACCCAACCCGCAGCACCGCAGCAGCCACTCATGCCCCTGTCCAACGTGCGGATCCCCAGGTGCGGAAGGGTGTCGTGTAACCCGAGTCCCTGCAACTTTGGATTCCCATCCGTTCTTGCGGTGTACCTACCAGAAGACCTCTGTCTCTCTGAATGAACACTCTCCCGCTGGTTTTTTCATGCTTTTGCTTTTGCTTTTGCTCTCTTGGGTTTCAACGAAAGTATTAGGGTTGCCGTTGCGACCACATCACTTTCGACTCGGTATGTCTCAGCACATCTCGGTGCATTTCAGGACAGCCTTCATCTAAAAAGATAGGGTACCTACCTAAAGTAAGGTGGTGGTCTACTGGCTACACATGTGACGACGACCTACGCAACGCGACTGGTTGAAGCCATGCCAGCCAGCTAGCTACTATCAACATAGCGAGTCCACAATACGATCTACATGCTATGGACATGGTGTCGTCGATAAACTTAGAAACTATACTAGTACAGATGAAATTCGAGGCTTAGGAGGTATCCAAGTATTTAGCCCATTAGTAAACGGTTCCGATACCGAATCGAGAAAAGCGAAGCGTACGTCCATTTTACCTTATCTAGCGTAGATCCACGAACACCCCATGGCTCGATGACGATTCGGTAAGCTCCACCGAGCTTTTCCTCTACCAGTCACCTAAGAAGTGACTCTTCCCCACGAATGTTGATTATTACTTACATGCGAGTTATCTAGACTCGGTCCTGGACTCGGTTTCCTTAACGATCTTCCCTTCGTGACCGAAAGCGATTCACTAGACCGAGATAGTTATCAAGATTGGTCGGGATAGTCTTAAGATCGATAAAGGCGAGACTAGGGCAGCACCGCCATTGAAAATACTACCTAATAATAGGCCATTGACTTACAGGAAGCTTGCCATTATCGTCGTAGCTTAACGTACGGAAGGCTAGGTACGAATATGACACATCACCACAGCTCGATATCGTTCGCCCTACCCTACCGGGGAAGGACGTACGATTTGATGCTACGAAACTCACCTGAATCCGCCTCGGGTTTATTAAGGTAGCAGATTTGGTATCCGAGTTCGTGTACCTACATTGCATACCACACACACACATACCTCCTAGGGGATGAAGATTGGGGGAAGGGGGTATAGTAGGGTAGGGCTCTCTTTTTCTTTCCGGATGCGGCAACGCCTACTACCTACACCTCGTGATATGTCTGTATGGCCAGTCCAGCCAGCCAGCCAGCCAACCCGCTGCCATATAAAGAAACCTGTTTTCCGGATCCAACCCTACGGGAATAGGGTATCTTCTCGCCTGCCTACGCGCCGCCGGGGTAGGGTAGGGGGGTAGCATGTCTTTTCATCAATCGCGAACCTTTGCATGCGATGCAACCGCACTGCGTGGCAAGTGGCTCCCCCCCCGAGTCACGCCACGCCCTTGAACTCCCCGGGGAGAAACGTAGATGGGGAGGGAGGGGACGCACAGCAGTCTAGATTTCGGCCCTGTTGTATATTAAATGCATGCACCATACGTTTGGGCCTGGGCGTCGTTGCGAGAGACGGCGTCTCGATGGGGGCCGGACGAGCCCTACGTAGCCCTATATGGGCTGCTCCTACTACACCGGTTCGAGGGGCTTGCTCTGCCTTGCATCTGTATGTACGTGTGAGACATGTAGTGCGTGCATGCTAGAGAGCTTCTCGAAGCTGTGAGCCCCCAACTTTTTTCTTGTCCCTCTCCAACGGGCTGTGGGATGATGTTATCTTTGGGGGCCGGAAAAAAACAGCGAAAGGGAGACCACGGACTCAGCATCTCGATTCGAATCTCCGCTCCGGAATCCTGTCGCACGTGTCTTCTCCTTAGCTCGATCCGCCGAATGCAGGAGCGAGCAGGGTCAGATGGGCCCTGTATGGTATGGTTTCCTTCGCGATGGATTGGATTTGCGGATAGGATATGCAGACACGCAGTAACACGCAGCAGAGAGCAGAGGGAACATGACGTAAGCTAGACGACTGGAGAAGGTCAGTTTTAAGTGAGTCGATCCAATGGGCTGTGAACTGGCGATCCCGTATTATTAGACCTCTCCGACCTCCCCCCTAATGCTAATGTAAACGCCTAGTGTCCATCCAAGTATCTAGGTACCTTAGCGTGCAGTGTATCCTTCCTTAGTGCGAGTGTGGAGTGTTCTGCATTTGGCATCACGCTACTGTATTCGACTCGTGTGAATAGCGTCACTTCGACTGCTTCCTACCGCGACTAGGCAAGCGCTTACCTAGTACGAATACAGCTTAGAAGCCATCGAGTATACATAGTACAACAAGCTCCACATCTTTTGCCTTACCTACCTTATTCACTAGGACTCGGCCCGCTACAGTGGGTACGACTTATAGACGGGTTTTTACCAAGACGAGAATAGCTGTCCTTCGTTCGTTGGTACGGCCGAAAAGGCCTTGGAAAGGGTATCAAGACGCAACAAAGTCCAACAAAAGAGCCAATAGCCTATCCACCGTATTATGTACTAACATAACCGTTCCTAAGCATAAAAGCGACTCTAGGGAATCCTAACAAGATCGGCCGATGACGCGGCAGTTGGTGGATGAGGCTTGCCTTGGTCCGCTGCCGGGGGGAAGCAATGAGTTGGTTGCTGGATGATTAATTTGGAATTTCACCTTCTAGAACAATTCGCCAGAAGCTCAGACGATTTCGGATGGGGCAGCTGGGAAAAAATACGAAGGATTTGGGTACGCGAGAATCAGGCGAGGCGGGGGGAAGTCGATTCACCCGAAAGTAGCCAGTGATAACATAGCATCACCTCCGAGAGAGCATTTGACCGGCCTCGAATCTTGCTCCGTTTCTACGTTGGATATGCGGGCCTATCGACCCTAGATTATTAATAATCTCAGCATCCTTCCTCTTCTCTTTCTCTCACCTCACACGCCCTTTCTCCCTAACCCCTGCTTTTCAGCTCGTGGAGACATATGCGCAGGGGGTGGGCAAGGGGGGGAGGAGGTTTGACTGGGGGTTTGCTGTAGGTACGATACCTACATATCGCAGCAGCACCAGCAGCAGTATGTACGTGAGATGCTGCACGTCGCGTTGCGTGCGTGAGAAAGTGGGTTCTGCGCGCGTGGTCGTTCGAAATCTTCAACAAAGATTACCCCCTCGTCACCTCGTCCCCCTCGCCGGCCCCCCCCTTGTCCGCCGTTGCATCGGCAAAAACTTGTCATGGCCATCCCCAGTTTATTATGGCCCCCCTTCCCCTAGTCGACGAAGGTTGAGTAATCTCACGAAACCTCGATGACAGATGGGGAAAACGGTACAGGGGGTGTTAAGAAAAGAAAAAGGAAGATAAAAACGGACATGGTGATAATATAGCAGATCCACAACGCGAACGGATTCAGCTTCGAAATCTGCCTTTCCAGCGTCCTATATTCCGTAATCTGCAAATCCCGTGGATCTCGAACAAGCAAATCGTACCAACCAACCACGCATGCCGGAGCTAAACCCTCATGTACATACCCATACGTACCTAGCTATCATCTCATCTGAAGTCCACTGTATCGTGGATATCGATGAAGCTTGGAAGCTATCAGGACAAGAAGTCTCCACGTGGGCGAGCTCTATCTTCATGAGATTTGACTATTCTAATGTACGTGCGTACCTTGCTTGCTTGCCTGCTTGCTTTACATCCTTCCTATCCATATGACTACGATAGGGCCCCGTCAGCACCTTGTTATGACACATATAAAGGATTGCCTTATCGACGGAGGCGCAGGCGAAGAAGTTGCCAGGGGAAAGAGAGACTAGAGGTATACCTTGCTAACCCAGCGTTATAGGGAATGGAAAATTCCGTTCGAACGGCGCGGATGTATGGGGAGGAATTCCACACACGCGCGTCAAACTTCGCTTATAGTCACGATATGATTCGCCATCTAAGCTTCCTAATTTTTTTCCCCTGGCAATCCCAGGTCCCAAAGATAGGTACTCCTGGATCGTGACTCGAATTGCTTACCTACCAAGCAAGATAATGCGAATCCACTGGCACGTACCACGGATGCTTGTTCGTCGGTGGTTCTAAGTATTTGTTCTTCGATCCCAGAGCAGGCCACGCTATCTCCGCATCGGCACTCTCGTCCGAAGCTCGTTATGCCATATCACGCTTAGGTCCGGTTGTTTCGGGCCCTAGCGGAAGAGGATGGCGAAGCCTATGCCATGGCCGGAGTTAAGGGTAAAGGAGGAAAGGGCAAGGACGAAGGACGAGAAGAAGAGGTCATCATGGTTACTAGAGGATGGAATCTAGCTCCGTTGGAAAGCCCACGTGCCCGCTTGGAAGCGCGATGATGAATCAACCTCAGTCTCGTGGGACCTTCTCACTTCGGGAGCCGCACCGACTCTTCCTATGGGTCAGACGTTACACAGCGCCCTTTCGCTGTGTCACTCGTCGTATCGTAAGTACAATCTGCACCCATTAGGCAAGCCATCTATCATCTTGGTCTACATGCCGGTTTCAGTCGGCCGACGTCTTTGATATGTAATAGGATTCCAACCCTTAAAGACTCGGGGTGGCGGAGCATCTAGAAGCCGCGCGTGGAGGCGTCAAGAGATGCCACAGATTTTGCTAAGCAGTGTGGTCGTTGGCGACCCATCACAGCGAGCGTGGGTCTCTTTCTCGATGATACAATACAAGCTTGCCAACACGACCCTTTGGGGGGCAAAGTACAAGTCAAGTTTCCGACCCCGTTGGTCCCACATATCAAATTACTGCCGGTGATGACGATGTGACCGGTCGTCTTTTCTCAGTCCAAGGCATCCATATTCTCTGTCTCATCCTTCGATTGTTCTTCTCGAATCAGATTCAGTCGACTGGCGTGTCATCAGCGTTGGCAATACGGACAATACGAGAAAAACGTGTCTGGGAGATTGTAGCCTGACAATAAGGCCATATGATCAAGACTCCGTGGCAAAACGGTTTTTGAGCGGCGCAGGCCAGCAGAATTTAGGTATAATCTATGTCATCGTCAACAAGTAGATGACGTGAGTCCGAAAAACTATGCTCGGGAAAGTGAAATATTGCAACGCGGTATTGTGCAGGCTCAACAGTGGTACAGCGGGGATAGGGGAAGCTTCCACCTACCTACACAAGAATCTTGCTCCGTGTAAAACGTTGAACAAGGTCGTATAAGTAAGGGGCAGAAAATTTGCCACGGAAGTTGTTCTCAACCACACGTGGGCCATAAGGGAACGGCAATAGTTACTTGGTACTGTAAGCTACTCGGAAATGACATGTCATTAAGGGGGACTTTGAAATTCTCAACCGACGTTTTTTCTCTCGTTATCTTCTGGACTCCCCAGAAGAATATAGCTTCCACTGATCCCTTTCGCCAAGCTCCTCGCGGCATTTAGAAGATACCTAGAGGTTTACATATCTCTTCGCATCCTGAATTCCGTCCTCCCCTACATTACCACACAGTGAATAGGTACCGAACAAGATCAGGCCCCGACCAAGCTCGAATATGAGTGGGAAGTCTGGCTCCACCTTCCTGTCACGCAACCGAACACCGAGATCTTCAGCGATTAGGCTATGTGGTTCTCGATGTATGTATGAATGCCGGCCAATCTCGAATCGTGACCGAGCAGTGTCGGTGTAGAAGAGTCTATCGATGGAAAGAGCCCCATGTACATACACCACGGACCTCATTCGATTAGCCGACCGCGTCGAAGGAGCCAATAAGGGCGATTAGAGATACGCGACTGAAGTCGTCTCCACGAGAACCAAGAACTAAGATATCATAAGCCGAGGGGTTGGTGTTCCACAAGCTTCACATGCACTCAAAAGGAGGTCTTTTCGAGCTCATGAGGAGGAACGTTACCTGCGCTCAGACCAAGAGAAACTTTCGTGCCTGAAGGTAGTAGGTATTGACTGCTTTCTGGCTCTCCCCTTAGAGGTGACACAAGCCTAGGTAGAGTGTGTATACCATCATCCACCCCTAGCCAAGAGACCCATCAGGATTCGCCAACTCACTTAGGTACCCCGGTCATACACATTTCGGCAAGTGTTCCTCTACACTACAATGCAATACAATACAACGACTACTATGTACGATGAAGTCCGGCTAAGGAGCCCTAGAAGTCGACCTGCAGACACCAAACGGTGAAGCTCCAGGCACCCCCTGAAACCCGACCTACCTTGTACCTACCTACCCAAGGCTCTTTGTTAATTTCCGGTCCGTCTTGACTCCTTCTGCAATCGATACCTACCTACTTTCTATACCGCACTTGCCCGTTCCAGCATAATCTCTAGTACCGGTTGCTCCCAAGCTCCTTGGCCCTCGGAGGAATATCGTCGAGTATACCCTCCCTAACCTAAGCGCTCCGGTAATAGAAGTCCTCCCCATGCCTGCTCGCTAGGTACATGCTCGGTTATTCGCTGGGCATGTATGTATGTATGTATGCATGTACATACTTGGATGCTCTAGCTCGGCGATCAAAAACCCCTGGAGTGCTAACAGGTAGCTAATACATATTCAGCCTTGCGGAGCTCCAGAAGGATCATTAGAGGTACCTTACCACGTTTCAGCGTCTATAACGTTGGCCCTGTTAGGAACGCTCGCGCGAGAGAGAGGCAGAGAGAGAGTTTCGTGGCAAGAATGATTTTTTTCGAGAAGGATCTCTAACAAACCACGCGGCACGAACGATCCGGCACAGCCACGTCCTACTCTATAAGTGATCAACGGCACCCACCATCCATCCATCCATCCACCTATTACTAATCAAGGGAGCAAAAGAAAATGGTCGGGGAAAGGAATGATGCAAGTCGAGTAGCATGCCCCCCTTTCATGGATCTGGAAGGTACCCAATAGTGAGTGACCTAAGCGGTAATGATGATTCGTCATGCTACGAGACCTGACTGCCAGTGAATGAATGGTTACAAACTTGTAACCAAACCCCCAAGCATACTAGATGAGTAGATGTAAAATGAAGTGAGGGTTAGCAGTGGGTATTTTGTTGTCTAAATTCTAACATCCTATGTCTAACATCTTAATTACCCCCCCCAAACACCTGGCCAAAAAAACAAGATTTTCGTGAAGTAATTTACCTAGGTATACACTCGCTTCGTAGCTTTCACTGCTCTCATTGCTGGCAACGTGTTCTCTTTTCCGGGCTTTCGGCTGATCTCCATGCATAGCATGCGGATCAGGTCGTGGTTAACCCAGTAGCTCGTGTGAGCGCTCAGCATGTTTAGATACTGTATCTCGAGGGGTCCACTACCCGACCGTAGGAAGAAGTCGATCTGGCCGTTGTCGTTGAGCAGGAAAGCCTTCTTCTCGGCAATTTCCTCGCGCGAAAAGTCGTGGACTTCCAGCTCGAGCTGCGACGGAAGACGCATAGTTGGCGGCCTTGTGAGTTCGCCGGCGGTCCCGGTCGCTGGTGTGGTCGTGGCTCCAGGGACAATACTCTTCATTGCGTTGCCCATGGACTGTAGGAAAGACGTCGATGTGCTCGGAACGTATGCGGTCTTCAAGCTGGCTGCGTACATGGGGTCTAGAGTGCCGTTGAGTAGGTACGCGACGGCGTCTTCCCGTGCCAAGACATTGTAAATATTGTCTACCGCGATGCAGCCAAATCGTCCTGCGTGCGCACCGATGCTTATATCCATGACGTCGCTAATGTCCGCCCCAGGCTTCCGTCGTCCCCTCCTTGGTACAAGCGCACCCTTCTCGAGCAGCAAGAAGAACGCGGCAGGACTGCCGATGAGGAACAAATTCTTGGTGTCGAATTCGAAATGCATCAACTGGAGTGGTGTCGTCAATTTCAAAGCTGGTGTAGAGGTCGGCTGCCTTGACAACACCTCGATACACATAACGCTGCCGAGAGAGTGGCCGATCAGATGAACCCTCCCCTTCTCTGCAAAACCCGGGTTGTTCCGGCACCATAGTCTGTAAACGCGATTGGCTTCGCCGACCATAGCAGCCACCATCTTCGGTTTATGATGTGACATGTAGAACGGAATATCGAACATAACATCGGATATCATGCCCCGGACGGCAGGTATAGTCTTGGGCTCGATGTCCTTCAAGGTGAACCCGCCCGGCGTATAATGCTCCTTGTCCTCTTCCTTCATTGGGCCACCTTCTTCAAACGAGAGGTTCTGCCTCCAGTTCACAGGAAGAACCATTATGCCATGCTGACCCTCTCTCAAGGCCCCCTTAACTGTGTCGCTTCGAAGCTCGACATTAATCGCTCGACGGAAGGCATTTATGGCGTGAGTAAAATGGTAGTTTTCTACCCGCTCAGCCAACTTCTGGCCTATACCGTGAACGACTAGAACTAAATCTGTCACCTGCGCACGTTCCTCTTCGGCTCTGCACGCCGGGCAAGCACCACGACCGGCCGTTTGACGCGAAATACCACTCGTGGACGTGGGATGTTGATGCTTTTGGCCTTGCTTTTTCTCATGTTTACTCGTCCAGGCTTCATAGTCAAAGCCTCTTACTACTGGGATGCCGATGGTGAAGCCTCTCATTATCTTTGCTACTGGACGGCGGCCGTAGTATGCCGAGGGCTTCAAGCTGGGCTTAAGTAAATATGCCGTCGTCTCGTCTTTATAAATCACATGATACTGTTCGAATTTCTTGTGGGTTGGGAGCGGTGTAGAGTTATCCTCATTCGGAGTCGGTATCAGACTACCTTCCGCAGCTGCTTCGCCGCGAAAGCAACGAGCAGCACAGAAAGGATTACTAGAAATAGGCGGCTCCATCAGGTCCTCCGCCTTTTTTGACGACTTATTTAGTGCCTTCGGCCACAAAGGATGTGAGACTTTCTCTTCGCCGAGAGGACCAACCTCAACGGCACATTTGAGTTCATCGTTCCATGTCTCAGTATGAGGCTTAAGCTCCCTATATCCAGCTTCAAGCTGATTAGCTACAGTGGGATCAAGGGGTCTCATATCATCTCTGCTTCGAATTAGTGAAATATTCTTATACCGCCGAGGATAGGGGCAAGGCAACAATACCGGTAGAACCACGTTGCTCGAAGAACGGTGGCGATATCATTAACAGGAGACCAGTAGATTGGTTTCATTTGTAAAGCGGGCAGTGAGACTTCATGTAATCTGGAAACGCCGACCGTCACTTCACGCGAAAGAGTCCTTGGAGTATCCACGGGGTTGGGCGCGGATGATGCATTCTCCCCTGATGAGGGACGATGATGTTCTACGTCTCCGTTCTTAGTCTCTTTAGTAGGCTTGCTAGGCCTTGAGAGAGTAGTAGCCCTCGGTAAAGATGGCGGTGGGGAAGTGATGGGAGTTCCTGGCGTGTCTACACGAACAAATGGCCTACCTGAGATACCATCGTCCACAAAAGAGGGCTTCGTAGGAACAGACATACTGATGGCTTTGTCAGCTGAGAGGTCGTGATCTGGTCCGTGAGATTCTGGTACTGCAGTTGAAGGCCGGCTGTTGGGCTGCTCATCATTTTGGCTTTGTCTCATCAGTGAGTCGACATTTGACTGACTTGGAGGTATGCTGCTGGACGGTGCATCTCGTTCTGTTACAGAAGCCGTCGAGTCAGTATGCAGCGTGTTCATCTCACTTATAACAGCCTGAGCAACTATTTCCCGGTTAAGCTCATGCTGTTTCCGCCTAGCTATGGCACAGAAGGATGACCGTATGGCAATCCCGACATCAGCGAGAAGGTCCGGACAGCATAATGGCGTAGCGGACTCGGGTTCGGGTAAAGATTCAGTAAAAGGCTGGACCTTTTCCCGCGAGGGACCTTCGCGTGCATGCTTCTCGGCGTGTTGCACAGCCAACTGACGTACGATAGTATGCAGCTTCTCGCCATTCGCCTTGGCTAATGAAAGACTGGGAGGTCGATTCTGCCGCGCGTTGTTGTGGTTTTGGCGATAGGCATCTGAAGCAAGATTTAGCCAAGCTCTCTCTAGTGCGTTATTGTCTCCAGGCGAGAAGGGTCGAAGACCGCTCCTGGCTATTCTCGGGTCGGTAGTGGCAGCGACAGTAGTAGAAAGAGGATCGTCGATGGGGGTGGAAGACAGGTAAAAGTATTGAGCGTTCACTGGCGGAATGTCATCGGCATCTGAGGAGGGAGCAGGGTGGGATATTGGAGCGAGGCGACATGTCGATCCATAGTTATGTGTTTTCGGAGCTTCCCCGTAGTTGATGAAAGTAGTTGGAGGCATGTTCGGTTGATATTGGAATGTATCTACTCGAGCTGTTTCTGAATATTGATCTCGATTTTCTTGAAATGTTAACGTCCCCTTCTCCTGCGAGTCGAAAGAAACTAAACTATCGTACACTAGGCCACAACAAGGGATGTGGTGCTAGCAACAGGCAGCCGCAATAACGAAGGCATGCTTTGGAAAATGTAGGCGCTCGGGACATCTATTTTCGGCTGGTCGATCGGTAGGAACGGCTACTTGCACATGAAGAGAATAAGCATCGTAAATGAGCGTAGAGGTTAGGATTCAAATAGGATCTAGTATTGATCGTCAACGGTACACAGCATTCTGATATGTTTTCGTAGGTGACCGATTGGTAGAAGTTCGAAAAAAAAGTACAAATTTTTTATTTATTTATTGTAGGGTGTCATATGCACTATGCATGTGTTTTGTATGCGGCGGTGACGTGGTTACTGAAGATAAATTAATTGGATTGATTGGATTGATTGGATTGATTGGAATGGGAACGTGGAATGGAACGCAACGTGCAGTGGCTGTAGCCTCAACTGTCAACTGGTGCCTCACTACCCCCGCTGTGGCTGCCTCGTTCTGCTCGCTGTATACCCCGCCACGCCCACGCCTTATTCTTACTCAGGTTATTGGGACAGCGGGACACCTTTATATTATGGAGCTTTTTCACTTGAATATATCTTGGTATATCAAGCTACAACTACACCATCTACGCATCACTCTTGATCTCTATTTTACTATATTATTTCGATTTTCGTAACCCAATTTTCCCTCTATTCTCGATTAACCCTTATCTCCGCCCGAGGATTCGACAACGTAACTATCATCGAGATCGCCCTCGTTATAGTATGCCTACTTCTCGTTTAAGGTGTATAGCATAGGTGTAATACTCTAACACAACAAACTCTCTTACCTGTCCAAGTCCGAAGGGACCTGTGCATATAGCAACGGTCCGTTCTGATAGTTTGTGCTTTGATGTCATGGACGCATATGACAGTTTAGATCGACACTTTATCGCAGGAGTGTTAGTCTATTTCCACTTATGCGTAATACTTCTACTGCTGACAACCTAATATGCCGGGAAATATTCAAGTACCGTATAGCCCTGGTTTATTTTGCAAAGTCCAAGCTTTGAGGAAATTCAGATAAAAAGCTTATACTCTTAGTATACGCAATGCTAACGAAGACTAATGAGATGCCGTTATGGCCAAGGCTTCGTCCGACGGGGGCTGACGGCTTCGAGAGGCATAGAACGGTATCAATTGTAACCTTGGAATATATCTGAGTGTTCATTCGACGTCCCGTTTGCCCCTTTACCAATTGAAATACTAGTCGCCAGAAGAAGAAGTAAGGGATATCGGCTCAATTGGATGCTAGCGGATGCATCCACTAATGTACTACTTGCAGTATGCATTGTCACTCAACTACTACACACACACACAGACACAGCTGTTGAACACTCAGACACTCTGGCAGAGGGTCAATCATGAGTGAGACCTCCGCTCGAGTTAGGTGGCGAGGGTGGTACTGGCCCTGATGTGTACTGCAGACAAAATACCACCATGTAGTCGATTCTAGTGGCCGTCTTACTTAGTCCCTGACGATTGGGTCCGAGATGCAGCTTGCCAGTGAAACCCCAGCCGCGGATATGGCAATACAAAATGCTGATAAGTTCCCTTGGGGTGTGCCACACTCGGAGCGGGGTCTTCAACCTCCTTTATTGGCCAATGATGTCTTGAAATATCTGTGGTCGCGGCATCGACGATGTTTGGATTGCCCCTCGTTTCAACCCGTTGGCCTTCTTTTTCTCCATCGACCAGACGAGCCAGATTTGCCCCATACTATGCAGACTATGCTGCTTACAATCGTAGCTGCTACGCTGCCCTTGCACATGTATGTACGTTGTCGTGGCCATTGCCATGCCATGGCACACTTTCTCTATCATGTCGAAACTCATCATACACCTCGAGGCGGCACGCGAGCCTATCACGAATGGCCTACCGTAAGCCACTGCAGTTTAGGATCGCAGCTAGTGTGTAAGCCACATGCTTCGCTGGTGACGTGACCCCAAATTCCGAGGAGGAATATCTGAGTGGGCAGAAAAAGGGAAGTTGTCAACTGATATATCTCTCTTTTATCCTTTTCCTACTTCGTATATACACAAGATACAGTATCCCCTTTCTTTGTCGGTCTGAAGATGTCTCGCAAGTCGAACTAGGTCACAGGTAGGTATGTATTAGTATGAAACCTCCAAAACCTTTGTTCGAATCGGGTAGTCTAGGCTCGGATCCATGCAACAGGGGCGAGGGGATATGCAGTTCTCTCGGCACTGATCAACGTTTGGAACCCTGGATGGCTCTTTAAAGGATCCCTTTTAGAGGGGAAGGCCTGCCGGAAAGCGACAAGGCCAGCCAAGGCTAATACAAATAAAGGTGGGCCAAGTCAAATAGTAATGCTATCTACTTCTTGGCGCTGAATGCAAACGAAACGCTATAATTTGGTGAATTAGGGGGGCCTGGCAGTCTGGGTCTTGTACCTAATTCTGTCCTACCTTACCTAAGGCAAGGCAAGGCAAGACAAGACAAGACAAGACAAGACAAGACAAGACAAGACAAGGCATAGCGCAAGTCTGGTGGTTATCTTCTTTCACAACATCTTTTTCAAAGAAACTCTAGTCCTGTTTGATACGATGGATAAATTGAACATACAGATACCTACATATATGTAGGTTCATATGTAGGTAAGAAGAAATAGTGGGTGCAAGTACGCAATTAATCAAGACATCAAGAAGATCGGATGGGAGGTAGATCCGTTTTTATAAAGGAACCACTATGAGGTAGACAAGCAGACGAGTAGGGGGAATGGAGAAATGGGGAATAGAAGGAGAACATAGAAAAGGGAACAATGTGTGTGTAGTACACCATTGGCACCATTGGCACCCTGACCATTGACCATGATCCCATCTGATCCAATCTCGCACCATTATCTATTCGACCACAACTCGTCTTATCTACCGCTGGTTCTAGTAAGTACTGCTCTGCTTGGCCGGGGACTGCACGGCACTGCGCTGCATCGTCAGGGATGTGCGATAAGGCTGCAACTCCCAATCAACATGGTGGAAATCGTTGAAAGCGTGAAACGACTCTGATATACCCTCCCGACCAGCCTTTTGACCTTTTTGACCTTTTTGACCTTTTTGACCTCGACCTTTTGACATTATATCTACATGTCGTAGGTAGTTACATGCGTCTTGGTCTTTTTCTCCTCACTTGACACCCTTTTTTCCAATCCTCTAATTCATTCTATCGTGGCTTTTTGGCCGCCTTCTTATCTCATTCTTGGTAGGTCTCCATTCTTAGATTCCCCTCTCCTCCACTACACACTACATTCACTCTCTCTCATCCTTGACTCCCCCCCAAGTCACCATCTCCTCACTCCACCCCCCTCCTAGTCAGTCACAGCACAAACAATAGTCAGATCGATTGGGGAGGAAGAGTATCAAGTCGTTCAACATTCAACATACACACATTGGGACAGCGTATCGCATTCAACTGACTTCCACACTAAACTGATAACGTACTCCTTAATAGAAGCAAGATTTAACAATTAACTTTCTGGCTTATAGACGACATCATCCATTCTCCCCATTCTACACCCTATTCTACCTATCGACAGGCTTGACCCCCGCTATCTACTTGATCAAGGCTTCCCCCAAATCCTCCCCATCCGCGTCCGCCCCGTTCTAAAACCCCCCCGCAATTTGCGCTTACCAGCTGCACGTTCGCCCCGGTGTTTTGAACCTGAAGGAGCTTTGGCCCTGATATGAAGTATATGAAGTACAGGGTCGCCAACGTCGTCTGTCAACCTTCTTTAGCAGCAATTATCACATAAACGTAGGGCCATGAGTAGGACAATGACGACGGTTGCTTTGCCTAGACCAATTCCGCCGCATCGCTCCTCTTCTGGAATCGTTACCTTAACGTCGCCGATAGCAATCGAGACCATCAACTCTCAGCACGTATCCAGCGCCTCGCCCACGCCCGTTCCAAACAAGCACATACCAGTATGTCCTACCGGTCCAGCGCCAGTTCGCGAGCCCAACACTCCACCTCCTTCTCCAGGCCGTGAGGATGAATTGCGCCGACCGTCTCTGCTCCATCCGCCGGACAAGTTCGAGCGTCTGGACGCGGGACCGCTCTCTATCTATAAGATCAGCCCTGCCAACGTAGCGGCCGCTTTAGACTATGTCTCTAGGCAGCCTCTGCCAGACCCTGTGCAGGTCTTCCCCTGGTTCCATGGGTTGCATCCCTGCAACCATATCCAGCAGAGTTTCTTCATGAGCAGGAGCAAAGCAGTGCGACAGATACCTAGTTGTCTGCGTGGCATTACTGTTGTCAAGGCTGATGGCGAGCTCTCTGTTGCACGCCTAAAGGGAGCCATTGCTCCGTCTGAGTTCATGCAGTCAGGTTCAGACGGTGAGTTTGTTGAAGTTGATCCGAAAGAAGGATTCTCTGTGCGAAACTTTCAGATCCAGGCCGCCAAAACGGCTATAACGTCGGATATTGTCGTATATGGCGAAGATGCCGGCCTCGTCCGCAAGGTGGGATGGGAGATCGCGTCAGCGCAGTCGAAATGGCGGAGGAAACACGATTCCATTCCGCGATACAATACCTTTATCTGTATCAATCCATTTTCCGAATTCGAGAAGAAGCACAGTGAAATCGTCGCAGTCAACTCCGAGGGTCGCGTAACGGGCGCCGTTATCGACTTCTTCCACCAAGAGAGGTTAGAAATGTATACGATGACAAAAGCGACCGAGATATCATATAATGTGTGGATGGGTCCGACCCCTGAGCCTTCAGGCGAGGAGGAGCAACAATATGATGTTCTTATTGAATGCAGCGATCTTGGTCGGCTAAACCCAAGCGCGCTACAAAAAATAGCAGAAAGTCCTGCTGACGGCACGAAACACCCTTACCTCGACTTTCCCTCGTCCGGAAGTATCCTTCCACCGACGTGGTCCCATGGCGAAGCTGACGGCATACTGGACACGTGCAAGTGGCTCTGGCATATCTCCCACGGGACCTTACCGCCAAAGTCGGATATGACTGATGTGGACGGGGATTCGAACATGTCAGATGCATCGGAGGCGACCGAGGTGGAAATTGGGAGCCGTCCCCGGAAAATCCTAATACACTGTGCCGACGGATACACAGAGTCCACTATGCTGGGCATTGCTTACTTCAGCTATAGCACCGGCCGGCCAGTCCCCGACGCCTGGCTCGACCTGCATACGATGAAGAAGCGAAACTTCTTCGCCTACCCAACTGACGTGTCGCTGCTTACTTCGATCGCAGCTCGCCTGCTCCACGAGTCTCCCGTCTGCGCGGACAAGAGCCTCTCGGAGATCACGAGCCTCGTAAGAAAGGAGCCTCGGTGGCTCGCTTCGCTAGACGGCTCATTCCCGAGTCGCATTCTCGATTACATGTACCTGGGAAACCTCGGGCACGCTAATAACCCCGATCTGTTGAAGGCGATGGGGATTAATCAGATCCTCAGCGTGGGCGAGACGGCCATGTGGCGGGACGGCGAGTTAGAGGCCTGGGGGACGGACAACGTACTTGTGGTTGAGAGAGTCCAGGATAACGGCATCGACCCGTTGACTAAAGAATTCGAAAAGTGCTTAGAATTCATCGGTACGTGCTATCCACTTTCCCCTAACCCTAGGGTTCTTTTTTTTTCGACATAGAGAAAAAAGAACCCCAACTCGCCCCGCTAAGTAAGATCTAAGGCTAATATTAACCTGCATTATAGAGCGCGGCCGCCGGAACGGCACTGCAACGTTGGTCCACTGTCGAGTGGGCGTCTCCCGTAGCGCGACGATCTGCATCGCGGAAGTGATGCGGTCCATGGACCTCTCGTTTCCACGAGCGTACTGTTTCGTGCGGGCCCGGCGACTCAACGTGATCATCCAGCCACACCTGAGATTCGCGTACGAGCTCCTCAAGTGGGAGGAGATGCTGCAGGCCAGACGTCAGGGAGCTGAAAATGCCCAAGACGCAACGGGAGAGGGCCGGAGGGAACTCGAATGGGCCGAGATCGCGAGGGAAATTGCGCTTATGAATCGACCCTATGCGAGGTAAAACAAAAACTAACTACTCCTACAAGTTTGGTAATTGGTCTATCCAATTACCATACAAAAAAAACATCAGACCCCAGAATCTCCTATCAACTTCTATAGGGTCCTGGCGGTACTACCGGCGATGAGTCACGACTCCACGCTGCCGGATAGCCACATCCCTCGGGTTATCACCAGTTGTGCAAGACGAAGTATACAAGTCTTGCGAAATCACTCGAAACCCGAACCCACCATAGGAAGTGGATGTAAAGGGGAAGGGGAGCTGCGCCATTCTACCCTATTGTCTTTGTATGCGCGGACATACACCCCGTTGTTTTTTTTTTTGTTTTTCAAGGAAACATACCCAGCCATTGTTGGTTTATGACCATTACGCTTCATCTTGGAGTTTGGCGAAGGCGGTATTTTTAATGACCGGGGGGACTGGATAACGTACTTTTCCACTTCTAACGACGGGATGAACCATGACATCTGCTTTTTGTTTTCCGTTCTGTGGAATATGTGACGAAAGGGGGCTGGAAGTTTATGAGGGGGAGGGGAACCACCACCTCTTCGCTTCGGCCCTGTTGCATCCATCATCATTCATCCGGCGGCGCTGTGGCGCCACTCGTTTTTGGGGAGGTAGTCTCTTTTTCGATCACTTCTAGTGGACATGTCTAACGAGGAGTTGGATCTTATGTAACTCATCATATCCTTTTTTAGGGAGGGTTCAGATATATTTTTTGTACTGGTGTAATACAACCTGCATACATGTATGTAATTGGGTTAAATGAGGCTCCAGGTTTTACTGGTTTACGACTTGGAATACCAATGCATGACTATCGCCGCGATTGTCCTGTCAGCCAAATATCCCCAATGATTTGATGGTGTACGCTCTCAAAGTTACCTACCTAGGTAGGAGGTAGGTATTTACATCCTATTATAAGCCATTCACCACGTAACAGTAACATATTCTTTAAAAGTAACATCATAAAAATTTCGCATTGGTGTAGATTATACTCGATAACCCGCAGCTAGGAATCGAAGCCGCTTAAGACGCCTAACGCTGATGCAGAATTAAGAGGACCCCCTTTCCGCGTACGTAAAATACAAAAAAAATTCCTTCTGGGGTATGATATCGCTCAGCTTGGTGGGCTTTTTGCATTAAGAGATACGAGTGATGAAGAGACGGGGAAAAGAAAACCGGAAAATCGCACGGTTCCCCCTTGACCTAACCAAAACGCCTTCCAAATGCCGAGCTCCTCAGGCGGAGCTACTATGAAGTAACAAATAGCCATTCCAGAGCTTCCAACCCCTCCAAGTCCGAGTCGTCTTCCAGAATCAGAGGATAACTGTTGGGGCTGGTGCTATAAGGGTCGTCCTATGGTCCGTAATTCGAGGCATCAAGCTTATCATCGCTATCGAGAACACTATATAACAAAGTAATGATGGTCAGTTTAATTAGTCCTAAAACAAGGAAAAAGGGGGCAACCTGGTTGCTTTGCACGTACGAAAATTGCTTCACGAGGTAGCCCTCGCCACCCTGCTCCATATCAATATTGAACACGTAAAACCCGCCGTCGCTAGTGACAACCATGACCTGCGGGCTGCTGCTACTCATGGCCACGACACTTCGCAGTTGCTGGCCGCCGGTCAGAGCGCCGGGCCGCGGTGCAGCGGACGAACTCTTGGGTATTTTGATGTACGCAAAGTCGCGTAGGGGCTCCCACATCTCCGTCACGGTCTGCGGGAGATAATTTCCCACGACGCCGGCCACGCTGCGACCCATAATTTGCGAGGACCGGCGGAGCATGCTGCTGAACGATCCGCTCTGCCTCCTATGCGTCACGGAGTTGTTGTTCGCCGTCGAGCTCGCCAGGTCGGCTACTTCGCTGCGGGGGGAGCCCTGGGCGCTGCTGGGAGAGTCGTTACCACTGTCGTAGCTACGACTGCGGGACCACCGATCCGTTCGAGGAGAGCCCGGCGTCTGCGCTTCGGAGGAGTTGTTGTTACCGCCCGGTCCAGGCTGCTGGAGACGGAATATATGCACCGTGTCTGAAGTAGATGAGACGCACAGCAACGAGCTTGCCACGTTGAAGGACATGCTATAGATTGTACTCGGGTATGTGCCGCGTCGGAATTGGAAAAGCTTCTGGCCGCGAGGCACCGAGAACACTCGAATGATCGTTCCCGTCTCGCTCGCCGTTGCAAGCAGATTTCCTTCGTTGTTGAGCGCAATACATGACAAGGGCGAGCGGTGAGCCTCGATGACATTAACAGCCTTCTGAGTCAAGGTGTCATATATGAGGACGTCTCCGGACGTCACGGGAGCGTAGAGCGAGGCCGGCGGCGCATGCGACGGCCGTTTGTCTTGGGTATCGTCTCGGGGTTTCGGCAAAGGGTAGGCGAGATAGCAGCGCTCGGAGGAGGGCGAGAGAGCGCAGACGGCACTGGGATTTGGAGAGGTCGCGATATTGGTCAGAAGTGACATGTTGGAGATGTCGTAGAGGTAGATCTCGTCCTCGAGCACCACGGCCAGCCGTTTGCGGTTGAGGCGGACGGCAAGGACGGCGGAGGGAAAGGTGAGTTCGCATATAACGGACGCACGTTTCGTGTTCTGTATTATGAGGTGACGAGGCGAGAGGATAAGCGCAACGAGGGAGGTGGAAAAGAGCATCTCGATGATGGCAATATTCCCGTCATCGCTACTGAAGATCTTGGAAAAGGGATCCGTGTGGTAAATGCGAAATCCTTTCGAGGTCCCTAGAACAGTTAGTTACTTGGGTATACTATGAGTGTATACTAGACCGAGGCATCGAGGGTTGACGTACCAACAGCTAAACAGCTGTGATCCTGGTTAAATGTAATGAAATTAAGCGCCGGGTTAGACATGACTGCGAGGCGTATGTGTCGGTAGTTTCGAAAATGAGAATGTCAACGATAGCATGAACGGGGAGAGCTAAGGTAAAGGTGGTCGTGGCTGTGGTCGTGGTTGTGGTCGCCTGATTTCAAGTCGTAGGACGTCGATTTTGAGGCTTCGCCCGGCCGAAGAGTTGGTAGTGAAGAGTAGCTCGAATTTACTCTACGTCAACGCCGTCTCGATTCCAAGTTGACTGTCTCCGGCATGACAGAAAAGAAAAGCGATAGCTAGCTTAGGGTAGGACTGCAGTGGCGCTAGATGGATATTGCAAACACCATTCACCAAGATGGCGACAGGAAAGTTGTAGCTCTAGATAGCAAAAAAAATACGAGGGGGTTGGAGGTTAGATGGATATGTACCTATCGGTGGAGACAGTAAAAGGTTGAAATCGTCGTCAATCAGATGCTAACGTCAGGCGGGGTACTAACAAGGGTACGAATTAGGTACAGACTGACAGCCTACAATGCTTGTAGCGTGGCGTCTGCCACTAATGTTGCGCCGTAGTATACCTCTTGTTACACCTGTAAGCTGTAGCCTATAGCCTGTACGGAACAGCTTCCAATGGAGCTTGGGTCTCTTTCATGCGGCTTAGGTCCCGTGTCCATCGCTCAAACCATGTGCTGATCGCCCCTTTAAGGTACCTAGGTACCTAAAGAACAATTAAAACAATTTGCATGGAAAGCCACAGTTCAAGTTCGTTTGGTGTGAATGTGAATATTGTTCAGTCAACGCCGTTGTCCTCTTAGTTTTTTTTTTGTTAAGAATACAATACTGACAATAATGAAGAGAGGCCTTCATACTTATAAACCCATTTTCACCTATTCACCTTTTTTAAGAAACCACCTCTACCATAACCCTGTTAGATCTTGGATCGATCTAGATAACTACCTACTCAAACCTCCCTTGATGAACCAAGATGTCTTCTACTTCCAACACCAAAGCCACCCAAGGCACAGACCGTTCAGCGAAGCAACGAGCCCTGGATGACCTGGTCATAGCTGTATGTCTCATCTAACCAAACCTCGCTTAGACGGTACTAACCTTCTTGTCTTATGAAGACGAACAGCAGTAGCATCGTATCCAAGAGGAGCGTTGAACGCATCTATTACCCTAACGAGCCTCATTTCTTTCGTTTCTTCGTCAAGAAGTTCCAACGAAGAGCACCACTGATTAATCGTGGTTACTATATCCGATTACACGTCATCGACGTTGCAGTTCGCCGGTTCCTCGAAAGGCCTTCGGAGAAGACCAAGGTCGTTGTCAACTTAGGTTGCGGGAGGTAGGCATTTTATCTTTATCTCGTAATCCCCTTTGGTGCCATCCCTGACCTTTGCTAGTGACGTGCTCCCGTGGCAATGCATGACAAGATATCCGGAACGGTGCCGCAATGCTAAATTTGTTGATATCGACTTCCCCGACTTGATAGAGAAGAAGTGTCGAGTCGTCAAGGAAACCCCGGAGCTGAGCTCTCCCCTGACCGGGTTGAAGACGGACGTGGGAAACAATATAAAACTCCAGAGTGACCAGTATGTCCAAATTGGATGCGACTTGCGTCGTATCCCCGATATCGAGCTGGCCCTTTCAGCCTTTCTCGATGTTGCACAATGCGAATTCATGTTTGTGGCTGAAGTATCCGTCACCTACATGGAGACCGAAGGTGCAGATTCAGTCATCCAATGGGCTAGCACACTTGGACATGGTAGGAACCCCTACACACATATCAAACAGCTATTACTAACACGGGTTCAGCCGAATTTTGTCTACTCGAGCAAATCATTCCAGACGGTAAAGAACACCCATTTGCAAAGACGATGTTGAGCCACTTCGAGAAGCTAAAAACTCCGTTGAAATCCGTCTTCACCTACCCAGACCTGAAAGCGCAACAGGCTCGCTTTGCAAACCGTGGGTGGTCGCAAGTTGACGTCAGCTCCCTTTGGCAAATATGGTCTAGCGACCAGTGGCTTTCGGCAGACGAAAGGAGACGGGTTGACGCTATTGAGCCTTTTGACGAATGGGAAGAATTTGCACTCTTCGCCAGTCATTATTGCGTAGTCATAGCCAGAGTCTACCCGGGAAGTACTGCGACAATTACTAACTACCCGGAAATCGTTAGAGGATTTAAGAAGATCGAACTCTTTGCAACTGAAGACGATAGCAAAAACTACTCTGGAACTCGGGGTCACCGTCGATTTGGTGCTCCGTTGCGGTTGAGAAATCGTGTTGGACACGATTTTCTAGCCAATACGTTTGGTCTCGGGACAAATGGTCGGCTGAGATCTTATGATATCTACACAACGGAGTGGAACTTTGAGGATATCAACCCCCACCACACTGGCCCCAGTAGTCGCATGTGCCACAGCATTACGGACTTGGGCGATCATGGCAGTCTTCTCACGGGTGGCAGGACTTCTCCGTCGAACGCTCTACGAGACTGCTGGCTCTCTAATAGGAGTATTAATAATTGGCAACGAGTGGACGATCTCCCAGTACCCCTATATCGGCATGCGATAGCGAGGCTCGGCTGCTCGAGTCTAGCCCTTTTAGTCGGAGGCAAATCCGACCAGTCGACTATCTTCGATGGGTGCCTCCTCTATGAGCCAGGTCTCGGCTGGCTTGAATGTGAGATTCTAGGGCCCGCCACATACATGCCAGTCTTTGGCGGTGTATTAGTTTGCCTCCATGGCGACCGGGAAACAGGTTATCGCAATCTAAATGATGATGATGTTACTGAAGAGCATATGTTTCACGGCATGCTAGCAGGTGGAATCAGTCAAAACGGAACCGTTGCTGATCAAATTTTAAAATGGGTTCTAGTGCTTCCCGTCAATGGCAAGCCCACGATTTCGTTCGAAACGATGTATCCACGCAGTTCCAAATCCATAACCCGAGGACATGATGACTTCCGTGAGCTAGTTGGCCGCTTCGGTGCTTCTACCTTTATTTCCTCCGAGGGATTCGTAAGCGTGGTTGGGGGTATCATTGCCGATGGTATAGTCACGCAAGATCTTGATATACTCATTACAGACCCCTTGCGCTATGAAATAATCGCAGGCTGTTGCATAGGAATTACTCCTAAGCCGTTATTAATCGGCACCTCAGCCGAGATGATCCAGGGACAATTGGTTATCACGGGTGGTGGTGCTACGTGTTTTTCTATGGGGACCTACTGGAATCCAGTATGTTATACGATACCATATGATACCGAATACTTCGCCGGCTTAAAAGCGACGGAATCCAGCTGCTATGGAATATGGTTATTTTGGAAAGTCGTCGAAGTTACGGAGCAGACAAAACGCCAACACGCATATAAACTTCGAGAAAACGACCGAGCTGCGGTTAAGATCGATATACCCAGGCTCCATATCAATACAGCAGATGCGTTTCTAGCAGTATTGAAAGCTAGCAAACCCGTGATAATTGAAGGAAGCAAACTGGGGTGCTGCACAGAGACTTGGTCGTCAGACTATATCGCGGAGCAGCTCGGTCCCGACAGAGAGGTAACAACTATACCTATCTTCAGCCCATTCCAAACTAATCAAGTCACTAGGTGATCGTCCACGAAGCTAGTAGTTCTAATATGGACTTCAACAGCAAGAATTTCGCATACGTCACAAAACGGTTCGGGGACATGATGAAAGAGATTACAAACGGCCACAAACTGTATCTCCGTGCCCTCTCAGAGGATCGCCCATCTGACCAACCAGCCAATGTCAAAGCAGATTTCCCACAGCTGGCTGGCGATTTCCAACTGCCTGATGAACTATCATTTGTTACAGAGAACGAGTTTAGCTCCGTGCTACGGATAACTGGGCCAGTTAATATGTGGCTGCACTACGACGTAAGTGACGTGAAGCATTTGTTCTTTTTACGGTTGACTGACGCTGTGCTAGGTTATGGCAAATGTATACTGCCAGGTAGTAGGCTCGAAAAGGTTCATCTTGTTCCCTCCGACGGATGTCGATCAACTCTCATTCGCCCCTGGCTCATCAAGTTCGAGCATCGACGTATTTTCGGAGCTCGAATCGCCCTCTTTAGCAGAGACTCACCCCCACGAAGCTGTGCTCAAGCCAGGTGACATACTGTTCCTTCCACCTCTTTGGATGCATACTGCAAGTCCGTTGAGTAACTTAGGCATTGCTGTCAATGTCTTCTTCCGCAATCTGGAAAACGGCTATTCGGCCGGGAGAGACGTATATGGAAACCGAGATCTTGCTGCTGTGAGTGTCATTGTTATTGCCGATTGCATTACCATTCCTACTTTACGTCTATATTTCAGACTTATTTATGTCAAGTGTCTTCCCGGTCAATTGCATTTACTAATTATAGGCCTTATAGTACGAGAAAGGTCGGCAGGATGTTGCGCGGGTCGCCAACTCCTTCAGCAAGCTGCCGCCTGATATGCGTGACTTTTACATCAAACGATTAGCAGATGAACTTGTGCAGAAGATTCGAGACTAAAAGGCCATACGGTAAATGTCAGTATATCCCTCTAGATACCCTACCCTATTTGTCTAATGCACCCGATGGCAATCGAGTGTTTCGTAATGAATTACCCAAGAAGCGGGCTTTAGCCAGCAGGGAGCCCCTAAAGATGAAATAGACGCAAATCTGAGAAATGGGGGGACTTTAACCGTGATGCTATCTGATCGATTATTCTTTTCGCCTCGATGAAAAACATGTGTACCTAGCTTAGGGGTAAGTTATCATACATAGAATCCCTCCTGAAGAACCCGAAAGTTAACCTCGAGCCCACCTCCTCAGCATCGCAATCAGCTATTACGCACAAGTACTCGAACGGAGCATTTCCATCCATACTTTAGTGCATACCTAAGCTGCGCTCGGGATCGGATTTGGGCCTACCGGGCCAGTAGATGAGGCGATATTGGCCTGGTGCATAGTCCGCGGTCCGTACGAACCTGGGTAGTCGATAGCCGTGTGGAACATCTGGTAGTTGGCCCACATGACGATATCCCCTTCGTCTAGAGCCGGGACCAGAATATACTCGGGCTTCAGCACCCTTTCCTGAATGATCTTTAACAACTTCCTGATCTCCACGACGTCGTCGACTACCCGAGGCTCTTCTCCTAGGGAGGAGCGAAGGAAGAGCTTTCTCGCGCAGATGCCGTGGACCTGGAATGCTTTCTCGCCGGTCACGGGGTTGACCCAGACCATCGGATACGTCTTTACGTCTTTCGGGTCGAAGTCCCCCAGGTCCTCGAGCTTTTTCTCCTTGCCTTGGCTGACGAGGCCCAAACCGTTGGAGTTTCCTTTGCAATCCCCTATCCACATATACTGGTCGCAACAGATATTAGTATTCACTTCGGGTAGGTACTCTAGGGTTTCACCTACGGGGTGAGGCGCGTATTCGACCCAGCTATGATCGGCCATCTTCTTCTCGTCTTCCGTCATCATCTCGTACATCTGGACGTTGCTAATAAAAGCAGTCAAGCCGGGCTCCGTCTTCATGCTGAGACTAGAGTCGTCGTCCCATCGGATGTTGACCTGGGGCTCGGTAGGCCGCTTCAAGCAGCGCAGTGTGGTGAACCACGCCGGGTCCCGCCCGTAAAGGGGCGCGTCCATGTGCCAGCGTTGGAATCGGACGTTCCCTGCTTCGAATTCCTCTTGCGGCAGCTCTTTGTAGTGCCAGTCGTGGGAGAGCGGCTTAGTAATCGTCATGTTCTTGACGCCGTAGTGGTCCTCGCCTTGGAACCCCTTGCCGATCAGACGGACGTTCTCAGCGCCCGGGATGCCTACAACCTCGCGGCTTTTCTTGAGCCGTGACCATTAGGACTGACTTGCCACGTGTAAAGGTTGGAGATAATTTTTTATGCCGCTTACGGAAAGTAGTCCACCCTTGCTATTGAAGGTCTTCAGGTCGCCATGAGAATGGACTTGGGGCGAGCTGGGGTCGAAGCGCGTGACGAGCTCCCACTGCTTGATCGGTGCGAGGTCCTTTTGTCCCTTGACCACGACGACCTTATGGGTCCAGATAGCATCTGAGAGGTGGCGGACATCCGCATCTGCCTAGATTTAATACAAAGACTTGAGATTTGAGGACTAACAGGAATCTACTCACCACTGATATCATTTAGATCCAAGCCGGTGACTGTTGCACCAAAATTATGTTTCTCCTTGGCAGATTTGTTCATGGGTGTAACCGTGAAGGTAGCCTCCGGGACCATAGCGCTCGGAGACATGGCGATGGCACTTCTTCTTTTATCGCAAACTAATACAATCGCTCATGAAGCTAAGTTTATGCCTTGAATAAAAGTAGATCCTTTGAGATGAAGTAGATAGTTGATATACATGCGTAAGTCTTATTGCCGGCGACGCTGATATGCTTCTCCTATCACCAACATGCATGGATATCTATGTCGGAGCCCGCCGTTGATACGAAAGCGCCGGATCCTTGGCGATAGCTCATTTGAGGTATCAAGATACGTGTGGGGGCTTTGCTCCATGTAAGTCAAGGTCTAACGTCAATAGCTTCTAGCATACTGGAAGAAAAAGGGAAATTTACTCTTTGTCCCCCAGCTTCTGCTTTTTATTCTTGGAATACAGGTGGTTGGTATATGTAGTACCGGCATATATACTCGGGTGGCTGCTTGTCGGAATACCTAATTCAATTCTTACCGCCTCGTTTCTTATAGTGATGACATAGCTACAGCTACAGCACTGATAACTTACAACTTCTCGTCCTTTTCAAGAATTGAATCTTGTAATTAAATTCTAAGGCTAGCTAGCCACGATGAGGTTTCTATCGGTGCTTCATGTAGCGCTTTTCTCCAGCTTCCATGGAGCGGTGCTCTCCCACCTCCACTCCAGAGAAGAGCAAGCTCCGATCGGCGACCCGACCCTCTCTATCAACGGCATCCCCTTCAGCACGAGAGCCTACTGGATGCGGCAAGCCAACGTAGCCCTCGGCCAACCCTGCCCCTACGCCGCCTTCGGCACCGTCATCGTGAACCACACGGGGACTTCCGAGCTCGGGGAGCTGGTCTGCACCGGCGCCAACAACAGGACCTTGACCGGTAACCCGACGCTCCACGGTAAGCTATCTCCACCATACTATACGTAGACATCCCAGAGACTCATAAAGCCCGCAGGAGAAATGTCCGCCATCGCCAACTGCACGTCCGTCCTCACGGACCCTTCGGGCCCCTACAACCTCTCGGGCACCGACGCGCTCGCGGCGTTCGCGTCGCTGACGCTGTACACCAACGCCGAGAGCTGCCCGATGTGCGCGTCGGCCGTGCGCTGGGCCGGCTTCCGCGAGTACGTCTACGGCACCACCATCGACGCCCTCGTGCGCCGCGGCTGGGGCCAGATCCGCGTCTCCTCCCAGGACATCTTCCGCCAGTCCTACGACCTGCCCGACGCCGCCAGGCTGCTGGGCGGCGTGTTGACGAACGAGACCGACCCGTATTTCTTCTGGCAGAACGACTTGGAGTACCCGTGTCCGAAGGGGTGCTCGCGGGTCGAGGGGAGCTGCGAGGCGGATTAGGGAGGGCTGGGTTTGGTTGGGTGTAGCTAGATAGTCTTGTAAAATGTGAGAAGATATTTATGTACACATCTATGGACACAAAAATGGGTTTAACCAAGCAACCCAGTGACATTGTCTCTTTATATTTTGGGAGTTCTAGCCACGCACATTCTATTAAAGCGCCTTTAACAACTTTTACTAGAAGCGCAGTCACTAGACGGTAGTATCCCTAATCTCCTTAGCAAAAGCAGGATTCACCTTGGCGTCCTCCTCCCTCGTCTTCTCGTCGTCCGGCGTCACGCCGCTCTCCACATCCTCCTCCCCTTCCTCAACGGCGCGCAAGACCGAGCCATAGCCCGGCACGACGCTCGGTATCAGCGTGGCCCTGTGCGGGAAGAAGTAGTTGAGGGCGTAGTAAAGAACGAGGGCGACGAAGAATCCGTACAGCCAGTTGAAGGTAAACAGGTTCACCAACCCCTGGCTAATGTGGACGTTCTGAGGCGTCACCTTCTTCGCCATGGCGGGGAGCAGCGGGACGATGACGACGGCGGTGGCTACGAGGGCGCGCCAGTTGGTGCCCCAGGTGCTACTACCGTAGCTGTAGATGCCGTCGGGGTCGTACAGCGCGGGCACGTCGTAGCGACGGCGCTTGACGAGCCAGTAGTCGCAGCACAGGATCCCCGCGATAGGCGCCATGAAGACGGCGGCCGCGCTCATAAAGTTGAGAAACGCGGACGCGGACGATATGACGATCCAGGGGCACAGGGCCCAGCCCCCGATCAGCGAGACGAGGACGGCGCCGCGCCGGAGGTTGATCCAGCGCGGGGCCAGCGTCGTCACGTCGTTGGCGAAGGATATGCCGTTGGCGCTCACGTTGACGGACACCTGAGCCAGCAGCCAGACGGCCGCGGCGAAGAAGGCGGCCGCGCGACCCCCGGGCGTGCCCTGCCAGCGCCCGATAATGTCCAGAGGCGACCAGTACAGTGTCCCGTAGAGCTTCCGGGACGCGCCCGCCGACACGACGCCGAAGGCGCCCACGGCCGTCTTGAGGAGCGGGATCACCGGCAGCTGCCAGGTCTGCGCGCCCCGGGTCCGGCTGAACCGGGAGAAGTCCGGGATGTTGACGGCGAGGGTCGAGTAGCCGCCTGTGACGCTGGTCTGTTTTATCATATTGTTGGTTAGTGTCTAGGTAGATAAATAAGTGGCATTGCGTGCTTCGGAAGTTTCCCCGAGCTTACCAGACTAGACAGCCACAGCCACGCCCTCGTAGACCCGGACACCGTCGCCGGCGCGTAAAAGAAGTCGCCCTGCCCGCCGGCCGCCACCGTGATCCAGATAACCATAGCCAGCGCCATCGGCGTGACCAACACCGTCTTGGCCCAGAACAGGTACTGCAGCTTGTGGGAGGGGATCAGCAGCAGGGGGAACTGGATGCACCAGTATATGAAGTAGCTTAACAAGCCCTGGCTCGTGGTGCCGGCGGATTTAGGTAGCGCGTTCGGGAGGTGCGCGTAGCTCGGCCAGATGGCCGTCAGCATGGCCGTCACGCAGGTGCCGCCGTTGGCGCCCTGCACGCCGAACCAGAAGAGCGCGAGGATGCCGCGGAGGACGACGCAGAAGTAGCTGAACCAGTAGCCGTAGCTCGCCCGCGCGGCGATGGGGAACGGGATGTGCAGGTCGGCCCCGATGGCGCCGTTTAATACCGTCGGGATCGCGTTGCACTGTAGGAATTGGAGTCAGCGATGTCTATTCGCGATGTGTATTGTATGGACCCGGTATATGGACTCGTCCGTCGGTAAGTTCAAGGGGGCGGGTGGGAATCGTTCGCGGTGTGGAGGACATCGGTGTAATAGTAACAAAACAGCTCGGAAGTATAACATACTATGGATGCGACGAGGACGATCAAAATGGCATCAGTAGCTGATAAGCCAGTAGTCATTATAGCACTACCAGTCTGCCATGTTGACACCGTCACCAGATCAGAGTACCAGTAGCCGATGAACGCCCACTTCGTCCAGGTCTGTTTCTCCTCGGGGACGGGATCTTGATCTGTTGCACACGCATTGAAAGCCGCTATTAGTCACAATTCGATACCGAGGGCATACGCATATTGTGATATGTAGAGGGACTGCATACCAGCATTGCTCCAGACGTGCGGCGGCGCGATACTGCTGGTCTGCTTCGGTAGCTTCCAGCTATGTCTATCGGTCAGCCGGGCGCGAGCCTTCTCCTTGATGGCCCGGCCGCGCTGTCGCAAAGCCAACGAGTCCATGGTCTCCTTTCTAGCGCGTCCGAGTGGGATTACCTAGACCGTGTGAAATGTTTCAGTTGGCTGGACCAATACTAGTTCGCCCTTTTTATTAAGGGACCTCCCCGGCTTATCAGAGCCCTTTGTTAAAGCTTGGAGAGACGGACGCAGGAACGTTTCCCAAGTTGGCGGACGCGCCATTGGTATTTCAGTTCCACAATCGACGCTCTTCTCCATGCAGCCATGTCATATTCAGGAACGTATCATTGCGGATCTTGTTGGTGCTAACTCGATCTCGTAACAGGGCTGACATGCTTGTGATATCCAAGATAAAGCAAGCCCCAGTCATTGGTAGGTAGCGAGAGGTAAAGCTCTTATCATGCCCCAGTTATTACGGAATCTCACCCGGCAGAGACCATTATCAAGCATCCCCGTCCGGGGCTCGCCTGTTCTCCGCACGGAGAGCAACATACCTAACGCATATCTGCCTGCATAGTAACGATACACACTTACGTATGGACAGCTAGACCCTACAGTACACCGAATACACCGAGGTGGGAAGATACGAAGGAATGCATTAACGGTACTCGGAAACATTCATTAGTGAACCACCCGTCTATGTAGCCTCTGTCATTCCGAGGCCGCCTTATACACAAGATAAAATACAAGAAGCGTGAAATAGCTTATGCCCCCGTCATCATGTCAATGCAATGAGTATCTTTCCTTTCCCTTTTCCCTCTACTCGCCTTTCAGCTTGTCCTGCGTTACGGTGAACGCCATATTCAGTAGGTCCTCTTCTTCCTTCTTATGCGAAGCCTTCTGACCCGTGGCAACCGACGCCGATGGGTTTCGGCCAGCATACATGACATGCTTGCGGTCGTGGTATTCGGTCTCGTTCAGGAGAGTCTCAATGCGTGGTTGCGTGAAGCTCCATGCGCCCGCATTGAGTGGTTCTTCTTGAGCCCAGACAATCGTCTTAGCGTTCTTGTACGTGTCGAGGTTGTCCTTCAGCTGCTCCCACGGGAAGGGGTTGAGCTGTTCAATTCTGGTGAGAGCCACGTTGTCGATCTTGTTGTCAGCACGGTACTTGTGAAGCGCCGCATAAACCTGACCGGTGCACAGAATAACACGGTCAATCTCCTCGTGAGACTTGATGCTACCGCTTTCGTGCTCAGGGTCGGGTATTATCCACTGGAAATGAGCTTCAGGTCCTGTGAACTCCTCGATGCTGGAACGAGCCAAGGGATGACGCAAGAGCGACTTTGAGAAGAATATAATCAAAGCTATGACAGTTAGCAAGGACAAAATTTATGCTGGGGATTTCATTTCTCATGTAGGCGACTTACGCTTTCTGAATTGACGGTGCATCTGTCGACGAAGGACGTGGAACAAGTTGGCTGGCGTCGTCATGTAGGCAATCTGCATGTTGCAATCTTGGTGTTGACGCTCAAGCTTGTCCTTCGACGGGTATACACGAGGGTCTTCGTTGCAAAGTTGTAGATACCGTTCCATACGGCCAGAAGAGTGCTCGGGTCCTTGTCCATCATAACCGTGGGGGAGAGACATGACCAATCCGGTTCGCTGCATCCACTTGACCTCGCCAGAAGCGATGAACTGGTCAATGATACATTGAGCGTTGTTGGCAAAATCACCGAACTGTGCCTCCCACATGACCAATGCGTTCGGAGAAGATAGCGAATATCCATATTCGAAACCCAAAGCGCCATACTCGCTCAAAGACGAGTTAGAGATGACAAACTTGCCCTGGTCCTTGCTGACGTTCTGAAGAGGTGTGTATGTGTTTTCGGTTTCCTGATCATGGAAAACTGCGTGTCGTTGCGAGAAGGTACCTCGCTCAACATCTTGACCAGATACACGAACGTGATTACCCTCGAGGACAAGCGAACCGAATGCAAGAGCCTCACCAGTCGACCAATCAATGTTCTTGCCCTCCAGAACTGATTTGGATCGGTTCTGCAGGATACGCTTCAGGTTGCGATGAATATGGAAATCTTCAGGAGTAGAGCCAATGACCTCGCCAATGTGCTCTAAAGTCTTCTTATCGACGCCTGTGGACATGTGCGGCAGCACTTCCGTCGCCAACTCCTTGGGGGACTTGAAGCCGTTCCAAGCAGAAGTAGTCCATTCCTTCGATGTTGGTTGGTAGTCTTTGGACTTAGCGAAACTTTCCTCCAACATACCCCAGACCCATTGCTTGTGTTCCTCGACGTCCTCCTTTGTGAATGTACCATCTTCAAGCAGCTTTTCCACGTAAATGTTAATCTGCGGGTCCTTGGCGCTGATACGCTTGTACATCAAAGGTTGGGTGAAGGAAGGCTGGTCGGTTTCGTTGTGGCCGTGTTTGCGGTAGCAGATGAGATCGATGACGACATCAGATTGGAACTCGGCGCGCCAGTCCGCAGCCAGTTGACACACGAAGTTGACAGCCTCAACGTCATCGGCGTTTACGTGGAAGACGGGGGCATCGATCGCCTTGGCAATATCTGTGCAGTACGCAGTCGAACGGGCGAATCGAGGATCGGTGGTGAAACCAATCTGGTTGTTCACGACCAGGTGGATTGTTCCACCGGTTGAGAAAGCTGGTAGTGAGTGGAATCCGAGACATTCGTAAACGATGCCTTGCGCGGCAAACGCCGCATCGCCATGCAACAACACGCTCATAGCAGTTCGGTGCGTCTTCTCATCATTGTTGTAGTGCTGGATAGCTCTGGTCTTTCCTAACACAACCGGGTCTTCGGCTTCAAGATGCGAAGGGTTGGCCACGAGAGAAAGCTGGACACGCTTGCCAGACGGCGTGGGACGCTCAAAGTTCATACCCAGATGGTACTTGACATCTCCCGATCCTTCATCTTCGGCACCAGCAGTACCCGCGAATTCGCTGAAAATAGACTCGTTCGGCTTTCGGACGACGTTGCTAAGCACGTTGAGACGACCACGGTGAGGCATTCCGATGACAATGTCCTTTACACCGTAATCGACGCTTCGGTCGATGAGAGCCTTCATTCCGGGCACGAGGGTCTCGCAACCCTCCAGGCCAAATCGCTTGTCATTGGGGTATTTGGTGGCCAAGAAAGACTCAAAACTGGAACTCCATATTAGACGGTCGAGGATCCGACGCTTCTCGTCAATAGAGTATTTAAAGGGTTGGGGAATTTCGACGCGTTCTCTCAGCCAGTCGCACTTGGCTCTGTCGGGAATATGGATGAATTCTACACCGTAGGCACCGCAGTATATGTTCTCGCAAGCATCGATAATCTCGCGCAGGGTCATCTTCTCCCGGCCTTCTCGCTTGAAACGCGGCAGAATACCAGGTCCAAGAGAAAACTCCTTATCGAGATCCTTCTCGGTGAATTGGTAGTGCTCGAGAGTCAGCTCCTTAGGCTTGACGCTGGTAAACCCCTCGTTACGGATACCAAGAGGATCGATATTCGCCTTGTGATGACCACGAGCCTGGTATGCACGCACTAGGAGCTGGACCTTTAGATGGTTGGTGACATCAGAGCTTCCAACTCCCATTCCGACAGCTGCACCAATACTTCCCGTCGCATTGGGGACGAGGGTAGGAGGAGGAGTGAAGGCTTGCTGAATAGGCATTTCGCCACTCTCCATGTTCTTGAAGTAAACTTGCCATGACACATGGACGCTCTCAGGATCCTCCTTCCACTGCAAGTACATCTCATCAATATAGTTTGCGGTATTGCCGGACAGGAAGTTATCGTTGGGAGACGGCGACGAAGAGGTTGTCGTCGTGGTCGAGGCATGTCTCGTCTGGGCCGAGATGGCAAGAGGACGGCGAGCGGAGGTCAGAGAATAGAATCTCGAGGTTTGGGCGGCGCATCTTGAGGCTCGGCAGCTAGCTCGGAAGAGCTGGCTGCTCGAGGTTCGGAGGGAGCTGCTCAGCATGGCGCCAGGCTTATGCTTCGACAGCTATAGAAGATATGGAAGATATTAGGTCTGTATAAGGAAGAGAAAAATAGCTTGCTTTTTTCTCTCTTCCGTCTATCCTGGCATTGAAACCCCAGAAAGGACTATTAAACAAACTCCTACTAAACAACGAGATGCTAGGATCTCGAGGAGAACCAAAGGAGCGGCGGAGTAAGTCTTTGGGTGAACAATACCTTACAGTTGAGGTGTAGGTGTTGAAGCTGAAGGGAAAGAAACTTGGATAGACTGGGAAAGGTCAAGGAAACTGCAAGGTCATGCTTCCCCCCCAGTGCTCCAGTGCACCAGTGCCCCAGTGTGCCAATTGGAGAAATCGAAAAATGTACGGATTAGCGACCTGACCCCCTACCAGTCCCCGGTCGCAGATCAGATAGAGCCAAGAAAATGCCCGGGGGTGCCGAATATGCTATTAAACGCTACGTATTATCCAACTAACCCGACTTTTCTCGGTTGCCACTATTTGCAATAAGTGAATGACTTGTAATTACAGGCTAAATTCGGCTGTCAGAACAAAGCTGGGATAGGGTAGTGACTTTAAGTGTTGACGTCTGATTCGGTAGAAAGGCCCGAATCTTGCCGTACGAAACCACCGAGGCTATGCCAATTTTTTGTATCCAGCTAGAGCGGCTTTTGAATATTTTTTTTTAATTGCTCAGGTTAACGTTGACCATTCTTGCATCTATCTAGCATTAGGCATATACCTAGGCTAGGGAAACAGTAGGTACCTGACTATAAAGGACAGGACATTCAGTATTACTACCTAGGTAGACCATCTAGGTGGTAGCCATTGATACCTAACAGTAATCAAGTCGATGATGATTGATGATTGATTCCGACAGTGTCTATAAGAAGAGCGGGCACATAGTGGGTAGGTACCATTCGGGACATACCATACTATATGCATAGAATCCCAAGCTGAGGGTTTTATGGTTTTATGGTTTTATCAGAGAGCGGCAACTGGCAATGAGCGCATTCCATATTGTGGAGTCTACAATCCAGAAAAATCCAAAGTGATTCATGGACTATTCAAGGTCACCGAGTAGACGGAAGTAACCAAACTGCCGAGATTATTTTTCAAACTTCGTAATGGAGCTACTCAGCTACTTTGCTAAATAGCTCTGTAGAGATCTGTTTCATTGGATGTTTCGCCACCGGTAGCTGAAGATTGTTTTAAGAGGTCGGAATGTAGAAGCTCTGCATCCCTGCTATATTGAATTAGGTATTTGTTCAATTAAGTCGAGGAATTTGGTCTGTGCTGATGTGTTACATAAGTGGCTGTCCAATGCACGCACCAGCCATACCGCCACACCGCATGCAACATCTAGTGTGGCTGCCTTAAGTACTTCTTAGTAGTAGTCACATCTCTGTGGCTCATACAAAGAAAGCATCCCAAGGTTTGAGCACCGCTCTTGAGTGAACGTAAATCTATGAACCTTTCAACTCATTACCTACATGGTAACGACTTGGTCGAAATCCCGAAGAATCATTGAAACACATACATTTTCATTTTCGAGGTTACATAGGTGGACGAACTCATCATTAAACGGTTCCCTCGTACCTTTCTCTGTTTGTTTAGGGATCTAGTGTGCAGGTCCCAGGAGCAAAGGTCCATAACCCGTTGCACGCCCACTACACCGGACAAGGCTTCGAATAGCTTTCAACTACAGCCACCACGGTACACATTCTCTCTTCATTTTAATTCCTAATCTTGTTTACCTCTCATGCAAGATGGCCATCCCGGCAGGTGCTGCAGCATATAAGAAGAAGGACGGTGTCCTCACTCTAGACCCCGACAAGGAAAGCGTTATCTGGATCTCGAACGCCACACCAGATAACCACGCATCGGTAAGAATTGACATAGCAAATATCACCAGTGAGTCCCTTTCTTCGATCATGCACCGGAGTTATGAGCTAACGATACTGTCTAGATCTTCAGCAGACCCCAGATGCCGCTACCAAGGTGATGCTAAAGATATTTGAGAGAGTTGACGATTCGGAGTCAACACCCTACCTTTTCCATTTTAATTCTACTGACGACCCGAGAGCCGAAGCCAACGCCATCAAGGACCTCTTGTCTAAGCTTATAGCTGAGGCTAAGAACAATGATCCTAATGTCCCGCGACCGGCTTCCACACCTGCTGGGGGTGGCGCTTCCTCCTCTATGGCTTTTGCTAATGCTGCCGTATCTAAACCGACATCAGCACGTCTCTTCGAAGACGATGCTTTGAAGAACGATATCACGTTGCAGCAATCGCTCATGAAGGCAGACCGCAGACTCTTCCAAATGTACATGGAAGGGCGCAAGACAAAACCAGAATCTATGTCGGATGCTGTCTTCCATACACAATTCTGGTCTACGAGGATCAACCTTCTTCGGGCCCATGCCATCGAGAATAGCCAAAGGAAGGGTCCTTACAATGTCTTGGCCCAGGTGAAGCCTATGCTCCAGCAGAGCGAGGATCCGAACAACCCAGGCGAGCTTAAGATGAAGTTTAGCGTCGAACAGATCCAGATGATCTTGCAACAGCATCCTCTCGTCAAACGTATATACAACGAGCACGTGCCGCCCTTGTCACAGAACGAATTTTGGGAAAGGTTCTTCCTCAGCAAGTTGTCGAAGAAGCTGAGGGGAGAACGTGTTGCTGATAGCGAGAAATCTGATAAGATCTTTGATAGCTATAACGAATACGACGACATCAGCGCCTTCCATACCAACAGCATATCGCAGCATGTGCCGCATATCATTGATATAGAAGGCAACGAAGAGAACCAGGGCGGCTTCAGGGGCGGAAACCGCAAGGACGTCGAAATGCGACCCAGGGGCAGAGAGCATGTACCTATTATCCAGACCTTGAACAGCATAAGCGAAAAACTACTAGCGAATACTCTACCAGCCGATGCGAGTCATACAAATCCGACAGATTTGGACGATGACACCTACCGAGAACTAGTCTTGCGCGATCTTCGTGGCGATGTCGAGGAAAACCGGATAATCCTCAACATCAAGGAACAAAGCAAGTTCTTCTCGAGTGAAAGCGGTACGATCTCCGAAACGGCGGCCATCTACGCGAAGCAGAAGCCAATGAAGGTGCTCAATAGCGTGCAGGGAGACCTAAGAACTCTCCATGAGGATAGCACCGGTGGTGTCGATCTCCACAAATACATAGGGATTGACGACCGTAGTGACAGCGAAGACGAGGGAGAAAGGCCCCCTCATGTTGGGTCGAGAGCTTCACGGAAGGACGCACAGGAACAAATACGGAACAGCATGGCGCAAAGGCGGGCCCAGCTCTACGGCCATGGTGACGACGAAGCGTCTCCGATGGGATTGTCTGCAGAGCTCACTGCAACTTGTAGCCTGACCCATGCCACGACGATGGAGTTCCTGCATCAATTCTGGTCGGCGTTCCTCTCAGGAGATGCCGACCGCGCCGTCGAGCTTGGTTATCTGTCCGAAGCTTTAAAAAGATCCAAAGACAGAATCGAAGCCGTTGCGGTCGAGGCGGAGAAAGCTCGGGAGGAGCAGATTAAGAAAAGAAGACAGGAGATTATCCAGATCTACGAGCGAACTAAGCGAAAGATCAAATTTAACCCCAAGTCTGTCCGTGGTGGCAGAGACGCTGTTCTCAAGCTCATGGATCCCGCTCTTCGATCACTAGACAAAGCGATAGGCGATTACCAGAGGGCATTGGCTGCCGAGGGCATTCAGGTTAGTACGGAAGGGTGAGATATTTGCATGATACTGGGCGTTTTTCGGTTAGGTAAAACGGGCTGCATGGATTGGTCCTATTATAAGGGATTAGCATACCTAGGTGGTACCTAAAGTTGTTTTACTTGCTATGATATACCAGTTGTCCAGACAGTAATACTAGGTACAAAACACATCTTCCGAGATGAACTAATGAACCCATGAAACTAATGTATTATTTTTCGACTATTTTTATTCTATTGCTTTAGTGAATCAACTAAATCTGATAAGACTAAAAATGATATGGTAAGGGCAGCTTGAATTACTGCTGGTGCTTGCTTAGCCTGAGGATAAAAAGTCAGGGGCAGTTGCAACCAAACATCAAGTAGAAGGCACAATTCTTGAAGAATAATTCAACGTGACCTCGACCTTATCAACATTAGACAAACCCAACAAACATTTTATCTAGACTACATCATATTCTCCCTAGCATGTAATCATCTAGAGCTCTACGGCAGACCTTGGAAGAGAAAAAACTCGATACAAGTTTTACTTGCACCAGCATCCCGATACTTAAAGAAGCACCACAAAAAGTATCAACACCAGCATATACCATGGACAACAACATTAAACTCGATACCCTCGACGGTTCACCGATGCCCAGATCCCGCATCCCGCTGTCAAACAGGTCCAACTCCAATCCTCCGCATTACGTCCCCGTTAGGACGAGATGGGACCGCAAGGACTCATCCGAAGACCAGCCTAGCTCTCACGACTCCATCTACGACGCTGCCTGGGCCTCGGACGCGAGTTCCGCCGCCAAGTCGTCATCGCCACCGTACCTCATTCCCACCATCCCGATCGCTACTACCAGTACTACATTCACGACAGCGAGGCCCGTCACTCCTCCTCACGTTGCCCCGACGCGCCCCGTCCCGGACCCCAACGCCGAGTCGCCGCTCTCGCGCCTCGAGGCCGAGACGCCGTTCCTGTACGGCCACGGCACCGAGCTCGCGCCCATCCTCGAGCAGCGCAGCGTCTCCACCCTGCGCACCACCGGCTGCAACCCGTCGGCCTCGGACATCTCGTCCCTGCTCAAGCACAAGGCGTCCGCCTCCGGCAGCGGAAACAGCAGAAGCAACAACGGTAACGGCAGCAGCAACAACACGCAGCAACAGCCCCCGCGGTCCCTACGCCGCCAGAACTCCTTCAGCCTGGACGACCTGTCGCCTTCCCTCGCGCACCACGGCGTCGGCAGCAGCGGCAACAGCAGCAGTAGTAAACGTCGTCGCGAGACCTCGGAGCCCGGCGGCAGCGGTGTCGGTGTCGTCGGCGTCAGCACCAGCTTCGGCGACGGCATGAGCAGCGGCAGCAACAGCACCCGGGGCAGCGACACGGGCAGCGGCGCGGTCGGCGTCCCGCGCCTGCGCAACACGAGCAAGCGGCACTCGCCGCCCGTCGTCGAGACGGTCGACGTGCACGCGTACCCGCAGCGGCCCGCGTACCCGCCGCACCAGCCGCCGCCCGCGCCCGCCGCGTTCGCCGAGTGGCTCGCGCGCCACCGCGGCCGCGACACGTTCCCGTACCCGAACCTCGCGGCGCCGCCTTCCTCGCCGTCGTCCCAGTCCCGGTCCCGGCAGCCCTTTGAGGGGGAGGGGGAGGGGGAGCCGCCGCCGTTCCGCGGCTTGCGCAGCGGACACGGGAACCTCAGCTTCCACCCGTACATGGAGCGGCTCCTCACGTGCGCGCACCCGGGCAGCATGCCGGAGGATGGCGGTCCGTCCGCTCAGGGGCCGGGCACGACCGGTGGTGGTGGTGGGCAAGGAGGCGCTGCTCGAGGAGCCCAAGGATCGGATAATACGTACATGGAACCGTTCGCCCCGGCGCAGCAGCACCAGTCCGTATACCACCACCAGCTACACCACCCGTGGACCTGCGCGGCGTGCGGCCGGCCGGCGGATCAGCGCTGGAGCCTGCTCGCGACGGTGAGGGGGCAGGGCCGGGGCGCGAGGCGCGGGAACGACTGGTGCTCGCGGTGCGCCTGGCGCAAGATGGTCTACCTGTGGTGCTGCTGCGAACAGCTCGGCATGTGAAACACACGGGATGGATGGATACCTACCTTACTCCACCTTGCGCGTTATTCAGCGGTTCGTACATATATAACTACCTACTGGAAGGGGAGTTGGAAGTTGGACGAAGGGACGTTGGCTTGGGCTTGGCAACTTGGCTTGGCTTGTGGTTTTTTTCTACCACTACTTTTCTCTCCTTGGATAACCCGTGTACGGTAGTAGGGGGGGTGGATGCGGATGCGAAGAAGGACATTCCTCCTAAAGAGAGAGCAATGCTTAATGATCATCTTTTGAATTGCTTAGCTTCTTTGAATTAGATCCCCCAAACCAAATTTCTAAGCGTGTGATATATCATAGCCGACTACGGTAGTCCGACGAGACGAAAAGTGCCGTGACCGTTTTTTTTCTTCCCTCCCCGAATATGCATTGAATAGAAGAAGGTTTAAACCTCGAAAGCGTTAAGCAGGTATATACAAATAGCATTGGGGAATGAACCGACATTAGACAGGTACTTCTCGTTGAAGAACAATATTAAAGGGGAAAGTGGAAGTATCATGAGACGACGACCTGCCACGGCCGAACAATGCCGTCGTCTCCGGTCGTGACCAGCATCTCCTCGACACCCCTCTTCTCCGGCGGGCACCCCTGGTCATACCGCCTGCACCAGGTAACGTGGTTCACCTCGTACGGACCGTGGGCATTCGGCGTCGTCGAGACAACCTTCCACTTGCGGGATCCTCGGGCCTGGGGCTTCTCCGCTTGGCCGCCGTTCGTCATGGGCACGTCCCCGTCCAGCTCCATGGCCGCCTCGTCGTCGGTAGCGTGTGTTGTGCCGTTCGTCCCGGCTTCTTCTTCTTCATCCTCCTCGCGGTAGACGGCAACGACGCCGTCGCTGCCCGAGCTCGCCACCATGCCGGTCGCCGGGCTCCACGACGCCGCGTATATATCGCGCGTGTGGACCTGCGGTAATATCGCGCTGCACTCCCACTCCTCCTTTAGGGACCTGCGCATCGTATTCGGTATGCCGCCTAAGCCACCACCACCTCCTCCCCACGCATGTTGCTGCTGCGGAGCCGCCATCTCGTCCCCATCCTCTTCCTCCTTCAGCGTCCACACCCGGACGGTGCAGTCCGCACCCCACGACATCAATCTCGGGAACCTGGTGCCCTTCGGCTTCGGCTCCCACTGCAGGCCCCAGACGGTGCCCTCGTGGCCCTCGAGCACGGCGACGCAGATCCACTCGCCGTCGCCGTCCTCGCGCCACACGCGCGCCGTATTATCATAGCTGCAGCTGGCCAATACGTCGCTGCCGTAGCGGCCGCGCCCGCTCCGGTTCGTCTCGGGGCACCAGGCCACGGCCTTGACGTCGCCGTCGTGCTCGTTCAGCACCGCGACCGTCTCCCACTCGTCCTCGGCCTCGCTCTCGCCCACGTCCTCCCACACCCACACCGACTTGTCGCGGCTGCACGTCGCCAGGTACTGGCCCGTCGGCGAGAACGCCACCGACTTGATCTCCGAGTCGTGCCCGTCCAGCACCACCATCAGCTCCCAGTCCTTTTCCTTGGGGCCGCCGTCGCCATCGCTGCCATCGTCCGCCGTGATCTCCACCTCGGCGCCGCCGTCGTCGTCGTCGTCGTCCTTCCACCGCCACAGGCCCGCCGTCGAGTCGAAGCTGCCCGTTACCAGGCACAGCTGGTGTGGGCCCAGGTTCGGCTTCCAGCTCGTGGACCGGACGGACCGCTCGTGGCCGTTGGTCAGCGAGCTGTGGGCCGAGAGGGTCGAGAGCGAGAAGACGGTGACGGATTTCTGGTGGACGGTCGCGAGCAGGGGTAGCGTCGGATGCGGTATGGATTGCCACGCTCGCTGGTACAGGTCGGGTTTGAAGGGGGGCAGGGGCTCGAGCTTGACGGACTCGGCGGGAGGAGACATTTTTTTTTTCTTTCTCTCGTTGGTTGGGCACCCCTGGCGCGCCTGGAAGGTTGGGCTTCGAGGAATCGTTTGCTATGTTCTCCTTGCTTCAGTCCGTGCTGTAGAAATTATCGACTTGAATACAGTTGAATAAGGCGACGGCGAAAATTTGGTAGCCTGAGCCTGAGCCTGAGCGCAAAATTTCATTGAAATTGTAGAAAACGTTTTAATCTCTGTATCGCATCGCAGCACTGACGTATGCGGGGCATTGTAGTTTGTAGTGGGGTTAAGCCTGTGGGTTTCAGGGGTACCGAGCTACGTAAGAAACTACGGTTAAGCATACATACGTGAAGAGATACTGAGATCTATATAAAGCCTTAACCTACAAAACAAGGTTGCATATTCTATCCTTTTGATAATACATACTTATAATTTCACGTATTGCACCCTGCTTAGGTACACAGGCTTCTTTATTGTGACGTTGGTTAACCTTTTCCGCCTCCAGCTAAACAGGCACCTACAGATATATCTAATATCTATATACCTACCTGATACGTTCTTACGGTGTCTCGGTTGCAATGATTAGCCTAGGATTATGTCTAGAAAGGCTATATACGTTAGACCTAACCCACTATATACACTCGTTTAAATGGCAATGGGGAATTTTTCGAATGTCTCGAACGGATAAGTCTATCCTCTGATGAGATCTTAAATAAATTGGCTACAGCTTGCGAATGTCTACGCAGAGGTCGGACGAATAAAGGCCATGTTTTAAATATACCCCGAGCTCTGGAGATCATTCAAGTTCAACTTCACCGCGATTCTCCAATGTGATTCGGCCTGTTACAACGTGCTAAGCCATCGAATTCATAAGGTTTTATTCCTGCGGCCTGTGCGGCATGCCTTGCATGTAGTTCTAGATCACACAACCGAATGATATTCAGGAGGACGTCCATAGAGCGACAGTCACGCCGCATAACCTAGGTGACGTAGATCACCAAACATCCAAAACTCCACCTGCTAGCGAGCTTCGAGGAGGTCTGAGAGGCGGTCAGTCCTTCTGGCTGGGCCTTCGTCGAACCCTACCGATATTAGAAACATGGCATCCCAGGTGCCTTGCAGTTGGAGTATGCCAACTGAAAAGCCCGTGGCGATCTTCCTATCTAGCGGGCTACACAGTTTTAAGCAGCCCGTGCAGCCCGTGTTGGAGTAGTTTTGCTCCCGAGCCGTAGGTCACGATGCAGGAACCTATATGGTGAAACATCACGAGTGGGCGATTACATACTTACATAGTACCTGCGTGGCCGTACGCTTAGCTCTCAGTGTCTATCCACCGTTGTTTTGAAACTGCACGACTGACAACACCTTGTGGAGGCGCTTCACTCCTAGGGACTCGAAAGGTCACCGTGCACCCTATATCGACTAAAAGACTTTCCTGAGACTTTGGTGAAGGATCTTCGACGTAGATGCGGTGTGCGCAGCAGGACGAAGCTCGGGATGTGAGAACGCTGTAGGATGCTTGCATTTCTCGGTACCGAAAGTTACTGGTGGAATACACGCCTAATAATATTGGAGCCGGCAGAACTTATCACATACGAATGTGATCTGCACTGCTAGATCAACTGAAGACTCGGGAGAGGCGTTGGATGTCGGCAAGCGACTACTTCTTTATCGTATATGGATGGCTTGCTTGATGTCGGACTTGTTTCGCTGTGGCTTGTGGAAGCCTGGGCTTGCCTGGATCTAAACTCTGTCACGAAGCAAAGGGGTCCTTCACGCCACAGCTGGCTGGCCATATCTCTAGCGTTCTGGGTGAGCACAGAAGGCTGTTTAACTCCTTCCGCTTACCCGTTCGAGATAGATATCCGAGCAAAAGCATCCTTCCCTTAGTAACGGAGTGGTTACAACGTTTCGATACCCGGTTCGGTTGGGTAAAAAAAATTCACGGATCGATGAGGCGTGTAGGTATGTGCTGTTGGGACTCAGCATAAAGACGATTGATTTTCATTATTTTCCCCAGGATCATTCAATGGAGGCCGGTCAACTCCAAGAGTAGGCGTAAGTGGCGTTGAATTAGCGTAGATGATGGCTGGATGGCGCGTCGATCTCTCTCCTTTCAGCTTCTGCGTAACAAGCTAACCCCCGAGGCAGAGTCCCAACGTCCCGCTATATGGAAAAGACAGCCCAGGGATGGACCGGCTTCATCAATAGGCTGCCGAGAATAGGCCGAGAAAGAATGACTATGCCACTATGGACGGCGCCGATTAATTGGACGCCCAAAATCTGCTTGAATCTTGAGGTTGCCAAGCAATTGGAAACGCAACGCCGGAGCGCATCGTAAGCCAATGGCTGAGGGGAGGTAGAAGGGGGCAGCTGGAGGCCTTGAGAGATCTACCTTATCCTTGTCTAATGACAATCTGTAGAGACTCGGAGATCTTCTCTTGCATGAGGCGTAATCTAGACAGAATTTATATGAACTCGATGTTCAATGGCAACAGAGCACGTTCCTCGTCAGCTGTCTGAATAACAACCGTTCAGATTCTTGGGTATATAATGACTGGCAACGAGTTTAGATCTGTACCTGAGGTGAGCAAACAGAGAATGCCGAACAAGCTTTAGGATAGGTCACGCAATAAGGGATAGCGTACCGGTGATTTGGGCGTTAAATTAAGAGTTGAGGTACAGACCAGACAAACAAACCATGGCAACCCTGGCCAGCGGCGCTCATTAGCGTCCTATATAGATACTGAATCCTGTCTCGTGGACCGTGATACAGACAAAGTGCAGAATCTGGAAATCTTTCCCGGGTCATATCTGATTCGTGGCTACGAAATGCAAGATGCTGGATAACCTCCTTGATTGGTTTCCATTGCGCCGTTGCACAACTGGTGTTGGTAGCAACCGATGTCAAAGAGTCAAAGAGTAAGGTGAGCTCGGACTTGGAGACCATCCAAGGGTATAAAATGCATAGGAGTCGTCGCCATGGTATCCTTGCGGGTGCCATCGTGCTGGGGCTCGCCATGACCACATGATCTTGTGGTTACCTCCGACGGATGGGCTGGAAAAAGAAACCACCAGAGCTAGATGCCAATATTCAAATCGACACCCGCGGAGCCGCCGGGTGAGACAATGCTGCTTTTTTAATTTCTTTAGTATACTATCAGGCGTAGGAGTGAATTTTTGAGGCTAGCTAGACCCCGGATTGTTTTATCGACCTGTAGTTTTCTTTCTAGAATATCAGTATCACAGGCTGGCAGGCTTTTCTGCTCGAGATCGATGTCATTTTTATCTCCACACTAAAACAGGAGGGTGCCTACCGGTGTGGCGTTTTCCATAGTAACGTCCAAGCTTCAGCTTGCATGTGTTGGCTTTATGTTATCTTCCGGCTCCGGTTGTGTCCCTTCGCCGGCACATTGACACCGATGGTAAGGATATCCATCTAAGTGGTGACTCGGTCGCCCATTGAATTCACTCTTTTGAGTGCAACTGTTGTGTCGTGCTGTTCTCGTCGACAAGAAAACCCTAGTGATGATTCAGTTCATCTCTCAGCCACTTCACCCCATGTGATCCTATCTCGAAAAGCGTTTGCCACGATGTCAACAAACGAGGAGTTATTATCGAAATATCAGGGTGAAATCGTCCCTCGATCCTTTAGACCTGAATTCGTGGTCCTAAGCTATGTTATGTCTTCGATCGGAGCTGCTTTAACACTCGAACTACTCAACTGGCGAACGTCCCGCAATGGCTTGTTCAACCATCTCATACTCGTTAGCGCCGCCGTGGCAATGGGCGGTGTATCGATCTGGTGTATGGTAAGACTTCACAGCATCCCATCTAAAACACGACCGTCTCCTAATCTATCACAGCATTTTGTAGGAAACCGGGCAATGGTTCTGGATGACGACGAACCTCGACTCCGCATCGACTATTCCAGCGGCTACGGCGCCCTCTCATTCTTCTTGCCCATCATAGTACTCCTAGTAACTTTCATGATTATTGGTGCGAACTATAAGGTCTCATGGAAGCGAATCTGCTGTGGAGGTGTCCTTTCGGGGGCTGCTATCTGTGGAATGCATTATCTGGGTAATGCCTCCATCAGGAACTATGATGTCGTGTATGACAGAGCGTACATTGCAGCGGCATCCGTTATTGCTATATTCGACAGCATTATATCTTTGTATTTATTCTTCAAGGCCAGAGCGTCGTGGAAGAATACGTGGTGGAAACGAGCGATATCCGCGTGTCTGCTAGCTGGTGCCGTCTCGGGCATGCATTGGGCTGCCGCTGTGGGAACTAATTGTCGCCTATTGTACCTAAATGAGCGCACTGAACTTTCCCAGATACATGCTATCCTGGTCGTCAGTTGCCTAGCCGTCGTCGCCGCCCTCTTCATGATAGGATCTTCCGTCTACGCAACGTGGGCCACGAAGCGCATCGCCAACAAGGCCCAGCAAGTTGTCTTGGCAGTCGCGGTCTTTGATAATTCAGGGAGAATATTGGTAACTTCAGATGGTTTATTACCGAGCGAGAAAATTACGGATACATACGTGGAAAGGATCCCAGGCGACACCTTCAATATCGCTCACCCTCTTTTTCATTGGATGTTTCAAGCTTCGCGGAATTGGAACAGCGTCAGCGGTATGATCGACAGCATGACGAAGCATCTAGCCCGCTTGCCTAAGCGCAGCCGTGAAAGCAAAGCCCGCCTTATCGACGACGGCGGAAAACCCATCGAGAGATACGACACCATCTTTCGTGAGCTATTCTGTCTTGCAGCGGCCAACCTAGCAGACAAGCTGAAAGAGCAGTTAACCAACGTTGGTATTTTATGGGACGATATCCTGGCTACGGGAGTGGACGGGTTACCTCAAAAGCAAGGCTCAAACATTGCCCGTACGTTGGAAGAGGGCACCTATGAAGGTTTTGGCCGGGAGTTTGAGAGTCGGCTTGGGCGACAGCAAGAAGTCGGACGTGGCTCAATCATGTTCTTGGTTCGCCGTCTCGAGTACTCCCATGAAGCGGATAGGCTCGAGTCTGCCGGGTTTCGGTTTGCAGATGTCGATCAGGTATACGGTATCATCGGCACACGCATGCAGATAAAGACGAGGGACCTCAAAGGCAAGCTGGCGCACATGGCAACCTTTGCCGACCAAAACACCGCGGTGGAGCCTGGTGTACATCTAGGCTTCTTTGGCGTAAAAGCTCGCGTGGGGAGCTTTGGTTTCGACGTTATAGTGAAGAAGGGTGCTCGAAACTCGCTTCCTTCTATGCCAATACCGCTCCAACGTCTCGAATCATGGCAAATGGACAGTAAGCACATCCAAAGTCTTTTGGTCGCCCCCTTCTGTTACCCGTCTTTGAACCCAGGTAGTTGGCTCGGCCGCTTTTAAAACCTAAGGTTCAAGACATAGGTATCGTGTCGTGGGGACTCTCTATAATAGAAAGCAATTACTGATCTAAGGTGCCACAGTTATTCGCCAGTTTGACAGGATGAGCGTCCCTCTCCTCTTACAAAGCCTTGAAGCGCTGAGGGTGCTTTCCCCTCGAGAAATGCTATTTGCTTCTCAGCTGTCTGATGCCCTCCAATCTCTCCGTGCTTGGTTAGATAATCCTAACTTCGACGAGGCGGTGCTCACATCCAAGGTAGTTCAAATACCATGTCGTGGTGGGAAGGCTGGCACGATGGTTGCCTTATGCTTGATGATTCCTATTCATGTTAGCATTAATAGTCCTAGGTGCGAATTCATACCCCTGAACTTCTTCAAAGTTCAGCAGATGGTATATAAGAATTCGTCGCATCTGGAAGCCTTCACACGATACGTACATCGGGAACTATCCCCAATCGTGAACGCAGCGTCAATCAGTACACCGCAAGCAACATATCGATATGCAAGACGAGCCATCTTCCGGTGGAATCGATTTAGATCGTTACGCCATCTCGGACGAGCCAATACTAACGACTATGCCGTCGTGGAAGACAACGACACGACGCCAACCAAGTTCGGGCGGAAGTCTTCGAGCAATGATTCAAACCATTCGAATCAAGAATCAGACGACCGTCGAATATCACTCAATGAGGTATTCGACAAGAATATGGCAGCTCCATTATCTCCTTTAGGGGGTATCATGGTGTCACAAGAAATCCAGATAGATATAAGACAAGTTGACGACGCCAGCGCGGGATCGGCGCCGTTGAAAACTGCTGACCGAGTAACGCTTGTTAAGGCCGGTATAGGAATCGACTTCATGGAAATGATGGGTCTACCGGGAGCGGAAGAGGAGACGACGAGTAGTGGGAAGCCGCTCGGCTTAGCTGTGGCCGAGCGGGAGAAAGTCAACCAAGTAATCACATTCGTTGATGAGCTATTTGCCTTTTGCGTTGACGAGCTCTGATATCTGATATTTTCTTGGGTCTTGTGTGTATCTAGCATATAATGAGGGAGCCGGTGTATTATTTTTTATTATGGGGGAAAGGGAGGCATAATTGATAATGATTATTAACTATGACGGCGATTTGCATAGGAATAAAAAATTTATTGTTGAGACCGGTTGTTTTATCAATGATGACACCGCGCATGCTCGGTCCCATTAAGTCCCATTAACGGGCTTGACGGGATACCCAAGGGGGATAATCGATATGCGCACGTGGAGAAAGATCCATCTTCAGTGGACCACCCCTAAAATTTCCTTTGTATGCAGATGCAGGTATTGTAGATACTGAAAGCAGATAGACGAATTATGTCTTAAGTGGTATGTGAGAGAATAATTTGCCGGTGGTCAACATCGTAAGTTATTCATGGGAATTTATCCCTCTTTACCAGACTATGCTTAATTAGTAGGTAGAAAAGCATAATCGAGTACCACCCGTTGATTGATGGAAGATTTATTACCGAGGGAACCCATGGGCTCTAGGTCTCTTGGAAACCATTTCCCTTCCCCTGTTCAATCTAGCCTTACTCGATAAATGCATATTGTTTCTTTGCTAGATGCGCGGTTTGCATCTTTACCGAGCCCAACCGTCAGATGGTTCGAACCCACTGTTCCAGTGTTGCCGCATTCCTTATTTATGGGTCTAATGTGGGGTATCTGCCGCTGGGCACTGCTCCCTTCGGGGAGTGAGCAGCGGTAGTCCCAGTCTTCTCAGCCCGGTCATTTGCAAGCTAAGGGGAAACACGACTAAGAAAACGAGTCCTTCCCTCCGTACTTTTTTTTATTATTCTATCTCGGCATAACTTTGTAACCCAGATTTTGTACGAAACGATGTTGATATCAATACTTCCACGTAGCCGGCTCCATTCTTCCTCCCTTTGTTTCTCCACTGCCAGGGCTCACGAGAAGTAGCAGAGAAAAACATCAGACGCCGTGGCCAACCCCACGCTGGCCACAACATCATATTCTCTAACCCTTTAGTTTTCCTTTACCAATAGTCTGAGGGAAATTTCTCAGTCCTTCTTTTTTTTTTCTCGTCATTCGTCAATCGTCATAATTCACGTACTCCGATTTCCAAAGTCAGTTGGACTCGAGTTCAATCGCTTTCTGCCAACCGACCGCCGACCAAAAGCCCTCATCCTACCTCCTCCCTCCGGCTCCCACCCTCCTTTCCCGAAGACTTAATCTAGTAAATTTTGACATACCTAGCTGTTGTGTTCGTATTACCGCTCGGAGAGCACAGCTTATTCTTGCAGCTCGGTATAGTTTGCATCAGCGGAGAAATACTGCAGACCGTGTAGCTAGCTATTCGAAGCGTGCTCGAATATTAATCTAGAGCTGTTTTACCTTCCGCCATGTCTAGGCTCGCCAGGGGATTGAGGCGTATTGCCCTCCCGGCTACGGTCGCCGCAGTCGGCGGTGGTGCCGTCCTGTATTCGTATCGTCCCCGGAATATCCCCGGATTCGAAGGTGCCGCCGTCCCTCCTCCCATCTACGGCGCCGATGGAACATTTAAACTTCCCCGGTTTCCCAGGATCAAGTCGCGCGATGAACAGATTGCCGAATTAAAAAAGAACAATACCGCAGAGGAGGAGTATGATATGCTTATCGTCGGCGGTGGTGCTACTGGTGCTGGTGTTGCGCTGGATGCTGTTACTAGAGGCCTCAAGGTAGCTGTCATCGAACGGGATGACTTCAGCAGTGGCACCAGCAGTAAAAGCACTAAACTCGTACACGGTGGTGTGAGATATCTGGAAAAGGCGGTATGGAATCTCGACTACAACCAGTACAAGTTGGTCAGGGAGGCCTTGACGGAACGCAAATATTTCTTGCAGACGGCCCCTCACCTGAGCTCGTGGCTCCCTATCATGCTTCCCTTGGACAAGTGGTGGAAGGCGCCGTATTATTGGGCTGGTACTAAGTTCTACGATTTCCTCGCTGGTAGTGAAGGCATTGAGAGTTCCTATTTCTTGACTAGAAGTAAGGCGCTCGATGCATTCCCCATGCTGAAACAGACGGATCTCGTCGGTGCCCTGGTGTACTACGACGGTGCACACAATGACTCGAGAATGAACGTCTCGATCGCTATGACTGCTGCAGTGTACGGAGCCACTATATTAAATCACGCCGAGGTAACTGGCCTGATGAAGAATGAGAATGGTAAGCTGTGCGGCGCTCAAGTGAAGGACCTGATCCCCGAGCGTAACGGCAAGAAATCCGAGCCGATATCTGTTAGGGCTAAATGTATTGTCAACTGTACTGGTCCCTTTACCGATTCGATACGAAAGCTTGACGACCAGGACTGCAAGGACATTGTTGCGCCCGCATCTGGTGTTCACGTCATTCTACCCGGTTACTACAGCCCCTCCAATATGGGTTTGATCGACCCTTCAACGTCAGATGGTCGAGTTATCTTCTTCCTGCCATGGCAAGGGAACACGATTGCAGGCACGACTGATGAGCCCACCACTATCTCCCAAAATCCATTACCAGATGAGAAGTCAATTCAATGGATTTTGAACGAAGTCAGCCACTACCTCTCGCCTGACATCAAGGTCCGCCGTGGCGATGTCCTCGCAGCCTGGTCTGGAATTCGTCCCCTTGTTAAGGACCCTAAGGCTAAGAACACCGAGTCACTCGTACGCAACCATCTCGTAGATATCTCTAGCTCGGGCCTCATAACATGCGCGGGCGGAAAATGGACGACCTACCGACAAATGGCAGAGGACTGTGTGGATGAGGCAGTCAAGGAGTTCAACCTTCCCACCAAGCCCTTCAGCGACGCTCCCCGAGTTAGCGGAACCGAGGCTATCGATGACGGCGCGATTTTGAACGGATCTTGCCAGACGCACAATGTTCGCTTGGTTGGTGCTCACGGCTTCAGCAAGACACTGTTCATCAATCTCATCCAACACTTCGGCATCGAGACCGAGGTTGCCAAGCACCTGACGGAGAGCTACGGTGACAGGGCATGGACCGTCGCCGCCATGTGCAAGCCGACAGACCTACGGTTCCCGGCGAGAGGAGAGCGCATCGCCCGTCTCTACCCCTTCGTAGATGGCGAGATCCGCTATGCTGTCAACCAGGAGTACGCACAGACCGCTGTTGATGTTCTCGCACGGAGGACCAGATTGGCCTTCCTGAACGCCCAGGCCGCTCTCGAGTGTCTGCCCAAGGTCATTGATATCATGAGCCAGGAGCTGAAATGGGATCGCGCGAGACAGGAGAAGGAATGGAAAGACAGTAAGTGCTCAACCCCACGTGTTCCGCGTACCACGCTTTTCTCCCCAAAGGCGGAGAAAGTTTCTTGACTAACTCTTCCCGTGCTAGCTGTTGCATTCCTGCAGTCCATGGGCCTACCGGAGCCCATGCTGTCCGCTACCCGGGCCCAAATCGAGAAGGGGAAGTTCGACTTCAGTTCGACGCTCGAGTATAAGATGTACTCAAGACATGACAAGCCTCCCGTCGTAGAGGAGTAAGAAAAGCCGTTGCGAAGAAAGCTAGAGGACATAACCTACCTATCGTAAGACGTAGTAAAGAGGGTCATATAGGGAACACCGTAATCTGAAACTATAGATGGGCTGGATGGAGCGATTCTGGCGCAATGTCAATTTTCTTTTGGCAGGGAAGAAGGAGCATTTCAGCACGAGGTCTTCATCTTAATCTGCCATGTATCTATTTAGGGAGCGTCACTGGAAGCGATGCAATCTCTTTTTCTATCGGGATATAGTCGGGATGGGGCTATGTAAGGATGGAAAGGGTTTTTAATAGTCGGTGATAAATATAATGAAAAATGACTATGAAGCCAACCTACTCCCTGTTCTCTCTCTAGCCAACAGGCCTCCCACCCATGATGCTCATGAGCTTGACCTACATGAAGCGGTTCTGTCTACTGGTCTGGTCTGGCTGAACCGTCATAGGCGGCAGATGCATTACATCCGTTAGCTTACCTCGGATGTTACACGGCGGGCTGTACGAACTTCGCAAAGCAGAAGGGATTTCCGGAGAAGGTCGGGTCACCGCATACGAAGTCACATAACACAAGGAGCACTGCATGAGAAAACAAAAAAAGCCGCCGGGTAGGTAGGTCATATGTAGGTACGTTTGCCTATTTGAGTTATGTACATCAACTTGATACTATATTCATTGGTTTCCTCTCTAAAACCCCAGCCCTCCCCAAGCACAAGATCGGCCGATTATGATATATCAACATCGAAAAAATAGAATAAAAAAATAAGTCCCTTTTTCTCTCTCCAAAAACGCAAGCACAAATAATCCCGTGGCGTTCTCGCGTTCCGCGGCCTCGCCTTAGTTTCCCAATAATGCCTCGCTCCCATTACGATGCGCGGAGTAATGTAAGAAGCTCCGTGTCTCAAAAAAACAGCTCGCATGATTCCGATGAAAAAAAAAAAGCAACGAGAATGCTGCTGAACAACCCCCCTCCCTCCCTTTCCCCTCCCTCCAAGCCAATAGTAATAAGTGGTATGAGTGGAAAAGTCGTTTCGTCTAAAACATGACCCTAAAGCCGTTTCAACCAACTCGCCCCTGATTTGAACGCCTCGCCGAAAAAATCCCATTTGATTCCCAGTCTATTGTCGTAAAATGTTCCCCGTGTATTTTGATGCTTGCCGCCCAATGGACCCGGTTGCCCGGCTGTCCAGATGATAACGCCGGATAAAATAATAGTAGATGCTCTCCAGAACCAAAATAGCAAACCATGCTGAGGATTTCTTTTTTTAACGTCGCCCTGTCGATAGGCCGACATGATAAGTTAATTGATCCATTCATTAATTCAACTAAACCCTCCACTCCAATAGTAAGTAGTGCCCCTGTCCTTGGACAAGATGAGATAGTCTCAGAATCCGGAATTGGCTCTCCTTACCGGTGCCGAGAAGACACGCTGAAGAAGGCCACGCTTGCCACTGTCTATCTTGCCGCACGGGTAGCGACAAGAGCACATGGAATCTGCTCTGCTGATTCCACATTTCGCCTGGCGTTCTAGTTCCGCATCCCAGCCGTAGAGGTCTTCCACGGAACCAGTTCGTGTGTAGGCATCCGAGTCAACAACTGTAACCGACGCATCATCGTCGTCCCCCCTTTGTGATATACCCAGATAGTTTGAGAAATCGCTGAGGTTGGTTTCGGTGACGGTCAGTTTGTTGGCCTGCTCGGTGTCCGCGTCGCCGACCAGGGTCCCTGTTTCGGCGTTCACCTCCGCCTCTGTCTCGGTCTCGGTGTCGAACTCGAGAGGCTGGAGGGGTTCAGGCAGAGGGAGCAGCTCCAATGGTGATATCGGGCTATCGCATTGCTGCGACGGAACCAATGGGGCACTCTTCGCTTCCGGCTCTTCGACCACCCTCGCAGGTATTTTCAAAGGTTTTGGCACAGTGTTGCGGTGGCGACCTCGAGCACTGCGCCGGGCCGTCCACGACCCATTCTCATGATATGCGCACCGCGCTTTCGCGGCCACGCCCCCCATCGCATCTCCACTAATTGTTTGAGGATAGATGTGCAGTCCGGCAGGCACCCCGAGCGGAATCAGTAATCTCTCGCCGGGGTGAGGGTCCTCCCAAGACGCCTTTGCGATATTAACAGTCTCGTGCCTTGGCGGATCCGAGCTGCTTTTGTCGTCCACAACAGTGGATACATTAGGTGGTGGCGTGGCCTGTAACCCTCATAACGGAGACTGGCTGGCGGAGGTTGAGCCGGCGGCACGTCGCATGGATTTGCTCTTCCTCGTCAAACCCAGCTTTGCTCCCATTCTCTTCCAGCTATGTCCTGATATCGCCCTTTGCAAGGTGCTAGGTGATGTGCTGCGTGCGAAATCTGAGGTTGGTGGTGTAGTAGGTGGTGTCATGGGCTCAGCTTCAGGTGTCGAGTTCGGGCTGCCGCTGTCATCAGTCAAGTCGATATCCGCTGTTTCTATCGAACCGGAAGTTGAGCGATTGCCGACGCCGCCACTGCGCCCCATAATAAAAAGCGGAAGATAGGATGCTCTCGGCGACTGGCTCGCATCATCAACAGGTGTTAGATCCCTAGGTATTCGAAGACGCGAGCGTCCTTCTCTGTAGTCGTAGGCCTCTTCCTCAGCACGTAGCTCAACCACGGTTGGCATGACGGACTCGAGAAAGGGCACGAGAACGGAGTCGTTGATTAGGTCCCGGACGATCTGAACTGCCTCGTCAAACTCGGAAGGATCCGGCGGGTTTGCTCTGCAGCAGGGAAGCTGAAGCAGACGATCACGAACGCGGGCAGGAAGGTTCACTTCCCGCGGCGCACACGGCATGATGTACGCATCGATCACCTTCCGCCATAGCGAACATATATGCGCTGGACCATTTGGGAGTTGGCCCTGTACGATCTGATAATACGTCGCCCTGTATCGTTCAGCATCTAAGATGAATTCTAGCGTTTCTAGACAGTGGTTTTGGGATAGGAAGGCCATGAAAGAACTGAGCGTCCATGGCGGCGGTGCTGTGTTGGAGAGTATGTCTGTTAGTGATGGCTGGTTGGCGAATGGTGAGCCGGTCCGTGGTATGGCCCAGCTCGTTGGACGCGACGAATCCATTGCAGTTTCTTGTTCCCAGTCCTCGAAGACCGACGACGGTGGTGACAACTCCGTGGGAGATGGGTTCAAGTAGACTGGCGAGCTTCCTCGTAATCTAGGTTTTCCCATTATTCCTTTGAAGTCGTGAGAAGGATAGGTATCGGGTAATCCGCCAGGCTGTGGAACCCAGAGCAAACAGAAGCTCTTGCAGCGAATTTTAACCCCAAACAAGCTCTGATGCCATGTAAGACTGGCAATGCTTCCTGTTTGACGAAATTGTTTCGTAATAAGATTGCGGAAACGCACGAGAAGCCGTCTAGCCTAGCTTTAAGCTGCCTTCAACAGCTGCAGGAAGCCCCCGTGTATTTCAAGGACCAAGCTCTCCCGGCCAATCAACTAGCCTTCGCCCCAACTCCACACGGGTAGGGACAGAGACCAAAGTAACTTTCAAACACCCAGTATTCAGTTGGCCGGCGGGCTGGGCGTCGTGTTATTTCCGGGCCAGCACAAACTAGCTTAAGCAGCTGGTAACAAAGACCACAAGAGACAGAGAGTTGGTCTTGGTTGGACACAGCCTTAGGCAAAGTGGAATTACCTGGTATCAGCAGAGACCCCAGGAGTAACCAAGTTTCGGGTTACGATAAGGTTCAACGGGCACGATGACAAGTTCTGCTAGCTGAAGATAATAGTGTCAGGCCGATCCAACGGAAATCCGATGGTTGGATGAGCGAGACAAGAGTGGATAGTATGGTTTTCGAGGGAAGGGTTAGCAACGAGCGATACGCATGGCGGGGAATTTGCTTTTCCTCTTGCTCGACTCGGAATACCTAGACAAAAAGCCTAATGTTGCAGGTCTCCAGCGAGTTTAAGGAGGTTTTCCTGGGATTCTAGCACTATTCTAGAGCGAAATCGTGCGACGTTTTCCAAGCAAGCAGTGATCTGGTTCTACAGCACAACTGGTACAACGGCCCGTGTGGAATGAATGACGAGCAGAACGGATGGCAGGCGACCTCTCGCAACGAAGGACCAAAAGCACACAACAATTAGATCCACCCAAAGCGTAGCAGCGGCACGGCAAGAAACTGAGACCAGGAACTGAGACTGTCGTTCAAGAAGGAATGGCGTTGATCTTGTCGGCACGGTTGGGAAACCGAAGTTACGGAGCCGGCTTCGACGGGAAGCGATGGTAACAGCGAGTAAGTCGTATTTAGCAATTGGTTGCTAGTCGTCTTCTTTTTCTTATATATGTCGTCGCACAAGTGAGAGGAGCGGGCGAAATCGAAATTTGCTTCGAGGAGTCGATGACAATGACAATGGAGAATAGGAAAGGTAGTAGAGAGGTAAAAATGAGGGCTTCCTGATAAGAGGGTATTCAACAGTTGATGAAGCAGGGCAAAGTCTGGTTCTGGACGGAACAGCCAGGACTAGAAACAGAAGGCGGGTGGGAGAGCGTAGAGATTAAAGGGAAAAAGGGAGGGATGTACTGGTACCCACCCTCGGGGCGATCAAAGGTACCTGGCCTAGGATGCCATGGATGCATACTGGGATGTATCCCATGTACTTGGCCTACCTGGCCTACTACCTGGCCCGGCTGGCGTACATAATGGCGAATGACTGGGCGGCTGGGGTTCTACGCTACTATGTAGATGGGTACCCCTTTTAACCCTGTGGTGGGAACTTTTGACTAAGAAAAATCCCCTTCTACCCAAGTAACACCCCATACATTGGATCAGGTATCTTGATACGTACAGGTAGGTACATGGCCATATACCTGGCGCATCCATCGCGACAGACGCCTGCATGCTACAATTGCTTCTTCGCTTTTCCTATTAGTCAGTCATCTCCCGTTTTATATTAACAAGATGAAGAGTCTCTCTCTATCTCAGCCAATACTTGATGTCGTTATCATGTTGCGCACCTACAGTAGCAATACAATAGACGGGGGATTTAAGAAGAAGAGTGAGACAGGGGAGAAGAGTAGGGCAGGGGGAGAAGAAGAAGAAGCGCATCGGGCTGGGCGAAGCCGTCAGTGCTAATCTCCATCCGCGTTACTTCTTCGCCCACTACTCCTACGTACATCTACCTACCTACAAATACCTACGATACCTACATAGCTCCTATCGTAACTTCTTGTTACCTACTACTCAATACCAATAGGATGGAAGGCTACCGGGACGTAGGAGACGCTCTTCCTACTTCTAGTGCCGCTTTGCCGCCGCCATACATGACATTGTAGTCACATACATACCTAATAGAAAGGTTAGGCTCTTGAAGCCTCGCCCGCCTACAATGCCCTACTCGCGCATACCTGACTATACTGCCGTCATCTCGTCAAGTATGTACTACACTACATATGTGTGTGTATAAAGTCTAGTTAGTCGGATTCAGCCAGGGCAGAGTCGACTTATCCATCCTATCCTATCCACCCTATCCACCCTGCCACCTGGTACATACGTAGTGGGAAGTGGTGGCGCGACGCTAGAAGGGCGCTAGAAGAAGGAGAACCCAAGCAGGCCAAGCCAAGGATCCAATTACATGTGGGATTCCAATCGCATCCGAGGGATCTCGTACTCATGCGGAATAGTCCGTCGCACCCCTGCCACCCTTTAGCCGTACTGTGTAAAGCGGCAAGGGATGATGGAAGAATGCTAGAAGCACCTGATGATGCCGACAAAGCCAATCAGCGGCGACACCACCTGGTGGCCCCAGCCCCGGTCCCATACGTGTGGTGGGGTGGTCGATGTCGCCCCGGGCGTGTCGGTCAGTTTTGGTTGTGTGGTACTTGTTCCTTGGTACTTTGACCTATGCCAATCCAAACAAAGGAGGGACCCCTTTTCGAAGAGAGAGAAAAGAAAAAGAAAAAAAATCAAGGTAAGGCAGTCAATAATACGATGTCGAGTTTTGCCACTCGCGCGAAGTGATGAGTGAGCAGCAGGACTCTGAAAAGGGACCGAGCTTACAAGGAATTTACACATCGTGTTTAGAGGTACGCAAGCGAGACTCAGACTCGAAGAGCGTCATACGATGATGAAAGTTGAAGTTGAAATGTTTCCATGTCTTGAGTCTCCGGTCGCTATAGACGGCGATGGCATCATCCAGATTAATCATTGAACCACTGCCTATTCTGTGGCTAGTTCAGCACGTTTCGCCCCTGGTCCTGGTCGACTTTATTTGACGATCGTTGCTATGTAGGTTGTCCTACATAAGACATAGGTACCTACTGAGATATCAACGTGGAACGTCGAATAGATTCTTTTCTCCAGTCTCTGGATACAGTAGAGTCCCGGATGCCGTAATAGCATTATCGTACTGCAGATTCTTCTGTATGACATGCAGGTTTGTACGTCGCACAACAAATGCACTCAGACAGACTCAGCTATCACGGCAGAGGGGATTTGCTGCGAAGTCGTTGGACAAGTTTCAAGTCTACCATGGCTAGAGACTTCTTGCTACCGTCACCACCTACAGCATGTATCCATACATGATATTCGGTTTGCGAATAGTAGAGGTAGATGACGGGCTCAACCCATATCGGCGTCGTCTCTCTGTTTCTCTTCTCCTGCCCCCCTCCCGACGACCCCTTCGCGCTACGGCATCTCGTGATTGTCGCGCAATGTGACTGGCTCAGTCGATATTATCCTAGATTGATTGCAGTATCATTGCCCCCCAAAGTCGAGATTGCACGCACGCGACCGTTGGGGCCAAGCTTCCTCGGCAGACGCTATTTATATTATATCGCAAGACACTATGAGAAGAAGTTGAAATATAATGGCTCGATAAGGAGACGTCGAATTGGCTGATTGATTAATTAACTACCATGACAGGAGACCTATCTGCCTATCTCTTGGACCCTTAATGAGTCTTAATAATAATAAAGAGCATATCGTCTCACTAATAGACGCGCAAGCCGCGTGGGTAGAGATAGTGTCAACGGGTCGGTGGCATGTAGATCGCTTCTGCCAGTTGGAAAAGGGAAAGGGTGCCCGGCAGTTGGTGAGCAACCCAAGGTAGCATCAGTGTTTCGCTCTCGTCCGTCCAACCAGTTCGAAACGCTCTGTGGGCGCCGGAACAGAAAGATGCCAGTTTGCATCATTGGGCATAAGCGCAAGTTCCAAAACTGTCGTCTCACACTATCCCGCTGCTTCGAACACTTCGACGGGAGAGAAGAAGGGGGGGTATAGATTGAGTCAAGATCGGCCATGCGCGAGCCCATGCAGGACAGGACAGGCATAGCACATGCCTTGGAAACGAGAGTCCGTTCTCGAAGCAGTCTTCAACCCCTCGAACAGCCAGACACGACCTCCGATAGTGGTAAGGCCAAAATCTGTAAAATATGCGAAGGTGTGAAGATCAGCTGCTTACGCTGCCATTTCCAGCAAGGCTAGAGGCCTGCCATTGGGCGTGACATCAGGGAAAATGGCTGTCAGCATTTCTGAATCTGGCGTGCATTACCGGAACTTGGTGACTCCAGAGAGGGGGAGCAAGGAAGCAAGGAGGCAGCAAGGTAGCTTGGTGCTTAGGTGGTTTGGGGGCGACAGCCTCGCTGGAAGGGTATCATCGAGTATCAACGCGTCACATCAGAGCACTATTTACACATCTGATTTGCGCCATCTGTTGCACAATATGTAGGTTAGATATGTAGGCCTGCGGGTGAGGCTTGAAAACGGCCGACCTTCTGGCAGCTGGGGGCCGAAGTAGGATCTCTCCCTTTACTCATCAGCTCATCCAAGGAGGTCGGTAGTTCGAAATACCTTCCTTACTATCAATATTACACCACATCCACCTACCTAGGTAATTGTGCTTCACCGAGTTTTTCTTCGTAAAAAAAAAAAAAAAATTTTTCATCACGGTCAAAAACATGCGAAAGAGAGGGGTAGAGATGGTTGCCGTCGCTAATCCATGGCCCATGGCCTATGGACACGCCGCTATGGGTTTGCTTGCGACACGGAAAGGCAAGATTCTGGAACGTTTTGCGACAATGCCGACCACAGCCGCAATCCAGGGGCTCGTCGCGCGAAGGAAACCAAATTGCGACCCACAGATGATGCCACTTAAGACAAATATTTACACTGAAGAAAAAATATACGAATAGAATTCTCGGTGTCGAAAAACATAGGGTGAACGATTATCTGGCGATGAAAACATTCGGTTTAGAGAAGAAAAAAAAGAATGGATTTGCTAATAGCTCCGAGCTAGGATTACAAGCTCCGAGTTCTCCGCTGCTTACTCTCCCAAGAAGGAATGTGGAAAAGAAAATAATTAAAAAGGAAAACCATACATAGTAGAAAATAGCTCGCCAGACTCCAGTCGTATGGGCTAGCAGATGCGCGAAGCAGGGAGCGACAGAGCGAGTAGGGATACTCCACAGCGAGTTATGTTCGGTACTGTATGGAGTGTATCGTCTTGTACGGGTACATTAGGATAATGGAGAACGGAATTGATATGTCCACTCACATATAGATTAGAGATTACGTAGCGGGCGATCAAGATCCACAAGAATAAGTAGAATGGTAGCCGTTGGAGCCATTAGATCCATTCATCGCGTAATAAGCGTCTTCTAGAACATTTCTAGAATATTTCCGTGTGCAGGGCGGATGATTAGCGCAGAGCCGGACGGCCATGCCGGCGTCATACTAGGTATTACTCCAATGTTTAGGTACGAGGTCACCTACGATACATTCATACATTCATGAACAGCATATTCATGTAGTATCGCGCGAATGCTTGTCTCAGTTCGCCGTCATTCTTATGCGACCAACGAACAAAGAGCTCACTGATGACCTTACCACCATCATCCAAATGAATTTGTAGGAAGTTTGGAGCTCGTACTGCGCTGTCATAGTTGACTGGCTGTCGAGGCCATTCAAAATATCTCCAACCGAGGCATCCTACTATGTACAGCCAGCCAGCCTACATGTTGACTAATTAGGTAAGTATTTACAATCCTAACAAACGACCCTGACCGGTTCGAGGATCTGGCGCTTACAACAGCTAACTCGCCCCTAGCGATAATAGGAAGGCAACGAGAGAGTCGCGCTCTACGAGAAAAAGGGGCGACTAAATAGTACGAGCTGAGAGGGCGAAACCACCAATCAGACGACGTCGTTCGTGTCTTTTCATCCTCAGCTCTCTCCTAAGCAGCTGCCTAACCACCCTCGCTTTCGCTTCCACTTGACGACGGAGGCAGTGCTGTAGCGCGCGCTCCGGGCTCGGGTGCGTCGTCCGCCATAGTGGCGTCTAGGATTCACCCGGGAGAAGAAGGTCCAGAGCCTCCAAAGCCATATACATACCTAGAAATCTCATCCCAACCTGCCAACTTAATCTGAACTCCAGGGGGCCTCTTGGCGAACCACATCGCCTGCCCCGTTTTCCAACACTTCGGTACGGGTAAAAATTTTTCATCTGGTTGTTACTATGTTACATCTAGACCGACTTGGTCTCATCCAGTCTACCAGTCAGATCTCAAGGACGCAAAACGCCGTTACTGCATGCGCGGTGCGAGCTGTTCGAGAGTCAAGCATTATGTATGGCATGGTGTTAGGCTGCTTCTCGAGCCAAGTCAAATTCTAATTTCTGTGATTCCAGCCTTATATTACTAGTAACGTCGCATCTTCAGTACCCGGTTATATCAGTATATCAATGAGCGCCTGGGCATTATCATCGTCTCTCCACGTGACGAGAGAACCTTCCAATCTGGTATGCGAAATTCGGCCGTGCTAATATATCCAACAGCCCATCAATGGTCGATACCTCTCTAGCGAACCCATTCCAAGCGATGCAATATGTAGCAGCCTACAGCTTTTGCCCAACGTTACACTACCTACCTAGGTACTCAAGCTTCACCCGCCAAAGGAATTAGTCTCTCTCAGATGCCCAGACACATCACATTTTTTCCATGTAACGCCAGCTTCAAATCACACCAGCGGTAAACCAACCCATAGGGCGGATTGTCGACATTCCACAGATCAATACACACGGTCTCGACGTACGAGACAAGTGCCGCAGGGCTGAGCGACGTTTAATCAATTTAGCCGTTCCAAGTTCCCTCTCCCTGCCCGCATACCTCAAACCCCCCTATTCTAACGGATGTGATAAGTCAGACCAGCCTGACGTTTCTTGCAGCATGCCGCAGAAGAGGAATTACCCGATGAATCACGGCAATGTTGTTATTTTATAAACGATTCCAGATTCGTTCCCCGCTAGTGGGAACTATTAATTGCTTTCTATTGCTTTCTTCCCTTCCAATGCCGATCTCCCCCCGTTACAAGGGACCCCAAAAAGCTATTCCATCGTGCAGGTCCGCCAAGGGGGCTCGATGGTAAGAGGATATCGCAAATCGCGACGCTCCTTTTACTGGTGGGATAGAGTTGCCTAGGACAGCAATTTTTCTTTTTTAAAATATTCCTTGGCAGAGCCTCAGTGACGGCTCGGCCCTCTAGGTCTTTTGTCTGTTTGCTCGTATATGTTGTGTCGAGAGAGACCAAGGCCTTGGTAGCTGCCTAAAGAGGCAAGACAAGACTGGCACGCTCGTGATGCAGCCGAACTTACTCACTGCTTGGCTATCCACCAATGCGCTCATCAGTGCCCATCGATACGACTTAAAATTGAGATCTCGACGCTCGATTCCGATTGGCCGCGTCCGTAATTGACGTTGAATATAGCTCTCTGTATGGTTCGATGTCGTTGAAAGGCCTTGCTAGAGCCTCAATCTCCACCGGTTTGCTATATGTAAATCGCCTAGCCACCAGAAGGGCAGCTCAGGAGGCAAGTCCCGAGTCCGGAAAGTCCGGGTCCCTAATCCGCTCGGACATGTAGATAGATACGGTGAAAAAAAACAAGATACCTAGCTCTCCTTCTACATCCCTCGCGAGACCTGCCTCTACTTACCTAGGTATGCGTCTGCCGTCTGCCGCCAGCGAACGAGAGCCAAGCGTGTAAGCCCAAATAAGGTTATCCCGTGACTTTATGTTCGGTCTACGATAGGGAATGATTTGGCTAGTTATTACGCGTCTAGGGCTTATACTACGTAGACTTAGCAAGATTTAAGGTAGTAGGCTTGCTTGCATGAAGGCAGATCATATCCGAATACCTGGGAATCGTATCCGCGTATGCTCTCCCTGCGCTCAGGTGACGCGAGAAACGCCGCTCAGATTAGCGACGAGATGCTGTATCCATTTCATTAACTACCAAGTATTACCTACCAAAAGAAGAATGTCAATATAAAATCTGAATTTTTAAAGTCTAAAAATGGTATGGTTCTTTGAATGCCTTAGGTAGGTCAGCTCCCTTAGATGTGAGTATGGGATTATGGGATTATGGGAATATCGCAATGCCCGAGCGGCACTCCCCGTACGCGATGTGTGTCTCTCATAGCGGAAACATATAAGGCCTGGGTTAGTATAAAATGCTTGGGAGTGACGCATGTTCAACATAGGCGGCTTTGTAATGCGTTACGATCTACCTATCGACTCGAAAGCTGATGGGCAACAGATGCCGTGTCACCGGTGGCTTGACGCTGGTCAACAGGAGATGCTAAGATGCTTACTGTAAGATATATATTTTCTAAGATTTTGTTTACGATTAGTCGATGATGTTCCTTGGAGTTGACATGCCATGTTTCTTGATTGTCGTTGCTGAGATCAGCCGCCCGTCCCGTCGGCAATGCCGCCAGCGAAAGGACACTGCTCCGTTTCCGCGATAGCTAAGTGTCAGAAAGTCAGGTAATCTATGCCCTACCATATACCTCCATTGCTATTCGTAGCTCTCTAAAAACACTGGAGCGTGGATTTCGAGTCGCTCGGTACTATCTGCAGCTAATAGGGCTTGGTACTGACATTGCAGCCAAGTACCTCGCTATAAGAGAATCTCACGATGTGTATCTTAGGTACCTCTCATCCAACATACAGCTACTGGAACCTATTAGGTCTCGAGGAATGTCGAAAGTCGAGAGGAGCAAGCATTTGGGGAGCAGCGCTGCTGACAAATTGTGGTAAGGTTGATCCCCCCTTTTCATCGCCGCACAGCTTCACGCCAGACATGGAACATCCCGGCCAAAAACAAACATCCAACTGCCAACATGTAATCACGTAACCGATATAACGCACGGGGTTGCCTCGCAGCTATCCATGCGTTACCTGCTAGCGATCTGTAAACTGTTTCTGGGTATTACCAAGGGGCGCGTCGGGGTTGACTAGCGGAGTCCTTCTGCGGCGCATTGGTCTGGAGGTTGGAATAAAGTGGGAGAAGAGAACGGCGTTGAGTTACAGTTGATGCTAGTAGTAAGCCGTAGGAGGCTGCTGCTACGGCGTTTCTCGTGGGTGGTTAGGGTTACGGGCCGTTAAATAAGACTCCTGCTAGTTGATAATGACGGCTAGATGATCCGATCTGGGCCCACCGACTTCACACCCCTTTTTGTCTCTAACTCTCCTGGATCCTACGCGGTGGAGAGGGAGGGTTACGAGGTTACGGGAATCACTACGAGGCTATCTCAAGATGACTTGGCATCCGAGGATAGATTCCGGTGGTTAACTGGAGGCTAGGGATTACACAGATATCCCACTCCCAGAGAGAATGGACGAGCTTGATAAAAGCGGCGGCTGGATAATGAGAGCTAGTTATGGCACGCCAAGCAGTGACAAAAGCTGTCATTTGGATATCATTTGCCGGGGGCGCTGTATTGGTTCTCAATCACACCCTACGCCAACTCGGGGGAAAGGATTCTGACAGTGAATATTCGCCAGTGACATTAGATGCGAAATGAAACAATTAGTCAGTGTTCCAGGTCTAATCTTAGTCTCGTAGGTTTCCTGGAATCAACCTATCATTGCTCTGGGCAGTGCTAGGAGGGTTGGTACTATCGTTTTACCCCTTTTATTAGAGAATAGTGCTGGGAACTCCTGAGTTGGTGGTAGCACAGTCACAATTACTTGTGCCTAAATCCAACATTGCTATCGCAGTCACAGTCGTGAAGTGGGACATGTTACCGGCGAATAGTCACTGACGCCCAGCTCCTCCAAAAGGCGTAACCCCCTCCCCTGTGCCTAAACAAGATCTGGAAGCACCCAATCTAAGACAGCGTTATGGGGGGTTGCCTCTCCCGCAGAGATAAGCACATGAAGAGCTATAAGTGGTTGGAGCAAGCTTCGAGCACTTAATATCGAAGACCGATTTCCTTACCCTTCCAGAAGCCTTTCCCGTCGGCAGGGCCAAGCTATGGGTCGAGATGCTAACTCCTGACGGAAGGTGTCATCATTTTCTACCCGCTCGGGCTCGACTCGTCTCGTGAGTCTATCCATATTGAAGTCATCGCGAGTTGTAGAACTCCAATGCGGATCACAGCAAGGGATAATTAGCACCATGCAATATGCGCCGTAGCAGCTCGAATCACGATTGATTCCCGCAGGATGAAATATACAATGTATCCTCACTTCTCATGCACGTTTACACTAAGCATGAGCAGTATACCGGGATGTTTCAACTTGAATCAAGAAATTATTCTCACGTTTGACCCTTCCGTGGCTCTGAGTGGTCTCATAATCTAAAGCTTCCCATCTCAGGGGGACGCCAGGGGGGCATTGATGTTCCATGGCAAGACACGAACGTGCGTATTAACTTCTCCGAAAACACACAGCCTCTCGAAGTAGCCGAATTACAAATATGAATAATTAAACTATTCTGATGATCGCCCTCAGTTGATCTATATCCCAGCATCCAACTACCGAGATCAATACTCAAGTGGTCTGTTTAGTTACATCCCCTATCAACTTGACTCCTGACAGCATACTCGCCCCTTGTTCGTTGTGAATGGCACGTCAACTCCTACGTTTGCCGCTCGTGCATGTGAAGAGGGTTGGAAACGAGATGAGGCCCTGGCAAAAAGGTACCTAGACGCCATGTCACTATACATAGCCTGAAGTATACCATTGGTAGCTCGAGGCCTTAGTAGCAGCGAGCGTCAGCTAATGAAAACGTCAGTGTTTATCTTCGAAATACACAAATGTCCTCACATCTAATGACCAGATGGCTATCCGATCCAAGTGTCAAGGCTATGTTCATGTCATGTTGAGTATTGAGTCTCTGGATCTCAGGTTTGATGGAGATATATGTAGGGCCGTCAACGACTTGTTTCTGACTCGGGCTGTTTGCGCTGAGGGCTTGGTTATGTCTCCTAGCCAATGGTCCAGGGCAGCTTATCAACCACTCCCTACATGCTGCTACACAATTGAAGACTTCTAATATGAGATGCTAGGTAGGTAATGCGATACCTAGAAGATCTATTGATCGAGACTAAAGTGTTACCTATGGTGAGTAGGGTACTGAATGAATAAGTTGACGAGTGCCTGAAAACCCCCCTTACCTAAATTTAGAACATTAGCATTTGGGTAGCTAATAGGGGCATCCTAGGGCAGCAAAACCACATTCCTATTACCTAGCCGATGTCCCCATACCTAATCTATTCTCACGCCGCCTGGTAAAGATGTTTATCTTCCTTTTCTTAGCCTTGCCTCCCCCCTATTATATTAAACTGGTACCTACTTAGCATTCCATGCTGCTTGCCGGTCAGAGTCAGGGTTAGATTCGGAGGCGCTTATTGATCTGAAAGCATCGACGACACTACGCACTTAGTATCGCGCTTTACTTATAAGCTAGATACGGGCTTCTCTCCGGCGACAGCCTTATGTGCTGCTTTAAAGCAGCCGTCTAACCCGGCAATAAGGTACCGCTCCTTAGTCCACGCAGGTCGGCCCTAGCTAAACTGGCGTCCCGGTGATAGCAAGTTTTCGTATGACTCGCTAGCTCAACGTCACGGCATCATCTTATACTTGGCGGGTTAAGAGGGAATTTAGGGTCGATTCCCGTCGGCGCTACTTGGTAGTCTCCATCGAGCCGCCGTCGATTCATGCTTACCAATAAACTGGGAAGATAAGTTAAGGATTGGGCAATACCCACGTGGAGGTGTCTCCGGAAAATGATAACTTAGTCGCAGAGCCGCCTACCTTTTCGCCCTACACCAAGGGTTGTTAGGGCTGATGAGTCTGGGGAAAACGGCGGAACCAACATCGGACGAAATGTCGTCACCACCACCCCTGAGGGACAAATTCCAGCCTACCTACGAGAGATTCATCAGCCTCTCTTGATATTTTTACCTACGCCCAGATTTTCGGGTCTTGTCATCCAATCAATCTCCAATCTGGTGATATATCAGATTCGCAATCCAGCCCACGTATGAAGTTCGAGGTCAGGTAGGTAGCTGACGTACCACCAGGAACGTGAGAGCGGGGGAGAATGGGAGAGCGCAGAAACGGCGGGGGTTGACTGCCTAACGACATGCAGCGTGGCGTGCCGGGCGTGCTATATCGAGGCAGTATATCCCAGGCAGGTTGTCTGATTTGACCAATAGAGTATCGTGGCCCGTCAGCATCTTAATATCGAGCTTCCCTTTTCGCCAATTCCAACGTCTTCGATAGGGCTAATACAGCAGCTACCTACGTAGTTCTACTTAGAGGATGGCTTCACCGCTCTGCCCTATCTGCAGCGTGCTTCACTGAGGGGGAATCTATACGCACTGCATATACGCATTGCAGATAGGGCTTACGCAGCCTTCTTGACTGCAATTGGGCTCTGAGTCACATCGCTATCACATCGTTAGCCATCAATCGGAGCCCTTCCTAGGTAACAGGTAGGTAAGCGAGGACGAAAGACGCAATATTGGATTAGTCCTAGCCTTGTCCCGAGCACGAACAGAACCGAACCACCACGTTCTGAGTCGTTTCTTACTGTTTGCTTTACTTGAGATAGAGGCATTCTGTGTGCAGTCTAAAGTAACACATCATCAATTCAATTACTGTGGCAAATTTTCAATAGAATCGATCATTCCTTGACGTCCTAGTCCTATCTTGACTTAACGCGACGCGGTAAGACGCACGCAGAACGTTTCGAGTTGTAGCAAGGCGGCCTTGGCGATAGTTTCAGTCAGCCCGCCAAGTGCGTTTCAACTACGGAAGCCATGCCTTATTCTGACAACATGTATTCGGTGGGCGACGATTCGGATGGAGAGAGCTACGCAGATCAGCTATCGCCTTCGGACGGCTACTTTGCCTCGTCTTCCTCGTCCCATGTCGTGCCAATCGTGCCAAACATCTTGGTCCCTGACCCCACACTACAACAAACATCAGAGTCAGCTGCTGAATCGAAAGCTCGAGAGGCGAAGGAGGAAACGCTCTCTTCAAATACTCAGAGGTCCGAATCCTACAACTACAACCATTATCATCCCACAGGACCAGGCAGCAGTCGAGGAACAGGTCGCTTAGAGCAGCGTGCTGCTAGTTCTACCAATCCGCATCAGCGACAGCACGATTCGACGTCTACGCACACGTATTCGCCGTCGTCACGATCGCGCACTATTTTCCGATCCTACCGGTTGCGTGGACGAACTCCGTCTGTATATTCAGACGCACCACCAGCCTACTCCCCTTTGCCGACCTCCCTTCTCTCGTCCACCAACCAGCAGAGTGGCCAATCTAGAAACTACAGCACATTCTCTTCCACCATGGGTGTACCGGATATCGTTGAAAATGAGCGGCTCCTTGGGAGAGATCCCGAGAGCATGGGCCAACCAGAGGACGTGGAGTTTAGTCACCCACCACACTGGACCCGACGAGTGAGAAGACGGTTGCCTACGTGGCTTAGTTGTAGAACAATTGTTCTTGGCCTGGTAGTACTGATTGTCTCCATTGGGCTTTTAGCAAGCACCCTTCATATATTTAAGGAAGGAGATCATGTAAGAGAGACCATCCCGTTACCTACCCGTCTTACCTAATCGTCCCACACGAGTACCTACATACCTAGCCGCGAGCCGTTCGCTAACATGGTGCTCGTGTACCAGAAGAAGACCATCGGGGCGGAGCCGGTGGAGCAAATCCCTCCAGACTCCCAGAAGGAGCCCGTGACTGATCCGGGGACTGACGAACCCGTCATCGCCACCCCTTTCCAGCCAAGCTACTGCCAGAATGCGCAGTACCGCTTCGCCGACCAGATCTTGTCGCTCGACTTTGACAAGAATAGCAATGTGTCTTTCAGCGAAGACACGCACCCGCACTCGGGGAACAGCCAAGTGCACGTCGCCGGACAGGTGCACGTGCGACGGCTCGATGCCGGCGGCAACCCGCGCCTCGTGTTGGAGATCGCCACCAACGACGAGGACATCCTGCTCGACGTCTACGCGGACGAGAGAGCTCAGATCATGAAGGTGAGCGTGCCTAGGAAGTACGAGTCGACGCATTCCGGAGACGGGCCTTGCGTTGAGATGAGGGCGACCATCTGGGTACCCGAGGACGCGGATTTACGCCAGCTCTCTTTGCGCGTCGTCCACCTCGACATCCTCACGCTAGACGACCTGTCTCTCCACGTGCAAGAATTCGCCCAGATGTCCTCAGTAGTCGGCGACATCAAGTCCGGCGTGGACCGACGCCTCTCCTACAACGAATCCCGCTTTGCGCCACCGAATGCTCCGGATTTCACTTACGTCCCCGCGAGGGACTCGTATGTGTTCGATTCTCGCGTCATCGAAGTTTCCTCGACTTCAGGCGATATCAAGGGGGACTGGCCCCTTTACGACATGCTAGGGCTTCACACGACCTCGGGCATCATCGACGTCTCGGTGACACCAAAGGCAGAGTTAGAGACGGACCCCAAAGCCGCGGTACTGTCTATGAGCACGATATCCGGCAACATCAACGTTACGGAACCGGTGACCGTGTTGGACAAGATCCCGAGGCGCGACTATCTCGTCGACATCAAGTCGACCTCGGGAAGCATCCACGGTGCCGTCGCGTTCGGCGCCGGCGTCGAGCTGAGGAGCATTTCTAGTGAAATTGCTCTCATCCTTCTACCGGTGATGAACATGGCCAAGGTCTCCCCCACGAGCCCCGCCCAGCTGGAGACTACGACGACGAGTGGCACCACTGCCGTCCGCATACTGGAGCCGGTCTGGTTTCCCTCCGAGCCACCCCCAGACAAGACTCTCGACTGCCTGCAGGCTCTCCACAAGTCCACTGGCGGCGACATCGGACTGCAGTATCCGCAGGCTTGGGAAGGCACCCTAAGGGCCTCGACGATGTCCGGCACGCTCAAAGTTGGTGGGAAGGACGTCAAGATTATCAGGTCCGTAGGCGGCTTTCCGGGCTCTAACCTGGAAGCCTCGAAGGGGAACGGTACCGGGTCCAGCATCGAGGTCACGGCGCTGATGGGCAATATGAAGGCCGTCATCGGCAGTGAGAGCTGATGAATAGGCATACCAGTACATTGTTGGTTGGAGGTAATGTAGCCGGCGAGCTTTACGTGGGTTGCGGAAATACCCTTGCATTCGTTTGAGTCATACTCACGTCGGGATTGGTAGCGGTGTTATGGTGTTATTTGCATATGGCTTAGGTTTTTAAGCGGTTTCGTTGGATACACAGACAGAATAAAGATTTGTCCTTGAAATGTCGACTGTGTACTACAGCAAGTATGTTTACGTCTGATATGTGACGGCTGATCGGTATCGTGGTAGCTTATATGGCCGGAAAAGAAGCTATTGAAAATGTGTCTTCTGGAGTAGGTGAACATGAGAGAAATGCAGGTCCTCTGATTACCTAAGGATAGTTTCAAAACGATAGCTGATTACTTCATCTTACTTTAGGAGGTACTAGGTATCTAGCACTTGCTATCTATAAGTGAGGAGGTGAAGGCTTCCGTATCTTTATTCTCCTAGGCTAGGCAGGCAAGACTGCGGACTGTGACGACTGTCTACAATTTCCACCTTTTTAGTTCATAGAAACGAATTTATCAACTTCACTATCTCTTCGACAAGTTGCCTACTCCCCGTACCACGCAATCGTTATCTATCGCCTGTCCACCTATAGTGGTGGAACCATTTTAGCCATCCCTTACACATGAATGAGTTAGAAATACGAGTATCAGATCTTTATTCGACCTCGAGCGTATCGCTAGTCACCTTAATTCAACATCCGCAAGACTCAATCCAGGCGATACGAGCGAACCAAGATGTGTTAGATACACAAGGACTTCTACATATGTATGACCTGCGAGACGATCACAATAGGATGTGAATCTATCGAATACTGCCCATCTTGGGTTTTCAAAGAACCAAACAACATACACACCATCACGTGTGAGTTCTTCGACCATCTCCCATACATCTGGATGACCGATGCGCCATGGGATGAGCAATGCATTCACTGCATGGAAGAGTTCGAATTCGGAGCCGAGGGCATCGCGTACGCCACGGATGAGATGCATCGCTTCTTGAGCAGCACCAAGCCGACGCCCCGAGTAGCTGTTCCTACACCAGACAATTCAGATAATTTCGAATTCACAAGCTCTACGGTAATCACGGAGATGCCCACTTTGGGGGCATTTCTAAGGGCGCACATCGACGATATAGACTGGGCAGCCGACGATACATTCGGTCTGCAAATACGCTCGCGGCCGACCTCACGGCTAGGTATCACGAGGGGAACAATACACGACTTCTTAATGCGGCGCATGGCCACTTCGAAGCTAGACATGGCATCATCGCAAGCCGTTGCCTGTTTATCAGCAGCTGGCGCCTTGAGACCGTCGCTCGACGCCTTGGACTTGCAAGTTCCGGTCCCTATTCCGGACGGGTTCTTCTCCTATTTGCGACGTTTCGGCATAGTCACCAAAGGCGCGCCTGTTGATGGGAGTTGGATTGATGACAGCGGCGGGTTATTAGGGAAATTGGCTTCTTCACGTTCAGTATAGGTATTCACTTACAGCGTCTGGTTGTGTCAATTTCCTCTAGCAAAAGCGGAAAGGACTTGGTTGATAGTGGAGGTCCTAAAATGACTTAACTATGTGTTTGTTAGGCATCAGATGAATAGGAGCAATAGAAGTCAAACATTTTTGTCAATTTTGACACACGTTGCTTGTGCTTCGTATTGGAGCAAACAATTCGAGAAGTGAAATATGAGACTGATATAGTTTGCATACCAAAGAGTCAGTGATGTCCAAATATTAAAGGAGACCTTGAGGATACGTTGGAATTCGTAGTATTTGTAGTACGGATTGATAGAACGCACAACTTGACCAATGTTATACAGGCGCGTGTCACACTTACCTCCTATTCATACCTACCTGCCTAGTAGCCTCAGTACATTTTCTGAATACAAGACGGTGACCTTCCTTACAGGCTGTCGTGACACTAGAGACTTGGGATGGCCAATTCATTGTATTTCGTACAATGCAGAAAGTCTTTGTACTGCCTAGCGGTGGATATCCATTACTCACTGTACTGTGGGAACAATGAGTGCGCATCCGGTCAAAAACCTGACACTGTAGACGATGGACAACCTCAGAGGATTGCGATTTGAGAAGAGTATATCTGAACTTGACAATCACCTCAGGTTTTTACGCCCTTTCCTCACCTAAGGCGACTTTACCTTACCGCCTCGACGAAAAGTCTCGTGTACGCGCCAATTCACCTTTGATCGATCCCGCAGAACACCATCCAAGCCGTGTTGCCGACCACTTCTACTTTCACTTCTAGCTTCGTTACTCATTTACGACATCGCTGCCACCTCAGATCGATCTTCCCGCGGCAAAAGCTTCGTACCACGACTAACGAATCTTCCGTGCTCTTGTCATACGCACCCACGCACCTGCTTACTTACCATGTGCGTCGTGATCTGGCGTAGATATCGACAGTGCGGGTGTCGGGCCCATCTCACCACACACTTCTGCAACGATGCTAAGGGACGCCCGCGCAACGCCGACAATGTCCTAACGCGGACGAAATTCTTGCCGGACAAACCGCCCAAGGAACAGACGCCATGCAAAAAAACCTCCAACGCAGCAAGTCCCTTGGCTGCGAAATGCATCCGATGTGCGAAGAAGGAGAAAGAAATGCAGAAGGCTGGCGCTAGTGCGGCTGCGCTGCCTATGAGTACGAATTCATCCGTATCGCAAGGTAAGAATCTTTCGGGGATCTTGGGTGTTATCGAAGAGAAGGCGTCCGGGACAAAGGGGGCGTTGTAGGTCTCACTAACATACGGAACAGATCAAAGACTTAAGGAGTCACCAGGTCTACAAGCGGCGGAACGGGTACGCAACTCGTTGATGCTTCTAGAGAGCATCGTACTCTCGAGGAACGCTACTAGGTAGTTCCATCACGCCGGTTCTTATACAAAGCTCGCCTGCAACCAAATAATCGCTGGGCTATTTAAGAGTCAGCCTACGTCTATATTTAATGTTGTTTTTCTAATTTGCAGAACTTGAGGTATTGACAAACTGTGTTGAACTTGAAAGCTGGACAGGATGGCAACTCCATCTCCAGACCATCTCCCGGTAACTCATATGACATGACAGAGTAGACAAGACAGAGCAGTCCGTCTTTCCTCGTGTCATGTAAATGATATAGGAAGTTTGTCTCATCGCAAATCCAAGGAGTATTCGGTGAACCACATAATTATAACTGTGACGTACATAGCTGTTTGTGGATATGTTATGTTTTCTCCTGTTGATATCTGGCATCCTGTCAAGGTGAGTATGCTGGTACGCTTACGCTGTTTAAATATATCGAGCCTCGGTATGGACGCATGACATGGACAAACCTGAGTTGTTAATTGTTAAGCCAACAAATGAAGCGTTTGCCGTTTGCCATGAGACGAAGTTGTACCTATTACGTACGGCAGCCTATTAAAGGCTAGGGCAAGTTCGGTATAGCTTACGGGGGTGGGGTAGTGAGGCGGGGCTTTGGGCTTTGGCGCATCTGTTCTAGCCTCTAGGCTACATGTACAGTAGACCCGAGGGCCAGGGTCCAGCTGCGTGGTGCTCGCGTGGATTGAAACCCCCCCAAGCAACCCCCCAGCTCTATCACTTACAGTAGCGTCGAGGGGGAGCGCAGCTCGTTCCCGGGATAGCTCGGGTTCACTGCTCTCACCGAGCATCTTCACTAAGACTCTCTCTCTCTCTCTACTTCATAGCTTCCTTTCTTGTTCTTCGTAGCTCTAGATCTACGTTTTGTTTACTAATCGTCGCTATAAACCCTCATATAAGGTAACTTTTGGTTCGATCTTTCTACGCATGACTACCTCTATAAGTCTCCCCTATTTGCCATGGCCAAAAAGGCGCGTCAGAGGATAAGCTATGGTTCGTCATCTCCATTAATATCATCCCTAAGTTGAATCTAGATCCCCCTCAGTCCTCAGCCCAAAGCCCACAGCTCACAGCCCATTGATCATCGTCCACCCCCGCATAGCTGCTTGGTTTCACCTCACTTATCCATCTGAACTTGACTACCCGACAACGTCGGATGGTTGAGCAATATAATTGTCTACTGTGAACAAGAGAAAGTTGTGGCTCTTTTCTAACAATTGCGTCATTGTCCCAGTTCTTGAACTCGATCATTCGTCGTCAGGCGGCCATAGACTCGGCATAAACGGACTTGCGGTAGACCGAGACAATGCGATCCTGTAAGTTCCCGACGGCTACTAAGCGGTTCCAAGGTTCCCCCCTTCGCCCGCTAACACCGTCGCATAGTTATTCCGGAGGCAGAGATGGAGTTATCTGCGCCTGGGACTTGAATCTCGACCTCCAGAACATTTCTGGCTACGACCGCGTCTCCCAGCGAAATGCGAAATCCCAACCGACTACTAAATTCCGCGCCTCGACCCAAGCACACACGCACTGGGTTAACGACATCGTACTCGCTGCCAACAACAGTGCCCTAGTCTCTGCGTCATCAGACCTGACCGTGAAGGTATGGCGACCCGAATTGGGGGAAACCGAACCCCATACCATCGGCCAACATGCAGACTACGTCAAATGTGTCGCGACACCTAACTCTGTGGACTGGGTGGCTTCGGGTGGGCTCGATCGGAAAATATGCCTCTGGGACCTCAATGGCAAAGGGAAGTCCTTGGAAATTGACGTTCGAGGTGAAGACGTGAGCGAAAAGGCCTCGGTATATGCCATGAGCGTCAATCGAAACATCCTCGCTAGCGGAGGCCCCGAATCCGTCGTACGGTTATGGGATCCAAAGTCCGGCAAGAGGATCACCAAACTAGTAGGCCATACCGACAACATCCGCGCTATATTAATGAACGAGTCCGGTGACACCGTCATGACTGCTAGCTCCGACCAAACCGTCAAAGTATGGAGCGTCACCGCTGGTAGGTGCATGTACACGCTCACTATGCACAACGACAGTGTCTGGTCGCTCTTTTCCGAAGATCCCGAGCTGGACGTCTTCTACAGTAGCGACCGGTCTGGTATGATCGTCAAGACGGATACTAGGGGGACAATAGAGATGGATGAAGGCCTGTCTGTTGCCGTGGCTCAGGAACACGACGGGGTTAGTAAGGTGGTGGCCTGTGGGGACTACATTTGGACCGCCAGCTCTAGCTCTTCCATCAACAGATGGACGAACGTTGGGACCGGTCCTGATGCCCAACTACCGGAGCCCTTTAGACATCTGCGCGTGGGTAGCCCAATCTTGAGATCGAGAAAGCCGCCTGTAGTGGCTGTAGATGGATCGGCGAAGAGCGAAATTCCCGCCAAGTCCATTCTGAGGATGTCGAATACTGCGGCTTTTCCGCCGGACCTTAGCGATCACTCCGAGTCGAACTCAGTACTCGGTTTACCCCCAAGGAAAGGTTCTGAAATTCTTATCGATCCTCTACTTCCTGTTGTTGAACCGATACATCACTTGCCGGAAGAAACCATTGAAGGGCAGAATGGACTGGTGAAACATAAACTCCTGAATGATAGGCGGCGGGTCTTAACCTTGGACACTGCAGGAGATGTGTTATTGTGGGATCTCATTAGAGTAAGTACCTTGGTGATTGATATGGGACTTGGCTAATTCGAAGTAGTGCGAAGTCATCCAGAGGTTTGGAAAGAAGCATCTCGAAGACGTCGAGCCTGAGGTTAATACCTTGGAAGCTGTTGCTCCTTGGTGTTCGATCGACACGAGTTCCGGAAATCTGACTGTTGTGCTTGAACCTTTCAACTGTTTTGATGCTGAAATGTACGCCGACGAGTTGATTTTGGCGGAGCCCGTGGATTTCCGGGAGGACCAGAGAAGTATGAGACATAAAATGATGATCACAAGACGGAGACTAACTTCGACGCAGTAAATCTTGGGAGATGGATTCTTCGATATTTGTTTGCAAAGCTGATTGATGAAGAAATTAAACGCGATGAAGCTTATAGACACAAACTTAACGAGACGGTAGAAAAACGCCAGGCGGCCACTCGACTAAACCCACCGACTTCGATATCGATACCTGCTTCAAATATTCAAGGATGGGACCGTGGCGAATCACCAGGAGCAACACCGAGAGCGAACGGCGCGAACTACCCTATGACTCCAGGACTGGGAATAGGTATAGCTACTCCCGCTGCTAACTTATTAGCGTCTGACTATGCGGTTACTCCTGGTAGCCCTCTTGACAAGACCACTTCTCATCAATTAAATCGATCGTCTGGTGAAGACTATTTCTCTGGTGGCATTAGCTCGGCAGACGCTCCTGCAAAAGTGCCTACAACTCCAGCAGCAACGGATCAAACGTTTGCTAAAGACGAGATGCCAAAATCTCCGGTTGATGCGAAAGAAAAGGAGAAAGACTCTGCGAAGTCCCCGAGCACACCATTTGGCAAGAAATTCCGAATAGGTATGTCGTTCGGTACCAAGAAACTTGGAAGGTCGGCGTCTACCAATATCGAGAAACCTACTACTGCAGAAGAGAAGCCGGAGGAGAACAAGTCGGAATCATCGTCGAACCACGAAAAGGAAATAGATGATAATTTAGGTGGTGTTATCCAAAGGATCCATAACGACTATGAGAGGCAACTACTCGAAGCTCCGAACAACTTCATCGAAACTAAAATAACGCCTGCTCTTCCCATAGATGCGCCAGTATTGAAACTTCCATCCGGCACGAAAGTCATCATTCAGGAAGAGACATCCGGAGGTAGTGCCAATTTGTACCGAGGTACCGTGCTGAGCGTCGGCGTCGACGCAGATATTATTGAGGAGAAAGCCCCGATGTGGCTGGGTGAGGTTCTCTTGACTGTATGTTTTCGTATCACTCTAGTAAAATGGTATATGCTACTGACTGACTTGCCTAGAACGCAATACCACAGAAAGAACCTGTTAAGGTCTCGTTTGTGCTGCACCCTTGGAAAGATTCGTTACCCAGCCTTGCAACAGCCGATGGAAACAACCGCCTTAATGCGAATAGGATGCTGAGGGTAAAGAAAATCCTGGCATATATAGCTGAAAGGATCGAACAGCAGCTAGAAGAACCCGAGGCTGGGGCTCTTCGGCCCGAGGAGTATTTGGAACTGTATTGCAACGACCAGGTATGTACTAGCATAAGCGCGAATGGATGTAGGCACTAACTGGCGAAATTAGCAACTACCGAATACCATGAGTCTTGCAACCTTACGAGCTCATATTTGGAAAGGAGGCAATGACGTTGTCTTGTATTATAAGGCGAACGGCCGGAAGGAGATTCCTAAGGAACTCCCACAGCCGACACTTGATGACCCGGCAGTTTCGGATCCCGGAGGGCTCGCGGCTATACCGCCGATAGCTACTGTGAGTTGAGTCTAGTTGAAGCTAGAATAATGTGATAATATGTGACTGGGAGGGTGAGGGTATCATCTATTGTCTATGTGTCGGGAAAATCTAAAAAGGGGTATTCTATAATATCTGTTGTACATACGCTCCTTTCCATACCGCGACTTGGTGCGCGGTAGGAGTATATACCCTCGAGTTATATACAATGAGGTCTTTCCGGCCTCAGTCTCCCCGCATTTAAGTTTTTACTTTGAATTCCGCCACGGATGAGCGTGTCATATGGCGTTCCCCTGTAATGCGTTCACGGCCCATTGGTAACTCCCGAGGAATATGGCGCCCCCGGCACTGATCCACATGACACGGGGCCCGATACCGGCGAAGAAGGGCCGCACGCCGTGGTTGGATAGTATGTCCCTGAGCACGGTGAAGACCTTGGCCCTCTCCTTGGACAGCATGACGCGCGTCTTGAGCACGTCCAGCGGCGTCGTGACGCCCGCGGCCACGGCGCCCGACATGCTGCCGTAGAGCGCGCTCTCGCCCGCGCTGACCTCGACGCCGCCGCCGCCGCCGCCCTTCCTCCGCCGCCCCCAGCCTTTCAGCGCCTCCCACAGCGGGAACTGGATGACGGTGAAGGGCACCTCGCGCATGACGGTGATGCCCCACCCCCGGTACAGCTCGCGCCACACGCCGCCGAGCCCGACGCTGCCGTACCGCGAGAGGATGGCGCCGAGGGCGGCGGCGCTGGAGCCCCCGTGCAGGCCGGCCTGGGCGCGCTGCTTGACGACCTCGGTCGGCACGCGCACGGCGCACGCGGCGACCTCGCCCAGGCTCGCCGCCGCCATGTGTCCTAGGGGCTCTTCCCAGCTCCTTCTTCCCGTCGAGCCGTCGCCGTGTATGGGGTCGCTATTATTCACCGCGCCGATTATACTGCTATTTTGCAACAATTCCTGTCGCTGCTGCCGCCGCGACGACAGGAACCCCTTGACGCCCTCGTAGGTGCAGAAGAAGAAGGCGGCGCCGGGGGCGGACCCGACGACGGCGGAGCCCACGCCCCGGTAGATGCCCCGGAACCCGCCCGACGGGAAGAAGCCGGCGTGCGACTGCAGGCGCGTCTTGAGGGTGTCGAGGGGGAAGAGGGACAGGTCGACCGTGGTTCCCGCTATGCCGCCCGCGAGGAGGGCCGTCGCGAAGGGGGGCTGTTGCGGGTGCGGCGACATTTTGGGGGGTTTGTTGAGTTGGTCTGATGGAGGCGGGGCGTAGGTAGGAAGGTAGGTAGGTGATCGTTTGAATGTCAGATTATTCCTCGAGTTGGTTGTATAGAGGGCTCGCGGCCATTGTTAAAAGGGAGTTCAAGGTGCTGCGTCTGCGTCCATCGGCCCGCGCTGGTTCACGTCATGGGGCTGCTCGTTGATGATGGCTCTAAAAAGAAAAGGCGATAGCTATTATTATAGGTACCGGTTACGGGGAGATTATAGTGGGTACGGACCCTGACGTCGGGATTATCGATAGAGCTATCGGCAGCCTATCGATAAAGCTTGTCACGTTCAGCCGTTTTAAGTTGAATACTACGAATCGTGCCTTGAAGTCCCCTACAACTTCGATTACTGTAGCTGGGATCAAATAAGAAAAAAATAGGATGGAATGGGCACGTTTCAACATGTTCTACACACGGGTGCAAGGCCGATTGGCCTGCCCGAGTTCGTGGACGCCGTGCGCGCCACTTGCAAACGCCGGTTCCCTGGGGCGAGAGGAACGATTCATAGGCACGTTGGTAAGTAGCCTTTCCCTACGTCTTCTTAAGAGAACTCATATATCTTACAAGTAAATAGTCGTAGCTGTGAGCGGCGGAGTCGATTCTATGGCCCTCGCCTTCCTCTGCTCGCAGGCCCGGAAGCAAGACTCCTACTTCAAGATCTCTGACAACCCCGTGTCCGGGTTCCGGGCCCTGGTCATCGACCACGGACTCCGCAAGGGATCCCAGAAGGAGGGCCTCGCCGTCTGCAACACCCTCAGGCACTTGGGCTTCTTTACAGCTGAGCTGCTGCCGCTCAGCTGGTCCGGGGTGTTGGGCGACTACAGCCACCCCAAGGACCTGCCCAACTTCGAGAGCGTGGCGCGCACGCTGCGGTACCAGAAGCTCGGTTCCGTCTGCGCCTTTCACAAAATCGCTAGCCTGCTGACCGCACACCACGAAGACGACCAGTACGAGACCGTCCTCATGCGCCTGCTGCAGGGGCACGGCAGCCGTGGCCTCCGCGGCATGCGGAAAGCTCAAGATATTCCCGAGTGCGCGGGCATGTTCGGTGCGGACCGGAGCGGTTTTGTGGACGACCAGAGGCGGAAGCATCCTTTCTACAACATGAAGCCGTCGTACGAGGAGCGCAGGAAATTACAACAGGAGCTTAGGTCTGGTCTCAGCCACTTCAAGGACGAGGCCGAGCTGAACGACGTCGACATCGAGCTACCCGACGTCGACGTCGAGGACTTTTACCAGCCGGAACGAGTCACGTCCTACGAGAGACCCCCCATCGACATCGAAGACGGTGGAGTCACCGTGTACCGCCCCCTGCTAGAATTTAGCAAAGACCGGCTGATCGCGACGTGCCTGGAGAACAAAATCCCCTGGTGGGAAGATGCTACGAATAAAGACCCAACGCTCACGATGAGGAATGCCGTGAGACATTTGTACAAGGGTTATACCCTCCCCAAGGCTCTCCAGAAACCAGCCATTTTCGCTCTTTCCAAGCGATGCGAGCTGAGGGTCCAGGCCCAAGAGGCCGATGCTAATAGACTGCTGAGCCGAATCGTTATCCGCCCCCTCGGACCCCTCGCTGGGACCCTGACGGTCAAATTTCCGGAATTGTCGCCGCGCCTGTCGAAGAGGGACTCCGGCTCACCACTGCGTCGCCAGGCGCGCCTCCAGAAACGGAGGGGAGCGGCCGCGATTCTTCTGCGCAAGATTCTGATGCTGGTGAGCCCGGAGTCGCAGCCGCCGGTCCTGGCGACCCTCGAGAACCACGTGGCCCGCCTCTTCCCGTCCCTCGCCAACCCGGACGAACCGGCGGACCTCGCAAACCCGCGCAAGCCTTTCAACCTGTCCGGCGTGCTCCTTATCCCCCGGTCACAGCGCCCCCCTCGTCTTCCTACTGCTCGTTCCCCCGAAAGCGCACCCGGACCCCCCCGGTTGAATGGGTGGGACCTCGCGCGCACGCCGTACCCCTCGACCCTGCCGCCCCCGCGGCTCACGTGGCGCCGGGCCCCCGGGAAGAGCCGGACCAGGGGGAGGAACAGCAACAGCAACAACCCCAACATCATCAATAGTAGGCACCGCTGCACGTGGACGCCGCGCACGCCGTGGCAGCTGTGGGACGGCCGGTACTGGGTCCGCCTGAAGCACCGGCTGCCGTGCCCCGTCGTCGTCCAGCCGTTCCTGGCCGAGCACAACACCCGATCGCGCCGCAAGCTCCTCGCGCCGCACCCCGGCGACCGCGACCGCCTCTCCGCGGCCCTCCAGCGCCACGCCCAGGGCAAGGCCCGCTACACGCTCCCCGCCGTCTACGTCGAAGGGCCTCTGGACCTGGCCCGCGCCGCCCGCGCGCGTCGGCGTCCCGATCGCCCCTCGAGTCATCCGCCGGACGTGACGACGACGACGACGACAGAGAACACCGACGAGGGAGAAGGCGGCGAGGAGAAAGGCGGCAGCAGCAGCAGCGCCGTCGACGAATCTCTGTATTCCAAAGTCCTGGGCCCGTCGGAGATGATGCTGGTCGCCCTGCCCACGCTCGACGTGCGGATGCCCGGGCTCGACGAGTGGGTGTCGTACGAGATCCGGTACAGGAAGGTCGACCGCGACACCCTGAACGCCGCGGGCACGTTCCACAGGGGCTCGTTCGTGTCGTCGCCGCGGACGACGAATAAGCGTGTATATAATAGTAATAATAATAATAGCAGCGGGCGCGTGGTTAGAGGAAGAGGACGGGTTGGGGTGTACCGGCCTGGTAGAAGAATCCGATTAGGAAGAGCGAGGGATTCGCGTAGGCGTTTGGGAAGAACGACGGAGAGGCGCACATCTTGTCCTAGTAGCAAGGCTGATGACTGACTAGCGGGTTAAGGGAGAAAGCTGTCTGTAAATGTTATATGATATGTGAACATGCCATTATAAATATAAGCTAACTCATAAGTTAGTTTAGGCGTCCTACTCTATATGTAACTGGAATAGGACGGGCTGCTGTGATAGATACCCGTACGAGCGCAACGCATAATATATCTAGTCCCTTGTTACTATGTAGCAGGAAAGCAGGGCATTTTTCTTAGGAAGAAATCATTGAATTGTTTTGGTATCATGCAAAGCAAACGAGCCTCCGAGCAGGAGGTAGCTCTCTCTATCCTAGCCGTACACGAATGATTATAAGACAGAATTCCACACTCTCCACGCCGATTCGACGTATGCGACGTCTAACGTGCAACGCGCAGTGTTCAGGGGGTATATTAAGTATGGTCGCATGCCTCAAGCCATAGGCGATAACGACCTGTATCCCTTAGGCAAATGCAACCAAATTTTTTGAGGGCCCATTGAACCTCGCCGCGATTCCATACTCGCTTCATCTTGCTTCAACTCAAGTATACCTATGCTAGGAAATTTGAGCGTTGCCTATCGATACTAGTTCGAGTGCATATCAGGATCTGCAGAAAGCCACCCCCTCTTCATCCATCCATCCCTCCATCCCCTACTCTACACTGATAGATTAGGTAGGTAATGTAGGCAGATGGGTAGATGGGGATCAAGGGCCTTTCCTGTCCGTTCCAGAATCCTCCTACTAGAAGGCAGCACCACCTACGCCCTCGCCGGCAAACTTCTTGACGCTGTTCTCGCTGAGCTCGAGGCGGAGGTCGAGCACCTTGGCCTCGCGCTCCATCTTTTCCCAGATGGCCAGGTTCTTGCGCAGCTTCTCCTCCTTGGCGTACTTTTCCGCCCGGATCTTCTCTTCCTCCTCCTTCAGCTGCTGCATGTGCGCCTGCAGCTCCGGCAGCACGCCCGTCGTCATCGCCACGTGGTGCGGGTCCATCTTGCCGCCCGGTACGATGGGAGGTATGGACGCCAGGAGCTGTTGCGCGAAGCTGGGCCGGTTGCTCTCTGCGGCCGGGCCTTTGGGCGGGTTGAAAGGCTTCGATGAGTTGACGGGAGTCGAGGGAACCGACTGCGACGCTGGGCCTCCGCGAGGGCCTGTGGGAATGCTGCCGGAGCCTGTGGCTGCCGACGCAGAAGCAGGTCCCGTAACAGGCGGTAGATTGCGACTCTGAATCGTGCTACCCCAGCCTGGTCCCCCTCGACCACGACTGTAACTACCTCCTCGAGAAGCGACATATCCTCTGGGACCCGACGGCGGTGCACCCGAGTTCATATCCCGTCCACCCGACACTATGGGAACAACTGCAGCCGGTCTGGGAGGCGGTCCTATCGCTCTAGCAGATGGGCTGTCGTAGTTACGAGTCTCCCTCGGTCCGGTTGGCGCTCGGAGTGCGGCGGGCCCGCGAGGTGGGGATCTAGAAGGAGCGGGAGGTTCCTTCGGGGTGCCTTGAGGGCTCCGATCTCTAGCTGGGACGCCGTGCGAGGATCTGGATAGTGGTCTAGAGGGAATAGGGGACTCTGGGCGTGAGCGGTCGTCGCGACGAAGGGGGAGAGGGTGGGGTGAAGATCTGCGGGACGTGTCTCGAGAGGGTATTGCAGAAGAGATGGCAGAGTCGCGAGGTAGCGAAGGACGTCTGCCGTACGACGGACCGTAGCGATCGTCTCGTCGATCCGGACTGCGAGAGCGACCTCTGTACGTGCTACCCCTAGCAACGGGCGGAGGTGAACGTCTCGGAGGCGTTCTGTCTCGGACACGATCTCTCTCAAACGGAGATCTAGATCTTCGTCTGTACGGAAGACTTGTTAGGGGAACGGAGTTAGAATTATTACTTGGGGGTGGTGGGGGGAACCTTTGGTCGTAGCCCCTTCGAGGAGATCGCAGCCGATCTCTGTCATCCCGTCTCGGAGAGAACCTGCGTGGGGGTGGACTTCTGCGAGGTGGACTGCGTCTAGGCGGAGAGCGTCGCGGAGGGCTTCTACGAAGGCTGCGGCTCCTATCTCGTCGTCTCCAGCTGTCGCCCATGTCTCGCGTGTCTCGTGTGTCCCGCGCATCTCGTGTGTCTCTTGTATCTCTCGTGTCTCTTGTATCTCTCGTGTCTCTCGTGTCTCTTGTGTCACGCGTGTCTCGTCTGTCTCTGGAAGGCTCACGTCTGTAACGATCTGCGCTTCGAGAACGTCGTCGCGGGGATCGGCCGGGGACGTAGCGGTCGCTGTCTATTAGCGGTGGGCTGCGACCTCTCGGCGGACTTCTTGCCCGACGAGGAGATCGATTGGAATTGAATGGTCGGTACGATTCGCCAGCGCCATATCTAGTGACTTCGCCATCATCGTACCTGGAGGAACACGTTGATTAGCATTCTGTTATTTTTTTTCTTTTTGAATTCTAATTAGACCTGTCCCTACCTTCTACTTCGAGAATCGCGATCCATTTCGACAGTAGTAAGTTCTTCCTGGAAAAGCTCGCCGTCTTCAAGGGACCGATTACGTGAGTGGAAAGGAAGCGGACGAGCTTGCAACGCGGATGCAGACGATTCTCTCAAGTCGTTAGTGCGAAAGGCTTCCTGAGAGGGAGAGGCGGCCTCGAATTCCTTTCGGAAATTCTCCGCCTCGGTCGCTCCGGTCGAATCTCCTCGAGGAGCTGGGCCGTAGGTTAGTACGGAGTCCTGGATAGAATAGAGCGATAAATGTCCTGTTTGATGCGGATCGTCCGTTGACGAAGATTGAGGTTCTGAAATTCTGGAGGGTCCTGCAGGTCCAAAGAAATGCTCAGGGCCAAGAGGGTGTCTAATTGGCCCGTGCTCGGCTTTCTGCCCACCCCTGTTACAAAAACGTTCCCGTCTCTCCATTCCGACCAATGAAGCATGCACGATAACGGAGATATAATTTGCCTATCCGTATGTCAGGGGGCACCTTGTCACACCTAGCTACCTAGGTTAGGTACAAGTAGGTAACCAAGGTACCTAGCTACATAGGCTAGGGGATGAATTTCGTACCTAGGTAGTGAGCAATAGTGACAAACTCGGGATGAAAGAGATGAGACGTGAGATGTGTAAAGAAAAGGATTGAATACAATGAAAAGAGAAAAATGAGAAACAGAGTTCCGTGAGGTTTAACCTTCGTTTCGCCCGAGTCTTGTTTTGTTTCATTTTTCTAGAACTAGAAAAAGCTGGGAAGGCGAGGTCGATACTGATCGTATTGACAGAGCAATGCCTTCAGCATTAGCAGGTACACACCTCCTAGAGTAACGATTCTCTCCGAGTTGCCACTAACGGGCGTAATCAATGAATAAGGTGCTACCTGAATTGTAGCTGATAATACGAGTCCTGCTGAGCAGCCTGAGCAGCCTAAGCAGCCTAAGCAGCCTGAGCAGCCTAAGTAGCATCACTCTGCCATTATCGACTTTCCCACGACTTCCTCTCGAGCCTGTAGAAGGACGCAAGAAGGAGGCGCCTCTTCTGCTATCTTCTGCTATGTTCGACTACCTCCTTACCCAGACTCCCTAATATTCCCTAATAGCTCCTTCTAACGAGTAATCACATCTCATCCTGCGTGGTGTTTCCACTTCTCCCTGTGCTGAGTCTCTCGTTGATGAACTGAAACACATCCTCTGCGTGTGCCTCCATCATTTGATTCAGTCCGCCTGCGGGGCTCTTGCGGACTGCCCCGAATCGTTTCTTAAGTATCTTCTTTGATAGGTCCGCATCGCTCCAGCAGGCGTGGTCTTTCGTGACGTAAACGAGTGAGTTTTGTTTGTACCAACTCGATAACTCCGTGTCTGTTTCGGATTTTATCGGTCGCAGGTTTCCCGTCACAAAATTTATCACGCCGGCGATCCTATGCTTAGAATCTAAAGTACTATAGTTAGTCCTGATCCAAGCGAAGAGTTATTGAGATATAGTGCAAGGCATGAATTACCTCTGTTCGTCAAGAGGATCTTAACTCCCATGTACGCGTTGCCAGCACCGATAATGAACAGTTCTTCGGGCTCGTAGATCTCGAGATAGTTGTCCCAAATATAGCAGACTAATTCCTGGATCTGACGCTGCAGCGTCTTCTCATTTGCTCTTGGGGTGTACGGATCAAAATCTTCCGGGTGAGTAATGTAGTGAGGGATATTGACATCTATGATGCCAAAATCGTTCTTGTGTGCCCACTCAATATAGGATGTAACACCGTCCAGCTATAATATATCAGCTTTTAATTTAATTTCTGTAAACGTAGGTCTCACATACAACAAATCCATTATGAGGGTCGACGGTGCTGTCGATGACGTCCGGCATCGCTTTCAGGTCGGGACTAGGGTACTTGTCAGCGAAGATGTAATCGCGGTTCTGAGTGTTGTACTTACGGGTCGTGAATGACAAACAGAACTCTTTTCTTAAGCTGTATACCAGGCGTGACGAAAACCTGGTTCTCAAATGATTTGAACAGGTACTCCCTCTGGATGAAAAGGGGAATCATGGTGTACTTTTCGGATAGTATCTGCCGCTGATGGCTTCGGATGACATCGTGTAGACGACGCGCACTGTCGCCAATATCGTGAACGTCAATGATTCCGGGTCTCATGCATTCCCAATAGGGAGCTTGGGTAGCTTGAACTCTAGCCAATAGTCTCGCAGCATCCTTGTTGATGGGAGGGATGTCTATCTTCGGCGGGGGCTCTCCCATAAGTGTTCTGGCCACAGCCAAAGCTGAATGCGATATCGCTTTCAAGTTATACCCTCCCTCAAGACAGACGGCTACCTTTCCGGCCGCAAGGGACATCAACATATGGGTCATATGGGCATAACAAGGCGGCGTAACGAAACATCCACCTAGCTCATCGCCGTCAGCCGCGTCGAAGCCCGCAGAGATGATGACCATGTCTGGGTTGAACTCTTGAGCAATTGGCATGACAATCTTTTGAAAAGCAGCCAAGTATTCGCCGTCTCCCATACCCTGCGATGGCCAGCCAATGTTGACATTCCTTCCCTGGCCGGGACCGTCGCCAACCTTGTCTATGTCTCCGTCGGGAATCATAGGGTTGTCCGGCTTCCCGGGGTAGAAATCGCCATTGTCGTACACGTGAAGGGATATGTAGAGAACGTTAGGATCGTCGTAGAACATATTCTGTACACCATTTCCGTGATGCACGTCCCAATCTAGAATAAGAATCTTGCGACACGTATCCGGGTATTCGTTTTGGCAGACCTTGGCGGCAATAGGGACATTGTTGAATAGACAGAAGCCCATAGGCGTGTCATACTCGGCATGGTGACCGGGTGGACGTATGATAGCGAAGGCATTTTTGACCTGTCCAGAAGCAACATTCTTACACGTTTCCACGCAACCTCCCGCCGAAAGTAGCGCTGCTTCATATGACATGCCACCAACGTAGAGAGAGGTTCTGCCCTGGTCTAGGTTATGGCTGAGCACTCGTAATTCTTTCGTTGACATATCGGAGAGGCTGTTGACCCAATCATAGTGACCGGGTGTGTGCACTGTACATATCTCCTGTTTCGTGGCCGGGCGAGCGGGAATCCTCCACATGTACTTTGTCGGAGCTTCCCTTAAGATGTCGAGAAGCTCAGTGTCAGAACCAGAGAATACGAGTCCCCCCTTCTTGAACATCTTCATAATCTCTTCGATCCTTCGGGGGTCTTCTGGATGGTGAGGTGTCGGACCAAAATCAGCATTTGCGTGAAGCTTCATCCTGTCGTCATAGCAGCAGCCGGTAGGAAGCAATCCTCGCTGCCGCATTAGTTTGATGGGCTCATCAATGCCACTAGACACTTCACTGTCATCCGTGTCGACGTTCATGCCGTTCTTGATGGAATTATCGAAGTCTTCTTTGCCCAGAGCAGGGGCGTCGTGCGACTCATCAAAGCCGTTAGGCGCATCCATCATAGATTGATCCTCGCCTTCCATGATGTCGTCAAGTTCCACTGAACACTAGCAGCTATCTTCTAGCCCGGCAAGTTTCAGGAGATGTATTATCAGGTCGATGGAGTTGATACCACCGTCTCTTAAAACCCCAACTGACTGTCGAGCCCTACCTAGAGCTTTAACTAGGGTGAGGATTATGGGCGAAGTCTTCACTCATTCGCAATCTGGTCTAGGCCCGGCAGACGCACGGCGATCTAATTGCCTCAGTGGCGTTGATGATTTGCATGCCCACGGCTTCTTGTCGATTGCCGTCTAAGGAATCCTGGGGCAAGGTGGAGTGATGGTGGCCTGAGGACTTGTTAGCTGCCTATATCTAAGTCTGGTGAATGTCTATGAAGAGGTCTCTTATAGGAAAGATGAGATAGTAAAATAGTAAAAAAGAAGGATAAAAGAACATGCTCCCATCTCTAGATATATACGAGATTGCTCGAGTAGATATCTACTTGATGATTTTGAAAAACAATCCCGATAGATTTGAAAGGCGGTTTCCAAGTTGGGCCGTTGTCTCTCAACATCAAGTATTCTTACTATTCATGTGATGTCTACATAAGTTTGTCATTGCGACAAAAGGAAATATCGAGATGCACAATGGCGGAATCGCGTACTTACACGCTCTGGCAGGCTTTGCTTGCTTAACGGATCATGCACCTGTGACGATGGATGTAGGACACAGGTGGGCCACTTAGACACTGAATGAACGTTGGCAAAACCTTGACCCACCGATGACTCCAAGTGCAAAGTCGGCGATGAGATCTAACGATCTTGCGTAGGGGTGTTATGCGTCTGATAGGTGGTGGTTTTTGGTTGTGGCGTGGGAAAATTAATGAATGTTCCTGGAAGACGCAGGGGGAGAGCTTGTTAGGTAACGTTAACGTTTTGGGACGTTGGAATCTCAGGTAACCGCCTAGGCTGCTAGGCTAGGCTAGTACCTAATCTTTTTTTAGTGAGTCTAGGTCGACGATGCGGGATGTCGGACCCAGATAACACCGTTTCCATAGAGACATTTAGGTACCACCTAATATTTACCTACCCTGCAATTTAGGTACCTACATACACCAGGAATTTAGACACATGTAGAGACTGAGCAACTCACTTTTCCACTATCCACGCTACGTACGCATCGAATTATTAGGCATATATACATCTAGGTATAGCCATACTTATTAGCTACTTATTGAATAAAAAGGCTTATCTTTATAGGATTTGGTTGTGGTAGAATACTGAGAACCGGAGTTGAAGACTTGGGTTGGAATACTTCACTGGTATTGGTCATACACATCAGGCATGTAAACATTGTACACAAGACCAGCATAATAAAGACAATGAGAAGTATTTGCAAATGCGAAAATGCTATTGTGTCTCATGCAAGGATCAATTTGAAGAAGAGTCTGCCTAATCGTCCCTAATCATACAAGTGTGCAAACCTCGAAACAACAAGAAAGAGCCGAAGCTCGTAAGAATTAAAAGTAAACATATTCGGATCTCAGGAACTACTGCTTTGAGACAACCGAAAAAGAAAGAGAGAAAAAAGGCCACCATGAAAATGGGGCAACGAAGGGAAAATCTGCTCTGCCTGAAACTGGCTCGTACGAGGGCTCTCAAGCCATAACAATATTATCTCCGAAGAATATGATCTTCAATGCAAAGTTTCTTTGGACCCCAACAGACACAGACAGGACAACACGACAACAGCACAATAATAACCGTGATATTCTGAGTTAAGACGGTTTGGTTTGGTCCGGTTCGGTTCGCATGATGTTCTTAGTTAAGACGGTTCGACGCGGGCCGAGAGGTTGAGAGGGGGCACTGGGCCCTTGGTAGATGATGACGGAGCGACACATGGGTCGGGAATATGTTTCGGTTGCTGTGGTCTTGATACTCGGTGGCTCACTGAATCTGGTGTGACGACGACGGCGGAGGGAGGTTGAGGACGATTCAGCTGGCGCAAGGGCAATGTAACTAGTCGGAGCGTTCGATGATTCGGCGACAGTTGCGGCAACGACGGGCTCTTCCGCGTCTCTAGTGCGGAAGGTATGCGTCCGAGCCGTCGTCTCCGCGACTAGTTGAGGCTCCTTGGTCGATCGGCTGGTCTATCGCGTCGACCTCCTCTCTAGTGAGAGGTATGTTGCCGTCGGGGCAACTATCGTCAGCCCATTCTACAACATCCCCCTCCTCGACATCAACGATGCTACACTTCGGAAAGGTAGCACTTTGTAAGCCTCTTGATAAGAGGCGTTCCTCCAATACCTTTTCCATAGAGACTGACATGGTCTCTATGTCGCGTGTAAATAGACGGATCCCTGCCGTGAGGGTATGCATGATGGTGCTTCTCTTCAAATTGGCATAGTTATCAAGATAGTGTAGAAGTCGGTCGGGGTTGAGCTTCATGTACGTGCTGACAATTCTCTCATGTCGCCCGTCTTCTTCTCCCCAAGGAACAAGGTCGACGACGTAGCCGTCCTAGAAGCCAATTAGTCAATCTACCAATTTTCACGCGATTCTAGGGAGAGACTTACCTCGCATCGGCAAATTCGTTCAGGAGACGAACACAGGTCCTTGCTTACTACATCTCTCACAATCTCCCAAAGGTTCTGCAGCTGAAGGATCTCCTCGGTTGTCATTCGGCGAATGTGATTCAGTCTCGTATCCTTGTCCCACATTCTGGGCTCCTGGAAACTTCGCCATGAGTGATAAAACCCGTGGTGGTGATGAGAGTATAACCACCAGCGCGACAATGCCTTCCTCGCTCGAACTTCCTCGGCATATCGTAGGCAACGTCGGTCCTCGGGGTTATCCCTCCAGATCACGCGCGGGAGAATTGCGGTCCATCGATCGATGATCTTCATCTTACGCCATATCTCAATGACATCGGCCATGCTTAGATTGAAGATGTTGAAACGCCAAACTAAAGGCACATCGCTCAGATAGCGGAAGACTTTGACACCTCGGCCCATCATGTTGACCTGAGACTGGCTAGAAGGGCCACCATACTGGACGTTGACGATGCGAGGGTGTAACATTCGTTCAGGATGGTTTTCCACTCTCTGGGCGGTGTGCAGATAAAGGATGTTGTTGATGCCCGGCTGGTGTTTGAGAATGCTGATCATTAGGGCGGGTTGGTTGGCGTTGAAGATCTTTCGCATGTGGCTGCTCGCAAGAAGAAGCGCGGTGACGTCCGTTGGGCAAAGACATTCCATTACCTTGAACACGAGTTCAGGCGCCAAGGTCTCGAGCCCGGCGGGCACGGACATAGAGTCGGTGGATGCCATCTTCAACTAGATTTCGAGTGAAGTTATCTAGGAAGAAGGATGCTGTATGTATGTGTGCACTCGACCAAGGTTGCAGAGGTCTCCAATAGCTTTCCACACTCTGGATTGTGTGGCTAAGAATCGATAGAAAAGAGAGAATCAAATGAGCGTGTGACTGGTCGGGAAATCGGCCAACGTGGAAGATGGTGATTAGTGGTATGTGCAGATGTAAAGAGTGTGAGTGTGAAGGCTGGTGTGGGTGGGATGAATAGAAGAGAATGCGAGACTCCAGAATATGATGATTCCGCAGAATCATGAAATACTTCGAAGGCTCCCAAATCACAAGTGCCTGAGTACCCGTCCTCGAAAATACAGGAGTTTTTTGTCTGCTTTCACAATGGTCTGCGAGGGTTTTGCACTCTGTCAAGACAAGATACCGGTAGAGGTGGTAGAAAGAAGTAGTAGAGTTGATGTAGGTGGTTGCTGATTGTAAATCAACTGGTACTGGGGAGATTAAAAGTTCAGGTACACCTGTCTCGAAATCACAATGCCCAGGTTGTGCTAATCCAAGATCATAAATCAACTGATTTTCCCTTGTTGGGGCGGTAACTGCCAGTAGAGTGATTGTGTTTGTTGATCTGATCTGTCCCAATTTGGCAAAGCCTAATCACCCAACAGGGCGACAGCAAGGTTCACGATCGATCTGACGACCTGATCCTGGAAGTTCAAAGCTTAATTATTCCGCAGTGGGGAAAGTAAGACTAGACTGTCCCAAGTAGCGGGAGCAATGCCTAGTGACCCTGGTGATCCTAGGCCGCCGAGAACTAGTTCACTTAGGATGCCCTGAAAATAGGACGCCCTGAAAATAATTCGAAATGACTTGTCCTAAATCGTGTACACTTTCCCCCTACACTTCAGAGTTGAGATGGTATCCAGTAGCACCTCAGTCGGCTCGATGCTGGGCTGTAGCAGGTGTCTCTATCTGCCACCACCCAGTACCCCTGAGTCGACTCAGGGGCAGAGAGTCACGCGACTCAATCTACGACCACCCCTCCTTTGGGGCTATACTGAGCTGAAGAAGTGAACAGCTGCACAATGCACAGCTGCCGTATGCGCCTCGCCTTAAAGGCGAAGCGATTATGTTGTGATGCCATGGTTGTTGTTTAGTTGGGAACGGGGAGAAAGACGTTAGGAACAAGACGTTGGAACTACAGATGGAAACGCGTCCAGTTAGATACCCCAGACGTTAATTTCGGATTATCATTATACCTAGCGCCCGCCGTAGCCCGTAAAGTTTCGGAGCCTCCGGGACGGCACGGAACGGCCCCACAATATATGACTCCGATGAGGGGCAGTGTCACATAATCATATAACAGCCCCACATTTGTAAATACTTATAAAATATTTTTAGTTAATATATTAACATTAAAAACCTAAAAAATATATTTTTATTTAAATTAATAATATAATATTTATTATAAGTTAATAATATTTTTTTAAATAATAATAATAATTTATTTATTATTTATTTTATTTTTTATAAATTATTTTTATTAAATTATTTTAATATAACTTTTTTATTTTTTTTATTAATATAATATAAATTTCTTTTTTTTAATATTATTTACTTTAAAAATAATAATTTTAATTAATTTAAATTTTTTTTTTTATTTATTTATATTAATATTTTTAAAATTAATAAAACTTATTAAATATTTTTTTTATTTTTATAATATTAAATATTTTTATATTAATTATATTAAACTTATTAATATTAATTATATATATTTTTTAACTTTTTTTATTAATATTAATAATAATTATTTTTATTTAATATAATAATTTAAATTATATAAGTTTTTTTATTTATTTTTAATATATTAATAAAAAAAATTTAATTTTAAAAATAATATTTTAAAAGTTTATATTTTATTATTAAAATTAAATTTAATTAATAAAAACTCTTTTTTTTTTTAACTAATTTTTTTTTAATTTATTAAAATTTTTTTTATTTTTATAAGTTATTTTATTAATAATAATTTAAATTTTAATATAGTATTTTTTTTTTATTTTTAATAGATAATTTAAATTTTTTTTAATTTATTAATAATATAAACTTTTTTTTTATTAATTTATATTTACTTTTTATATTTTTTTATTTATAATAAATTAAATTTTTTTAATTTTTTTAATAATAACGCCGTAGTTTTATAGATTTAAATTTAAATTTTTTTAATTTTTAAAAATTTTTTTTTTTTAATTTTTTAATATGTTAATTATTTAATTTATTTAATATTAATACAAGTTTTTATTAAATAATTTTTTCCTAAAAATCTTATTTAAAATTTAAATTTTTATAAATTAACTACTTATTTATTTTTATTTTATTGTTTTATTATTAGTTAATAATTTAATAAAAAAAACTTTTTTTTTTTATATTTTATTTTTTATTTTAAGTTTTTAATTTAAATTAATTAAATATAAACGTTATATTTTAAATATAAAAGAATTATTTTTATTTTTTTATATTTTTTTTTATATTTTATTTTTATTAAATAAAATGTTAATTAATAATAAATTTACTAGTGGATTTGTTTTTATATTTAACGTTATTATTTTAATAATAAAACTAATTATAAATTTTTTTATTTAAACTTTTATTTAATTTTTAGGAAAATTATTTAAAAATAACTTTAATAATAATAATAAAAATATTAATAATAATTATAATAATTTTAAATTTAATAAAATTAATTATTTTAATTTTATTTTAATAAATTTAAACTAAATAAGTATAATTACTTAAAATAAATATAATATTTATATTAATATATTTATTTTTATTAATAAATTAATAGAAATTATATTTTTTTATAATAAAATTAAAATTAAAATTATTTAAATAATTTATTTTTAATAAATAATTTTAATTTAATATATTATTAAATTTATAAAAATAAAAAAATATATTTTAATAATTAATAATGTTTTATTTATATATAAAAATCTATAAATTAAATTTAAAAAAATAATTAATAAAATTTTTAATAATTTTAAAAGTTAAAAATTTATATTATATAATTTATATTTAAATAAATAATTAAGGTTTTTTATTTAAAATATTATTTAAAATATTAAAATTTATAATATTTTTAAAAAAAACTAGTTTTTTAAGCTATTTATTTTATAAGTAACTAGATTATATTTTTTAAATAAATTATTACTTAATAATTTATAATTTTAATTAATTTTATTTAATATTAAATAATTTATTTTTTTATAATAATTATATTATATATAATTTATTTAATTTATATTATTTATAACCCACTTTTTATAAATAGTTACAGCTAATTATATTTCTCGGTTTTTTTTATTTTTTTATAATATCTTTAAGTTTTTTTTATTCTCCTTTTATTTTATTTTTTAACTTTTATTTACTATATATAAAAAACAATATTATATTTAAATTCCTAATATTTTTAGTTTTTTATTAATATTAATAACTTTTTATTAACTTTATTTATAGTTATTTTATTTTAAATAAAATCTTTTTAAAATTTATAGTTTTTAAAAACCATTTTTATATATAATATTATAATACCTTATATTTATTTAAATTATACAGTTTTAATTATTTATTTTTAATTTTTATAAATCCTAATTATATATTTAAATTTATTAATATATTAATCTTTTATTTATTTTATATTAAAAAAAATTAATTAAATTTTAAAGTAATTAATATAAACTTATTATAATTAATTTATATTTAGTAAAATTTTTTAAAAATCTTATATTAATTAATTTATTAATTTTAATTAAAATCTCGTTTTTTTTTTAGTTATTAATTTTATCGTTAAATTTTAACAGTTTTTTATAAATTTTTATTATTATTTAAAATATTATATATTTATAATAATATTAATTATTTAACTTATATTAATTTAAAAGCTATTTAAGTTAATTTAAAAACTATTTAAACTAACTTAAAAGTTATTTATAATAATTTAAAAACTATTTATAATAATTTAAAAGCTATTTATAATAACTTTAAAAAACTAGAAATATTTTTTATTATATTATTTTCTATGTTTTACTAGTTAAATAATAAGTATATTTAAAACTAAATTAATAATAATAATTATAATAATTTTTAATTAAAAGCTAGTAATTTTAATTAAAATATAATAATAACATTTAATTAAATTTTTAATATTTATTTACATTTTTTAACTTTATATAATAATAATTTTATATTATTTAATTTTATTTTTAAAAAACTTTTATTTAACCTTAAAAACGATTTTAATTATTAGTTATATTTAACTTAATATTTTAATTATATTAAAAAAATATATTTTAATAATAACTTTATAAGTATAATTAATAACTTAAATATAAGATTTATTTTTTTTGAGATTAAATTATATTTTTCTTTAATTTTTAATAACTAATAAAATTAATAACTTTTAGTTAAATAATATTTATTTTTTTAAACTTTTTATAAAAATTAAGTTAAATATTTTAAAAAAGTTATATTAGTTTTTATTAATATTAATAACTATAAATATATATTTTTAGTTTTTTATATTATTAATTATAAACTTTAATATTTTTTTAATTATTTATAAGTTTATAATTAATATTATTTTACCGTTTAAAATAACTTATAGTTATTATAAAAAAAATAATAATATTTTTAACTGTTATATAGTTATTTTTAATTATTTTAATAAAGCTTATATTAATTATTATTATAATAATAATAATAATAAATATATTTATTAAATTAATATATTTTTTTTTCTTTTTTAATTTTTTTTAATTTTTTTTAATTGATATTAATTATAAGTAAATAATAATTAATATATATATATATATATAAATATTAATAAATATATTAAAATTAAAAATGTTTTTATTATTATATAAATAGTTTTATTATTATTATTTTTATTAAAACTAGTTAATAATAATAATTTTAAACTAATATTAATTAAATTTAAAACTTTTAAAAAAAATATTAATTATATTTATTTAATTATATTTATTATAAAAACTATAGTTATTTAAAATAAACATTAAAAATATTAAAATAAAACGTTTTTATTTTTAACTGTTATTTTACGATTTAAAATTATTATAAAATTATTAATTTTTTTTTTATAATTTTAATTAATAACGTTTATAAGAATTTATAAAAATATAGTTTTAATTATAAAAAAATTTTTAAAATTTAATTAGGTTTTTAATTTAAAATAAAAAAAATATATATTATATATATAAACTTAATAATTTTTATTAATATTAATTAACATTAAATCTTTATAAATAATTATATTATAATAAATATTTTTAAATTTAATTTTTTAATAAATATTTTTTTTTTTTTATATTGTTAAATAATATATATATTTAATTAAAGGGTTAATTTTATATATTAAATGTGTTTCTTTTAATTATTTATATTTTTATAATTTTTTAAAATAGTTTTATAATAAGGTTATTATGGTTTTAGTTATTAATTTATATATAAAATTTAAATAAGTTTTTTAGAATAATTTTTTATTATTTAATATATTTTTTTAAGCTTATTTATTTTTAATAAAAAAGTTTAAATAATTAAGATTTATTTTTTAATATTTTTTAATTATTAATTATATATATATTGTTTTTTTTATTAAATAAAAAATTCTTTATTTTATTAAAGTTTTTTTTTATAAACTTATAAATTTATTTAGATTTAATTTTTTTTTATATATTTATTAGGTTTAATTATTAAATAAATATGGCGAATTTTTTTATAGTAAATGTTTTAATGAAATTGTTTATTATTATATTTTTTATAAAAATATAAATAATTTTAATTTAATTTATAAATGTTTTTTATTATAACTAATAGTTATAAATATTTATATATTATAACTTAATTTAAAATAATATAATATTTATATATATTAGTTTAATTATTTATTTATTATTATAATATATTATAATTTTTAAGTTATTTAAATTTATATTAAGCTTTATAATTAAATATAATATAAATATAACTTTTTTTATAGTTTATATAAAAGATAATAACTTTGTTTTTATTATAAAAATAATTATTATATTTTATTTATTTATATGTTATTTAATTATTTTTTTAAATAGCTTTATTATATATATTTATAAACTTTTTTAATTAAAAGTGTTATTAATAAATAAAATGTTATTAGTTATTTTAAATATATTAATATATTTATATTATAAAAATAAATATTAAGTGGTAAAAAAATATTAAATTAATTGGTTAATTTTAAAGTAATGTTTATTACTAAGATTTATATTAAATTTAGTTAATTAAAAAATTATAAAAGTAATATTAAAATATGTAATTATTATTATATATAATATTAATTTAATTTTTTATTAATATTATTAAATAAACTATAAAAAAGTTAATTTTAATGAAAATAATAGTTTCTTATTTTTTATAAAAATTAAAAGGATAATTTCTAGTTTTTTATTTATTAATAGTTTACTTAATTTATTTATATATAAAAATTAAAAAAGCTAGATTAATTTTTTATTTTAATTTTTAATTATTTTAATTTTAAGAAATTATTATAAGTTGTTTTTATTTATAAGTTAATATTTCTTTTATAATTATAATATTATTATATTTATTATTTATTATTTATAGTTTTAATATATAAAAATAATATTATTAATATAAAAAAAAATTAATATTTTATTTTTAAAAAAATAATAAAACTTATAAGAAATAATTAAAAAGTTTAATTTTATAAGTGTTTTAATTAGTTTTTTTTGTTAAAATATAAAAGATTTTCTTAATTTATATAATGTTTTTAATAAATATAAAATAGTTTAATATTTTTAATATTTTAAAGGTATTTTTATATAGATTTTTTTATTTAGATTTACGTTTATAAATACGTTAATTATATTATATTAAATTAGTTTAAGGTTAAATTTTATTGTAATTATAATAAGGGTTTAAAATAATTTTTTAGTTAATATTAAAATATAAATGTTTAAATATTTGTTTTTAATTTATTAATTTTTTTAAATTATTAGTTTTATTTTATATTTTATAAACCATTTATATTTATTAAATTTATATATATATATTTATATATAGTTTAGAATTTATTTATTATTAATAATTTATTATTTATATTTAATTTAAAAGTTTATTTTTTTATAATTATTTAAATATGATTTTTTAGTTTTTTTAAATTTTTATTTTAAAGTATAGTTTTATAACTTTTTATAAGTTTTTAAAAGAGAAGGTAGATTTTTTTTATAGATTTTTTATTTTTTTTATAAAAGTTTTTATAGTTTTTTAAATTTATATAATCCTGGGTATAATATTAAATTTAAATTTATTTGGTTTATAAAATAACATTATAAATAATATATTATTTATATTATTTATATTTTGTTTATTAACTTTTTATATATTAATTTTATTATTAAAATTAAACGTTTTATATTAAATATAACTTTTTAATTTATTATATAATTTATAGTTTTAAAATAAAAAGCAAATAAATTTCTTTTAATTTATTTTAAAAGCACGTTAAAAGTTATAGCTTGATTTACTAGGATAATATTTCTTATATTTTTATTTTAAAAAGTGTGATTTATAACGTTTAATTTTGTTTTTTTTATTTTATTATAAAAGATATAATTTATAACGTTTAATTTTAATTTTTTAATTATATTTAAAAAGATATAATTTATAACACTTAATTTTTTTTTATATTTATATTTAAAAAGGTGTAATTTATAATGTTTAACCTTTTTTTTATTATTATAATAAATAATAAAATAGTTAATAAAAAAGTAGTATTAAAAGTAAAATATAATATAAATATAGTTTTAATATAAAAGTAATTAAGTTTTTTAGTTTTTTTTTTATTATATTTTTTATTATTATTATTTATTTTATAGTTTTACTTGTTTTTATTTTTTACTAGTATTTTTATTTTTATTTTATTTTTTTTAAAAACTAATGGTTTTAAATTAACCTTTTTTTTTATATTTTATAAAATAGTAACTTAGTTAATTAAATCTTAGATATTCTTTTTTATTATATATAATAAATTATTTTTTAAAAATAAAATATCTTTATTAAACATAATATTTTTATTAAATATAACGTTTTATATTTTAATAACTTATTTTAATATAAAAATTTAAATATTATAAATATTTATAAAGTTATAATTTATTAAATAGTTTATTTATGTTTTTAAATTAAAATATTAATATTGGTTTTATTTTTATTTTATTTTTATAATAAATATAAACGTTTTATATTTATATATTTTTAAATAAGTTTAATATGGTTTTTTATTAGTGATTATATTGTTTTTAAATGTTAAATAAATGTAAAAATATTTATATAAAAATTATTAATTAAGGTTATATTTAAAAGTGTAATTATAAAGGTAAATAATAGCTTTAAAAATTTTTATTTATAAGAAATTTAAAAGTTTTAATTTTATTTTTATTATTTAAACTTTTTATTTAATTATATTTTTTAAGTATTTAACGTTTTTATTTTAATTTTATATATTTAATACTAAAAGTTTAAATTTAATATAATATATTTATTAAATATAATTTTATATAACGTGTTTTTTTATTATTAATTTATTATCACATTTAATAATTTTAATATTAAGTTAATATTATTTTTAAATAATTTTAAATATTTAATTTAAAACTTTAATAATTAAATTTAAAATATAATTTTTAAGATAAAAGTTTTAGGTTTATTTTATATATTTATTAGTGATTAATATTATATATTAATATTTTTAAAAGTTTATTTTTAAGTTATAAAAATTAATAATTAAATGTTTATTTAATTTGTTTAATTGTTTATAACGCTTATAATAATTAAATTTTTTAATTTTTTTATAGTTATATATATTATATTTTATTATAATAATTTAATTAGTTTTTTTAATTAGGTTAAACTTTTTAATTTTTACTTTTTAAAAGTAATTAATCGTATAATTAAAGGTTTTTAATTTTAGGTGGCTAAATTATAAATATTATAGTTTATTAATTATTATATTTAAAGGTTATTTTATTTAGTTGTTAAATTTAATGTTTTTTATATAAAATAAGTAATTAATAAAGTTTTTAAAAAGATTTTTTAAGATATATTAGTTTTATTTATTAATAATAATATATAAAATAAAATTTCTTTTTTTTTATAAATAGTTATTTATATTTTTATAATTTTATTAGTATTTTATTTTTTTTAAAAGTTTTAATAACATTATATTATAAACGAATTTTTTATAGTATATTATTTTTTATAATTATAAAAGTTTTATTTTTTTTAGATTTTTTAAATATATATTTATTTTTTTATATTTTTATATAAATATAATTAAATTTTTTATAAAAATCACATTTTTAGTGTATGTTATTTAATATAATAAAAATTAATTAAATTAATTAAAAATATAAATAATAATCTTTAAGTTTAAAATTATTAAGTTTTTTAAAAAATAAATATTAATTTTAAATATAATTTATAAAGTTAAAAATATTTCTTTTATTTTTTTAATTATTTAAATTAGTTAATTTTTATTTTATATAAATGATTTTTTTTTTGTTTTTTTAATTAGCTTAGTAAATATATTATTTTTAATTATTTTATATTTAATTAATTTTTTTATAATGAAATTTAAGGTTTAGTTTTTTAGAGTTTTATTTTTAATAATATATTAATAGTTAAAAATTTCGTAATAATTATAATAAACTAAATATAAAATGTTAGTTTTTTATAAATAATTAATAAATATATTAACTTATTTTCTTTTAATTAATTTAACTTATTTATTTAAATTATTTTAACCTTATAATTTGCCGTAATCTTTACTACTTTTACTTTATTTTAATTAATTAAAAAGTTTAAAAATAATATTTTTTTTTTTCTTAACTTAATATTTAAGTTTTTATTATAATTAGATTTTATATTATTAAATTAAATAATAAATACTTTTTTTATAAAATAAGGTTATATAAAAGTTAATTATAAAAATATATATTTATATAAAATAGTTATTATATTTAAATAATTAAATATATTATTTTTAATTTTATTAGTGTTTAATAATTTATAATTAGTTATTTAGTTATTTAAAATATTATTAAATGTAACTTTAAGGTTTTTTATTAATAGTTGGTTATTAATAATATTTATAAGGCTTTTTATTTTTATATTTATAATAATTAATTTTTATTTAATTATTTATACTTCGAAGTTTTTAAATATTTTTATTAGTTATTACATTATTTTTTTATATTATTTTTAAGCTTGTAACTTTAATTAATTATTATATATTTTATTAATAACTAATAGTTTTTTATATTACTTATATAAAATATTTATTAAATTAAAATATATATTTTAATAATTTAAAAATATAAAGTTAATAACTTAGTTTTTTAATTCTTTAATTATTTATTAATAAATTTAATAAATTTTATAATTATAATTATAAAAAATTTAATTTTTTTTATAAATAACTTTATTTTTTTTTATTATTTTTATTAGATTTATAGGTTTTTTATTTATTTTAACTTGTTTTTTTTAATTTTTATTTATTATAGTTTAAAAATTATTATTTAATAAATTTTATGTTATTTATTAAGTTTTTTTTAAATAGTTGTTAATGTTTAATTAAAATGGTTTTTTTAGTTATTTTAATATTTTTATAAGATTAATATATTTTTAAAATTTTAAGTTAATAACTTTTATTTAAAATTTTTTATTTTATTATTTTTAGTTAATTAAACCGTTATAAAAAACCTTTTTTTTTACTATTTTTAATATATTATCTTTTTTACTATTAATTAAATTTAAATTATAAAACCTTTTATTAATATAACCGTTTTATAATTTTATAATTTTCAACTAATTAAAAATTATATATTATTATTTATATATAACTTTTTAATTTTTAAGTAAAATAAGATTTTTAATTGTTAAATAATATATGTATTTAATTAAAGGGTTAATTTTATATATTAAATATATCTTTTTTAATTATTTATATTTTTACGATTTTTTAAAATAGTTTTATAATAAGATTATTACAGCTTTAATTATTAATTTATACGTAAAATTTAAATAAATTCTTTAGAATAATCTTTTATTATTTAACATATATATATATATATATATATATATAATAATTTTTTATTATTTTTTTATTAGTTTTTAATAATTATTTATATATTATTATTATTTTTTAATTTTTAAAAAATTTTAAAATATATTATATTATAAATATTATTATTTAATTTTAATAACTTTAAAATTTTTAAATTTTAAATATTTTATACCTTAAATATAATTATATAAAATTAACTATAAATAAAAACTAGAAACTATAAATTAATATTAATAACATTAAAAAATTATTTTTATATTTTATTTATAATTATTACGAAATAAGTTAAAATTAAAAACTGTTATTTAAATTATAAAAATGGTTAATTATTATTATTTTAAATTAATTTTATTTTAAAAATAATATAAATTTTACTATTAAAATCTTTTTTAAATATTTTCGTTTTAATATTATATTTTTTAAGCTAAATTATTATTAGTTATATTTTATTATAAAAACTTTTATTTAAATTAAAATTATATAAAAGTATAATAAATATATTAATTTTTAAATATAATTTCGCTGGAAGTATTTTATTTAATTATAAAAATTATATGATTTTTATTAATAATTAATAAAAACTTATGTTTTTTATATAAAAATAATTATTTATTAATTAATATAGTTTAATATTATTAAAAATATTTTAAAATAATTTATTATTAATTTTATTAATAAATATATTATATATAAATAAAATAAACCTAGTAATAAAAATAATAAAATTATAATTAGTTATATTTAAAAATGTTAAAAAAAATACGTAATTATATAAGTTTTAACTATATTTAAACGTTTTTATAATATTTAATAATAAAATTATTTCGTTTTAATTAAAACTGTAAAATATTTTATAAAACTATTTTATAAACTAGATATTATTAATATTTACCTATTTTATTTATATATTTTTTATAAAAATTAATTATTAAAATTAAACTTATATAAATAAATGTTATAAATAAATATTAATAATTTATAAGCGTGATTTTTTTTAAATAATAAATAAAATTTATATAAAATCTTTTTTAAGAAAAATAAAAATCTTACCGAATAATAACTTATTTATTTTAATATTATATAATATCTTATAAATAATTTTAAAAATATATTTATATTATATAATTATTTTATTTTAAATAATTAATAACGTTTATTAAAAAAACTTAGTAATTATTAATTCTTGTTTTATAAAATAAATAAAGTTTAAATTTAACTAAATAAAAATCCCGAATTATAAGTAAGTAATTTTTTCGCTGGGTAGTAAAAAAGCTGTGATTTTAAAAAAAGTAATATATAGGATTATTTTTTTTTTTAATTAATAATAATAATAAAAAATTAAATATAAAAAGGTTTTTTTTATTTTAATAAAACCTTAAAAATAAAAATGTATATCTAGAAAATTATTTTATATTATTTTTATAATAATATTAAAAATTAAACGTTATTAATTATTTAGTTTTAAAAGCGATTAATTTTATAAACTTTTTTTTTTGCTTTTATTATAATTTAACTTTTTTTTTAAAAAACAGTTTTTTTTTATTTAACTTTAATTATATTTAAAGTTTAAAAGGTTAATTTTAACTTAATTTTTATTATATATAATATTTTATTTAATAAAATAAAATTTAATAATTTAAATAAGCGGTTTTAAAAAGAATTAATAAATTATAAAAATAAGTAATTATTTTTAATAAATCATTATAAAAATACTTTTTAAACTTATTTTAAATATTTAAAGAAATCTAGTAATTATTATTAATAACGGTGTGTGTAAATATAAGTTTTAACTATTAATTTATAATAAAAACATATATTTTTTTAAAAAAATAGTTTTAATAATTATTATTTTTTAATAAACATTAAGTTTTATAAACTTATTAAAAAATATAATATTAATAATTTTTATATTTATATAAATTAGATTAATTTATAGCTTTTAAAATTATTATAAATAGTATTTATAAATAAAATTTTTTTTTAACTTTTAAATAAATAAAATAAATCTAGTTAATTTTTCCTTTTATATTATATTAATATTTATTTTATTTTAATTTTAAATATTATTAAAAATTGTTAAAAAAATTTTAATATAAAATATAACGCTTATTTTTATATTATTTATTATAATTAAACTAAATAATTAATATTAATTAAAACTAATTAATTTTATTTATTAATATATTAAAACTTTTAATAATATTATATATTATTTTATTTTTTTTAAGTAAATAAACAATAAAAAGTTAAATAACTAGTTTAATATTATAAATAAAAAATTTAAATAGTTGGTATTATAATAAAATGCGGCGATTAATGTTTTATAAAAAGTTATATAATTATCTTATAACTAGATTTTTTTTATTTTTTTCTTTTAAGAGACTTATAAAGTTTTTTATATAATTAAATAGCCACGTATTATAAGAATATATACTTTTTTATAAGATATTTTAAATATATTAATTAAGATATTTTTTAAGTTATTTTTTAAATTAAATATAGTTTAAAGTAAATAGTAGTATAATTGTTATTTAAGCTAAGAATTATTAATATAAAAGTAAAACTTTATTATAATTAGTAATTATTATAAGATTTAAATTTATAACCTTAGTTTTAAAAGGATTATATTAATCTTAATTTAATTAATAAAAAATTCCAAGAACTTTATTTTATATTTTATTAAAAAACTGTTATTAACTTTAAAAAGTTTTATTATAAGTTAAAGTTTATATATTTAATAAAGTTTAATACTTTGAAAAAAACTTTAAACTTAAAATTTTAATGTAAATTAAGTTATTTTATATTAATTACTATAAATTTATACTAACTAAATTATTAAATTAATAAATAAGTTATTTTTAATATTATAAAATAATTAAAATTTATAAAATTTATTAAATATAAGAAATTTAATTAAACGTTATTTTAAATAAAACTATAATTAAGAACTTTAGGTTAAAGTACTTATTTTAATTATTAAAATATTATAATTAAAAATTTAAAAACTAAAAACTTAAAAACCAAAATTATAAAACCTAATAATAAGATTTAATAATAAAACCTAGTAATAAAACCTAGTAATAAAACCTAGTAATAAAATTTAATAATAAAATTAAATATTAAAATTTAATAATAAAACCTAATAATAAAATTTAATAATAAAATTTAATAATAAAATTTAATAATAAGATTTAATAATAAGATTTAATAATAAGACTTAAAACTTAAAAATTTAATAAACTAAAACTTAAATATTTAATAATAAAATTAAGATATTAGAATTTTTAAAGATTTAAACTTATACTTAAAATAACCATTTAAATAACTATATATTATAAAATATAAAATTAAAAAACCTTAGTTAATATTATAAATATTAATATAAAAATATATATTAATATATTTTAAAAAAAGGAACTTATTTAAAATATTAAAAACCTTAATTTTATAAATTAGATTATTTTTAACTTAATTAAATATTAAGTAAAATTAATAGAAAAATCTTATATTTTAAAAGAATAGATTTTTTAAAGATATTTATAAAGTTTATTTTATTAATTTAACTTATTATTTTAATAATAAAACTTTTATTTAAACTAATAATAATATTTTTATAAAAAGTGTAATTGTTTGTTAGTAACTTAATTAGTAACTTAGTTAGTGTTTTAAAAGATATAAATTTTAAAAGTAGTATATTACGCTTTTAAAAAAACCTACTAAAAAATATAAAAATAGAATTAAAAAAAGTTATTTAAGAGATCTTATATATATTTTTAAAATAAGACTTTTTATTTAATAATCTTTTTTTATAATTAACAGATTATTTATTACTTATTTTTTTATTTATTTTTTTTAAAAAAAGCTTTCTTAGGTATTTATTAAATATTTTAGGATTAAGTATAAGTTTTATTAATCTTATTATTATTAATATAATAAATTAAAACCTTAAAAATATTTCTAAAAAATTAATTAAAATTAATTATAATGTTAATTTTATTTAAAAATAACTTTTATTTAATATTTTTTTTTTTATTATATCTTAAAGTAATTTTATCTTAATAATTATATTAATTTTTAACTTTATTATTTTAAATAATATAAATTTAATTATAATTATTAACATAGCTACTAATAACTTAAAAATTATAAGTTAAAAAGAAAATTATATAAAAATATATTTATATTTATTTTTTTTTATTATAAACTTAAAATAATAAAAAGATATTTAATTTAATAAATCTTATATATTTTAGTGGTTATCTAGTCTTAATTAATATTTTATTTAATTTAAATATATTAATTAGTTTAGGATTTTTAAAGCCTTTAAATTTATATTTTTTTTAAAGATTAAATGTAAAATTAAAACTTTAATTTTTAAATATACTATTTGGAAAAAAATAAAAAATAAGCTTAAAAAAGCTTTTAATATCACCAACTTAAAATAATATTTAATAATCTAAAATTAAATTAATATTTTAAAAAAAAAAATAAAAAATATAAACTTTTTTAAAATAATTAACAACCTAATTTTTAATTATAAAATTATTATATTTAAAACTAAATTATAAAATAAATTAATTAGTAATAACGTTTATTTTTATATATTATAAAAGTTTTTATTTTTAACTGTTAAAAAGTAACTAGTTATTTATATTAAAAAAAACCTTAATAATTTAAAAACTATAAATTTTAAGAACTTCTGGAAAATAATAACTAAATAAATAAACTTTTATTTATAAATTTTTAATATAAATAAAAATAAAATCGCTATTAACTATGTTAAATATAATTTAAATAATAAGGATAATAATAATACTATTAATTAAAAGGCTTAAAAAATTAAAATTAATATTTAAACTTTATTAAAATTTACTATAAAAAAAAGTTTATTTTTATTACTTTTAATTAATAAGATTAATAAACTTACTAAATAATTTTTTAAAATAAAAATCTAAAATATTAATTTAAAAAAAGAGATTAAAAGTATAAAAAATAAACTTTATAATTTTAACTTTTATTTTAATAATTAAAATTTATATTAAATTAAAATTATTATATTAATTAATATATTAAATATAAAAGGTTTTTTTTTTAATTTATAAATTAATTAAATTAAATTATTAATTAGTTAAGCTTTATTAAATTATTAACAGGCGCTTAATTTAAGATATATAGATTTAAGGTTAAATTATAATTTTTAAAATTATTATTTCTATAAAAATACCTCTTATTTTATAATGGGTTATAAAATAATTAAATATTTAAATAATAATAATATCTTATATTATAATTATATAAATAAAAAATATATTTTAAAAAAAACGATAAAAAACATAAAACTTATAAATATTTTAATTTTTAAATATATTATTATTAAAGTATGTTATTAAGAAGTTTTTATTAAAAAAAATATTCTTAATTATATTAAAAAATATAACCTAGGTAGTAATTTAGTTACTTATTATATAAAATACCACTAAATATAAATTAAAATCTTTTATAAAATATAAATAAGTAAAAAAAAAAAAAAGCTATAAAAGCTTTATTTATAAAAGGGATTAAATTAAACTAATATTTTTTATTTAAATATTAATTTTATTTTAAACTTAAGTAATAATTTAACTTTTAATAATTTAAATATATATATTTATTATTATAAAAGATAAATATAAAAGGATTTCGATTAAATTAAAATATATATAACCTTTTAAATAAAAAACTTTAGTTAGATTTTTAATATTAAATAAAAAATAAATTTTAAAAAAAATTTTATTAACATTAATATTAAAAATAAAAATAATAATATTAAAGAAATCTTATAAAAGTTTTTAAAAGTTGTTAATTTTATTAAAAGCTTAAAATTTATTAAAACCAATATTTTTTTTAATTATAAAATTTAAAAATTTTAACTTAAAAAAATTATAATTAATTTAAACAAGCAATTTTTAATTATTTAAAAAAAGATAATTTAAATAATACTAGGATTTATAAGCTTATTTAAAGATATATTAAATAAATTATAAACTTATTTTATTTTTATATATATTATTAAGCTTATTATTAAGAAGTATAAAAAAAATCTTGTTAATATAAATAAAATAAGCTTAAAACTTAAAACTTAAAAAAACCTTATTTAAATTAATTTAATTAATAAAAAAAAGTTTTTATTATTATTTTTTTATATAGGTTTTTTTTATATATAAGAAAATTTTATTTATTATAACCTAGTTATATATATTTAATTTTTACTTTAACTTTTAATTAAAATAAAATTATATAAAAATAAGAATAAAATAGTTACGATAATTAATATAAAAACGTAGTTTAATTTAATTATTAAGTTTTATATAGCAAAATTTAAGCTTTTAATATTTAGAACTTACTTAATATAGTTAAAATTTAAATCTTATATTTTTATAAAAGCTATAAAAATTATAAAAAATCTTATTTAAATTAAAGGTTAGTTTTTATAATATTTAATTTATATTATAAAAAACATTTTTACGTTATTTAAGTTATTATTAAAATTAAATTTTATTTTTTTTATAAAAATAAGTTTTTATTATAAGGACTTTAAAATAATAAGTAATTTAATTTTTAAAAAAATATTAATAAAAATACTATTAATATTTAATTAATTAAATAAAAAATAAATAAAGGAATTAATATAATTAAAACTTATTTTAAAAAATTATTAATTGTTAATAATTAAAGTTATATTAATAATTATAAAAAACTTATAATAAAAAAGTAAGTAATAATAAAAAAAAAAGTGTTTTATTTTATAAAATAAATTTATAGATATTACTGGTATTAATTAATAAAATGGATTTTTTTAACTTTTTTAATAATTTTTATGATAATATATAAGTTAATTTAATAGATATTTTTAAATATAACCTTAATAAAAATAAAATAATTTTTTATATATTAATAGATAATAATTTTTTTAAAACCATAAAAACTATTATTTGAAAAGTTATTAAAAAGGTGAAAAAAAAAAAGAATTAAAATTAATATAAAATAAAAACCAATTTTAGTTTAATTTTTATTAATATTATATATAAACTTAAAACCTTAAAAGTTAACTTTATTAATAATATCTTTATTAATAAATCTATATTATTAAAATTATTTAATTAAAAGAAAAAGTTTTTTTAATTAATATAAAATTAGGTTAAAAACCCCTTAATATCTTATAAAAAAAGCTTTTATAAAAATATTTATCTTAGATTTATAACCTAGTTTTATAGCGAATATTTAAAATTTAATAAGTTTAAAATAATTAAGGAAAAATTAAAGACTTTTAAAATAATTAATATTAAAAAAAATATTTTTATTAAAATATTTTATAGAAGAAAAATAACTTTAGCTTAAGATTTTAATAAAATTAGTTATATAAAAAAAAGTATAATATTTAATTATATAATTAAAATTATTTTATATTTTATATAATAAACTAAAAATATCCCGATTTTTATTTCTCTTAAAAATAAAGTTATTTAAATTTTAAAAAAGCACTTAAAAAATAATATTTTATAAAAAAACTATAGCTTATATTAAAACACTTAATTTATTATTAAAAAGAAAAATAAATTTTTTAAATTAATTAACTTTTATATTAAGTTTAATAAAAAAATAATTTAAAATATTTTTTTATTAAAAAACTATAAGAAGTTTTTTATAAAATTTATAATATATTAAATTCTATTTATAATAAATTGGTTTTTAAAATATAATTAAGTAAAGTTAAATTTTTTTAATAAGTAATTAATAGTTTTTATTATATTAATTAAACTAATAAAAATAATAATATTATTATAAAAAGTAATAAACTTAGTTACTTATTTTTTAAAAGTAGTTACTTAAATGTTTTATAATTTTATATTAAATAAATACAAGCTTTTTTTTAATAATATAAAAGTTAAAAAATTAATTATTTAATATAAAAATTAAAAAGTTTATTTTAAAATATAACGTTTTATTTTTAAATATATAAAAAATATTAACATTATTTTATTAAATTTTAAACTTATTAATATAACGGTAAATAAAAAAAAATTAAAATTCTGCCACCTAATAATAAAAATTATAAAATATATTTATAATATTTATAAAAAAAAATTAATTTTATTAAAAACTTTTAAAATATAAAAATATAAAAGATATTAAATTTTTTATTAGTGTTATTATTTATTTTAGATTTTAAGTTAAATTATATGTTTTAATTATTATGCTTTTAATAAAATTACTTTAAAAAAACACCTTATAAAAATAAGTAAAAAATTAAAAACAAATTATATAAACATTAAAAAATATATTAAGTAACGCCTTATATTTTATTAATTTTAATTATATTTATAAAAAGTTAATTATTTTATAAATAGATATTTTAAAAAATAATTAAGATTATATATTAAAGTAGTTTAATAATTAAAGTATTTTTTATCCTTTAAAATATAAATTAAGTATATAATATAAAATAAAAAAGAATTATAATATTTTAAAGCTTAAAACTTTAATTGTTATAAAATCTTTTTATTAGTTGTAAATTTATTTTTATAGTATTTACTTTTTATTATAAATAAATATAAAAATATTAATTATTTAGTTAAATAATAGATTTATAAGTTTATTAAAAGTAAAGTTAATTTAATAAATTGTTTATATTAAATTATTTAATTTTAAGATTAAGTATATATCTAGTAAATTTAATATAATAATTAACTTTTTATTTTATAAGGGAGAAGGCCTTTTAAATAAAAAGGATAATTAATAAAAAGGTAATATTAGTAAATATATTAATAATTAAATTTATTTTATTTAAATTGTTTTAATTTTTCTAGTTTTTTCTAATATTAAATATCTCTTATTATAATTATTAAAGGATTAAAGTGATAAATCCTAGGAGATTATAAGGTATTTAAGCATTTTTATTTATTTTTTTTATTTAAGAAATAAAAAAATAATAAAAAATTAATATACCAAAATAAGATTTTAAAATAAAATATTTTAATATATAATAATTAAAGATATTTTATAAAGAAAACCTAAAAAAAAGTTCTACTAGTAATAAATTATTAATTTATCTTTATAAAAAAAATTAATTATCTAAAAAAGTTACGTTAAATATGGTTATAAAATACGTGATTTTATAATTAATAAAATAAAAAATATATATTATTAAAAAAAAATAAATTTAAATATAACTTAAGTTATTTTTATATACCTTAATTATTAGAAATTTTAAATTACTAGGTTTTATAAACTAGGTTTATATAATAAACTAAATAATTTTTTTATTATATAAATTATTAATATATAATATATGTTTTATAATTAAAAGAAAAAAGTTATTATAAAAATAAAAAAGAAGGTTAATAATTAATTTAAGGTAAAAGTTATTTCTAATATTAAAATAAAAATTATAATCGATTTTATTTAAAAAAAAATTATTTTTAATTATAAAACCTTTTTATTAATAAAGTATAATAAAAACTTAAAGTTTAAAAAAATTTTTAAAAATACTTATTTAAAAATAAAAATAAAAAGAAAAATAAGCCCTCCTTATTATTTTAAAATATAAAGTTAAATAAAAGTTAATTATAAAAAAATTATTAAAAGATTTTTTTAAATTTTAAATAAAAATAATAAAAACTAAATATTATATTTATTTAAAATTATTTAAGTTAATTAAATATTAATTAAATTTAATAGAATCTTTTTATATAAAGTTATATATAAATAAAAAACTATAATATTTATTAAAATTATAATCCTTATATAATAAATATTTAAGTAAAATAAAATAAAAAATTATAAGGAGTTTTTAATAATCCGGATAAGATTTTTATAAAAAAAAAAAAAAGATTTTTAAAAACTAATTATTATTTTTAGAAGAAAAAGAAGGGAGGTAATTAAATAAAAAGATAAAAAATACATAAAATAAATTAAAAATATAATATTATAAAAAAATAATTTTATATTTTTATTTAACACTTTTTATTATATTAATATTTTAAATAAAAATAAGTTTTATTATAATTAATTAGAACTTTATTTAATTAATTAAATTTATAAAAAAAATAAATATAATATTTATAAATTAAGTAATATTATTTTAAAAACCATATTTTTAAAAAATTAATTTAAACTTTTTATAAAAAATAAATAAAGATATTAAAAATTTAATAACTTTTTTAATAACCTTTAAACCATAGAATTAAATAGTGAATAATTTAATTAAAATAAAGATAATATTTTTTATAATAAAAAGAAAAATACCAGGATATTTAATTATTTTATAAGTTAAAAAATAATAAATTTAACTATTAAAAATAATAATATAAAAATTTATTAAAATAATTTATATTAAAATAAATACATTTTAATTAACGGTAAAATAAAATAATAAACCATTAAAATTATTTTAAAAAATAAAATTATTTTTAAAAATAAAGCCTTTTAATTACAATAAATTAAAGTTTATTTTTTTAAAGGAATAAAAAAAAGATATATTATTATATTAAACTTTAAAACATTTACTAGTTTTAAATTATATTAATTAATATAAAAGTAAAATAATTATTAGTTTAAAAAAGTAAAGGAAAATAACTATATTTATATTTAATATTACAGTTAAAAATTTACAGATATATAACGTATAATTAACATATAACTAAAAAACCTTATTTAAAATATCTTATTTATTTCTTTTTTTACAAATTTTAAATTTTTATTATTTAAAGTTAATTTATTTATTTAACTTTTATTTTATTTTTTATTTACCTTAAAATTAAACTAGTTTTATTAACAAAATAAAAAAACGTAATATTTAATATAAAAACTTTATTTTTTATTTTATTTAACTTAAAATTTTAATATTAAACTATTAAAACTAAATTAATAAATTCTTTAATATAAGATCCTTAACTAAAAAAGGATTTTAATACTTTTAAACTTAGAAATTTTTAAATTAATAATTTTAAAATTTACATTTTTTATTAAATATTAAAATAATATAAATACCGTAAGATTTTTTTATAACGTTAAAAATAAACTTATAACTAAAAAAGAGTTATATTTTAATATAATTAATAGAATTAAATGTTTTTATATAACGTTAATAGTATTAATAAGCTATTTTATTTAAAAGATTATACATTTAAATAAAAAGATTAAAAATATAATAATTATTTTATATAAATTTATTAAAATAATTATTTAAAGGATTTATATGTTTAATATTAATAAATAAAAATAGTAATTATTTTAAGGGTAATTATTTAAAAAAAGGGTAGTAATTTTATAAAAGGTTAGTTATTTATTAAAAGCTTTTATTAAATATTTTTTAAAAAATATACTAGTTAATAATAAAGTTATTAAATATATAAAAATTTATATTATAAATTATTTAATAAACTATATTAATTAAGCTTTTTTATAAAATTATTAAGTTTTATTAACTTATAAATACTTATTATTAATATAAAACCTAGAAATTAAAAATAAAAATTTTAATTAAAAGTTTATTAGGTTATTTATTAAGAATAATAAAAATAGTAAAATTAAAAATTTTATTATTATATAAAGCCTTAAAAAGCCATAAGGATTAATAACCTAAAAAAATATAAATTATAATGATTTTTTTAACCTAAAACTTATCTTAGTTAATAAGGGTTATAATATAAATTTAAGATTAGTTTTTATATTTAAAATAACTTAATTAAAAATAATAAATTATTTATTTATTTATAACTATTTATATATTAAAAGTAATAATTAACCGAGAATAAATATAATATTAAAAGTTTAATTTATTTATTAAGTGTTAATTTAAATATTAAAATTTTAAAAAAACTAATTATAATATATTTTATTTATAATAAAATATAATCCCTTAAATAATTTTAATAAAAACTTTATATTAAACCGGCCTTAAAAAAACAAATTAAGGTTATAGTTATAAAAAATAAATAACATATTTATAAAAACATTTTAAACTTAAAAACAAATTTTGGTACTCGTATTAAACTTTTTTTAAAATATATATTTAAATATAAAAATAGTATTATTAAAATTAAAAAATAACAATAAAAATAATATGTTAAATTTAAAGCTTTTATAGTATTTTTAAATATATTACGTGGCGGTAAGTTTTATAATGTTACTATTATTATTAAATATTTTAAATCTTTTTAAATAAATAAAAATAAATATAATCACTATAATTTAAATATTTTCTACCATTTTAAAAAATAATCTAAGGTATTTTAAAAAAGTTAAAAAATTTAGAAAAAAAGGAAATATAAAAAATAAAAACTATTATAAAATTCTTAACTTCTTATTACCTTAAAAAAAGCAAGTATTATTAATTAAAAACCAATTTACATATTATATTAACATTTTATTAATTTATAACTAAAACTAATAAAAACTTATTTATATAATAAGCTATTTAATAAAATACTTATATAAAGTTATATAAATATAAGAAATATTTAATATCTTTTTTTTATTTTAATTAATATAATTTATTTTATATTTTTTATTTTTTTTTTTTAAAAAACTTAAAATCATAATATTTTATAATTATAATAATAACATATAAAAAAATAAAAACAACGTTTACTAATATTATAGATTTTTTAAGGGATATTTATTATACTAATAATATTACTAATTAATAAAAACATTAATTAAAGTTTTTAAAACTTATAATAACAGCGTTTTTTTTTTTATTTAACTAAAGTTAAATTTATATATTATAATTATATTATAAGGCACCTTATCTCCGCTAAAAGTAAACTTTAAACTTTAATATAAGGAATTTACATTTATAATTATAAACTTTTTAATTTTATATAAAAATAAAAAATATAATAAATTATTAAAAATTAAAAAACTTTAATCACTTATTATAAAAAATATACCATTTATTAAACTAATCTATAAAATTAAAATATTATAAGTTTTAAAAAACTATAAAATAAATAATTTTAATAACACTATATTTACTTTAATTAAATAATATAACCTATAATTTATTTTTTTAATAGTTTATTATAATTTTACAACATTAAATAAAAATCTTAATAATTATATAACCTTTTATTTTTATATAATATTAATCGATATAGTAAAAAAATAAATATATATTTTTAATATTTTTATAGATAAAATAAGCCTTTTTTTTATTAAAGTATAAATATTATTTATAAATTTAAATAAAATATATAATAATAATAAGTAAAAAATAATAATTAAAAACTTTAAAAACTTATATTAAATCTAAATTATCTTTTAAAATAACAATTAAACATATAGTTATTAAATAATATATATTTTTTATTTATTATTTAAAAAACCAATTACTTTATTTTAATTACTAAAAAATAAGGATTTTAATTAAATTTTAGTTTTAAATACTTTTATAAAAATAATATTTAAATATACTAAAATTAAAATAATTACCAAAAAACCTTTATTTATTAAATAACTTATAATATTAATTAAACTAATATATAATTTTATATTTAAAATAAGTTTAATAAAATTATAATTTATAATAATTAACGTGATTAAAAATATTAAAAATAACTTTTTAAACAATAGCTTATTTAATCTTTTAAATAATTCTTTAAACTTTAAACTTATAAAAAAAAGGAAAAATAAAACTAAAAATAACCTAGAAAAAAATATTATTACTATAATTACTTTTAATAAAATTATATAAAAAACTGGAACCTAATATTTTTTCAAGGATAAAATTAACTTTAAGAAATGATATAAATATTTATTAAATCTTAATTATAACCTAATTTTTTAAATAAATTCAACTTAAAAAATTAAATATAAATAAGGATTATTTATATTAATTAATAAATAAATAACTAATATATAAAAAGTTATAATAAATAAATTATAATTTATTAATTTTTATAATTAAATAAACTAAAATCAATATATTACTTTAATTAATATAATTAATAAATTATTTAAAGCTAAAAAGCTATTTATAAAAAAAATATATTTTATATTAACTAAGAAATAAAAAAAAACCAACAACTTTATAAAGTTAAATAATAAAAATAAGCTTACAATATAACCTATAAAAAAAGTTTTAAAATAAACTAATTAATTTAATATAAAAAAAAATAAATAAAAGGTTTTTTTTTATAAATTTAAATTAGAATAAAACCTTATTTAAATCTAAAAAAAGGTTATAATAAAATATAGTAATTAATATTTTATAAAAAGTTATATAATTACCTTATAATTAAATTCTTTTTATTTTTTTCTTTTAAAAAACTTATAAAGCCTTTTATATAATTAAATAACTATGTATTATAAGAATATATACTTTTTTATAAAATATTTTAAATACGCCGATTAAAATGTTTTTTAAGTTATTTTTTAAATTAAATATAATTTAGGGTAAATAATAATATAACTGTTATTTAAACTAAAAATCACCGGTATAAAAGTAAAGCTTCATTATAGTATATAGCTTTAAAAAATCTTATAAATTAATTTTATAAATATTTATTAATTTCGTTTTAATTTTAAAGTTTTTAATTAAAACCTTTTAAATTTTTATTAGTTTATAAACATGTGGTAATTTTATTAATACTTTTATATATATATTTATAAATATATTTTACTGCTTTTATTATTATATAGATTTTAATATTAATATAAACTTAAAACTTTTAATTTAAATAAAAGTTATATAAAACCACCTAATTATTATCGCGATTTTATAACTTTAAATAATTATTAAAAATTTTTACGGCAGGTTTTTATTTATAAATAAAATAGTTATTAAGTTTAATTATAATTTTAATATAAAATAATTTTAAGAACTTTTTAATATAATTATTATTTAATATATATAAAATATTTAATTTATTTAGTTTATAAAATTTATATATTATATTTAAAAAAACTATTTTTTATAAAACGTTATTTAAATTAATATTAAATTTAAAAACTTTTATTTAAACTGTTTTATTAATAATTTTAAGCTGTAAATATTATTTATAATTACTTTTTAATAAAAAAACTAAATAATATATATATAATAAACTTTATTTTTAATATTTAATATTTTATATTAATTTTATATAATCGCCGAAATATTTATTATATTTAATATCTTTTAATAACATTATTTACTTTTAATTAAAAACTTTTATATTAATATTTAATTAATTACTTATAGTTTATTTTAAAAAAAACTTATTTTAAATTTTTAATTAATATAAATTCGTTATAAAAATAATAAATAATATCGGTTAGTTTTATTTATAAATAATAACTATTAAATTTTAATAATAACAAGATATAAATTTTTTAAAACTAGTAAATAATACCGGTAAATATATAATACGTTTAATAAATAATATATTAACGTTTTTAATTAATATAATATCTTTAAAACTATTTTTAAACATTTTTTAAAAATTATTTTATTTATATTTTAATTAATTTAAGGCGTTTTAATTTATAATAATTTAAACGTTAATTAAATATTACTAGAAGAGTTTTTTAAAAATAAAAAGGAATAATTTTTATCGTTTTTAATTATAAAAATAATATTAAAAATATTATTTTAAAGTTAAATTTATTTTTTTATAATCCCCACTATAAATGGTTATATTTAAATCTTAATTTATTCCTTTATTTAATTATATTAAAAAATAAAAAAGTGGTATATATAATAAATAAAAAACTAGAACACGCGTGTAAAAATATATAAAAACATTTAAACGGTTTTATTTAATTAAAATAATCTTTTTTTATTATTATTTAATACTAAACGTGTCCAAGATAATCTTAATAATATTATTAGTTATTAAAAAATTCTTTTATTTTTAATTAATATTTTTTTTAATAATAAAATTAAGGTTTATATTTAAAATCACTTAAAATCACGTTTAATTAATCCTGGTTATTTTTATTTAACACACGGTATCTTAAAATTATTTTTAAATAATAATATATTTATTAATATAAAAATTTATAATATAAATTTCTTTAAATAATTATATTATAATATCTTAATTTAAATTATTATTATTTATAATTATTTAATAACTAAAAACCATTTATAAGTTATAAAAATATAATTAAATATATTTAAGTTTCTTATTTTTAATTATTTTTATTAAACCAGTTTAATAATATAAAACACTTTATATTAAAAAATAATTTGGTTTTAAATAATTTTTAAAAAAATTAATCGGTTTATAATATATTAATATAAATATAAATATTAAATTATAATATTAAATATTTTTTTAAAAAAACCTAACTTTAAATCAATCCCGG